>JAGIQG010000005.1:119643878-120261378 GCA_024679065.1 Sphyrna mokarran | reverse complement strand
TAACTGCTGCCTCACAGTGCCAGGGGCCTGGGTTCGAGTCCCAGCTTGGATCACTGTATGTGCGGAGTCTGCATGTTCTCCCCATTTCTGCATGGGTTTCCTCCGAGCGCTCCGGTTTCCTCCCACAGTCTGAAAGATGTGCTGGTTAGGTGCACTGGTCATGCTAAATTCCCTCTCAATGTACACGAGCAGGCATCAGAGCATGGCACATTGGGGATTTTCACACTAATTTCATTGCAGTGTTAATGTAAGCCTACTTGTGACATTAATAAATAAACTTTAAATCTCCGATTTCCCTCCCTGCTCTTCCAATTAGCGACAAGGGTAGTGAAAAATTAACTTGAACGAACAAGGAAAGGCCACAGAAAAATTTAACAAGAATGATTCTGGCCAGAATGTTTTGCCTGTTTGTGCCTGTGGGACCTTCTAATGGGCAGCCCCCCTCCCCCCACCTTTGCAGCACAGGGCGGAGTCAATGGAAAATCCCATTGACACTGGTGGGACCATAATATCTCGCCGTCAGATAACACTACGCTGCCTCCTGCCATGGAAATATTTCCCCTCTCTCCATCTGACTAAATCCATTCATCATCTCAGACATTTTAATTAGATCATCCTTTTGATGCAGTGGGGAGGCCAGAGAATCCTCCCCTCCAAGTCTAATGGGGCCGGGTTACAAAGGAAAATTAGAGAAATTCACCCTCTCCACTCTCAAAATGAAAGGGTTACAGGAGAGGAGAACTGAGCTAAGCAGGAGGATTGGCCAGGGAGCCAGGAAAATTAGCAGCACCCTCACTATAGGCTGGCTGTCTCTGCACATACATGAAATAGCCAGCACAGACAAAGGGGATGTTTCACTATATCCATCATAAGGACACAACTGAATGTCTTTGCCAAAACTATAATAAAGACATGATTAAATGACATTGTCTGAACAGACATTCCATCCATCTACCAGTAAAGATTATGGCATTACCAACAGGATACATTAAATAAATAAATTAAATAACTATTGCCTTGGGCCTACTTCATTGTATCATAATTTACTGGTGAGCATGATTAGAAACAGTTACCTTCACTAGATGTTGTGTGCTGTAAAAAAAGCTTACTATACACAATTAAGCAGAGCAGACTGAAGAAGCCTTAAGAATTCTCCACTTCTCTCCTTATCGAGAAGGCGGCAATAAAGGATCCATCATTTATGAACGCTGTGTCCAAATATCTTTTTGGCTCTGACAGGGGCACAACTGAATAATATTGCGTACAGGTTGATGCTCTTGCACAGTACTCGCGGAGTGCTACATTGTTGGAGATGCTGTCATTCAGAAAGAGAGTTCTGGCTGCCCTGTCAGGTGCATATAAAAAAATCCCATTGCACTACGTCAAAGAGTAGCAGAGAAATTTTCCTTATTGTCCTGGCCACTAGTTCCATCCTCAACTAATAATTCTTGAGACAATATCACCAAAACAGGTTACCTCGCCATTATCACTGCATGTGCAACTTAGCTGTGCAAAAAATTGGCTGCTGCATTTCTGATCTCACAACAGTGAGTTAATTTATTAACGTCACAAGTGGGCTTGCATTAACACCACAATGAAGTTACAGTGAAAATCCCCTAGTCGCCACACTCCGGCGCCTGTTCGGGTACGCTGAGGGAGCATTTAGCACGGTCAATGCACCTAATCAGCACATCTTTCAGACTGTGGGAGGAAACCTGATCATCAGGAGGAAATACACACAGATACAGGGAGGATGTGCAGACAGCGACTGAAGCCAGGAATCGAACGCAGGTCCCTGGCACTGCTGTTCAAAAGTACTCCTCTGCAAAGAGCATTGGGTATGCCTCAAGGTTGCAAGCTGTGCGGTCAGACCCACCTTTTTTTTAAACCATGTGTTACGGATGGTGCAGTTCAATTGAGCCTGATTGTCAGGTTGTAACATATGGATATATTTGGAATGATACACCGGTCAGGGCAGTCACACTGTTGTTGGCATGAGAGTGTAATACGGCAGGCAGAAAATGCTGAATGGGGGATGGAACTGAATAACCTTTAGTTGCTTGTGACCTCTTCTTATGCTGGTCCCCCCTTACCCATGGAAAGTTGCATAGAGAAACAGTGGACTCAAGGAGGCAAATGGGTTGTGTAAACCTCCTGCTGTAGGGATGACAATTCAGTATTCAGCAGCTGGGGAAAATAAAACTGCTGAACATATTTCTGTAACAGCTTGCGGGATCAGAGATCAAATTCAGATGCAGGCTGGCAGAATAACGTTCTCCTCAGGACTCGAGAAATATGTGGATTGTGAACCACATTTCCTGTACACCTTGTGGTTACATTTTTGAAGAAACCCAAATTCTTTTTCAGCTCCTGTAATGCTGTATTGATTTGCAATTCTAATCTAGTTTTAACTCAGCATTACCCTTTCTTTAATATCCCATCCACCATTTCCCTGTACCTGTTGAATTTGTTTGTTTAATTTGGTAACCACATGATTGATATTTGTTTCATGTTATTAACCTGATGCCCTACTTCATGAATTCCTTGACAGAAGTCGCCGCAATTCACCCTTGGAATGCTTTCCAACCCCTGTATTCAATGTTCTGACCAATGAAACCAAGCATGCTAAATGCTTTCTTCACCACTCTGTCCACCTGTGACTCCACTTTCAAGGAGCTATGAACACATACCCCTAGATCTCTTTGTTCTGTAACTCTCCCTAATGCCCTACCAATAACTGAGTAAGTCCTGCCCTGGTTCAACCTACCAAAATACATCACTTCACATTTGTCTAAATTAAGCTCCATCTGCCATTTGTCAGCCCATTGGTCCAATTGATCAAGATCCCATTGCAATTGGAGATAACTTCCTTCACTGTCCACTATGCCGCCAATCTTGGTGTCATCTGCAAACTTACTAACCATGCCTCCTATATTCTCATCCAAATCACTACCATAAATGACAACTAACAGTGGATCCAGCACTGATCCCTGAGGCACACTGCTGGTCACAGGCCTCCAGTTTGAAAAACATCTCTCTACATCCAGCCTCTGGCTTCTGTCAGGAAGCCAATTTTGTATCCATTTAGATACCTCACTCTAGACCCTATGGCAACAACCTATCATGCAGTATCTTGTCAAGGACCTTGCTAAAGTCTATGTGGACAACATCAACTGTATTGCCCTCATCCAACTTCTTGGTTACTCCTTCAAAAAACTCAATCAAATTTTTGAGATATGAGTTTCCATTCACAAAACCATGCCGATTGTCCCTAATCAATACTGTGTCTCTAAGTGCCTGTAGCTTCTGTCTCTCAAAATACCTTCAACAATTTACCCTAAACAGATGTGAGGCTCACTGGCTTGTAAAAGTTCTCAGGCTTTTCCCTTCAGCCCTTTTTAAAAGAAAGGCACAGCATTTGCCACTTTCCAATCTTCAGGCACCTCACCTGTGACTATCCATAATTCAAATATCTCAGCTCGAGGACCTGCAATTTTCTCCTTAGCCTGCCACAATGTCCTGGGATACACTTCATCAGGTCCCATGGATTTATCTATCTTGATTCGCTTTAAAACTTCCAGCACCTCCTTCTCTCTAACATATACAGTCTTCAAGACATTACTATTTATTTCCCCAAGTCTCCTTACATCCATGCTTTTCTCAACAGTAAATACTGATAAGAAATATTCACTTAGGATCTCACCCATTTCTTGTGAATCTGCACACAGATGACCTCGTTGATCCTTAAGAGGCCCTGCTCTCTCCCTTATTATCCTTTTGCCCTTTCTGCATTTGTAGAAGCTCTTTGGATTAGGTGCCTTGGCCGTGCTAAATTCTCCCTTCGTGTAGCACTGGAGTGTGGCAAATAGGGGATTTTCACAGTAACTTCATTGCAACGTTAACGTAAGTCTATTTGTGACACTAATAAATAAACTTTAAATTCTCTGATTTCTCTCCCTGCTCTTCTAATTAGTGGCAAAGATGGTGAAAAACTTTAAAACGGTGAAAAAAATGCACCACCAGGTACCTGAACAACGAATATTTGCATTTATATAGCACCTGTAGTGGAGTAAAGCATCCAGGGAGAGTTCTTCAGAGTGCAGCATCAAGCAAAGTCTGATAGTGAACCATATCAAGCATAAGGAATGGGTGTCTGAAAATTGATCTTTCTAATCCAGCTTTAAGGAGCTTAAAGGAGAGTGAGAGAAGTAAAAGGTTTAGGGAGGGAATTCCAGAGCTTACAGACTAGGCAAGTAAATGCTTGGCTGTCAGAGGATTAGAGAAGGTTTCAGAGATTAGCTGGGGTGAGGAAACAGGTGGGACTTGGAAACCATAAACTCTCTCAGCATTTCCAAGAGCTAACATCACAACCTCCTAACCCATCAATGAAATGATTAACCCATTATGAAATTCAAAAATCCTGACTTACACCAACTAGAAGCAACATGGATCTCAGAACCAAACCCATCTCATCTTGGAATCGACCATCCCACTTCGATAGAGTGGAAGTCTACAGCACGGAAACAGGCCCTTCGGCCCAACTTGTCCATACTGCCCAGTTTTTACCACCAAGCTAGTTCCGCGTTTGGCCCATGTCCCTCTATACCCATTTGATGAGTGTAACATCTAAATTCTAAGACAGAAAATTGTACCCGCCTCTACTACTGTCTCTGGCAGCTCATTCCAGATACTCACCAACCTCTATGTAAAAAAAGTTGCCCTTCTGGATCCTAGTATCCCTCCTCCCCTCTCACCATAGAACATAGAACATTACAGCACAGAACAGGCCCTTCGGCCTTCGATGTTGTGCCGACCAAAATAAAAAGCAATGCCCCTCCAAACTAAACCATTCCCTTCTCTTCCATATACTTATCAATTAACCTCTTAAACGCCACCAAACTTGGCGCATCTACAACAGCTGCAGGCAGGGCATTCCACTCCCTAATCACTCTTTGAGTAAAGAACCTACCTCTGATATCCGTCCTATAACTCATACCCCTTAATTTAAAGCTGTGTCCCCTCGTGCTAGCAAGGCCATAAATCTATGCCCTCTAGTTTTAGACTCCTCTATCTTTTGGAAAAGATGTTGACCACGTACCTGCACTAGGAATAGCATCATGACTGAAATCAATGCAGGAGAGGATCTCAAATGGCTTGTGACAAAGTCAAGAAATAAGCGGAAAGAAGAGAAGGAAAGCATTAGCAGGGTTGGACAAAGCCAGCATGGGGTTATGAAAGGCAATTCATACTTAAGAAAGGCCCTCAAGTTTTTGAGGATATAATTACTAGAATAGGTAAGGGAGAACCAATGGATGTGGTATATGTGGACTTTCAGAAGGCTTCTGATATGGTCCCTCAGAAGAGGTAGCTACCACTGTAACACAGTGGTTAGCATTGCTGCTTCACAGTTCCAGGGTCCTGGGTTCGATTCCCGGCTTGGGTCACTGACTGTGTGGAGTTTGCACGTTCTCCTCATGTCTCCCTGGGGTGCTCCGGTTTCCTCCCACAGTCCAAAGATGCATGGGTTAGGTTGATTGGCCATGCTAAGAAATTGCCCCTTAGTGTCCAGAGATGCGTAGGTTAGAGGGATTAGTGGGTATAATATGTCAGGATATGGGGGTAGGCCTGGGTGAAATTATGTTCGGTGCAGACTCAATGGGCCAAAGGGCCTCCTTCTGCACTGTAGGGTTCTATAAGTAAGAGGTTAATGGGCAAAGCATGGGATCGGGGGTAATGTACCAACAAGGATTGAGAATTGATTGACAGGCAGAAACATTCAGAATAAGTGGGTCCTTTTCCAAGTGGCGAGCAGTGACTAGCAGCGGGATACTGCAGGATCAGTGCTTGGGCGCCAGCTGTTCACAATATACACGAATGACCCAGACAAGGGAACTAAATGTAACATTTCCAAATTTGCTGATGACACAAAATTGGGTAGAGTTATGAAAAAGGTACAAGGAGGTTTCATGGAGATTTAAACATATGGGCAAATAAATGGCAGATACTGTACAATGCGGCTAAATGTAATGTTATCCACTTTGGTGTGAAAAACAGAAAGGAGGAATATTATTTAAATTGTGATGAATTTGGATGTGTGAATGTACAAAGCATCTTGTACGTGAGTCAATGAAAATGAAGAGGCAGGTGCAGCAAGCAATTAAGAAAGCAAATTTTATGTTGGCCTTCATTGCAAGAGGATTTGAGTTCAGAAGTAGGGATGCCTTGTTGCAGTTATGCAGAGCTGTGGTGAGACCATACCTACAGTATTACATTCAGTTTTGGTCTTTACCTAAGAAAGGATATCTTGGCCATACAGCGAGCACAGCAAAGGTTGACTAGGGTGATATTGTAGTTGACGGGACTATCCTTAAAAGAGACAGAGCGGAGTTTAGAAGGACAAGAGGCAATCTGATTAAAACAGTGCTAGAATTTAATCACCTCACCTGCCACCGGAAATTGGAGCGGGTGAGGGGCAGACAATGGGAAGGTCCATTGACCTCGGGTGGGATTTTATGGTTTCAGGACAAGTGAAGCCATAAAATTCTGCCTATAACTTCTAACAGGGTTGGACAGACTAGATGCAGGGTCCATGTTTTCTCCAGTTGGGGAATCTAAAACCAGGGGACACGGTCTCAGGATATAGGGTAGACCATGGAATTCTCAACCACAGAAGGCTGTGGAGGGCAAGTTGCTGAATGTATCCAAGAACAAGATGGGCAATTTCGTGGATTACATCTTTTCCTATATAGTGCATAATACTGGTCCAAGTGAGTGTGGGCCGGGGGGTGAGTGGTGGAAGTGGGGTCAGAGACCTCAAAGGAGGGTCTGAACTCAATGGGGGTCGCGGGCAACTGAGGGGCTGGCCGGGTAAAGGGCCCGAGGGCCGGGGCGAGGAGCGTGGAGGGGCGGGGGGAGGTCGAGCACACCCCCCCGCTTAACCCTCTGTCTCTATCGCCAGCCAATTCGTAATCCAATAGCTAATCACCCTCTATTCCACACATGCATTTTCGTAGAAGTCTTCCATGGGCAACCCCTTATGTTCAAACGCCTTACTAAAGTCCATATATACTACATCAACCGCCTTACCCCCATCCACCTCTCTTTTAATAGCATCAATGGAAGAAAACAGGAATATGGCACAGAGAGAATCAGCCATGATTATACTGAATGGTGTAGCAGGCTTCAAGGGCTGAATGGCCTAATCCTGCCTCTAGTTCCATTGCTTCCATGAAAGAGAGCAAGAGCAGGAGATTGAGGAAGGAAAGAAAAGAACAAAAAACAAGACAGAAAAGATATCTGAGCAGAACTGACAAAGATATGTTCCACGTCTAAGATTACTTACCATGAAAGCTAAGTATATGCGGAAGTGGAAAACTTGTAGTTCTTAGAAGACAGGAGATAAAACTGTTACAAAAATCATGCAGACTGTCGGGGAAGAGGAGGCAAGTACTATTTCCTTTACAAGGTTTGAAATCTCATCACATTGTATAAAACATATCAGTTACACTCGCACCGATATCTTAACATAATATGGACATTCCTGCCCTCTATTGACCAGGTATGGATATAACAGTCTGTACCTGAAAACTATATAATCTGGATTAATGAACAAGAATAAAAAAGTTCACTTCATCAACGATAAAGTTGCCTTCATCCAGTTGCATTTGTACAACTTGCATTGCCAAAAAAAAAAATCTCTACTCTCATTCATAAGATTCATAGGTCAACCTTGGCACTGCACATTCTCTCTCTCCTCCTATCCAACATCACTTTAATCAAATTATCTGATCATTACCACATCACCATCTGTGGGAACTTGCTATGAGCAAACTGACTCCCATGTTTCCTAGCTCACTACAGTGACACCATTCAACAGGTGGCGATTGACTGAATTGCTTTTTGGCAAGCCCCAAAGTCACGAAAGGATCTATATAAAGTTTTGAAGTTTATTTATTCATGTCACAAGTAGGCTGACATTAACACTGCAATGAAGTTACTGTGAAAAAAAAAAATCTCCTAGTCGCCACACTCCAGCGCCTGTTCAGGTACACCGAGGGAGAACTGTGCATGGCCAATGCACCTAACCAGCACATCTTTCAGACTGTGGGAGGAAACCAGAGTACCCGGAGGAAACCAGCAGACATGGGAAGAAAACGCACACACAGTCACTCAAGCCAGGGATTGAATCTGGGTCCCTGGAGGTGCCTACTATGCAAATGCAGGTCAGTTCTTTCTATTCAAGACCATCTAGAATCAGAAAAACTACAGCACAAACATCCCTTTGGCCCACAAGTTGTGCTGATCTTATCTTTACCAATTAGACTTATCTATAACCCTCAATCCTATTAAGTCCCATGTACTCATCCAGAAGTCTCAAAGACCTTAACGAATTTGCCTCCACTACCACCGACAGCAGCCAATTCCACTCGTGCACAACTCTCTGAGTGAAAAACTTACCCCTGACATCCCCTCCCCAGCACCTTAAATCCGTGTTGAGAAGATTATCTCTCTGATGCTTCTCATTTCTCAGAGTTTGTTTCTCTTTTTTCTTTCCTGAGTGCTGGATAGGTGTTTGGACTGAGAAACAATTCCACTAGTAGTTACCCATGGGACTGTCAACCCTCACACTGTCCATGGATCCAATGATATGGGTGACAGCTCCCTTGAAGAGTGGTTGCCCTCCCCCTCCTGTCTCCCCATCCTCCCCACCATCTTCTCTCATTATTTGATTCCCTCAAAATTTGCTTCACATTCAAAAGTAATCATAGAATCCTTACAATGTAGAAGAGGCCATTCGGCCCATCAACTCTAGACGATTCTCTGGCAGTGTATTTACCTAGACTACCAACCCTGTCCTATCCCTGTAATCCCACACATATACCATATCTAATCCACTGAACCTACACATTTTGGGGCACTGAAGGGCAATTTGCTATGGCAATCCATCTAAGCTACACATCTTTGGACTATGGAAACAAACCGGAGCACCTGGAGGAAACCCACACAGACATGGGGAGAATGTGCAAACTCCACGGAGTGACCAGAGGCCGGAATTGAACTCGGGTCCCTGGAGTTGAGGCAGCAGTGCTAACCACTGAGCCACCAGTTTTTTTTTAATTTATTTGTAGTTTGGCCAGCATTTATTACTCATCCCCAATTGCCCTTGGAGTACAGTTGAGAGTCAAACATATTGCTATAGCTCTGAAGTGACAGGTAGGCTAGATGGCAGATTTCCTTCCCTAAAGGGCATTCTGACAGTCAACAACGGTTTCATGGTCATCAGCAGAATCTTAATTCCAGATTTTTTTTTAAATCGAATTCAAATTCTACCATCTGAGGGATTCGAACCTGGGTCTCCAGAACATTATCCGAGTTTCTGGTAATAATACCATTATAATACCATTAGTGATAAAACCATTAGGCTATTGCCTCCCCTCATGTCACCCTTCAATCAGAACGAGGAAGGGAACTGTGTCCGTTTGCCAGATATTCATAAAATCAGCAACAACATTATCCAGTTGTCACTGAAACAGGGGATGAGGTAATTACCTTCCCTCGAAAGGTAATTTCTTGCTCTGAAATCGGAAGTAAGGTTACATGAATAAAGACACTTCTAATCCCTCTCCTTTTGCTTGAGTCTCCACCCTCTCTGAACTTCATGGAACACAAAGGCTAAAACAGGATCCTATTTGGAATAATTATTTCCCCTTCCTTTCAAGCCCACACAGACTTTTGTTTAGTTAAAGAGCTCCACGTTACTTTCCAGTAAACTTTGAAAATTTGCCCTTGGGTTTTTCTTCCAATACTTTGTGAAATTTCAGTGAAAGCACGAGAAGTTAAAAAGAGAAAGATGCTCTCTCTAGCAGACTCAATAGCGCCAATCCACCCTGTGGAATTTGGGACACTGCACATCCTCACACTCAAATCCCAATTTGACTCATGTAGCTTCATAGCACAGAGCAGTAACACGAAATCCAAATCCAGGCTTCTGGGGAGGCTAAAGCTTTAGAGCAATGTTTTCAAATGAAGAACACAATTGGTAATTAGTTCAGAAGCGTAACTGCTGGTGTGAAATGTTGATATTGGTTCAAGTTTTATTTAGGACAATAGTTATTTGCAGAACAGCAAAGAGAGGTGAATAGAACCCCTACAGTGCAGAAGTAGTAACTGGCTGCCTCCTCCAGGAAGATTGCAACCTAAGTTTCAGCATTTGGCCCGTTGAGTCTACACCAAGAACAATCCCACCCAGGCCCTATCACCGTAACCCCAGCTATTTACCCTGATAATTCCCCTGATGATAACAAGGGCCAATATATCTAATTTGCACATTTTCGGAGCACTGAAGGATACCAGAACAAACACAATCAGACCACGGGGAGAACGTGCAAACTCCATACAGACAGTAACCGAGGCCAGAATTGAACCCAGGGACCTGGCGCTGCGAGACAGCAGTGCCGTGTCACCCAGATTCAATAAACGTTGAGGAAATTGAGGCACCCAATGGTCTGACAGCACATGATGGTCAGGATTTCCTGCCTCGCTCACCCCAAAACCGGAAAATCCTGGAGGTCAACATATGTTTGCATGGTCTGCACCCCCTTCCCACCTCGCTACAATTCCCATGGGACGGGAAAACTTTCCCAATGAGTTTACAAATCCATTTTTCATTTTGAACGTGGAGAGAGAATCTGAAGGAACGTGGGGACGGAGTGGCAAAGTTGAGGGTGAGGGTCAGTCACGATCTCACTGAATGTCGATGCAATGACCTGCTTCTTACGCTAACAGGGTGGCATGAAAGGAACAACAGGAAGTTGAAGCTGTGCAAAGAAAACAAAGAGCATGAGGGCCGAAGGTTTTAAACCTACAGCGGATGGATCAGTTACGGTGAAAACCTTCTCCCTGCGATGCATTATTTGAAATGGGTTTTTCCAATACTTTCAGATTTGCCCAACTGAAACTTCAAGATAGCCAAGTGTGAGGTATTACACTAAGAAAAATGAGATCACATGCTACTCGCAAAGTAAGAAACTTAAATAACGTGGAAGAGCAAAGTACAAATTTACAAATCACGAAATGTTGTGACACAGCACAATAAGGCGATAACAAAAGAAAACCAGGCTCTGGGGTTTATCTTCAGAGGGTTAACATTGAGAAATAGTGAGTCATACTGAACATTAATTAGACTAGAGTTGAGTGCTGTGCATAGTTCTGGTCACCATAAGGATGTAGAGGCGTTGCAGTATCTGATGAAGCATTTCCGAAAGCTTGTGGGTTTGCTGTCAAATAAACCGGTTGGGCTTTAACCTGGTGTTGAAAGACTTTTTACCGTGTTTATCCCAGTCCAACGCCGGCATCTCCACCTCATTACAAATAATTGAGCAGAAGAATGGCAGAACAGTGAGGTTGTGTCTATCTGCGCAGTCTGAACAGATGGAGCCCAAAGAGAAAACGTTGGAAAATCTCTGCAGGTCTGGCAGCATCTGTAAGGAGACAAAAGAGCTAACGTTTCAAGTTCGGTGACCCTTTGTCTCTCTCCTTACAGATGCTGCCAGACCTGCTGAGATTTTCCAGCGTTTTCTCTTTTGGTTTCAGATTCCAGCATCTGCCGTAATTTGCTTTTATCTGAATAGGTGGAGCTTCTTTTCTCTTGCACACAGAAGGCTGGGGTGTGAGAGGTGAGGAATAACCTAATAGAAGCCCCAGAAATTATGAAAGGTTTCAATAGAGCAGTTTTAGAGAGTGAGTGAAATTATCTAGGGCCTGTTGAGCAAAGTTGGAAAATAGTACATCTGTTTGCGTCTCCTGCATAATCCCAGCTCCAAGTGACCTTCTCTGTGGTTGAGGTCATCCACCCAACAACTTAGGAATAAGGATGACGCTGCCTGGATCTTCCTGAAAAGAAACAGGACCATCCCCTGTCCCTCCCTTTGACACACTCTGAGGCCAGAGACATGCAGTTAAACAGTAGCGACCTTGAAGACTTCATCTCACCCACCAAAGCAGCAATGATGCAACAGAACATGGGTTGCACAACCTTGACCAGAACCATTTTTGGGAAGGTTTGTCCCTCCACAATGATATGGCCATAACTGATTTTTAAACAAATTCTCTAGGGAGTGACCACGGTTTGTGGTGTTCTTTGGGATCCCCTACTGGTCTCAGCAGAATCTGCCTCTCCAACTGGGGCTGCCAGCTCAATGTTACTTTAGGTCCCCTTATTGGATCTCCTGCTTTTCTGGTCCGTTCCCCCATCCTTAATTAGGCAAGAATCCCAGTGGCGACTTTGTAATTGGCCACCTCTGTTCCAACAGGTCAATCCCAGGTTCCTGTCCAGGAATTGAGACTGATGCTGTGATTGTGGCCCAAACAGGGAAAAAAAGAAATCACATTTTCACTTATGGGGAAGAGCAAAACTGGAGATTACCAATACTAGGTCATCACCAAGAAATCCAATCCAAGGAACTCTTTACTGAGCACACATGGACTCACTAACCCAAAGACTAACCTGCTGAATCACAGAGATATATTTAACATGGTGGCACAATGGCTAGCACCGCTGCCTCTCAGTGCCAGGGACCTGGGTTCAATTCTGGCTTGGGTCATGTCTGTGGGGAGTCTGCAGGTTCTCCCCATGTCTAGACCAAAGGTGCGTGGGTTAGGTTGATTGGCTATGCTAAATTGTCCCTCAGTGAGCTTGGATAAGTAGGTTAGAAGGATTAACTGGCTAAGTGTGTGGGGTTATGGGATAGGGTCCGGCTTGGGATTGTCCTCAGTACAGACTCAGTGGGCCAAATGTCCTCCTCCTGCACTGTCAAGATTCTATTCTATGGGTTCTATGATTCCACTTGGATTTCTTCCAGATGATCTGGATTCCTCCCACAACCTGAAAGATGTGCTGGTTTGATGCATTAGTCACAAATTCTCCCTCAATGTACTCAAACAGGTGCCAGAGTGTGGCGACTAGGGGATTTTCACAGTAGCTTCATTGCAGTGTTAATGCAAGCCTACTTGTGAGACTAATAAATGAACTTAAATGTGAGTAAAACCATACTGATGTACCATAAAATAACGTAGATCAAGACACCACAATGCAATATTTAACATAATGCACAGGGATGATTAAAAAAATTGTAACGACATTAGTTTCTGTACATATAACACTGCTTTAGGGTCCAACACTCAACAGGTATATCTGAAAAATATTATTTCCCGGATCATTTAATCAAAGGCCTTTTGTTGCGGGAAGCAAGTGGTGGGGGGGGAGAAAAAATAAAATCAGGAACTCATTACCTCATTGAACAGTGATGTGTGTGTGTTAGCAGCGGAATGTTTATGTCTGCTCATCGCCTCTTCCCTGGATGTTTTTCCAGACTGAGGTAGCAGGCTACTTCCCGGTGCCGTGGGAGATGAGTCACTGCAGTCAGTAGCTCCGTGCTGCCGCTTTGTGAGAGGTCTGGGGAGAGTCAGTGGCGGTTTATGATGTGACAGTCCAAGCCGGTCTGCCAAGGAGCGATCGCCGCCGGCAGCATCGTAAAGCCGGCTATCGAGGAGGTCATCCAGGCTCCTGGACGGGGCGTCGTCGAACTGACCCTCAGTCTTTGAGCATGGCTCAGGCCGCGCGATGGCGCACAGGCTGACGGCCTTTTTAGCCTCCGGGTCGAGGCAGCGCTGGTCCAACGGGTCATCCTGGACTCCGCTGAGCCGCGATCTTTTCTTCTTCTTCCTCTTCCTCTGCTTCTTCGCCAGGGAGAGCTCACTGCTGTGGGCCGCGCGCTCCCCACTCGCTCCCTCCGATTCCACGTCCCCCTCAGACAGGTACGGGGCACAGCTACCGGAAAGCGAGAGGGAGGACGACTCCCTGGCATCGCCGAGACTGCCAGATCGGGAGCTGGTCAAATAACTCCTCTCACCGCGAGGACTGGCTCTGTTCCCTCCTTTGACACCATCGCCGCAAAGCTCACCATTATCCAACTCGCGCGGTACCACTCCCTCGCCGAAATCTCTCACCGAGGCTCCCCCCTGTGCTGGAATCCTGGCTGCTGCCTCTCGGGACCCGTCAGCACCCTTCGGCTTCACAGCCTCTCGTGGGAGCGGTGGACGCTCTTCATTCCTCCTCTTCCTCCTCTTCAGATAAAGTTTGCTGCGAGGATAGGGAGAGCGACCCAGAGGGGCCTTGGCAGGATCCACCGCACACTCCTCCTTCTGCGCTCTCACACATCCACAAGTGTTTCCCATTCTTCTTACGCGAGGCAAACGCCGATCTTCTGCAGCAGAACTGGCCCGTCGTCAAAGCTTTTTATCAAGTCAAAATCCCGGGCAGTAGACTTATCCATAACCAGAGACTACTCACTCACTCTCTCTTTCTCCCTCTTGTTTGTTTCTCTGTCTCCTTCTCTCTCTCTCTTTACACGTACTGTGACTGGCTGCCTCTCTCCTTCACCCTCTCCAGCTCACTTCCTCCTTCGCCAGCTCTCCCTTCTCTGTCTTTCTCCTTCACCCTCTCTCTCTCTTGCTGGCTCCCTCTTTCTCAGTCCCTCGATGTGCAGCCATTTTGCATTTGTGAAATGTTCATGCAGTCAACGATGGCATTTAGCCCAGAAAAGGGCCCGTGTCTGAACACTCCATATCCAACCATGGTTACAGCAGCGGGGAGAGAGAGAGAGAGAGAGAGAGTGCTGAGAGCTGAGCTCATTCACTCTGCCAGTAGTACAGGCGACCTTGCTGAAATTTAGTGGAGGCTTCACGCCACAAGATAACGAACGTGAAACTCCCAGATCAGCCACAACTTGCTCCACTTAAAAACTGCAACACCAAGCAGAGCGAGCCTCGGTAATGCTTAAGGAATCTGCACCAACCCTTTCAAATCATTAAGCTATGTACATACCCACAGCAAACAGCACGGTGCTAATGAAAGGCAGGTGGGGGTAACAGAGTTGGGGGAGGAGGTGTCACCTTTGCTAAGGCCCCCCGGTGCAGAGATTTAAAAAAAGAGCTTCAGTAAAACTGAGTAAGTTGAGATTTTAAAAAGGAAATCCTCCTTAAAGCTTTTTAAACAAAAGATTAAAATTCCAGAGTCCAAAACATGATGATGATATCTTTCAGATCCTTTTCAGATGTGTTGACACTTGTATGATCAGGAAGCAATTGGACTTTACTGCTTGGTCTGATTGCTCATATATATTTCATATTCCTTAAAGGGGAAGGGATTTTGAGGGAGAAATTTTTTTGGCTGAAGATGTTCTCCCTCCTGCGTGGTAACAGACTCACAATCACTGTTTGCTGATTTGTTGTGTAAAAATTAACTTCCCTCCCAATTGGCTATGCTGAGAATAGACGTGCTGGGAGAGTCCTGGAGAAACGCCATTTGAAAAAAAACCACAGACTGGCCCCAGGGACAGTCCGGGCCCTGGGAACGCATGCAAGGAAGCAGATGGTGCAGATTCCCATTCCGACAACTCACAAATCAGACCCTGTTAACATCCCCGCTGCGCGTATCAAACCCCATAAGGTAAGGGGCATAACACACCCCTCCCTTCCCCCCATCCATATCACCCCAGTGCCCCTCCCCATATCACAACATGCCACCCTGACCCACTCCACCTCATACTGAGTCACTTCACCATGGCGACTGAGTCTGTCAGCCAACCACACTGACCTTCAGCACACTGAGGGGCACTCCCCAGTGCACTGCCCTTCCTAACCTCCCTCGCGAAGCCATCTCACCACTCTACGGCACACTCGTACCAAATACAACAGAATTGTATTTTGTAAAACAGAAATAGGAATGTTTCTGTGCTTTCCTTCCTGCCTTTCCTCCAAATGCAGGTGAAATTCAGTTATTGGTGTCACGAGCAGGCTTACATTAACACTGCAATGAAGTCACTGCGAAAATCCCCTAGGCGCCGCACTCCGGCGCCTACGCCGAGGGAGAATTTAGCACGGCCACTGCAGCTAACCAGCACGTGTTTCAGACTGTGGGAAGAAACCAGAGCACCCGGAGGAAACACAGACAGACATGAGGAAAAGGTGCAATCTCCACACAACAGTGACCCGAGGCTGGAATCGAACCTGGGGTCCTGGAGCTGTGCGGCAGCAATGCTAACCACTGCAGCCCACTATCGAGACTCTCTCTGAAGAATTAAAAGAGGACGACTTGCATTCATTTAGTGCCTTTCACAAGCACGCTGACCTGAAGAGATTTACAGCCAGTGAAGTACTTTCCTGCGGCGTAATAATGTTGCTGCTGGAAAAGGCAATGTTTGTATTTTCTAATCAGCCGTAATGTTTACCTGTGTGGCAGATCTAGCAATGAGGGAGAAAATGAGGATGTGGATGTAGGGATGACCAGGATCTTAAAATCCTGACAGCGTATACTTGTGCTCCAAACCAAAGAGTATGATGTCCAGTCCAGCAGCTGCTGTAGGCCCAATGAGCCAAGCCATAAATAATGGACGCTGCAGGCCCTAGCTGGGTCTAGGCCCGAGGAGTCCATCATGTGGCCTTCAAGCCCTGCCCTGTCAATCAGACTCAATTTTCCACCTCCAATGTTAGTGCAACTAAGAAGTGAAACTGATCAAGAAAGCTTGTGGCGAACGGACTTTCACAGTGTCGGTAAAATAGCATGGCGGCAGGAAGAAACCTTCACCCTGCCCCTCCCACCAGCTCCATTTTGGCAACCTTCCCATCTCCCGAAGCTCAGCCCACTGTCTGTTAATGATGTTGGAGGGTCCAACTCCAAATTACTTCCGTGGGCTGATGTTGATCTGCTGTCATCACCCCAGCATTTCTCCCCAAGGGTGTAGTTACACACCTTGGCACTGGATGGTCAAGGCGGGTACAACTGCAACGTTTAAGAAACATCGCGACGGGTACACGCTTGGGAAAGGTTTAGCGGGACATGGGCCAAACATAGGCAAATGGGATAGTTCAGTTTAGGAAACTGGGATAGCACGGTGGTTAGCACTGCTGCCTCACAGCACCAGGGACCCAGGTTCGATTCCCAGCTTGGGTCATTCTCCCTGCGTCTGCGTGTGTTTCCTCCAGTTGCTCTGGTTTCCTCCCACACAGTCCAAAAATGTGGGTTAGGTGAATTGGCCAAGCTACCTTGCCCCTTACTGTCAGAGGGACCAGTTACAGTAAATGCATGGGGTTACGGGGATAGGGCTTGGGTGGGATTATGATCGGTGTAGATTTGGTGGGCCGAATGGCCTTCTTCTGCACTGTAGGATTCTACGATTCTATGAAACCTGGTTGGTATGGATGAGTTGGGTCTGTTTCCATGCCATATAACTCAACATTTTTTTTTGAAAAGGCATCTTTTCAAAATAAAGGCAAAACATGGCAGATGCTGGAGTTCTGACTCGAAATGTTGGCTCTATCCTCCCTTGCCACATGCTGTCAGGCCTGCTGAGATTTTCCAGCTTTTTCTCGTTTTTGTATCTGTTTAACATTTAGGTTAGATGGATTGGCCATGAGGCATTGTCCGTTGGTGTCCCAGGACCTGTGGTTTGGGGAGGGGGAGGTAAATATGCAGGTCTACAAACAGAGTTGTCTGTCTGTCTGTGTGTGTGTGGGGGGCAGGGAGTTCTGTCAGACATTTGGTGCAAACTTAATGGGCCAAATGGTCTCCTCATGCACTGTAGGGATTCTATAATTCCCTTATAATTTATATAAGCTGATTTTGGTTGTGCCTGAGAGATTAATCTTTAATTCCAGGAGGCAACTCTGAAGGATTGACAAGCCTAAAACCAACAAATCTGCAGAGGCCAGATGACTGAAGCTGTCAATTTTTAATCAGACCGTGGGAAGTGAAGTGCTTCCACTAACTCATTCTCAAATAGCAGGGACATTTACTGAATGTCTTCTAAATTCACAGTGCTACAATGCATGTTGTAGAGTCCTTTAGGGAAGGAAATCTGCCGTCCTTATCTGGTCTGGCCTACTTGTGACACCAGGCCCACAGCAATGTGGTTGACTTTGGCTTGCTGGGCAATTAAATCAGTTCAGGGGAAATTAGGGATGGGCAATAAATGCTGGCCCAGTCAGTGATGACAATATCCCGTGAATGAACTGTTAAAAGCAGTTTGTCCCACAAGCGGGAACCTGCTTGTTGCATCTTTCCATTTTCCTAACAGGAATTTCTTGCATGGATGCACCAATTCAGTGCAAGAAGGCGATGGCCTAATGGCATTATCACTAGATTATTAATCCAGAAACTGAGCTAAGACTCTGGGGATCTGGGTTCAAATCCCACCATGGCTGATGATGGAATTTCACAGAATCCCTACAGTACAGAAGGCAGCCATCGAGCCTGCACTGACAACAATCCCACCCAGGCCTTATCCCCGTAACCCCACGTATTACCCTGCTAATCCCCCCACACAAGGGCCAATTTAGCATGGGTAATCAAGCTAACCTGTGCATCTTTGGACTGAGGGAGGGAGCTGGAGTTCCTGGAGGAAACCCATGCAGAAACAGGGAGAACTCTGCACAGATAGTGATCCAAGCCAGGATTTGAACCGAGGTCCCTGGCGCTGTAAGGGTGCAGTGCTAACCATTGTGCCACCGAGACATAAAATTCAATTTTTTAATTGAATTTGAGTTCAATTATTAAAAAATCTGGAATTAAGAATCTACCGATGACCATGAAACCAGCCAGTGACATCTATGTCCCATAAATTAATTTAAAGAACGCACTGCCAGCACAAGAATGTGTAGGAGTGACTCCCTGAACCTACTAATGCCAGCCAACATTATACACAGCCATCCTGAAGAAACTCTCCCTTCATGTTTCTTTTGAGCATCGTTCCAAATGAGGGGCTTCCAACTTTCCCACGTCTGTCACAGGTGGCAGTAGTTTCATCTGGTAATAAGTTTACCCCTTCTTGTCCGGCTAACTCTCAATTCTAACTCAAACAATTTGCATTCTCTGCTTGAGCCATACTGGTGACACAGGAGACTGAATCAATGTCACTTTATACATGTCACTTAGTTTCCAGAACTCATGCTCGCAGACCCCAAGGTCTCAGTTTTCAATTAGATTCTATTAGATCTTCGACAATCCAATGCTTTATGAAATTAATTCTGCAGGTTCCTGTTTATTCAATAACCCCTTTCTCAGCCCAGCCAATCCTCGACAAAGGACTGGAAGTGTTGGCTCTATCCTCTCCCCATGGATGCTGTCAGACCTGGTGAGATTTTCCAGCAGTTTCTGTTTCAGATTCCAGCAGTCGCAGTATTTTTACTGTTATCAACATTCAATTTGCCCTCCTTCAATTTATTTATCAGTGTCACAACCAGGCTGACATTAACACTGCAATGAAGGTACCATGAAAATCTCCCAGTCGCCATACTCCCGGTGCCTGTTTGGGTAAACGGAGGGAGAATTTAGCACAGCCAAGGCATCCAACCAGCATGTCTTTCGGACTGTGGGAGAAAACCAGAGCACCCAGAGGAAACCCATAGAGACACAGGGAGAATGTGCAGACTCTACAAAGACAGTTACTTAAGCCAGGAATTGAACCCAGGTCCCTGGCACTGTGAGGCAGCAGCGTTAACCACTGTGTCACTGTACACTCCAGCTCATAGATCATAAAACCCTACAGTGCAGAAAGAGGCCCTTCAGCCCATCGAGCGTGCACCAAACACAATCCCACCCAGGTCCTACACCCATATCCCTCCATATTATATCCACTAATCCCTCTAACCTCCGCTACCTTGGACACTAACGGACAATTTCTTAGCATGGGCAATCAAACTAACCCACATATGTTTGGACTGTGGGAGGAAACCTAGTTTGAATACCTTCAAGACATAATATGCAGAAATGGGAGCAAGGGCTGACTAAGATCAAACCTTAAAACAACAAGTTTTGTGTACACAAGCTTGCTTCATGCAGCCGTTCCTGAAGATGTTTGACAAATATCTCCATTCAATCAGCATGGAGAAGCTGACCTGTGTATGTCCTGCCCTACTTCTAAAACAGCTTTGTTGCAGTTAGTGAGCAGAGAGAATCTTCCCACACTTTTCCAGTGTTTATTTAAAAACAAATTACATTGCTGCAGCTTAACAGACTAATATCAGTTCCATCTGAAGCAATTTCATGTAATCTTTCAAACTGCGAGAATAATTAGTTAAACTCTGATCTAGCGATTATTCAAATTTCCCAACAGGACAGTGTACTTCCCTGAGTACGTACATTTTCCACAGGCAACAGAGATAAGATTTCTGGCCTCAATCATGTGTTTATTGCCAGATTTTTGCGGGCAGCATGGAAATTCAGGCAGAACTTTAACCAGCCTCAAGATTCCAGTTGAAGTGAGCCATTCCGTGCAACTAGCCCTGTTTCAACTACATTCCCAAGGTAGCTTCTTATCTCTTTAAGACTAAACTGCTATTTCATTCCCAACTTCACCCAGTGAGTCACTTCCCTCCCCGCTCACCGCACCCCGCCCCGCTCTTTGCTGCTCAATGCACCCCCACACCCCTCAGCCCTTTGCCGCTCAACTCACCCCCACCCTCTTCCCCCTCATCACACCCCCACCTCCAACCCTTTCCCCCTCACTGCACTCCCCTTTTCCACTCACTGTATGGCCCCAGCTCTTTGCCACTCACCACCTTTCCCCCCAGCCCTTTCCCACTGACCACCCTTTCCCTCCCCAAGCTCTTTCCCACTTACTGCACCTCCCCCACTCGCAGCCCCTCCAGCCCTCCCATTCACTGCCACCTCCCCCCCCAATCCTCCAGCTCACTGCCCCACTCCGTCCCCCCATCAGCCCACCCGCTTGCCATCTCCAAACCCTCTGAGTAGCAGCTTGAGGGAGGTAAGTGGTGAGCAGGAGGGTTGGGAGAGGGAAGTGGAAAACATGAATTAAGTTAATAAAAGTTTGTGTGCTCAGAGCATTACTTGAGCCAGTTAGATTCAAAGCAACCTGGAGGGTAGGTCTTATGAGGAAAGGAGAGAGAGCTGGGGCTTTTCTCTTTAGAGTGGAGGAGGCTGAGAGGCGACTTAGGAGTTTATAAGACAATGACGGGAATAGATCAAGTGGATGTACAGAGTCTGTTTCCTTTGGTGGATGTAGCTGTTACTAGGGGGCATAACTATAAGGTTCATGGTAGGAAATATGAGGGATGTCCAAGATAGATTCTTTACCCAGAGAGTGTTTGGGGTTTGGAATGGACTGCCTGCTGTGGTAGTGGAATTGGACACTTTAGGAACTTTCAGGCAGTTCTTGGATAGGTACACGGAGCACACCAGAATGATAGGGAGTGGGATAGCTTGATCTTGGGTTGGGACATAGCTCGGCACAACATTGAGGGCCGAAGGGCCTGTATTGTACTGTTCTATGTTTCCATAGGTTATGGGACTGGAATGCAATTTACCCTCATTAAGAGCTTTGTTTTGGGAAAATGGTTTCCATTGAGAATGTTTCTTTTGAACAAGCAGATTGTTCTGCTAAACCAGAGATAGCTGTACCTCAAATATTAGTCTAAAGCTGAGATTCCTCGTTTCAATGCCCAAAATTACCATTTAGAGTCTCATAGAATCCCTACAGTGCAGAAGGAGACCATTCAACCCACCGAGTCTGCACAATCCCACACAGGCCCTTTCCCCCACTAACTCCATGTTTTTACCCCCGTAATCCCTTTAACCTACAAATCCCAGAACACTAAGGGGCAATCTTAACACGGCCAATCAACCTAACCTGCACATCTTTGGAATGAGAGGGGAAACAGGAGCACCCGCAGGAAACCCATGCTGACACGGGGAGAACATGCAAACTCATACAGACAGTGACCCGAGCCAGGAATCGAACCCGGGTCTCTGGAGCTCTGAGGCAGGAATGCTGCCGTCTCAGTGAAGTCTTACACAAGGCTAACCTTGTGGCCATGTTTTTCTTCAACAAGTAGCATTTACTGTGTTCTCTCTTCACAGATGATTTAAATATCTGATAAATGTATAAAGGTTGAAACTAAACCTGAACCAAAGACCTGGTTAATGTTATACCTTCCAAATTTCCAAAAGTGACTGAAAGCCAAGTAAGTGTTTTTCTTTTAAGTTTAGCCATTCCTCAGAAACAATGCACACACAGTAAGATTCCATCATTACAGCCAAATGCTTTGGTTGAAGGAGGAGTATTGGGCATGATATTGGGGAGAACAGCCCTGCCCTTTGAAACAGTCACACTGTGGAAACTTTTACATTTGCCTTACAAAGTGGACAGAATGTTGGTTTAATGTCTCATCTGAAGAATGCCACTATGAGAACGCTGGACTCCATCAGCACTGCACTCTCTTCCTCAGCCTAGGTCTTGTATTCAAGTCTCTGCAATTGGACTCATAACCTTTGGACATAGGGGCAAGTTGGTGGAAGCAAAAAATTAACCACATAAACTACAGAAAGAAATGTTTGAAATAAGATGCCTTTCGGCCTGCCCTGTCACTTAATAAGATCATGGGTGAATTTCAACCACAGTTCTACTTCCTGCACTATCTTGACACCCTTTAATTCCCTTAGAATCCAAACAATCTACTCATCTGCATCTTGAATGTACTCAAAGATGAAGCATTCACTGCCTGGAGATCAGGAATATTCCCAAGGATTCATAATTTGAGGGAAGTAACTTCCCCTCATCTCAGTTCTAAGTGGCCAGTGCCTCATTGTGATCCCACGTACTGATCCACTGCAGGAGAGGGTGTCTCGAGGCATGGTGCATTGGAGAGACCATGCAGATGCTATGACAATGGATGAATGAACAGTGCTTGACAATCACCAGGCAGGAGTGTTCTCTTCCTGTTGGTGAGCACTTCAGCGGTCATGGGCATTTGATCTTTGGGTAAGCGTTCTCCAAGGCAGCCTTCATGATGCACGACAACGCAGAGTTGCTAAGCAGAGACTGATAGTCAAGTTCTGCGCATGAGAGTGACCTCAAACGGGACCTTGGGTTCATGTCACACCATCTGTAACCCCCACGACTTGCCTGGACTTGCAAAATCTCACTAACTGACCTGTCTGGAGACAATACATATCTCTAACCTGTGCTTAACCCTCTCTCCACTCACATTGTCTGTACCATTAAAACCTGATTACCTGTAAAGACTCGCACTCCAACCATTACCTTGTAAAATTGAATGTGTCTTGAAATGCCCTGTTTGTGAAAAGAACTCCCACTTAGCTGACAAAGGAGCAGCACTCTTAAAGCTGGTGGCTTGTACTACAAATAAACCTGTTGGACTTTAAGCTGGTGTTGAGAGACTTCTTACTGTGTTTATCCCTTGTATGGCCAGAGATCTCTCAATATCAAACCCTCTCACACTATTCCATTTCAATTCGCTCATCTCTCGCAGTGACTAGTTTATCATTGCCCAGATGGTAAATTCCTTCACGATTCACGATCAGAATGAACCAAGGGTGATACACTGATACACTGTCACAGTGGCACTGCCAGGGACCTGGATTCAATTCCCAACTTGGGTCACTGTCTGTCCGGAGTTTGCATCTTCTCCCCGAGTCTTCACGGGTTTCCTCTAGGTGCTCCGGTTTCCTCCCACAGTCCAAAAAATGTGCAGGTTGGGTGTATTGGCCATGCTAAATTCTCCCTCAGTGGATTCAAAGAAGTGCTGGAGTGTGGTGACTTGGGGATTTTCAGTGATTTAATTGCAGTGCTATTCTAAGCTTACCTGTGACACTAAATTTAAACAATGATTGACATTCAACTCTGAGCTACTGAGCAGCTCTGAACAGCAGTTCTTGCCATAATCCCTTATTCCCATCTTCACGCCGATGATTGAAGTAATATGACAAACACTCTGACAGAGAATGCTCTCCCTCAGTCTACAGGGCAATCCCTGTATGGGGCCAACAACTCCAGTAGCCATGAATTGGGAGAACAGGGTGGTTACTAGCAGTGCTTGGAAATGGAGAAGTCAAAGTTAAAGGACAGGAAGAATGATGAGGAAATGCAAATCAACGCTGGATTCATAAACTATGAACAAAGATTTCGATGAGATCCGGTCTGAAATTTACAGTTTCAGCCAAGTATAACTACCCCATGCTTGGCTTATTCATACTGGGCTTTTATTAATGTTTAGTCAGTTGCCAATATCTACTTTTCTCACAAAGCGGCAGCTTTCCCAGCCCTACGATCTCAAACACATGGAGGTCGAACTGTAGCGAGTCGGGTCTCAAACAATGACGAGATGGAGCACAAGAATGAGATAGGGAATTTGGCAAACTGGTGCAACAACAATCTCTCCTTCGACGTCAACAAAAAGAAGGATTTCAGGAAGTGTGGAGGGGGACATGCCCCTTTCTACATCAATCGGGACGAAGTTAAAAACCTTCAGGTTTTCTCGTATCCAAATCACTAACAGCCTATCCTGGTGCCCCCATGCTGACACTACAATTAAGAAAGCTCACCAATGCCTTCATCTTCTCAACAAATTAAGGAAATTTGGCATGTCTGTTACAATTCTCATCAAGTTTTATAGATGCTCCATAGAAAGCATTCTTTCTGGTTGTATATCACAGCTTGGTATGGCTCCTGTTCTGCCCAAGACCACAATGAAGTACAAAGCATTGTGAATGAAGCCCAGTCCATCATACAAACCAGCTTCTCATCCACTGACTCTATCTACACTTCCTGCTGCCTCAGAAAAGCAGCCAACAAAACTAAAGGACCTCATTTACCCCAGACATTCTCTCTTCCACCTTTTTCCATTGGGAAAAAAAAGATACAAAAGTCTGAGATCAACTAACTTCAGAACAGCTTCTTCCATGCTGCTGTCAGACTTTTGAATGGACCGATCTCGCACTACATTGATCTTTCTCTACACCCTAGTTATGATTGCATCATTACATTCTGCATTCTCGCCTCTCCTTCTCCCCTATGTACTCTGTGAACAGTAAGTTTTGTCTTTATGGCACTCAAGAAACAGTACTTCCCACTGCATACCAACACACGTAACAGTAATAAATCAAATTAAAGGTCTTGATTTGGTTTATTATTGTCTTAAGTATGAGTTAGGCAGAATTTTGATTAATGGAATCAAAGGTTATGGAGGTTATGGTGATTTGTGTGTTTTGATTTCATTTTTTTTTTTAGGAAACTGGAGCACCCTGTGACCTCTCTGCACCAGGAAGAACCGGGACATGGAGAGAACGTGCAGACTGCACACAGACACTACCCAAGCTGGGAATCGAACCCAGGTCCCTGGCGCTGCGAGACAGCAGTGCTAACCAGGGTGCCGCTCATAATAAAATCAAAAAAGCCACAAGTCACAAACAGTGAGTCACGAAGACATCCTGAACTTTTATGCAAATACTGAGTGATCGCTGTTGTGTTTGTGTGCAATACGCTTAAGTATTCGGTTTTAAATACGTCAACCATCTCTCTCCTACCCACTGGCTGAAATATATATAATTAATGGATAATCCCTCACTCTAACATCCTAATCCCAGCATCAAAACCATCAAAAGTTTATTTTGGGCTTCACAGCAAAGCTATGCTCTGTGCACAGAAGTCCATTTTAAAATTCTAAAAGCTATAATCTTGCAGAAATAGCATGCTCCTGATTCAGACTAAAGTAGAGGCTGAGCACAGATCAGGTTATTGCACCAAGAGGCCACCTCAAAGCCACCCAATTACAAGCTGGAGGAGGAGGAGCACAAGTTTAATGATCTATAGGTACTCAGTGTCCAAACTGGAGGAAGGAAGAAACATAGAACATAGAACAATACAGCACAGAACAGGCCCTTCGGCCTTCGATGTTGTGCCGACCAAAATAAAAAGCAATGCCCCTCCAAACTAAACCATTCCCTTCTCTTCCATATACTTATCAATTAACCTCTTAAACGCCACCAAACTTGGCGCATCTACAACAGCTGCAGGCAGGGCATTCCACTCCCTAATCACTCTTTGAGTAAAGAACCTACCTCTGATATCCGTCCTATAACTAATACCCCTTAATTTAAAGCTGTGTCCCCTCGTGCTAGCTTTCTCCATCCTAGGAAAAAGGCTATCACTGTCCACCCTATCTAAACCTCTAATCATCTTATATGTTTCAATAAGGTCCCCTCTTAGCCGCCTCCTTTCTAACGAAAACAACCTCAAATCCCTCAGCCTCTCTTCATAAGACCTGCCCTCCATACCAGGCAACATCCTGGTAAACCTCCTCTGTACCCTCTCCAATGCCTCCACATCTTTCTTATAATGTGGGGACCAGAACTGCACACAATACTCCAAGTGCGGCCGCACTAGAGTTTTGTACAGTTGCAACATGATGCTGCGGCTCCTAAATTCAATCCCCCTACCAATAAAAGCTAAGACTCCATATGCCTTCTTAACAACTTTATCCACTTGACTGCCTACTTTCAGGGATCTATTGACACATACACCAAGATCCTTCTGTTCCTCAACACTATTAAGAGCCCTACCATTAGCCCTATACTCTACACATTTATTGTTCCTGCCAAAGTGCATTACCTCACACTTTTCCACATTAAACTCCATTTGCCACCTCTCGGCCCAGCTCTGCAACTTGTCCAAGTCACTCTGTAAACTATAACACCCCTCTTCACTATCTACCACTCCACCGACTTTAGTGTCATCTGCAAATTTACTGATCCATCCCTCAATACCCTCATCCAGATCATTTATAAAAATTACAAACAGCAGGGGCCCCAAAACAGACCCCTGAGGTACACCACTTGTCACCGAACTCCACGATGAATATCTCCCATCAACCACCACCCTCTGTCTTCTATCTGCCAGCCAATTCCTAATCCAATTAGCTAAATCACCCTCTATCCCACACATCTGCATTTTCTGCAGAAGCCTTCCATGGGCCACCTTATCAAACGCCTTACTAAAGTCCATATATACCACATCAACCGCCTTACCCCCATCCACCTCTTTGGTCACTTTCTCAAAAAACTCAATAAGGTTAGTAAGGCACGACCTACCCTTCACAAAACCATGCTGACTATCCCCAATCAATTCATTTCTCTCTAAATAACTATAAATCCTATCCCTAATAATTCTCTCCAATACCTTGCCCACAACAGAAGTAAGACTCACTGGCCTATAATTCCCTGGAAGGTCTCTCTTCTCCTTCTTAAACAATGGGACCACATTCGCTATCCTCCAGTCTTCCAGAACCACACCCGTAACCAACGAGGACCTGAAGATCAGAGCCAGAGGCTCTGCAATCTCCTCTCTTGCCTCCCAGAGAAGAGAAGAAACAACAAAAAAAATCAAGCCTCCTGCTCCAAGACCTTATTCAATGATTTGTGCAGGAAGTGTCTATCCATAGGGTTTAGGAAGGAACAGGCAACAGTAATGAGCTGGTTGTTTTCAGGTCAATAGACTTTAACTTGCGCTTTGGATATTAAGTCTTCGACAATTTTGTCTTAAACCTCTCTTCCCCCATCTCCTCTATCTTCACCCCCATCAATAAATACAAGGAGCTCATGGATCTTGCTACCAAGACCAGCCGCTTTCCCTCCCTCTTCCCAGCCCAATCTCTTCCCCATGTGAGCCTTGAACTCACATTCTTCTGCAACTACACTCCTAACTCCCTTCGAGACCTTTCCAACATCATTACGTCTGTAAAATTGAATTCTGGTTCCCTCCAGCCCCTTCCCACGAATTTCCTAGCTCCTGTTAAAAAGTTTATTTATTAGTGTCACAAGTAGGCTTACATTAACATGGCATTGAAGTTACGCCACACTGAGGGAGAACTTAGCATTGCCAATGCATCTAACCAGTACATCTTCCGGACTGACGGAGGAAACTGGAGCATCCGGAGGAAACCCACAAAGACACAGGAGAACGTGTAGACTCTAGTGACTCAATCCGGGAATTGAACCTGGGTCTCTGGCACTGTGAGGCAGCAGTGCTAACCAGAATGCCACCTCACCTTTCTTAACCTTAGCAGATCAAAAATCACTTTGCAAAAAATGTGTGTAGCTCTAAAATGAACGCAATAAGATGTCAAACACTGGAATGCAACACAAAAAGACTACTTGTATTTGTTTTTGTAATATTGAATATTTAAAATAAGTATTATCTAGATAGAGTTCTTTTATTTCCTTCAGTGGTTAAGTTGTGATAATGCAACATTTTTTTATTGCTATATTTGGAGCATCATTCTGTAATATGTGCTCATCTCCTTGGAATGAGGCTTGAACTGAGATCCTGTGCATGCTTAGCCCTATTTGCCTTAGTCTATGCAAAGACTTCATTGTATGATATTTCTGCCTACGCAATTACATTTAAATGTGAGACTGTAGGGGTTAACTTGACTGCATTTTAAAACTTAGAAGGCAAGTTGGGTTAGCTAAAAATTGACTGCATTCCTAAAGGGTACACAATGCAAGCAAACAACCACAGCTGCAAAAACTTATTACTCTAGACAGAGACAGCTTGTGGAAAACATTTCCAATAATGAGATAAGGGTTGAGGTATGTTGTGGATTTGAGTGTATTTGTTTGTGCAGTTTATTTTTGGGATGTGTGCATTCAGTCTCAGTACAGGCAGTAGAAGTCTGTCCCAAGTTTGCCTTTTCATTTCACTTTTGTCATGTTAATTTTAATTTCTGTTCAATAATAGTGATTCATTTTAAAAATCATACCAAGTGCTGTCACTTCGCCTGTTCAAGGATGTGAACGGACCCAGCAAACCCATGATCTTCTGCACAGATGTGTTGGTGACAGTGTATTATCTGATTTTAAAAAAATCTAATCATTCAGGATATATGGGCATTGCTGATTAGGCCAGCATTTAGTGTTCATCCCAATTGCCCATGAGAAGGTGGTGGTGAGTCACTTTCTTGAACCACTGCAGTCCATGTGGTGTAAGTCCTATTAAGGAGGGAGTTGTATTTTTTTTAATTCAGTCATGGGACACGGGCATCGCTGGCTGACCAGCATTTATTGTCCATCTCTAGTTGCCCTTGGAGGGCAGTTGAGAGTCAATTGCTGTAGCTCTGGAATCATATGTAGGCCAGACAGTAAGGATGGCAAATTTTGTTCCCTAAAGGGAACAATCAGAAGGGTTTTTCCGAGAATCGACAATGGTTTCATGGTCATCAGTAGATTTTTAATCCCAGATTTTGTTTATCAAATTCAGATTACACCATCTGTTACAATGGAATTCGAACTCAGACTCCCAGAACATTAGCAAAGTTTCTGCATTAATAGTCTATTGATAATACCACTAGGCCATCGCCTCCCCTTTTGACCCAATGATGCTGAAGGGACAACAGAGCGATTTCCCAAGTCGGGATGCTGTATGATTTGGAGGGGAACCACCAAATGATGGTGTTGCGATGCACTTGCTGTCATTGTCCTTCTCAGTGGTAGAGGTTGTGGGTTTGTAAGGTACTGTCAACCAAGGTGTGTCGAGTTGCTGCAGTACATCTAATAGAATGGCAGAAACTGCTGACATGGATGGAGGGAGTGAACGTTTGAAGTGGTGCTTCGTGTGCCAGTGAAGCAGACTACTTTGTCCCAGATGATGTTGAGCTTCTCGTGTGTGGGTGAAGCTACATTCATCTGGACAAGTGGAGAGGATTCCATCACGCTCCCGAACAGGAGTTATTGTCTCCCCAGATCCCAGCCTCTGAAGTTGGTCTTGTAGTCACAGTATTGATACGGCTGGTTTAGTGAAGGGGAACAGATGGGTGGAAACTATTTCTGCTGCTTGGGGAGTCCAGGACTAGGGAAAAAAAAATTAAAGTCAGACCTTTCAGGAATAAAGTTAGGAAGGAATTCTTTCCACAGAAGATGGTGGGAAGTTTGGGACTCTTTCAGAAATGGCAATTGATGTCAAATCCATTGTCAATGTTTAAACTGAGATTACTAGATTTTTGTTAAGTCACTGTTATCAGGGGATACAGGGCAAAGGTAGGTATATATATGCAGATCAGCCATCATCTCACTGAATGACAAAACAGGCTCAAGGGTGAAATAGAACATAGAACATAGAACATTACAGCACAGAACAGGCCCTTCGGCCTTCGATGTTGTGCCGACCAAAATAAAAAGCAATGCCCCTCCAAACTAAACCATTCCCTTCTCTTCCATATACTTATCAATTAACCTCTTAAACGCCACCAAACTTGGCGCATCTACAACAGCTGCAGGCAGGGCATTCCACTCCCTAATCACTCTTTGAGTAAAGAACCTACCTCTGATATCCGTCCTATAACTCATACCCCTTAATTTAAAGCTGTGTCCCCTCGTGCTAGCTTTCTCCATCCTAGGAAAAAGGCTATCACTGTCCACCCTATCTAAACCTCTAATCATCTTATATGCTTCAATAAGATCCCCTCTTAGCCGCCTCCTTTCTAACGAAAACAACCTCAAATCCTTCAACCTCTCTTCATAGGACCTGCCCTCCATACCAGGCAACATCCTGGTAAACCTCCTCTGTACCCTCTCCAATGCCTCCACATCTTTCTTATAATGTGGCGACCAGAACTGCACACAATACTCCAAGTGCGGCCGCACTAGAGTTTTGTACAGTTGCAACATGATGCTGCGGCTCCTAAATTCAATCCCCAAATGGAAATGGCTGTTCCAAACTTTCTACACGGAAATAGACACTGCTGTTACAATGCAGAGGTTAATCCTCTTTACTTTGCTTCATAATCTGGTAGGAGTGTTTGGGAAGGAGTTAACTAACCTATACTGTATGAACGAACCTCAAAATGTTAAAGACCTGACACTCGCTTTAAATGAATAATTAACAAGTTATCTTGTTTAACCAACTGGAACTTTAAACAAGTAATATTTTAATTGAAAGATGGCTGGAGTGAAATACTCTTCAAGTAAGGACAAAGACCATTCAGGACCAAAACAACTATAACAGATTCTTAATCACTTTCAAAAATATATACACAATGACTTGGAAGCCCTGGAGTGTTTTTCTGGTGATCTCTCTGTCGGTAAGTTCTTGCTGACTCAATATCCTGTTGTTGGATAGATGGAGAATTCTGTTCAGAGATAGTTCTTTTGGCTGGCAGGATGGAGAACTGTTCCAAGATGGCCTTTTGTGCTGACTGGACTCAATTGACTGAACTCAATTGAACTCACCAACTGAACTGGAGTTGTTCAAGACTGGCAGTTAAATCCCTATTTTGTTATCCTGATGAGCTGGGCATTTTCTGCACCAGGATTGGTTTAACGCTGGCAACAGCAACAAATTCAAACCTGATAGGTTCCTTTTAACTGAGTGTCTTCTTTAATCTGATAGGCTGTTAGCAGAGTGTCTCTTTTTAAGCTGATCGGCTTTCAAAATGCAACTGTTTGCTAAGTCTGTTGCCAAGATAATTCTGATGCTTGATGCTAGTTCCAACTGTTGCAATCTATGTAACCTGAATTTTAAATATCCAAGCACTGAATGCAAAACCAGCTTTTAAAGCAACTCCGCACCGTTATTGTACTTCTAGTATTTTACATTCTTTACAAACACTCTTTACATCTTTACAAATTCAACTTCACAACACTGCTAACTGAGTTGTGCCAAACCCCAAAACCATCAGAGCCACAGGCAGCTCAGTCTTGCTTCAGCCAGTTGGACCTGTCACCTTGTGCCAATGTGAACGTTGCTGTGGACTAGTGAAGGGGAACTTGGCCATGATTACATAGCTCAAAGGTGATGCATTAAAAATAGAGAGATATCCAACAAGCTGGCACTGGTCAACACATCGTGTGTGAGCACATGTGCGAGTGCTTTGCCCAGTCAGACAGCAGCACAACAAGGCTAATTCAGGTCAGCGCTGCCTCAAAAGAGTGACATTTCACTGGGTTAAATGTCTTTTGTCGGCCAGGCATTTAGTTACTGCACCTGTTTTCTTCCCCGATCTCTTCGGAGCAACCACACAAGTCCCAATTGAAGACTTAGACTGGAATTCTCCAGTCTGGCATGTTAGGACATAGCCAATGACAACATTTGATCTTTTGTAGTGTGACTAATGTAATAAGCTATAAAGTTCAGCTAACCCAGTAAACCATGTAATCAATGACAAAATGATGTGATGATAAAGTGACCAGCTGACACTGTGTGAATAAGAATCTATTGGGAATTGGAAAGGCCCAAGAAGAGGTCTCAAGTGAAGGAGTAATGAAGTTTCTTAATTAAACCTTTCTCTTTTGATTTATCTGTTGGAGTAAGCTTTGTTTCATTTTATTGACTATAACTGAACAGTGCTTTCTGCTGAATGAACATCACACACTTACTACTGCTGCCCACAGGAATTGGACACTCAACAAATTTCCATTAACAGCAGGGGCCGAAAATTTCTAGCCACGGTTAAGGTTGAAGAATCCCGGCCAATGTCTCATTCGACGCCATGTATTGGCTGATACGTGGAGCGGGATTTTCTATCCACACTCACCCCAGGGCTGGAAAATCCCACCTGAGGTTGATGGTCTCATGGTTCATCGTGCAGCCCGCTACAATTCCCGTACCAAGTGGGACAGGAAAATTCCACCCATGGTCATTAACAACACAATGATTTTAACCGTGACCAAACATTCACACTGGTGGCTCCATGCTGCTGTGTTAGAACATCATGGCATCAAGTCCCACTCCAGAATCATGAGTGCATAATCAAGTGGAAAGTGACATCTTTCAAATAGAATGTTAAACCCAAACTCTGCCCCCTCGAGTACCTGTAACAGATCCCTCAGCACCAACTAAGAAAACCAGGAAGATTCTTCCTGATGATCTGGATAGTATTAATCCAGTAAGAAGTCTCACAACACCAGGTTAAAGTCCAACCAATTTATTTGATAGTAAACCCACAAGCTTTGGGAATCACTGTTCCTGTGTGACACCTGACAAAGGAACAATGTTTCCCAAAGCTTGTGGGTTTACTATCAAATAAATTGGTTGGACTTTAACCTGGTGTTGAGAGACTTCTTACTGTGTTTACCCCTGTCCAATGCCGGCATCTCCACATCATAGTATTAATCCCACAACCAATAATAAAAGCATTATCTAGTCAAAATCCCACAGAGAGCTGGCTATACCGCATTTCCGGCATTACAACTGTGACTACAGATAGTGCTTAACTGAATGGGAAGCCCTGATGTTTTGCTTTATAAGTGCAAATTGCTTCTTTGATTTGAGAGCATGAGCTTTCAGAGCGTTGCCCCTTCATAAAGGTGAGTGAAGAGTTCGGTTCACAAACAAGGCAATATAATAGACACAAACTCAATTACAAGATAATGATTGGAATGCGAGTCTTAACAGGTAATCAAGTCTTTACAGGTGCGCAAAACACCTGTGTTTACAGGTGCAGACAGATTTGATTACACGTTAAGACTCGCATTCCAACCATAATCTTGTAATTGAGTTTGCGTTTATAAATGTCGTGTTTTGAACCGAACTCTTCACTCACCTGATGAAAGGGCAATGCTCTGAAAACTCGAGCTACCAAATCATTCTGTTGGACTTTAATCTGGTGTTGTGAGATGACTTATTGTGCCTACCCCAGTCCAATGTTGGCAACTCCATATCTTTGAGTTGAGCCACCCCTGCCAGATTAATTCAGTGAGGAAATATCAAATCTGCCAATGTTAAACAGACTGGGGCTCTAAGCTGTGGAAAAAGACCACGTGGTGACATTAAATTTATGGAATTGTTTGACAGGATGGACATAGGGAAAATACAAAACTAAGTTTTGGAAGTAGGAGTCCAAAACTTCCAGGTGTAAATTTCTAGCTGTCCAGATCACCAACAACCTATTATGGTCCGTCTACGTCGACACTATAGTTAAGAAAGCCCACCAACGCCTCTACTTTCTCAGGAGGCAAAGAAAATTCAGCATGTCTGCTATGACTCTCACCAATTTTTACAGACACACCACAGAAAGCATCCTATCCAGATTTAACATAGCTTGGTATGGCTCCTGCTCTGACCAAGATTGCAAGAAACTTCAATGGGTTGTGGATGTAGCCCAATCCATCATGCAAACCAACATCCCATCCACTGTTTCTGTCTACACTTCCTGGACATATCTCTTCTACCTTCTTCCTTGGGGGAAAAGGTATAAAAGTTTGAGGTCACGTCCCAACTGACTCAATAATAGCTTCATCCCTGCTGCCATCTGACTTTTGAATGGATCAATCTTATGTTCAGTTGATCCTTCTCTACACCGTAGCTATGACTGTAACACTACTTCCTCCTTTCCTTCTCCCTATGTGCTCCATGAACGGTAACGGTTTGTCAGTAGAGCGCACAAGAAACAACACTTTTCACTCTACACCATTACATGTGGCAACAATAAAATCAAATCAAAAGAAGACAGTCGCTATAAATCCAATAGGGAATACAGGAGAAATCTCATTATCCAAACAGTGATTAGAATGTGGAATCCACTATCACATAGAATAATCGAGGGAAATGCATTTAACAAGGAGTTCACTAAGCACGTGAGGGACAAAGGAATCAACAGACACATTGATGGTGTTAGATGAAGCAGGCTGTGTGGAGCATTCACACCAGCATAGATCAATTGGGCTAAATGACCTGTTTGGAAAATTCTATTTTTTCCATTAAGTGGTTGATGAGTCTATCACTCCAGGGCAGCTGAACTGCCGAGTAAAATCCAATGTTCATAAACAAGCTAAGCCTGAAAGTGCTCATGCTAATGACAAATTCCTACAAGTAAACCAATTTCTGACTGAAGACAGCTGCTGCCTCAGGGGAAACAGTGTTAGAGCGCTCGGGACTAGCCTCAATTCCTGTGGCCGATGTGAAAATAATATCGATTTCTGTCTCTATCTTATTCCAGTCCAAATTGGGACCACGTGTGCATTTTACACAAATCCATCAAATACCAATCACCATCACACAAGTGGATCAGCTCGCCAAGACTGTTCAGAAACTTAGTCTAGAAAACCCAACACAAGCCGCACAACGCGGCGACATAAAACGACACCAACTTTTAAACAACTGTTCCATTAGATTGATGGAATCAGAGCTATCAACATTGGAAATCAGATTAAGCCAGCACAAACATATTGAAAAAGAAAAGCAAGAGTACCTGAAAGTGCAAAATAATGGTCCAGATCAGCCCCAGAGTTAGCTTAGGATTTCCATCGGTTATGTCATCATTCCTTATGTTTACCAGTTTGACCTGTTTGTCCAGAAAACAAAGTTAAGATTAGCTCAAGCATTCAGCAAACTATACTATTAAAAATGAGCGAGATAGGCAATATGGTGGCGCAGTTGTTAGCACCACTGCCTCACAATGCTAGGGACCCAGGTTCAATTCCCACTTTGGGGTCACATTCTCCCAGTGTCTGCGTGGATTTCCTCCAGTGCTCCAGTTTCCTCCCAGACTCTGAAGATGTGTGGGTTAAGTTGATTGGCCGTGCTAAATTGACACCAGTTAGTGTTAGGGAATTAGTGGAGTTTACAGGAATAGGGCCTGGGTGGGTACAGACTTGATGGGCCAAAGAGCCTCCTCAGACACTGTACGGGTTCTATGAGGAGTACCTTTGTTATCTTTATACGCAGTCCCAAATGGGGAGACGATGGTCTAGTGGTATTATTGCTAGACGATGAACCCAGAAACTTAGTTAATGTCTGAGAACCCAGGTTTGAATCCCGCACAGTGGAATTTGAATTCGAAATATCTAGAATTAAGGATCTACTGATGATCATGAAACCATTGTCGATTGTCAGAAAACCCTATCTGTCCACTAATATCCTTGAGAGAAGGAAATCTGCCATCCTTACCCAGTCTGGTCTATTTGTGACACCAGAGCCACAACGTGGTTGGCTCTCAACCGCCCTCCAAGGGCAACTAGGGATGGGCACTAAATGCTGGCAAGCCAGTGATATCCATATCTTATGAATGAATATAGAAAAAAGCAAGTCCACCAAGAACAAAGAATTCAATGGGTGCTGTGATGTTAATAGTGGGCAGAGGTTTACTGTTTCAGGTATGGATCTTATCTGGTGAGAGAACAGCTGAATGGAAGGGATTTCAGACCCATGGACTTGGCTGTGACCGGGAAATCAGAAGAACAGAATTGTTACGGTGCAGGAGGCAGTCATTTGGCCAATTGGGTCTTTATTGAATGAAGTGACCATTTCACCTGCACCAGCTTGGACAATGCCACAGATTGTCTGACCATCATGGTGCCCCGTTCTGTGCCAGACGACACACTTGCTGCCTTGAATGACAACGGAACCGCTCGTTCGCGACTGATACCCACTGACGTGCACTTTAATCCGGGGTTGCTGAATATCAATTAAAAGTGGATAGTATCTTCCTCAACCAGAATTAGGAACGCACTTGGAACCATTGAAAAGTTACAGTCCAGAAAGAGGCCATTCAGCCCACCCTGTCCATAATACCCAGGTGACTTTCTATTTCCTGAAGTCATAGAATGAGCTGACATGATAGAAGGCCATTCAGCCCATTTTGCCTGTGCAGGCCCTTGATAATAACCAGCCAATTAGTCACTTCATTGTAGCTCTGCAACATTTTCCTTCTCATGCACTTATCCAATTCCCTTTTGAAAGTTATCACTGAATCAGCTTTCACAATTCGTTCAGCTTGTGCATTCCAGAGAGAAACCTCCTGTACAAAAATGAATTCACTTTCCCCTCATTCTCTGTCATCTGTCTACAATCTATATCTGCTGCTTACTGATCCACCTACCGTTGGAAGCAGTTTCTCCCTATTGACTCAAACTCTTTGGAAGTACAATCGAACCTCCCTTTAACCTTCTTTGTTTACAGGTAATTCCAGCATCTTCAGTCTGTCCATGAACTGAAGTCTCATGTTCCAGATAGCATTCCGGCTAAGCTTAGCAAATCTCCGCTGTACTCGCCTACGCTTTGACACATCCTCCCTTTGTGTTCAAAATGGATACAATATTCCACTTTCTTTTTATTCATTTCTGGGACATGGGCATCGCTGACTGGCCAGCATTTATTGACTCTCAACTGCCCTTGGGCAATCACATTGTTGTGGTTCTGGAGTCACATGTAGGCCAGACCCAGTAAGAACAGCAGATTTCCTTCCCTAAAGGACACTAGTGAACCAGATGGGTTTTCTGACAATCATCCCAGAATCCTATAGTGCAGAAGGAGGCCATTTGGCCTATCAAGTCTGCACCAACTACAATCCCACCAAGTTCTATCCCGATAACTCAATGCATTTACCCTAGCTTGTCCCCCGATACTAAGAAGCAATTTAGCATGGCCACCTAACCCACACATTTTTGTATAATGGTTCCACGCTCATCAGTAGATTCTTAATTCCTGATATTTTTTATTGCATTCCAACTCCATCATCTGCCATGGTGGGATTCAAACCAGGCTCCCCGCAATATTAGCTGATTTCTGCATTAACAGTAGTGATAATACCACTGGGCCAACGGCTCTCCAGTTGAATGATTCATAAGGATTTATCAATGATTTATAAGGATGAGCATAATTTCCTCATTTCACTAATTTTATTTAGAAAGGCGATGATCCAATATACTTTTAAGCAGACTTGTCAACTTCTTCTGCCATCTTCAAAATATTGGATATGTCAGATCAGAGCAATTTAATCTGACAGGCTGAATATCTTCACAATAAGCTGTAAATAATCCTGAATGATTTGACTTGGAGAGTCAGTCTTCAAAATAAACACTCAAACAGGTTAATTTGACCCTGACAGTCCATGCTAATACTAATGCTCCTATTCTCCCAATCCTCTTCATCCAACCTTATCTCAGCCTCAGTCTCTATCCTTTCTCCCTCATGTTTGTCTAACGTCATCTTGATTGCATCTAAGGGGCAGCACTGTGGCATAGTGGTTCGCACTGCTGCCTCATAGCGTCAGGGAACTGGGTTCAGTTCAATTGGGTCACTGTCTGTGCGGAGTTTGTACATTCTCCACGTCTGCATGGTTTTCCTCCAGTACGCCGGTTTCCTCCCATACCCCAAAGATGTGCAGGTTAGGTGGACTGGCCATGCTGAATTGCCCCTTAGCATCAAGGGGATTAGCAGAGTAAATGAGGTTACAGAGATGGGTGGGATTGTTGTCAGTGCAGGTTTAATGGGCTGAATGGCCTTCTTCTGCACTATTGGGGCTCTATTTGGTAGATGTGGGAACATAAAGGTGGCGGCACGGGCTCATTGGGTCGAAGGGCCTGTTTCCCATGCTGTTTTGTTCTTTGTTCTAACTGTTATATCTGGTAGCCAACCCACATTTGAGCTACTTCTTGGGCAAAGCACCCTCACGTGAATTCCTGTTTAGATTTATTGCGGGACCACCTGTGCGTTCGCAACCCCGAGTTTTGGGTGCACCCATAAGCGGAAACATTTTCTCAACTTCGACATCCTCAAACTCTGTCACAGTTTCTGAAAGACCTCTGGTCACCGTTTTGCCTCCTGCTGTCTTGAGGAAAGAGCCCCAGCCAGAGCTGTTCAATAAGTTTTCAGATATTCAGCTCACCTGGCGGCGTTTCAGGTAGTCCAACGCAATCTGCACATTCTGTAATCTGTGGAAGCGCATTCGCCCTTTTTCACGGGGCTGCATTTAGGAGGAAAAACAAAACAAGGACACTTTTGATTAACAATTTTCCTCAAAACAGGCAGCGGAAAGACACGCCAATTCAATCAGAAAGCTGCATTTGAAAGACTTACTGTGAGAATTTGCATGCATTGTTGTAACTGCACAGCATGCCCGTGCTGCTGGAGGAAGCGTGGTAGGTTGATGCATTCAACAGCAATCCCGATAACAGATCCAAATCTTTTCTTGGTCAAATTACATTTCTCAGTTAAATCAGGCTGCCTCCCTGCCCTGTTAAAAACTTCTGAAAACGGAGAATGCTCAGACTATCCCAGGGCACCCATCAAACTTCCAATATTTTTCCCCATTTATAATTAGAATTTCAGGGGCACCTGCTCAGATTGAGGGGGGCACAGCATGTATAAAATGAAAAGTGCATCAAATTGTTCAGTGTAGTGTCAGGCTGATGTTTGAAAATGTTATGTCAGAATTAGATTTTTTTTATATAATGAATGGGAAAGAATTTAGGAAGCTTCTGAACCTCACAGAAACAAAAGCCTAGCCCCAGAGAGTAGGATACATGTCTTCACTGCCAGCGCATTTTAATGCATTCGTCCCAAAGACGAGTCGGAAATCTGCTCAAGTGGAAAGAGCAAAGAGCAGGAAGCTTATATCTAAAGAAAATGTCTTCCCTTCAGGTACATCTCCTTTGGTGGAGAAAGAACTTAGCACTGACTCATGCTTTAAAGAAGAGATTTGTCACCCCTCTCAGTAACAGTAAGTACTGTCAAGGAACTGTACAGTTGTAAAAATGAAAAAACATGAGTTTCAATCAGCCAAAAGGTTTTCTTAATCTTCAAAAAGACCATTTTAAAAGTCTGCTTTTATCCACACACTTGCTGTGAGCTGAGAATGGAAACAGCTAACAGTAAAGGGTAGGAGAAGCAGGACCAGTGGCTGACTCTGAACTGTCTTTTGGAAATCGAAGCGTTATTCGATACCAGTTTCAATCAACGATTGGGAGACTAAGCAGGAACTATAACAAGACTCTCACCAAACTGTCTATTCTATAATAATCAAATCCATTTATTCAGCAGAGTATATTTAAATAACACACAGCAGCTACAGAATCTAAAGGAGAGTCTCTACAAACTACAGCAAACAGAACCTTTAATAAAACTAACACAATGTTCCTTATCAAAAGCAGTATAATTTTATTCTCCAGAAAAAATGCAGTGAGTGGATGGTAATTATGCATATTAAAATCAATCCCAATCACTTACAATGGCAGAGTTTCCAGTATGATTGACAGGAGGGTTACCCTATCATCTCCATCCTGGCCAGGAAGAATAGTAAAACTGGGTATAGCTATAAAATTTTCCTTCACAGTTTAGTGGGCGGCTTGGTGGCACAGTGATTAGCATAGGTTCAATTCCCAGCTTAGGTCACTGTCTGTGCAACATTCTCCGTGTCTGCATGGGTTTCCTCTGCTTTCCTCCCACAGTCTGAAAGACGTGCTGGCTAGGTTCATTGGCCATAATAACTCCCCCTTAATGTACCCGAACAGGTGCCAGGGTGTGGCAACTAGCGGATTTTCACAGTAACCTCATTACAGTAGACCTACTTGTGACTAGTAAATAAATAAAACTAGAGGGCAGCATGGTGGCAGAGTGGTTAGCACTGCTGCCTCACAGCTTCAGAGACTCAGGTTCGATTCCTGGCTTGTGCAGAGTTTGCACATTCTCTCCGTTTCTGTGTGGGTTTCCTCTGGACACTCTGGTTTCCTCCTACAGTCCAAAAGATGTGTTGGTTAGCTGGATTGACCATGCTAAATTCTCCCTTTGCATCAGGGGAATTGGCAGAGTGATTAGATGGGGTTACAGGGCATGGGTGGGATTGTGGTTGGTGCAGACTCGATGGGCCAAATGGACTCCTTCTGCACTGTAGGATTCTATAATTCTTCTAGTATGGACACTTGGCCAATTCTGCTGCAGGTTTGTTTTGAAAATAGTTCTTCAGAATGCGATTGTTTTTTGATATTTAATATTCAAAGATAATAAATCATAAAGCGGCGAACTGTAAATGCAAAATCACTGTCGTCAGTGGCTGATGTTTGCACATATGAATATTTTTGTTAAAGTATGAACTTAAAGAGGGAAAGTTCTCCATATTGACTTGTGATTCGTCCAGCAAGAGGGAAACAGAAGAGATTATGTTTCCACTTTATTCATCTCAGGGAGAAACATCCAATATTCTTAGCAGCTATAAGTCTGAGATGATGCTTTTCTGCAAGTTGGTGAAGACAGACAATGCAATCTTTTAAAAATTGGAATGCAATGTACGACAGTAACTTGTATTTATACAGTGTATCAATAGTGAAAATATCCCAAAGGTGGCCAAACAGACAATTACAATACTGGGCCACATAAAAGATTAGGACAGCAGGACCACCTAATTTCTCTAAGGGAAGGGTTTTAGAAGTGACTTTAAAGGAAGAGAGAGAAAGCTCAAGGCTTGGACAGGGGTTGATGAAATCCAGCACTTCGGCAACTGAAGTCACAATTGTCAATGTTAGATCAAAGGAAACGTTAGAGGTCAAAGGGCAACATAGTGGCACAGTGGTTAGGACTGCTGCCTCAGTGTCAGGGACCTGGGTTCAGTTCCCAGCTTCAGGTCAACATCTGTGTGGAGTCTGCATGTTCTCCCTGTTTCTGCATGGGTTTCCTCCCATAGTTCAAACTGTGCGGGTTAGGTGGATTAGCCGTGGTAAATGAATGATGCTATGAGATTTTGACTTGATTTATTGTTACATGTAATAGTATACAGTGAAAAGTATTATTTCTTGCACACTATACAGACAAAGCCTACTGTTCATAGAGAAGGAAAGGAGCGAATGCAGAATTAGTTAGGGTGTAGAGAAAGATCAACTCAGTGTGAGGTACATCCATTCAACAGCAAGGAAGAAGCTGTTTTTGAGTCAGTTGGTATGTGGCCTCAAATCTTTGTATCTTTTTCCAAAGGAAGAAGATGGAAGAGATGGTATTGGGGTGAGGGGCACAGGGTCCTTAATTATGCCGGCTGCTTTTCTGAGGCAGCGGGAAATGTAGACCGTGTCAATGGATGAGAGGTTGGTTTGAGTGATGGAATGGGTTTCATTCATGACTCTGTAGTTTCTTGTGGTCTTGAACAGAACCGGAACCACATCAAGCTGAGATACATCCAGAAAGAATGCTTTCTGTGGTGTATCTATAAAGGTTGGCGAGAGGGTTTGGTCTGGGTAAGATGCTCTTTCGGAGAGGCAGCATGGATTTGATGGGTCGCATGGACTCCTTCTGCACCGTAAGGATTCTATGGTTCTTGAAGAATTTTAGAATTGTGCTGACGCTGAATCAAGTGACCCAGCGAGTGCAGGGGTCATGGGCAAACAGGTCTTAGTGGAAATTAGAAAAGAGGCAGCAGAGAGAGTGTGTGGAATCAGGCTGACCAGGAGAGCACTGGAATTTTTGGAGTGTGGAAGAAACAAAACCACGGATGGAGAATTTCAGCAGGTGAGCTGAAGCAAGGTGGTCCTTGCAGTGAGTGGAGAAATGGAGACAGAAGTCATCTGAGGGTCAAATTGGATGGTGAATTGCAAAAAAAAAAAAATCCTGGTTCAGCTGTGGACAATGACCACTGGGATGAATGGTCAGTGACTAGAGAACAGGAGACTGAAGACAAGGATTCTGATCTTCCCAATATTGAGGTGGAAGGCATTCTGACTGAACTAGGACTGAAAAATGGACAGGACTTTTCTTTAACTTCTTCGTCACAAGTACGCTTACATTAACACCGCAGTGACATTATTGTGAAAATCCCCTACTTGCCACACTCCAGTGCCTGTTCGGGTACACGGAGAGAGAATTTAGAATCGCCAATGCACCTAACCAGCAATGTCTTTTGAACTGTGGCAGGAAACTGGAACAACGCACGCAGACGCGGTAAACTCTTGATAAATCACGGTAGATAAATTCTCGGCTTGAGTCACGGTCTGCATGTCTTGGAATTCATAGATGAGAGGGATTAGCAATGTTAATATGTGGATTACGAGGGTAGGACCTAGTTGGGATTGTTGTCAGTGCAGACTCGATGTGCCAAATGGCCTCCTTCTGCACTGTAGGCATTCTATAATTCTATGACAGTGAACCAAGCCAGGAATCAAACTTGGGTCCCTGGCGCTGTGAAGCAATAGTGCTAACCATTGTGCCACCACTTGCTTTAATCCCTCCACTATCTCTGATGACAGAGGCAGAGGGGTTAAGGCAAATGGTGGTGTCAGCATACATACGGAATTTGTCATCTCATCTTTGAATGATGTTCCTAAGGAACACTGTGTAGAAAAGAAAGATGAGGGGAAGATGTCCCAAGATTAGATCTTTTGGGAGAGTTCATGCGGAACAGTCTGGCAACAAGACAAGAAGCCATTTTGGGGGAATTATCTTTCTACGGTCAGATTGCTAAGAGTTGAATCAATGAGGAAAGGTCCACTCATTAACTATTCACCACCATGCCACTGCACCATCCTGTTATTCTTCTGGCCTTAAGTATCTTGTGCATCCTCCCCTCCATTCACAGCCATACCAGGGTCTTATACTGTAAAGTTTTTAAAATTTATTTGTTCGTGTCGCAAGTAGGCTTACATTAATACTGCAGTGAAGTTACTGTGAAAATCCCCTTGTCACCACACCGAAGGAGAATTTAGCACAGCTAATGCACCTAACCAGCACATCTTTTGGACTGTGGGAGGAAACCGGAGCACCCGGAGGAAACCCAGGGAGAAGGTTCAGACTCCACACAGACCGCAGTCCAAGCTGAGAATTGAACACGGGCCCCTAGCACTCCAAGTACAGTATCCCCTCCTCAAATTCCTCCAACTCACCACCATCCTTTTCACTTTCAATATCCCTCTACAACTTCATTTCTCTGACCAAGTTTTCGGTTGTCCTGTTTTTTGACTATATTTTGCTCGTGATTCAGATTTTTTTTCCAGTGATAGAAAGGGTGTAATTTAAATGCAAGCTGTTGTTTCTGTTCCAACACTAATGTAATGTGCATTTTACTGCATGATCCACACCCAGCCTGCCACTGGAATCGGAGCAGGCGAGGGCCGGACAATGGGAAGGTCCGTCAATCTCTGACGGGATTTTCTGGTTGCATGAGATCATAAATTCATGCTCACCGCCTCTGAATATACTGACCCCTGATGTTAACTAGAGGTACGAGGATCAGCTATGTGTGCACAGCTGAGACTGTAACTGTTGAAATTTTTGTCCAGTTTAAGCAGGTAGTGGCACAGCAGGTTAGCACTGCTGCCTCATGGCACCAGGGACCCGGGTTCAATGTCCAGCTTGGGTCACTGTCTGTGTGGAGTTTGCACATTGTCCCCATGTCTGCATGGGTTTCCTTCAGATGCTCTGGTTACCTCCCACACTCCAAAGACGTGCAGGTTCAGTGGATTGGCCATGCTAAATTGCTCCTTAGCGTACCAAGATGTGAAGGTTAGGGAGATTAGAGGGATAAATGTGTGGGATTATGAGGATAATATGGGATTGGGGTAAGATGGTGTGTCAGAGAGTTGGTGCAGACTTGATGGGTCGAATGGCCTGCTTCTGCTATATAAAACCGATAATTCTATAATAATCAGTGAGCCCACCTGAAACATATATTCACCCATTCCCTCGTCATCAGCTTGGAGTAAACACAGTAAGAAGTCTCACAACAGCAGGTTAAAGTCCAACCAGTCTATTTGACAGTAAACCCACAAGCTTTCGGAAACACTGTTCCTTCATCAGGTGTGGTTAGACTTTAACCTGGTGTTGTGGGACTTCTTACGGTGTTTACCCCAGTCCAACACCGGCATCTCCACATCAGCAGCTCGGAGTGCCCTGGTTACAGGGAAGCCAATTAGTGAAGTCAACTTAGGGTGAACTCATTTCTGCTGATTTCATCACATGACCTTCCACCTCCAATCAGGTAAACAACCTTCCTCCCACCTCCACAACAAACACTTCACTTGTTAGTTAAAAACAAAGAACAAGTAAAAATGAACAATTTGCTTTGATTTTGTTCCTGGGTTTCTCCTGACAGAGGCCAGGACATTAGCCATGAATTCCTGGGCACTTCAGGGAAAGCCCAGAGTGTTGACAACTCCAGCACTAATGTGCATTAACGATACCAGATTGCGAGGAATTACAGTCTTACTATTATGGAAATAAAATTAAACCAAACAGCGCACCAGTAGCGCCGGCAAAGAATATCTGTTATATAGATCCCTACATTGCAGGAGGCTATTTGGTCCATCAAGTCTGCACCAATCACAATCCCACCTCGGCCCTATCTCCTTCAAATTTGCTAATCCCCTAACACTAAGGGGCAATTTAGCATGGCCAATCCACCATACCCACACATCTTTGGGCTGTGGGAGGAAACAGGAGCACTCGGAGGAAACCGACACAGACACGAGGAGAATGTGCAAACTTCACAAAAGCCAGTAACCCGAGATCGGAATTGAACGTAGGTCCCTGGCGCTGTGAGGCATCAGGGCTAATAACCACTGTGCCACCCCACAGTTACAAAAGGTGCTTGTGGCAGCCAACTCAAATTGGCAAGCAAGCTTTAAAAAATATGAGGCAATCAAGTCTTCTCTCCACACTCTAGAACAAAGTGGCAGCTCCTCATTCTGTTACCACAGCCCCAAATCCCTCACTCTTCCAACCCTCTCAGATCAATGGATAGACTTTAACACGAGGGATCCTCCCACTATTTTCCCAGGATTGCAACTTGTCCCTTGCCAATTGTTACAGCAGAGAATCAGAAGAACTCCCATGAAAGCCACCAGATTAACTACTGCAGTAAACTGTACCAATTCTAATTGAGTGCCACCAATAAAATTTGACAGATTTAGTTGCCTCGGTGACAAAATACTGACAATCCACTGCAAACTTCCAGTCACTCTACCACCTCCTCCTCCTCCTTTCTCCCAATCCCGCCTCCTGAATTCTAATTTCACTTTTGGTAACCCAATCTGAAACTGATGCTAATGTCCTATATATTTTGCCCTACATCCTTTCTTCAAAGACTGTTCCTTAGAAACGTGTACCGATACAGGAAAAATAAAGCAGATTTCAACCATCAAGTTGAGTAGGAAGAAATTCACCCCCCCACCACAATAAAAATATGACTTTCAGATATTATTTTTCCCTATTTTGGAGGAGGCGAGGAAAATACCCTTCTTCCACAGTTCCTTGGGATCAAGGATAACTTGCTTCCATTCTATGGGGTGACACAGAGGCACAGTGGTCAACATCACTGTCTCTCAGCACCAGGACCTGGGTTCGATTCCTGGCGTGGGTCACTGTCTGAGTGGAGCCTGCACATTCTCTCTGTGTCTGCAAGGGTTTCCTCCAGGGTGCTCCGATTTCAAAGAACAAAGAACAGCACGGGAAACAGGCCCTTCGGCCCAACGAGCCTGAGCCGCCACCCCGATGTTCCCACCTCTACCCGTGATCCCTGTCCATGTTTATAGATCTATGGATTAAAAACAAAATTTGAGACAATTTAGGGAAAATTTGTTTTGTCAATTAGCCTAAGAGCACAACTTTGGGATGTGGGAGGAAACCGGAGCTCCCGGAGAACACCCACGCAAGCACAGGGAGAATGCGCAAACTCCCACAGACACAGGCCCAAATCCATGTATCTGCACAGCACAGCAATAGTCCTCCCACAATCCAAAAGATGTGCTGGTTAGGTGCACTGGCCGTGCTAAATTCTCCTTCAGTGTACCCGAACAGGCACCAGGATGTGGCGACTAGGGGATTTTCACAGTAATTTCATTGCAGCGTTAACGTAAGCCTACTTTTGACACTATTAAATAAAAAACTGCTTGATGAGCTCTGAAATAGCTGGTAAGTCGAATGTGCAGTCTACTGCCAGCTAACAGTTTGTGGCCAAACGCGAATTGAATTTTGCAGGAAAATTCCAGTTAAAACTACCATTGTGTGGTATCAATGTGTATGATGCTAAAATTGACACCTATGGCGAGAGAGGGTGCCTCTGACTGCATTGTCTCTACTGAAAATTAGTGTGCTTTGTGAGAATGTTTTTTTAGTCTGCTTTTGTTACACAATATCTTCACCAATCAATGAGAAACATTAGTAGAGTTACTGGGGGCTAATCGAACAACCTACCCCCTTGTCACCATCACCATCCTCATGCGGGTCACACGCGCATGCGTCTGCTGCACTCACCAACCGCAATGTCTTCAGAATATCTCGCTCCCTTGGCTATTGGACCAGACAGGAGGTACAGGAAAAGAAGGACAATAGGCACAGCACAGACGAGATGTGAAGAAAAAAGTTGAATGAAATGAAAAACACAAGGAAAACGTAAAAACAGAGAAAAGCAAATAAAAGGAAAAAAGGAAGTAAGGCATGTACAGAAGAGACCGAAAAACTCCTCGGCATTCTTACTCCTTAACGAAGAATGTCAGCACCAGGCTTACGGCAAGACCTTCACCGCCCAATTCCCCGCCAGGTAACACACCATCCCAACTTGGAAATATAAACCACCCGTTCCCATTATTGCCACTGGATCAGAATCCCCGGCAACACCGTGGATGACACCAGTCCAAAGCAGCCCATCGCCACCGCAAGGGCAACTAGAGTGGGCAATAAATGCTGGTCTTGCCAACAATACCCACATCCCAATAATAAAACACCACGTTCGAGACTCCCTTTCCAAGGCTGAACTGTGCAAGGTTCTTCTATCTACATTTATCTATTTTTAACATCCCTTCTGCAAATAATCCGAAAAAGGTTTAATTCCCAGACAACTGGTGGGAATTTGCAAATGGAAACCGTAAACGTTTCCTGATAGGCACAATTTGAATAGGGAATCGGGGCGTTTATACACAACTAAGAATAAAAATAAATTCAAAACTTATAAAAACTCTTCAGCATTTTTTGTGTGAAGGAAAATTAAACACAGGGAAGTGTGAAACACATTCACAGAGAAGTTCCTGCTGACCCACTAAAGGTTAAACTGGACTTACCAGAGTATCCCCAGACAGAGCTTCCAGCAGAGAAATCAAGTTGTGTCCATCTCGTAAATCTTCATATAAGTCGTTGACATGTTTCCGTACCTGCAGAGAAGGAGCAGACAATTGAATTATAATGAACAGTGATGAAGCGGGTTACTTCCAACTCTTACCGAGAATGATACACTAGGCTCAGTAGTGTCCGGGATAAAACAGTTCATCCCTCTTTATCATCACTGAGTCAACTCCAATACCCAATATACTGGGAGCACCTCCACCTGATGGACTGCAGCGATTCAAGAAAACAGCTCAGCGCCATGATCTCATGGACAGCCCAGTAGTTAGCACTGCTGCCTCGGAGTGCCAGGAACCTGGGTTCCTGGGTTCAACACTTGACGTGGGTCACTGTCTGTGTAGAGTCTACATGCTCTCCCAGTGTCTGCGTGGGTTTTATCTGGGTGCTCTGGTTTCCTCCCACAGTCTGGTTAGGTGCATTGGCCATGCTAAATTCTCCCTCAGTGTACTCTAACAGGCACCGGTGTGTGGGGACTAGGGGATTTTCACAATAATTTCATTGCAGTGACACCAATAAATAAATTTTTTAAAAAAGGGTAATTAGGGATGGGTGATAAATGCTGACCTTGCCAATAATACTCACATTGGGAAAATTATTTTTTTTTTAAATTAACATGTTGCTATTTTTAATGACAGAGTTTCCCTCCTAGCAGATCTAATCTGACTCAATGCAAACAACTTATGGTGTGGGTTTTAACCCAGTTCAGAAATATAGCATTTGACAGTTTGTGCCAATATTAAACCAGTGCTAAGCATGACCTATTTATTCACATACATCAAATCTTTTGTGATGCAGCTCTGACCAAGACCACAAAAAAAAGCTACAAAGGGTCGTGAATGTAGCCCAGTCCATCACACAAACCAGCCTCCATCCACTGACTCTGTTGACACTTCCCGCTGCCTCAACAAAGCAGCCAGCCTAATTAAGAAAACCCAAACACCCTGGACATTCTCTCTTACACCTTCTTCCGTTGGAAGAAAGAAACCAAGTCTGAGATCACACACCAACTGACTCAAAGAACAGTTTCTTCCCTGCCGTCATCAGAATTTTAAATGGAGCTACTCATATTAAGTTGATCTTTCTCTATGTCCTTCCCAGCTATGACTTGTAACACTACATTCTGCATCCTTTCCTTTTCTTCTCCCATTTGGACAGTGCTGTGGCACAGTGGTTAGCACTACTGCCTCACAGCACCAGGGACTCGGGTTTGATTCTCTGCTTGGGTAATTGTCTGTGTAGAGTTTGCACATTCTCCCCGTGTCTGCGTGGATTTCCTCCAGATGCTCTGGCTCCCTCCCACAGTCCGAAAGACATTCTGGTTAGGGTGCATTGGCCGTGCTAAATTCTCCCTCAGTGTACCCAAACAGGCGCCAAAGTGTGAAATAAACTTTAAATTTATTTTATGAATGATGTGTTTTATCTGTATAGTGCGTAGAAAACAATACTTCTCACTGCATCCCAATACATGTGACTATAATGAATCAAATCAAAAGAATATTCAGTCAGAATCTAAAATGGAAATCCGAAAATCCTGTCTGTTTGATTGCTGAAATTAACAATGCATTTTATAAAGAGACCATTCCTTGACAAATTAGGGATGGGTGATAAATGCTGACCTTGCCAATACTCCTCACATTGGGAAAATTATATTTTTTTCCTTGAATAACAATTTCAAATGACTAAGATTTGATATACCCTTTCTAAAATGCAGTGAACAAGTTACCGACTAAGAGCCGCAGTAAATACATACACATTTGTTATTCTAATCATACTTTGATTCACCCACAAAAAAGATCCCAGTAAAATCATAACCGCTTGAAGAGTTCTTTTTCAACGTGATTCTTTGCAAGACCTGTTATCTCTAACCAGATGGATCAATGGTAACTTGAAAAGTATAGTTGCGAGCGAGGAGGTGCATAGAGAGTGCTAAAAATTACAGATTACACAGGCCTTACAAAAATTGTTAGATTCTGGTGGTCAATATTTCAGCCTTAGTTATGTATTCATGAGATGAGTTATTAATGAATGCACAGCTACTGTACACAGAATAACCAATTAATTCACAATGGGTTGACTCAATGGTTCTCAATCTTCCTACTCAGTGTGAACTTGGCAGATTAATACAACATTCCAAGATACATCATCCACCCATTGAAACAGACATGAATGCATAATTTAACAATGACTACACTCATAGGTAATTGCAAAATAATTTATCTTAACTCTAGGCAATTAGATGGTTTCTTTGATGAAGCTTTGGAGTATGAATCCACGTGCCTGAGCCCTACTGTCTGCATTCCATCACCAAACCTCACTGTTTCTTCAAGGTCTCTCTCAGCCATCTGAAACTTCGGTCCTCGTCCTCATCTTCTCACAATTCAATGTCCACTCCTGCATATCGTAGCACATTATTTTCCACTGCCTCAGAAAAGCAGTCAGCATAATCAAGGACCCCACGCACTCTGGACATACTCCCTCCATCAGAAAAAATAAACAGAAGTCTGAGCTCACATACCAATCGACTCAAGAACAGCTTCTTCCCTACTGCCATCAGTCTTTTGAATGGATCTCTCTCGCCCAAGATGATCTTTCTCTTACACCTTAATACTACCTATAATGACTGTAATACTACCTTCTGTACTCTTTCCTGTACTTCTCTATGAACTGTATGTTTTGTCTGCACAGCACACAAGAAGCAATACTTTTCACTGTATGCTAATACGTGTGACAATAATAAATCAAATCAAAACAAAATACGAGACATTTATTTCAACATTCTTAGCCAAGAACAGCAGAGTTTCAGAGTGATTAATAACAATTTATCTATTTCACTTTCATTTTCACCCTCTCTGTTGGTTCTTCCTTATTTCTATTTCTTAACCTGTTCATTCCCTGCCTTGTCATTCATTTCTGTCATTCACTGTCATTGTCCCCCTTATTTCACCATTGCTTCTCTTCTCTCTATTTTCATCCATTTCTCTACGTGTAGTTTGAGATAGATATACTTGTAATTAAAAAAAAAGAGAGAAGGGAATATAGTGGACAGATGAGGAGTTGGATTTGAGACCAGGTAGATCAGCCATGACCTGATTGAATAGCAGAGCAGGCTTGAGGGGCAGAATTTGTCTACTTCTTCAAATCCCTACGTTCCAACGTTTCTATCCATTTCTCGTTTTCCTCATTATGACCAACAATCTTTCTCCCACTTATTTACTTTATTTTGTTAGCATCACAAGTAGGCTTACATTAACACTGAAATGAAGTTACTGTGAAAATCTCTTAGTTGTCACACTCCAGCCCCTGCTGGGTACACTGAGGGAAAATTTAGCATGGCCAGTGCACCTAACCAGCATGTTTTTCGTACTGTGGGGCGAAAGCAGAGCCCCTGGAGGAAATCCATGCAGGCATGGGGAGAACATACAGACTGCACGCAGACAGTGACCCAAGCCAGGAATTGAACCCAGGTCCCTGGTGCTGTGAGATAGTAGTGTTAACCACTGTGCTCTATTCCTCCTTACCTTCTGCACTTAGTACAGCTAAAACTGCTGCTATCTCCACGCAGTTATAATTGAATATGTGGCAACTCCAGATCTCCCCAGAATTGTACAGTAGCAGCCACAATCACTTACTCTAATAAAGGGACTTTTGGAGGGGCACTGAGAGAGGAAGGTCAGTCAGCATACAATGTCATGTGGACCAATCCTCATTCCCCCAACACCACCACCATCAGTTCAGAAAGCTGAACAATTAGTATGGGGATAGTCAGCACAGTTTCATGAGGAACAAGTCCTGCCTCACAAATTTGATTCAATTCTTTGAAGTAACTAAGTGTGTAGACAAAGATAGAGCAGTTGATGTCATGTACATGGATTTTAGTAAAACACTTGATAAGGTTCTCCATGGTAGGGTCATGAAGAAACTAAGGAGGTGTGGGATAGAAGAAAATTTGGCCGATTGGATAAGTAAATGGCTATCTCATAGAAGACAAAGGTGGCAATGGAGGGAAAATTTTCAGACTGGAGGTCAGTTACCACTGGTGTACCACAGGGATCAGTGTTGAGTCCTCTGCTATTTGTGATTTTTAATCAATGATTTAGAAAAGGGGGCTGAAAGATGGGTTCGTAAATTTGCCGATGACACCGAAATTGGTGGAGTAGTGGATGAGGTGGAGGGCTCTTGTAGGCTGCAAAGAGACATTGATAGGATGCAGAGCTGGGAAGAAAAGTGGCAGATGGAGTTTAACCCTGATGGTAGGACAAACTTGAATGTGAATTACAGAGTCATCAGCAGGGTTCTGAGCAATGTGAAGGAACAGAAAGGTCCTGGGATTCATATCCACAGATCTCTGAAGGTTGCCACTCAAGTGGACAGAGCTGTAAAGAACGCTTATAATGTGTTAGCTTTTATTAACAGGGGGTTTGAGTTTAAGAGCTGTGGGGTTTTACTGCAACTATACCAGACTTTGGTGAGACCACATTTGGAATATTGTGTGCAGTTCTGGTCACCTCACTGTAAGAAGGATGTGGAAGCATTGAAGAGAGTGCAGAGGAGATTTACCAGGATGCTGTCTGGCTTGGAGGTTGGGTGTTATGAGGAAAGGTTGAGGACTTTTCTCTTTAGAGTGAAGAAGGATGAAAGCGACTTAATACGGGTTTATAATATGATGAGGGGGATAGATAGAGTGGACGTGCAGAGACTATTTCCTCTAGTGGACGTAGCTGTTACTAGGGGGCATAACTATAAGGGGGCAGAACTGAGAGATATTGGAGGGAGGTCCAAGGTAGATTCTTTATTCAGAGAGTAGTTGAGGTGTGGAATGCACTGCCTGCTGTGATAGTGGAGTCAGACACTTTAAAAACTTTCAAGCAGTTATTGGATTGACACATGGAGCGCACCAGAATGATAGGGAGTGGGATAGCTTGATCTTGGGTTTGGACAGAGCTCGGCACAAGGGCTGAATGGCCTGTACTGTGCTGTACTGTTGTATGTGTATTGTTCTAAAGGATTCGGGGAAAAGGCAGGCAGAATGGGGTTGAGAAACTTATTAGCAATGTTTGAATTGTGGAGCGGATTCAATGGGCTGAATGGCCTAATTCTGTTCTTATATCTTATGATCTATGGTCTAATTAGTATGAGATTATATAGTCAATTGGATGCACATCATGACAGACTCAAGAACGCCCAATTTCAAAGGGAACATTGCAACGCTCAAAACATAATGCCCAATGTTAGGCGATTCTATGGTGGGGCAGCATTTGCTGAACAATCCTGTGTGCACCAAGAATTACGCAAATAACCAATTTAAAACCATCAGGTAGACTGGCAATGTATCGAATTTACACTTGCTAGAAGCTTTATACTGGGATATCTGCAGGCAAATGGCATATCTCCACATTGCACTTTTATGAATTAAAAAAACATGAGGACAATAGCTCCTTGGCATATTCAACATGCAACACCTTGGCCAAAGCCAACTTGCCAACCAATCAGCACTCTCTTTTCCCAAACATTCTAAATTGTTGTTTACTTTGAAATTTGGTATTCTTGCATCTGTCCTGATGAATGCAAGGCAAAAAGATTCAACAGTGTTTCTCTTTTCTCACCAATGACACAAATTCTGTACTACCATGTGGCCAGTTATAATCAATTGTCATAACCAATTTGTACAAATTCACGGACATGATTAATTATGGAATAAAAGTGAGCAAAGAGAGTAGCTATGATGTAGCCAAATAACAGAATAGGCATGAGGAGCTGAATGGCCTCCTGTAATTCAAAACCAGTGCCCACCCAGGAAAGTCAATGCAAGAAGCAACAATTGGCTTTATTGAACCATACAGCACAAGAGAGGGCCATCTGTGCCTATGTAGGCTCTTTCAAAGTGCTAAGCAGTTAGTTCCAACCCCCCACCCCCAACACCTTACAATTTGCCCATGGTCTTGCAAATGTTTCCTTAACTATTTATTCAATTCTCAAGTCACTACAAAACACATTGGTTTGGTTAGAACTGAAACTTCAAAGTGCCAGGGATCCTCATTCAATTCCCAGCTTGGGTCATTGCCTGTGCAGAGTCTACACATTCTCCCCATATCTGCATGGGTTTCCTCCAGGTGTTCCGGTTTCCTCCCACAGTCTGAAAGGCATGCTAGTTAGGTGCACTGGCCATGCTAAATTCTCCCTCGATGTACCTGAACAGGCACCTGAGTGTGGCGAGTGGGAGAATTTCACAGTAACTTCATTGCAGTGTTAATGTAAGCCCACTTGTGACATTAATAAATGCTTCCATCATCCCCTGGCAGTCAACATCAGACTACAATTACTCACTAACATTTTAACAATTTTTTGTTTGTTAGATCTGTGTCCTCTGGGATGAGTTTGCAGTCCCAGCACAGGACCTTACTAGGCAACAGTTTGGGTCAGAGATTTGGGCCAACTGTGATAGAACTCAGCCTTTATCAAGCACATTACTACACACACACAGGACACACAAATACAGGCACACACAGCAGTGGGGTTTCAGGATTGATGAAGTAACTCAATTGGCACTGCTGCCTCACAGCGCCTGGGACCAATATTCAATTCTGGCCTTGGGTGACTGTGTGGAGGTTGTACGTTCTTCCTGTATGTGCATAGGTTTCCCAATGCTCTGCTTTCCTCCTACAGTGCAGGTTAGGTTGATTGGCCACAATCAATTGCCCTTGAGTTTTTATTTTATTTATTTATTTGTCACAAGTAGGCTTACATTAACACTGCAATGAAGTTACTGTGAAATTCACTACATTCTGATGCCTGCTCAATTCAAGGGGTATTAGGGGAGTAAATCTGTAGGCCCTGGATGGGATTATTGTCAGTGCTGGCTCAATGGGCTGAATAGCCCTCCTCCTGCATTGCAGAAGCTATCATTCCATGTAATTGTCACACAGCCCTTAATAATGCAGTCAAGTTTATAAGCTGGAAACAGGAAATAGCATCATCACCGCCTGTTTATTCTCTGCATAAACTAAAAATAGATAATTCTTGCAAGCAATGACTACGTTTCCCAAAGCTGAATGTGCCACGTTCACTTAACCCTAGCTATAGCTGCGATACTGGAATTCCTCATTGTGTTGTGCAGTCTGGAAATGAACACAGGTAATGTCTTCCTGTTTTTCCAAAACCAAGTGATGCCTGAACTTGTGACAATTATATCCTTTATATGATGATTGACTCTGTGGTGCTATTGTGAATCATTATCCATTCAATATGCACATCAATATCCATTCAAATGTAAACTGGATAAAATTATTCCACAAAATATTGTGGGATTCAGTCATAACATGATATAAATTTTCATCAGGAGGCAAAATGGAATCTAGGGTTCTAAACCTAAGCAAAGGGAACTACAAAGTTATGAGGCATAAGCTGGCTAAGCTAGATGGGGGAACATCAATTAAAGCAGTGACAGTGGATAAGCAATGGTTAATATTTGGAACAAATCACAGAACCTCTACAGTTCAGGAAGAAGCCATTTGGCCCATTAAGTCTGCATCGACCACAATCTCACCCAATCCCTAGCCCTGTATCCTACTTACTTACCCTATTAGGACACCTGACACTAAAGGGCAATTTAGCCTTGCCAATCAACCTAATCCACACATTTGTGGACCATGGAAGGTAACCCACGCAGACAGAACATGCAAATTCCACACAGACAGTGACCCAAGCCGGGAATCGAACCCGGGTCTCTGACACTGAGAGGCAGCAGTGCTAACCACTGTATGCATTGCGATAGTTACGCATCCCTTTCTGGCACAAAAACACAAGAGGCCCAAATGGGTAACAAAATAAATTAAGGATAGCATTTGACCCTGTGGCTGAATGGAGTTTTAAGTTTTAATATGCTGAAAGATCAGTCAGGCAAACATGATTTTTTTTTTGGTTAAAGTTGTTTTTTCACTATGTTGGATTTTGCCGTGGCCAGTAGCCTGGAATTTGTCAAAGGACAGAAGCTGTCAGATTCAACAGCTTGTCCTTGGGAGGGATGAGCTGCAAACAGACACTTGGAGCCAGTGTTCCTGAGCTGGCCATTGGAATGTAAACATTGTCCACTTAGATGATGAGGCCTGAAGTGACCAATGATACTATGATTGGCCTAATCAGACAATGGTCCTGATCAATTCATTGGCTGATTCCCAACGAACTTTTGGCGCTTTAACTCTGCTAACACAAAGAGCTTGTTCAGAAAGGCAGCACTTAGAATCCGGGAACCAAGCTCACAAGAAGAGACTGGAAGAAGAAGAGAACAAAGAACTGATTCCATGTGACAACAAAATCTTGGCCAGGTTTCAACTGCAAGTGGAAATCAACTTGAAGTTAGTAAATTAACAGATAGTGAGTATTTGGTTCATGCATTGCAACCAATTACTGCTGTTTTAAGTAGCTACAGAATAAAGGAAATTGTGTTTAAGTATTTAAAGTTGACTTTGTGCCTTCATTCACTGCAAAGGTTAAAACACACACAAGTTTTAGGCAACAACCCAAAAAGGAATTGTATAAAGTTGCTAGAAAAAGCAGCAAGCTCATGGATTGGGAGCAGTTTAGAACTCAGCAAAAGAGGACAAAGAGGATGGTTAAATGGGCAAAAAAAAAAGAGTACCAAAGTAAACTAGCAAGGAGCATTAATCATAAAAGCTTGTATAAAGTAAAAAGAAAAAGATTAGTGAAGACAAATGTAGATCCTTACAAGCTGAAATGGAAGAATTTATAATGGACAGCAAGGAAATGGCAGAGCAATTAAGTAACTACTTGAGTTCTGTCTTCACAGAAGACGACACAAATTCCCAAAAATGCTTGGGAATAGTGGGAAGCAGGAATGGAAGGAAATTGGTATTAGAGAAAAACAAAGGCTCAAGAAAGCTGATAAATCCCCAGGACTTGATAATTTATATCCCAGGGTACTAAAGGAGAAGGGCATTGAATAGCAAATACATTTGTTGTCATTTTCCAAAATTCCATAGACTCTGGAACAAATTTTGAATGTAACCCAATCACTTAAAAAAAACAGAGGCAGGAAGAAAACCAGGGAATACAGACCAGTTAATCTAATATCAGTAGTAGGGAAAATCAGTACAGACCAGTTAATCTATCAGTAGTAGGGAAGAGTCTATCATAAGGGATGTGATAACAGGACACCTTGAAGATAGTAACAGGATTAAACAAAAGCAACATGGATTTATCAAAGGGAAATCATGTTTGATAAACCTACTAAAGTCTTTTGTGAGGATGTAACTAGTAGAATAGATAAGAGAGAACCAGTGGATGTGGTGTACTCAGATTTTCAGAAAGCTTTGGATAAAGTCCCACAATGAGAGATTTGTATGCAAATTTAAAGCATTTGGGATTGGGATAATGGATGAATTGGACAGAATGAATAGCATGGATTGAGAATTGGTGTTCAGAGCAGGAATAAGTCCCTATTTTTGGAGAAGAAGGTAGTGACCATTGAGTGTCTGCAGGAATCAGCACTTGACAATTCACAGTAATATATATCAATGGTTTGGATGAGGGAACCAAATGTAATATTTTCAAGTTCGCCAATGACACAACTTGATGGGAATGTGAATGGTGAGAAGGATGTTCAGAGGGTTCAAGCTAATTTAAACAAATTGAGTGAGTGGGCAAATACATTGCAGATGCAGTATAATGTGGCTAAGTTATCTATCTCAGAGACAGAGTATTATTTAAATGGTGCTAGATTGGGGAATGTTGATGTACAAAAGGGACCCGGGTATCCTGTACCACTGAAAGCGTGCATGCTAGTTAGGGAGCTAAATGGTATGTTGACTTTAACTGTGAGAGGACTCAATTAGAGGAGCAAATCTGTCATACAGGGGTCTTGATGAAGGACAAATATTGACTGGTAATAAATGTGCTCCAAAATTCCCAATCCATACAACGATAAAATCCCTACAGAGCAGGAAGAGGACCATCCAGTCTGCACTAAGTCTCCGAAAGAGCATCTTACCCAGACCCATCTCTTTTGCCCTATCCCTGTAACCCTGCACATTGATCATAGCCAATCCAGCTAACTCGCACTGTAGGAGGCAACTGCAGTATCTTAAAGAAACCCACAGTGCTGTGAGCAGTTTTGGTCTCCTTACCAAAAGAGGGATATATTTGCCTCAGAAGGAACACAGTGAGGGACTTTGTCAAATGCCTTACTGAAATCCACATAGACGACATCAACGGCTCACCCTTCGTCCACCGTTTTCATCACCTCCTCAAAAAATTCTACCAGATTCGTAAGGCACCACCTCCCCTTAACAAATCCATGCTGCATATTCCTTATCAGATCGCAATGCTCTAAGTGCCTATACATCCTATCTCTAAGAATCCCCTCCAACATCTTCCCTACCACTGACGTCAAACTCACTGGCCTATAATTTCCAGGGTTATTCCTACTGCCCTTTTTAAACAACGATACAACATTAGCTATTCTCCAGTCCTCTGGGACCTCACCTATGTCCAAAGAAGAGACAAAGATTTGCGTCAGAGGCCCGGCAATTTCACCTCGCACCTCCCTAAGCAGCCTGGGATAAATGCCATCAGGCCCTGGAGATTTATCAGTTTTAATGCTACCTAGAAGCTCTAACACTTCCTCCCTCGGTACGGATATTTCCCTCAACTGGTCCGTGGCTCCCTCAGAGACAGGAGCTGTCAACAAGTCCCTCTCCTTTCTGAATACCGGAGCAAAGTATTCATTCAGGATCTCCGCCATTCCCTCGAGCTCTAAGCACAGTTCCCCTCCTCTGTCCCTAAGAGGTCCGATTTTTCCTCTAACCACCCTTTTATTCCTAACATAGGAGTAAAAAGTCTTTAGATTTCAATGGAGTTTAAAAGAATCAAAAGGGATCTAACTGAAACGTGAGAGATTCTGATAGGGCTGGACAGACTGGATGCAGGCATGTTTTCTCTGGTTCAGGTTGAGGGGGTTCCAAAACAAGGGAGTCACATTTTCAGGGTACAGGATATGCCCTTGAGGACTGCGATGTTGACCCTTCGCTGTACCTGTGAAATTCTCTACCCACAGATGGCAGTGGAAGCCAAAGCACTCAATATACTTAAGGAGGAAATACATAGATTGCTTGATTCTGAAGGCATCAAGGGGTACGGGAAATGTCTGGGAGTATGGCATTGACATAGAACATCAATCATGGCCAGCAGGGTAGGAACAAGGGGCCGAATGGTCTACTCCTGCTCCCATTTTCTATGTCCTCAAAGGACTTTGAGGTATGACATGCTAAGCGCAATAGACATAGAAGTGACAGGTGACTCTGGACCTAATGTTAACACTGGCTTGAGGTTTATTGCAGACTCATTGAATGAGATAAATTGCTATAATTAGTCAACAACTCCATTATCGTACAACTGCCAGGAACAGTAGAATGCAAAGAAAATGGAGCTTTGTCTTTTCTTGTCTAGTAATTCCCACCGACACATAACAATGCTTTGTTCAGTGCTCGGCATCTTTGAATGAATCAGAGTCCTACAGAGAGAGGCCCATTGAACCTGCACTGACAACAATCCCACTCAGGCCCTATTCCCTTAACCCACTAATTTACCCTAATAGACTCCCCGACACCAAGAGGCAATTTAGCATGGCCAAAAAACCTAACCCACACATCTTTGTCTGTGGGAGGAAACCAGAGCAGCTAGAAGAAACCCATGTAGGTGTGGGGAGAACGTGCAAACTCCACACAGACAGTGACCCGAGGCAGAATCGAACCCGGTCCCTAGCGCTCTGACACAGCAGTGCTGAGCACTGTGTTATCGTGCTACCCACATACACCTACAATTAACTGGTCTCTTGCAACAGAGTTCATGTAGAAAGACTCAAGAAAATGTCAAAAAGTTAAGCACTATGCAATATCAAGCCTATATAAAAAAAAGTACAAGAACGATTCCGTTACTCCGACACATTTCAGTAACAAATGACTGATTTAGCAGATGGTCTCACTCAACCAGGGGAATTCTTCACACTTTGCTGAAACACAACAAATGGTGTTAGGCGAAGTGTGAATGCAATACTTCAGTCCCACAATGCCTCATGAAATATTCTCCACAGGAAAATAAAGGTCAAATCTGTCCCAAAGCATTGCGACAATCGATTTAGTTTCTGAAAGCTCAGCCTTCACAGATTGCCCAATGTCAAATGTCCAATAGTTGAGAGTCCCTGTTAACTGAAAAGTGGATGAAGACATACAGAATTCTTTGTCTCTCTCCCTGCTGCACTATCCTTTCTTCCTCCTCTATGCCACAATGGAAGCCTTCAGTCTATTCATTGGACATTCAGCTCAAAATGGTCTGTAAGGGCAATCATGGATAGCTGGAAGGGCATTGGTGGCAAATCAACACTTCCATCATCAGAAATTTGTGCCAGACTGTAGTGCATTTTATAGCAACTACAGTTTAAACCTCTGTCTCAAAGAGCTATACATCTCTCAGAGATGACTTACAGAAACAGAAAAGATTGTGAAGTCCAAAAGCATTTTATCACTTGACCTCAAGTATGAAATTTGCTATCAGTGCACCAAATACATTTTACAATTCTACAGAGATTTACCTTCCATACTCAGTGTATTTGCAGTGCAAATTATAAACCTCAAGTGTCCCATCCAGATTATGTGCAAGTTTAGCATTGCACTGCCAACACCATGGAATAATATTTACAGCTAACGCATTGGATGGTTGGCCTGTTAAACAACTACAGTGTTGGCTAGTTGGCTTGTCAACAGATTACAGTGTTGGCTAGTTGGTCTGTCAATCAATTACAGCATTGGAACTTCAAGTTTTCATTCAAGATCAATCAGAAATTTCATAGAAGATGGTTCCAGTTATTACATTCTCAAGATTGTTTTGTTTAAAAAAAATTGACATGATCAGCGAAGCTTCAAAATCAATCCATTCAACCCTTTAACAAGACAATTCACGAAGATAGGAAATAGCTAAATATGCACAAAAATTTTGGGATTCAAAGTTATTCTAGGTCTTGGGTTCAAGAGGAAAGCTTAAAGATTCAGCTTTTTTCTGCAGGCAGGCAGTGTGTCTGGAAAGCATTTAGCTCAGATGCTGTGAGGGTAGGATAATTATTCATTTTTAGCCATGTAGCATTTCCATATATGAGATAGCAAATGGATTTCTGTTTGTAGAAGATTCCCCTGGAGTTTTTGATTACATTGATTGACAAGGTCATGTGATAACATAGTTCATGGGGGCAACGAGATCTGCTGGATGAAAAACAGCTTTTCGCTTCTGGCTGGGGTTTGTTTGAAGACAGAGGTTTTCCATAAGCAGCTTTCTCTCCACTAAGTCTTTCTGACAGCTACATGTGACAATAATAAATCAAATCAAAAAAAAAGACATGAAAGGAAATGTGCAAAGCTCACTGTGCATCTTGACAATTCATCTCTGAAAGGTACCAGCCATGGTTCTGTGACTTGCTCTTTCATCATTGAGTTAGAGGTCATAGATTCAGGTCCCACTCCACAAGCTTAAGTAAAATAATGCACAGTGCAACAGTCAGGGAATGCTGCACTGTCAGAGGCACTGTCATAGAACATAGAACATTACAGCACAGAACAGGCCCTTCGGCCTTCGATGTTGCGCCGACCAATATAAAAAGCAATGCCCCTCCAAACTAAACCATTCCCTTCTCTTCCATATACTTATCAACTAACCTCTTAAACGCCACCAAACTTGGCGCATCTACAACTGCTGCAGGCAGGGCATTCCACTCCCGAACCACCCTTTGGGTAAAGAACCTACCTCTGATATCCGTCCTATAACTATCACCCCTTAATTTAAAGCTGTGTCCCCTCGTGCTAGCTTTCTCCATCCTAGGAAAAAGGCTATCACTGTCCACCCTATCTAAACCTCTAATCATCTTATATGTTTCGATTAGGTCCCCTCTTAGCCGCCTCCTTTCTAACGAAAACAACCTCAAATCCCTCAGCCTCTCTTCATAAGACCTGCCCTCCATACCAGGCAACATCCTGGTAAACCTCCTCTGTACCCTCTCCAATGCCTCCACATCTTTCTTATAAATCATTGGATAAATCTTTTGGATAAATCACTAAACCTGTTCACCCTTTCAGGTGCAGGTAAAAGAAATCTATGGCACTATTTCAAACCACAAGGCGTTTCTTCCCAACGTCCTGGCCAACATTTATCTGTCAACCAAACATCTGATGAACATTCACAGCATCTTACCTCTGCTTCCAGTTTACAGCAGCTTCAATATTGTGCTCTTGTATCTGCTTAAATTATATTCTTGAAGGACAAATATTGACTGGTAATAAATGTGCTCCAGAACTCCCAATCCATAGAACCCCTACAGTGCAGGAAGAGGACCATCCAGTCTGCACTCAGTCTCTGAAAGAGCATCTTAGCCAGACCCATCTCTTTTGCCCTATCCCCGTAACCCTGCACATTGATCATGGCCAATCCACCTAACCCGCACTGTAGGAGGCAACTGCAGTATCTTAAAGAAACCCACAGTGGCACCATAGTTAGCACTGCTGTTTCACAACAACAGCAACCCGGGTTTGACTCCCGGTGTGGGTCACTGTGCATGTGAAGTTCACACCTTCTTCCCATGCCTGTCTGAGTTTCCTCCGGGTGCTCCGGTTTCCTCCCACAGTCAGGTTAGGAGCAGTGCTAAATTGCCTCACCCTGTCCTGGGATGAATAAGTTAGAGGGATTAGTGGGACAAATACGTTACAGGGATATGGCTGAGGTAGGATTGTTGTCGGTGCAAACTCGATGGGCTGAATGGCCTCCTTCTGCACCTAGACTTTCTACGATTTCTATAATTTGTCTGACATGGACAGAAGGTGAAAACTGCACACAGTCACCCAAGGTTGGAATTGAACTCGGGTCCCTGGCACTGTGAGGTAACAGTGCTAACCACTGTGGCACCACACCAACCCTAACCCGCTCATTTCTACGGATCCACGTAATTTCCAAGAGAGAATCTTAACATCTCATCCAAAAGATGACACCATTGACAATGCGATAGTACACTGGGAGCATTAGCCTGGATTTAAGACTCAAATCTCTGGAACTGGACTTGACTGAGAGCCAAGAAAGATGGCAACTTAACCATAGCTGACACATGACTTACAAGTGACATGTCAGGGGAGTTGTCACTTCACAGTCCGTGTGAAAATAAATGATGAGCTGGACACAAAGTACTTGAGAATATTCTGCTGACTCATTTTTAAATTAGCTTTGATGACCAAAAACCGACTTCTATTCTGGACACACACATTGTAGTTACTCGTATCACCAGGAGAGGGAAATCTACACTGGGAAGTCAACTTCAAGCTGAAAGAGCCAGTTCCTGGACAGTGAGCTGTAGTTTTTTGAATCCAGATGCTGAAGTTTGCCAATTACTGGTTAAAAAAAACTGTATTGTTAGTTTCAGCTCAGGTTGCGATACTGTTCCAGTTGAAGGTGATATTCAGCTTAACAATCTGTCCAATATGGACACCAGATCATCATAAGATGCATGGTGGGGTAATGTTGTAAGGATGAATTTTCCTTCACCGAGTAATATTGGGGGATCAGTCTCTGCTCAGCAACTCAGCAACTTGTGGCCAAGTTCCACACACGAGCACGGCCTCAAGAGGGATCTGGGGTTCATGTCGCACTCTGTAACCCTCACGGCTTGCCTGGGCTTGCAAAATCTCACTTCCTGTCCTGTCTGGAGACAATACACATCTCTTTAACCTATGCTAATACTATCTCCACTCACATTGTCTGCATCTTTAAGATGTAGCTGTAAAGACTTGCATTCTAATCAGTATTCTGTAAGCTGTGTGTGACTTTATCTGCCCTTCTCTGATCAGAACCTTCCACACACCTGACAAAGGAACACCATTTCTGAAAGCTTGCGTGATTACAATCAAATAAACTAGTTGGACTGTAACCTAGTGTTGTGAGACTTCTTACTATGATTTCAAGCAGCAGAGGGGGAAAAAAAACAGCCCTCACCAGATATCCCAGAAATTGGTACTCTCCCTCTCACAAGTGCTTCACATCCTTTAAAAAGTACCTGGGATGAACACTTTGCCCGTAGCCCTGAACGTGATGACGTGCTAAGTGCTGGCAGATTTGATTTATTATTGTCACGTGTACTAATATATATGAAAAGTATTGTTTTTTATACAGACAAAGCATACCATTCATGGAGAATTAAAGGAGAAAGTGCAGAAGGTAGTGTTAGTCATACCTAGGGCGTAGAGAAAGATCAACTTAATGCAAGGTAGATAGGTCCAACCAAAAGTCTGATAGCAGCAGGGAAGAAGCTGTTCTCAAGTCGGTTGGTACGTGACCTCAGACTCTTGAATCTTTTTCCTGACGGAAAACGGTGGAAGAGAGAATGTCCAGTGTGCGTGGGGTCCTTGATTATACTGGTTGCTTTTCCAAAGGAGCGGGACGTGAAAGTGGAGTCAATGGATGGGAGGCTGGTTTGACTGATGGACTGGATTTTGTTCATGACCCTTTGTCATTTCTTGCGGTCTTGGTCAAAGCTGCATCACAGTAGATTTGATGCATGTGAATAAGTGGGTAATGTTTGGCACTGGTTTAATATTGGCACAATCTGTCAGATACCATATTTCTGAATGGAGAAAAGGAAAGGAGAGGATGCAGAACGTAGTGTTACTGTCATAGCTAGGGTGTAGAGAAAGATCAATTTAATATAAGGTAGGTTCATTCAAAGGTCTGATGACAGCAGGGTAGAAACTGTTCTTGAGCCAATTGGTAGCTGATTTCAGACTTTTGTATCTTCTTCCCAATGGAAGAAGGTGGAAGAGGGTATGTCTGGGGTACGTGGGGTCCTCGATTACACTGGCTGCTTTTCCGAGGCAGCGGGAAGCATAGACGATGCCAATGGATGGGAATGCTATTTTGAGTGACGGTGGGAGTTCAGATGTTTCTGTGTTGGCGCAGACTCGATGGGCCGAAGTGCCTCTTCTGCACTGTATGGTTCTATGATTTTAAGTGGCCTCATTTCAACAAAGGATGAATTGGGTCACCAACCCTGCGTGCACATATTCCTGGAGGGTCATTCTCATGACAGCCAGTTCGCCAGAGTCACTGCATTTACTGACAGCCTCAGTGTCATGACAGGCTGAATATCTTGCTCGCTGTTTGATGGAACACAAAGATTTCACTGAGAGCTGAATGACGGCAATTTATAAATCAAAGCAAGTCATTTCCTGCTCGCAATCAGTGCTGAGTTTGTCTTCTTCTGAACAGAGAGGGAACTTTGCTGCCTGCCAAATCCTCCTGCCTGCCCTCACAAGCTCACGTTCTTCTCACACTCCTCCCTTCCTCTCCCATACAACTCCCGCCCCTCCACCTCCCCCACAGCATTTCTAATTCTCCCTCCCCAAGTGCTCCCTGCAATTTCATTAACCTCTCAGATACTCGCCCACTAGTCTGGATTTCCTGCAACAGAAACAAGCAAAAGGTCAAAAAGGTAAATCGCATATCCACAGGAGAAAACATTTAACAATTCTGAATTCATAGGTGGTGAGAGAGCGTGAAATAAACACATTGGATGTGGACTGAAACGGGATCCATTTGCAGGATCCAAAAGAGAAATGCTGGAAAATCTCAGCAGGTCTGGCAGCATCTATAAAGGAGAGAAAAGTTGAGTCCAGATGACCCTTTGTCTAAGCTAAAATTGGGAGATATTTATATTGTACAGTGAAATTTATACTATACATTTTATACAATATAAATATCTCCCATTTTCTGTGCCTTTTACCTTTGACAAAAAGGTTATCTGGACTCAAAACATAAGCTATTTTCTCTCCTTTTAGAAGCTGCCAGCCCTGCTGAGATTTTCCAGCATTTTCTCTTTTGGTTCCAGGTTCCAGCATCCGTAGTAATTTGCTTTTACCCATTAGTGAGATAATGAGTAACTAGCAGAGGGAGCGGTGTTCATTGGGCTAAGGGGCTAGTTGAGTGCTTGAGGGAGTGCTGAACTGTCCAGGCTGGTCTCTTTTGGGTGAGATATTAGATCCGGTACCCCACCTGCCTCTCGGAGTGGTTGCCAAAGATCCCACAGTGCTGCTTAAGCACTTTCAATGTTATCCTTCAACCACCATCATTTAAATTATCTGGTCCTTTTTTTATATTGCTGTTCATGGAAGATTGCATGAATTGGCTGTCAGGGCCTGCTTAATATAACAGTGGGTATACCACTTCATTGGAAGCTCAGCACCACTTTCTCAAGGGTAATTAGAGATGGCAATAAATATGTTATCTCAGCCAGCAGTATTAGGCCATTCATCCCACCGAGTCCACTCCACCATTTGATCATGGCTGATAAGTTTCTTAACTCCATTCTCCTGCCTTCTCCCCATAACCCCCGATCCCCTTACCAATCAGGAATCAATCTACCTCCGTCTTAAATACACTCAATGACCTGGCCTCCACAGCCTTCTGTGGCAATGAATTCCACAGATTCACCAGCTTCTGAAATTCCTTCTCATCTTGGTTCTAAAGGATTGTCCCTTTATTGAGACTATGTGCTAGGATTCCAGTCTCCCTGACTAACAGAAACATCTTCCCCATGTCCACTCTATCCAGGCCTTTCAATATTCTGTAAGTTTCAATAAGATTGCTCCCTCATCCTTCTAAACTCCAAATGAGTCCATCTCATATGCCATGAAAACATTTCAAAAACTTTCTGAAATGCAAGCTCACTCCTTCTTCCATTCCTTAATTAGATTGCTCTTTCAAAGAGCTAGGACAGTTGCAATGGGTCGAATGGTCTTCTCAGATCTAAAATTCTCCAAGATTAATGAGGGATATGTAACTGAGGTGGTTTTGAGGACTCTGGGTCTGTACTCGATGGAGTTTAGAAGTATTGGGTGGGGGTGGGGGGGGGGGGCCGGCCGGCCAGAATCTCATTGAAACTTACAGAATACTGAAAGACCTGGACAGACTTGATGTGGGGAAGATATTTCCCTTAGTCAGAGAGACTAAGATCAGAGGGCACAGCCTCAAATTAAAAGGATGACCATTCAGAAGCAACGAGGAGGAGTTTCTTCAGCCAAAGGGTGGTAGATCTGTGGAATTCATTGCCACACAAGGCTGTAAAGGTCGGGTATTGAGTGTATTTAATAGAAAAGTTCTTGATTAGTAAGAGGATCAAAGGTTCCAGGGAAAAGGTGGGACAACGGGGTTGAAAAACTTTTTAGCCATGACTGAAAGCAAAGCAGACTCGATGGACTGAATGGTCTTGTTCTACGCCAATATCTTATAGAATAAAACACTGCAATGGCATGCTGCTCCTGCAGATTCTTTCCCCATTCACTGAACAGATGTTGCAACAGTTCATTTTCAGTCAAAATAATGTTAGACAGATGCATTTAAAATCAACTCAGTAGCACCCTTCAGAGCAGTCACGCTGAGACACACACACACAGAGGCTGAGACAGGTACACCCATCAACACGGTAAAGGAGAGCAGAAAGGTAACAAGAACAGAAAACGTTTGTAAATAAAGGCGAGAGACATTAAATGACAGAAAGAACCAAGACCAAGAGGGGTTAGTAATGGAATAAATAGAGGAACAAAGAAAATGGCAAAGAATTATCAAAAACTACAGCCCAAATAAATTATAGTAGATATGCAATGCAATTGGGCGACACAGTGGCACAGAGGTTAACACTGCTGCCTCACAGCGTCACGGACCCAGGTTTGAATCCCAGCTTCGGTCACTGTCTGTATGGAGTTTGCACGTCCTCCCCGTGTCTGTGGGTTTTCTCCAACTGCTCCAGTTTTCTCCCACAGTCCAGAAGGTATGCAGATTAGGTTGACTGGCCAAGCTAAATTGCCCCTTAGTGTCACCTGGACTAACTAGGTTAAATGCATGGGATTATGAGGAGGGGGCCTGGGTGGATTGTGGTCAGTGCAGACTCGATGTGCCAAGTGACCTCCTTCTGCATTGTAGGGATTCGATAATTCTATGATGAAGAACAGGACCCAAGTTTTGTGTAGATGCTTTCCCCCAGTCACCACAAAAACAAGGCAAAAATCCAATGCAAAAAAGTGAGAAAAAAACCAATAATGTTAGAGCAGGGAAACATTCCAAAAACGGAGAACAAATATGTCATTATTTGACTCCTGACTATCCTCTTGAATTAGCGCATCAATTGGCCCATCAGCCAAGGTGTTGGAGATGCGAGGGAACTACAGTAGAATACACAGCTCAAAGTTTCTTTCTAAAATCTAAACAGTGTCTATTGAATCTATCATCAGATCTACTTGAACAGTGTGCAACAGTGTCTACAGGATTTATTCTAGAAAACATCCCCATAAACTGCAATAAACAGACCCTGTATCCAAAACTACAGGAACATCTTTGTAGTTTTCTTTGTTCTTTGGGGTGCAAGCTCGGAGGATCGAATGGTCTGTTCCGGTATTGTAATCTTCATCTCAGAAGGTGGCCATTTGGCCCATCAAGCCTGCACCGAGAACCATCCCACCCATGCCCCATTCCTGTAACTCCACATATTTACCTGCTAATCCCCCTGACACTAAGGGGCAAACGAACATGGCCGATCCACCTAACCCGCACATTTTTGGAGTGTGGAAGGGAACCCACACACAAGAGGGAGAGAACTTGCAAACTCCAAGATCGGAATTGAACCTGGATCCCTACTCCTACGAGGCAGCAGTGCCATCCACTGTGTCAGTGTGCTGCCCAAGACAAAAATAGGGTAATCTTTCTAGAAAAAAAAAGGGAAAGCTCGCTATGCAATGCAAATGATGTGGATAAAATTGATCTCAGTCACTAACAGCAGTGCAATCTCCAGGTGAGACTGCCATTCCTACGGGGAATAGAGGCGTTTGACAAAGCAAGACTCTCCGTCAAGACAGCAACAGATGGGCAATAAATCCTGACTTTGTCAGTGACACCTACATCCCGAGGATGAACCTAAATAATAGGAACACTGCCTCTTTGGCATCAAAGGTTGTATTCATATTGATCTGATAGGGATTGAAATAAATGATATATACAATTTGCAGGAGAGGAACAGGTTCATCTGGCCATGACAGTGTTTATGCTGTACACAAGCCTCCTCTCACCCGGTTAACACATCCTGCATTCCTTCAAGATTGAATTCCTGCAATTACCCTCAAGAAGGTGATGATGAGCAGCCTTCCTGAAACGCTACAGTCCATAAGATGTCAGTGCACCAACACTGTTGTTATTGCTACACTACTGCACACAAAGTTTTGAGGTGCCCAGATCACCAACAAGCTATCCTGGTCCCTCCACACAGACACTATAGTGAAGAAAGCCCACCAACACTTCGACTTTCCCAGAAGACTAAGGAATACAGGCACATTCCTTACGACTGTCACCAACTTATATAGACGCATCATAGAAAACATTCTTTCTGGTTGTATCACAGCTTGGTCTGACTCCTGCTCTGCCCAAGACTGCAAAGAACTACAGAGAGTTGTGAATGAAGCCTAGTCCATCACGAAAACCAGCCTCCCAAGCACTGACTCTGTATACACTTCCTGCTGCCTTGGAAAAACAGCCAGTATAATTATGGATTCCACACACCCCAGGCATTCTTTCTTCACATTCTTTCATCAGGAAAAAGATACAAAAGTCTGAGGTCACACATCAACCAACTCAAGAACAGCTTCTTCCCTGCTGACATCAAAACTTTTGAAAGAGCCCACCTGGTAGTAAGTTGATCTTTCTCTGCCCTCTAGCTGTGATTGTAACATTACATTCTGCACTCTCTCCTTTCCTTCCCTACGGATGGTATGCTTTACCTGTATAGCACACAAGAAAAAATACTTTCACCTTATACTAATACATGTGACAATAATAAATCAAATCAAAGTTCGGGAGGGAGTTCCAGGATTTTGACCCAGTGATAGTGAAGGAATGGCAATATATATCCAAGTCAGATTGGAGAGAAACTTCCAGGTGGTGGTATTCCCATTTATTTGTTGCCCTTGTCCTTCCAAATAGTAGCAGTTATGGGCTTGGAAGGTGCTATCGAAGGAGCCTTGGTGAGTTCCTGCAGTGCATCTTGTAGATGGTACACACAACTGCTGCTGTGCGTAAGTGGTGGAGGGACTGAATGTTTGAAGATATCGTGGCAATCAAGCTTCGTCCTGGATGGTGTTGAGCTTCTTGAGTGTAGTTGGAGCTGCACCCATCTAGGCAAGTCACACTCCTGACTTGTGCCTTGCAGATGGTGGACAGGCTTTGGGGAATCAGGAGGGGAGCTATTCACTTTGGGATCCCTAGCCCCCGACCTATTTATGTAGCCTCAGGCTGGTCCAGTTCAGTGTTGGGTCAATGATAACCCCTATAATGTCCTCTTGAACGCATAAATGCTATGTCCCTCAGCTACTTTTTTTGGTTGCAAGTTCCACGTTCTCATCCCTATCTGGGGTGAGATTCATCTCAAATTCCCAGTTGGATTTATGAAAGGATATCTTGGATATATGGGCCATGGTTTTGAACATCGCCAGAAGTGGAAACATCACTGTATAAAACAGAAGCCAAATACTACAGATGCTGGAAATCTGAACAGAAAATGCTGGGAAAACTCAGAGTCTGGTAGCATCTGTGGAGAGGGAAACAGTTAAATCTCGAGTCCAATAGGGCACTTCTTCATAACCTTAAGAACCTCTATTAAGTCACCCCCACTATGGCACGTTAACACTGTAGTTAGCACTGCAGCCACCCAGCATCAGGGACCTGGGTTCGATTCCTGGCTTGTATGGAGTTTGCACATTCTCCATGAATTTCCTCTTCATGAGTTTCCTATGGGCCCTCCATAATTTGAGATGAATCTATTTATCCAGATAGGGGTGGGAATGCGAACTCGCATTTTAGCTGTCTTTAGCTGATGACCTTTTCTGCTACTTCCACGGTTCTTCCTGTTGTGATTTTATGACCTGTTTTGACCAGAGTCGCACACTTGGGTTGTCCTGGACCAGCTCCAACTGGAGTTTCCTGTCTCTCATCAAATATCTGCGTACAGAATCATTCAGCAAAACCTCCACCAGATAGCCCGCCTACAACTGTAGAAAATTCCTGTGACTTGATGCAAAATTCATAGAATCATAGAATCCTGCAGTACAGGAGGTGGCGATTCAGCCCATTGAGTCTGTACTGACCATAATCCCACCCAGGCTCTATGCACACAACCCCACACATTTAGCCTAGCTGATCCCCATGACATTAAGGGGCAATTTAGCACTTAACCCGCACATCTTTGGAGTGCGGGAGGAAAACAGAGCACCCGGAGGAAATCCACGCAAAATGCAAAAACCGCACAGACAGTGATCTGAGGTTGGAATTGAACCTGGATCCCTGGCGCTGTGAGACAGCGGTGCTAACCACTGTGCTGCCCCTAGGAAACTGGAGCACTCAGAGGAAACCCATGCAGACACGAAAAGAAAGTGCAAATTCCACACAGACAGTGACCGACACTGCTGAGTTAAGATTTAGTGTTTTCTTGCTGAAGTTGTCTTGGATATTAGTAACATACTGGAGGCTGTGTACAAGTTAAACTGTATATACATCACAGCGACTGCAGACTGTCTCCTGCTATACCCCATTCTCTGTCACAACACCATTCTTCTTGTCGTCATTTCTTGGCCTCAGTTTACACAAGAATGAGATACTCTGGTCACTGTTGGGCCAGCTCCAATTCAAGTTCCTGTCTCTCGTCTAGGACTACATTTGCTTTGGAGACCTCTATTTAAAACATCCTCAGTTCACAGGAAGGCACGTAAATCATCTTGAAATTACTGACTCCAGTTCCCGTGTCCTTTAACATGCCTCCAAGTTGTTAGTGCCTACCACACTGCACACAGTTCTGGTCTCCACATCAGGTGGGCAGAAGAGAAGGTGCAAAGAAAATTCACAGATACCAGAACTTATAAAAAGTATATGTCCGAGTGGGAGAAAAAAAAAACAAAGAGAGAAAGAAGAGCACTGAAGAGTGGCCTCATGGAGATCTTTATGATTATGAAAGGCACTGATAGGGTTGATGTAAAAATGTTTTCACTAAGGGACATTAATATAAAGAAGTCAGTCATTAATAAATTCAATAGGAAGTTGGAATGAGGAGAGAGAGCACAAACTCAATGGACCTCATCATTCTTATCCCGCTGTCATTGCGGGGAAGATGGAGAATTTAGCACCCAGTCAAATTACCACTCCCTGCAGGACTGGAAAATGTATCAGCATGACTAGCCATAACATTCTGGCCAATTAATGTCCCAAAAAGTTTAGTCACAAGTAAGGCTTACACTAACACTTCACTGAAATTACTGTGAAAATCCCCGAGTCGCCACACTCCGGCGCCTGTTCAAGTACACCGAGGGAAAATTTAGCAAGCTCAATACACCTAACCAGCACTTCTTTCAGACCACGGGAGGCAAGTGAAGCACCCGGAGGAAACCCACACAGACACGTGGAGAACGTGCAGACTCCACACAGACAGTGACCCAAGCCGGGAATCAAACCAGGGTCCTCAGTACTGGGAGGCAGCACTGCCAACCACCATGCAGGCCAGTTTAATGCCTCATCTATGGAGGAATTAAACCACGAGGAATTGTACTGAAGTGTCAGCCTGGATTATTGTGTTCAAGTGGCCCAAATCAGGGTGCGGTGTTGCGTAACTGCCGATGCCACTGTTGTTGACCAGCTCAGCAAAACGTGCCATGGCAACAGGCCATAAATGCCAGAAAACGGTATTAGAATATCGGCGCTTGATGGCTGGCGTTAATATGATGGGCTGAATAGCCTTGTGCTGAGCTGCAAAACTCTGACTACCAATGCACAGAGAAGAGATAATGCACCAGAGACCCCTTACTGGTGTCAGTGCCTTCCGCAGGGAAGAGAGAGAGAGAGAGAGAGAAAAAAAACTGCTTAAGAAAAAAATCATAGTTGCGAACTAGAAGTTTCCAAATCTTTCAACATGTATCTGAAGCACAACGCCCATCTTTAAAATCAATTGCTACACATTACAGAAAGGAAGCTGGTGTCCAATAGGCAAAAATATAAAATCAATACCTCTCCTCTCAGCACTACGGAGGAAGATAAATTACATGAAAAACACAGCGGCAGCAGAAAGATTAACGGGCATCAGTAAAACATTATTGATCATTCTTTGCCTGGATGCCTGCACTGCATCCTGAACCAAATGTCCCAGAGGACTTTATGCTGCCTTTATCTCTCACTAGCTCTTACGTAGCCTCAGAGCAGTCGGAATGAAATAGAATAGAATCCCTCCAGTGTTAAAAGTGTTAGTGTAAGCCTTACTTGTGACTAAACGTTTTGGGACATTAATTGGCCAGAATGTCATGACTATTCATGCTGATACATTTTCCAGTCCTGCAGGGAGTGGTAATTTGACTGGGTGCTAAATTCTCCATCTTCCCCGCAATGACAGCAGGATAAGAATGATGAGGTCCATTGAGTTTGTGCTCTCTCCCCTCATTCCAACTTCCTATTGAATTTATTAATGACTGACTTCTTTATATTAATGTCCCTTAGTGAAAACATTTTTACATCAACCCTATCAGTGCCTTTCATAATCATAAAGATCTCCATGAGGCCACTCTTCAGTGCTCTTCTTTCTCTCTGTTTTTTTTTCCCTCCAGAAAGAAGCCATTTTGCCCATCCAACCTGCACCCACAACAATTTCACCCAGGCCCTATCCTGTAACCCCATGTATTCACTCTACTTTAATCCTCTACTCAGAGCAAATTGATCATGGCTAATCAACCTAACCTGCACATTTTTGGACTGTGGGAGGGAACTGGAGCATTCAGAGGGGACCCACAGGGAGAGCTTGCAAACTCCACATTGACAATGACCCAAGCCGGGAATCGAACCTGGGTCCCTGCGAAGTAGCAGTGCTAACCAGCGTGCCGCCTTGAATGGAATTTCTGCTAATGTAAAGAAGAACACACCCACAACACCTTCACTTTCTTGCCTAGGGCCAGAGGCATGTTTGATGCCAAGCATCAAAATGTTCATTTTTTTTTAGCCACCCTTTTTGGCCCACATTACACAGCACAATCAGGGCGACAGTGCATTCTCATCAGCTACTCATTAATCCTGAACCCTCTGCAAGTTTACACATTTCTATTAACAAAGGCTGCAAGGAGAATCCTTGTGAGCACAAAACTGACATCCCTTGCAAGCTACCGTAATCAGATCAAGCAATCAGGCTGTACACAAGAAGGCCATTTGGCCCATGTGCCTGGACTGGGCTCTTTGCCAGAACTATCCCAATCAGTCAAATTCCCCTGCATTTTCCCCACAGCCCTGCTATTCTCCCTTTCGATACTCTGTCAGCTCCCTTTAGAAAGTTGCGATTGAACCCATTTCCACCACCCTCTCCGTCGGCACATTCACAATTGCAACAGTTCCCCAGGTAAAACAAAATTCTCATCTCACCACCGGTGCATCTGACGCCGCACATTTCAATAGTCATTAACGCAACATGTTCAGACCCACATAAGAAAGCTCCTCCAGACTCTCAGGTGCAATGGCCCCATGTAAACAACGATATTAAAACAGGAGCTCACAGGCATCCACTGTGATATGTGTAGTGTTGGCACAGTTCAGTGGGTGGCAGCAATGAGATGGCAATGAGCTCCACACACAACTGAAAATATAAGGAGGGTTTCAGAAATGAGTGAATAAGATTGAGACACAAACCGGAATCCTGTTTTCCTACAGAACACAGGTTTCAGATTTAGTTAAACTTCACCACGTATTCCTCGGTGGTATTTATAATAAACTCTGCTTCCCAACTTTTACAGATGCACCACAGAAAGCATTCTTTCTGGTTGTATCACAGCTTGGCACGGCTCCTGCTCTACCCAAGACCCGCAAAGGAACTACAAAGAGTCGTGAACGAAGCCCAGTCCATTGTTCAAACCAACCTCCCATCCGTTGACTCTGTCTATACATCCCACTGCCTTCAAAAAGCAGCCAGCATAATTAAGGACTCCACATACTCCAGACATTCCGTCTTCCACCTTCTTCCATTGGGAAAACGATACGAAAGTCTCAGATGCAGTACCAACCACCTCATGAACAACTTCTTCCCTGCTGCCGTCAGACTTCTGAAATGGATCTACCTTGCATTAAGTTGTCCTTTCTTTACACCCTATGACTGTAACACTACATTAAGCGTGCTCTCCTTTCCTTCTCTATGAGCAATATGCTTTGTCTGCATAGCGTGCAAGAAATAGTACTTTTCATTGTATCCCAATATACGTGACAAAAATAAATCAAATCAAAATCTTCAAAACTCGTAAACATGTTTACAGAGGATTGTCCTCCATTTCCTACTCTGCTTACAGAGCCACCCAAATCCCCTTCCCCATCCATGCCAGGCAATGTCTGGATGACAACAGACTGTGGGAGCCAGTGGATGGAAGTAAATAGGACACTTATTTCTTCTGCCTGATGCTACCACTTGATACATCTTAACCTTGGCTGATTTCAAGATCTTGAATCAACAATTCTCCTTATCGCAGGCTCAGACGGATTAGCCCGCAGAGGCTCCCCATTAACAACACCAATTTTCAGTGAGGTGGAATTGAAGCTTTCTAATCTAGATCTGAACAGATTTATCAAATCTGTTTCTGCTTTAATTGAGTCAGCGTCGCAGACTAACATCCATTATCCACCAATATCTGTGGTTAGCAGTGGTTAAACAAGAACGGAGCTGTTGGAATCTTAGAAATGGAAACCCATCTAAAGATTTGAGGTTTTGAATGATGGTGCTTTCTACAGACTTGTTCCATTGTGGGGTTGTTATGAGGAAGGAGGATTGTTGCTGCACTGTCTTGGAAACAGATGTTCTTAGTAGTTTATGTGGATGGCTGCCTTGTGTTTGTTATTGCCGGAGAACTCCAGGTACATCTTACTGTCAGTTCCCCCCAGTCATCCAATAGGCTCAAGGTGAAGGGCAGGAGGTTGGGATGGGGAAAATATGAGTAAAAACCTCTTTAATCCAGACAGCGATGAGAGTCTGGAATGCGCTGGTGGGAGAGGCGGATTGTCTTACATCCTTTAAAATGAACCTGGATGAACACATCATAACATTCAAGGCAATAGGCCAAGTGCTGGTAAATGCGATTAGGTTGGAGTTGAACTGTTCCTCATGTGTTAGTGCAGGCTCAAGGGGCTGAAGGGCCTCTTCTTCACTGAATGATTCTGAGTCACACTCCAGAGAGTGGAGCACCAAATCAAGGCGGACACTCCAGCACAGTATTGACAGAGTTTGTTCTTGCCTTTCAGGTGAGATACTAAGTCAAAGGCTTGTTGGCCCCTCAATCTGACAGACAAGATCCAATGATACAACACTGAACGGGAGCTGGCGAGTCCCCTGATATCTGGCTCTCACATCGCTGTTTGGGAGATCTTATTGTGGACAAATTGGAAGTCACATTTTATACTTTATGAAGGCGACCTCACTTCAAAAGCACTTCAGGGCATCTGGAGGTAGTGAAAAGTGCTGCTTAAATGGAAGTTCTTTCTTTTTAACGGGAAAACGTTTTCATTCGAGCCACCACTTTTACATGTTGGAAGCTCTGAACAGAATTCAAAGGGCGGGCAGGTGGGCGAGCGAGCGTGTACACGTTTCACACCCAGCAAAATAAAATATCAAATTTTATGTAAAGGAACTCTGCTTGTTCCTTTACAAGCAGAGGAACAAAACAATCATTTATTCACACATTTTCACCAGAGGCTGAAAAAAAGTGACAATCTGATGTTTCCAAAAGTCATGGATAAACAACAGGGAATAAGAATCAATATCAATATATTCCAGTTACAAGACCACAGGTGCTCACACAGACATGCTCATTCCATTATAACTATCAGTATGAATAAAGTCCAAGGTTCAGAAGCTAGGTGTCACTGGTGGGGGCCTTGCATTATATAAAGGATACATTTAGACTCAGTCTTAAACCTTCTCCTACCTTTCTGTTCCTGCTCATCAAGGATTCTTAATCTCATATTAAACATAACTAAATATTGCATCCATAAAACCTTAACCAAAAAAAACAGTAGCTACATTGGTGTTCTTGCTAACCTTCCCACAGCTTGACACTCAATTCATATTTACCATTCATTCTTTGAATGTGGGAACTATAGAATGCCTATATTGCAGAAGGAAGCCTTTCAGCCCATCGCGTCTGCACCAATTCTCCAAAGTAGCATTTTACCCTAGTTACTAGTGGTAACACCACTAGTTACCTAGGATAGTGACCTATCCAGGTAACTCCACATATCTAATTCCCCTGACTTGCACATCTCAGGACATTAAGGAGCAATTTAGCATGGCCAATCCACTTAGCCTGTATATCTTTGTGGTGTGGGAGGAAACCCAGACAGAAACAGGGAGAACATGCAGACTGCACACAGACAATAATTTAAAGCTGGAATTGAACCCGGGTCCCTGGCAAATGTGTAGATTCTGTCACTGTGAGGCAGCAGAGTCAGAATCTACATGTTCTCCCTGTGTCTGCGTAGATTTCCTCTGGGTGCTCTGATTTCCTCTCAGTCCAAAAGACGTGGTTAGGTGCACACTGGCTGTGCTAAATTCTCCCTCAGTGTACCCAAAAAGGTGCCGGAATGCGGCAACTAGGGGATTTTTGCAGTAACTTCCTTGCAATATTAATGTGAGCCTACTCATGACAAATAAGCTTAAAATAAATTTAAAAACTTAAACTAATCACTTTGCCACCATGCCGCTAATATTTATCGACCGAAGTGATGGTGATGGGTGCTTTCTTGAAATGCTGATGGGTGGTTTGACACAAGCACAAAGCTTGCATGGCCACCTTAGCATCAAGAGTCAACTACAATGATGTGGGGCTGGAGTCACATATAGACCAGACTGAATAAGGATGACATGTTACCTTTCCGGAAAGGGACGCGACTGAACAAGTTGGATTTTTAACGATAATCCAACAGTTTATTGACGTTTTAAAAAAATACCTGCCCCTTGATGTTATAAATATATTTCTAGTGAAAGTTTCACCAAATAATTTGAAGAATTGCCACTGATGTGGGAAACTGATATGGGAATGAAATATGATCCCATAACCCTCTGACTCAAGAGGCAAGGGTGCAACGAACTGATCTACCACACGCCTATAAGCGGATTTAACATCACACGAACAAAATTCATTAGCTGCGTGCCATGGGAGAAGATTCAGAGCAGGTGACCAAACATTTGGTCAAAGAGGTCAGTTTTAAGCAACATCTCAGAGGAGGAGAGAGGTGGAGGATTGTTGAGGGAATCCCAGAGAGATTATCCGCAAACCACTATCAATCTGAACAGTCACTATCCTCACTTTCCAACACTGCAGGTGGTGCTGTGTTCTATTTTGCGTCAGCGGATAAAGACTGAAGCTGGAAATTAAACTCATCATTTAAATATTGCTTGTCGCTGTAAAGCGATCTTCTTTCGTGGATTCTCACCCAGAGATGTTTCCCCAAAAAGAGCAGCAAGGGTTGCGGACAGAATGCGATCAACTCAGGAGCAGCAATAAATTTGTGGGGACAAGTGCCACTCCAGGAACAGTGTGGAAAGGGGAGGCGATGGCTTAATGGTATTATCACCTGATATTAATCCAGAAACTCAGCTAATGTTGGATATAAAATTGGCTTGACGACAGAAGACAGAGGATTGTTTTTCAAACTGGAGGTCCCTGACCAGTGATGTGCCTGAGGATCAGTGCTGGGTTCATTGTTATTTCTCAGTTATATTAATGTTTTGGATGAGAAATTAGGAGGCATAGTTAGTAAGTTTGCAGACGACAGTAAGATTGGTGACACAGTGGACAGTGCAGGTGGTTATCAAGGATTGCAAGGAGATCTTGATCAATTGAGCCAGTGGACTGACGAATGGCAGATGGAATTTAATTTAGATAACTCGAGGTGGTGCATTTTGGTAGATCAAATCTGGACAGGACTTACTCAGTTCAAGCTATGGCATTGGGGAAAGTTATAGGACAAAAAAAGATCAAGGAGTACAAATTTATAGCTCCTTAGAAGTGGAGCCACAGATGGACAGAGTGGTAAAGAAGGCATTCGGCATGCTTGGCTTCATCGGCAAGAAGACTGAATACAGGATTTGGGATGTGTTGTTGGAGTTGTACAAGACATTGTTAAGGCCACACTTGGAACACTGCATACAGTTCCAGTCACCCTCTTATAGAAAGGATATTATTAAACCAGAAAGAGTGCAGAAAAGATTTACTAGGATGCTACTGGGACTTGATGATATAAGTTATAAGGAGAGGCTGGATAGACTGGGACTTTTTCCCCTGGAACATGGGAGACTTAGGGATGACCTGGCAGAGTCTGTAAAATTAGATTAGGTAGATAGGCAACATCTTTTCCTGAATGCAGGGGCCTCCAGAGCTAATGAGGTTTAAGGCGAGATGGGACAGATATAAAAGGTCCAGAAGAACAGTTTTTTTCATAAAGGGTGGGGAGCATCTGAAACAAGGTGCCAAAGGCAGTAATATAGGTGGATGCAATTTTGTCTTTTAAAAAGCATTTAGACAGTTACGTCGGTAAGATGGGTATAGAGGGATAAGGGGCCAAGTGCAGGCAATTGGGACTAGCTCAGTGCTAAAAACTGGGCAGTATGATCAAGTTGGGCCAAAGGGCCTGTTTCCATGCTGTATGCTCTTATGACTATGATCTGGGGACCAGGGTTCAAATCCCATCATGGCAGATGGTGGGATTTGAATTCAATTAAAAAAATCTGAAATTAAGAATCTACTGGTGACCATGAAACCATTGTCAATTGTCAGAAAAAGCCATCTGGTTCATTAATGTTCATTAGGGAAGGAAATCTGCCATCCTTACCCTAGTCTGATCTACATGTGACTCCAGAGCCACAAGAATGTAGCTGACTCTCAACTGCCATCCAAGGGCAACTAGGGATGGGCAATAACTGCTGGCCAGTTCCATCAATTAATTCAGAAAAAGGAATACCTAGGCTGACACTGTGTGGACTGGCTATGCTAAATTGTTCTTCAAATGTCCAAAGATGTGCAGATGTGTATTAGCCATGGTAAATGTGCGGGGTTACAGGATAGGGCAGGGCGGTGGGCCTGTGTGGGATGCCTACTTGTGACACTAACGTAAATAAACTTTAAACAAATCCCTCTTTCATTCCTCCTTCCAGGGTCAAACACCCATTAGGGAAGGCTGAACAGAATGAGGCTCTTCTTGAAAAACAGAAGGTTGAAGGTGACCGAATAGACATTTTTAAATGATTATGATAGAAGCAGATACGGAGGAAAATGCTCCCTGCTGGAGGTAACTCCAACACTATCAGTCATCCTGTGATGACTTCAGCCAGGCTAATGAGGTTGGCTTGCTAGGTTATGAACTAGGTGAGAAGTCTAATCGGAGGTGTTGGATGTCATGGTCAGTTTGCTGCATTAGTGATTAGCCAGAGGCATGGGCTCTCTGTTTGTGGCTTCAAATCTCACCACGGCTAGTTATTTGAATTACAACTCAAGTCTTTGCTGAGAAGTCTTGATTGATGATTAAAGCAGGAAGCCTCATGCTCCCTATTTAAAGCAGGTGTGTCAGACCCCCAGCCTGGTAGCAACTGACAAGCTGGCTGTATACAGATGTATGGTGTAAATAAAGTAACTTGGTGATGGGACTTTGGTCTTTGTGGAGTTATTACACATCCCTTGGTAATGAAAGCTGAAATACCATTTGCCTTTCCAATTGCTTGCTGTACCTGCATTACTATTTGGATAATGTTTCCCAATCTTGCAGTATTTAAAAAAATAACCTGCTTCCCATTTCCTTCTAATGAGGATTGCCATAGATTTCCCCTCATTTGGTTTTTCCATCTACCATATTCTTTCCCATTCACATACCAGTCTATGTCTCTTGGTACAGTGGCTAGCACTGCTGCCAGGGACCTGGGTTCAATTCCTGGCTTGGGTCACCATCTGTATGGAGTTTGTATGTTCTCTCCAGCCTACGTGGGTTTCCTCCCACAGTCCAAAAGAGGTGCATTGGCCGTGCTAAATTCTCCCTTGGTGTACTTGAACGAGAACCAGAGTGTGGCGACTAGGGGATTTTCCGGGTAACTTCATTGCAGTGTTAATGTAGCCACTCTTGAGACTAATCAATAAACTTTAAACTTCTTTCATTGGGAATATGATACAAAAGTCTGAGGTCACACCAACTGACTCAAGAACAGCTTCTTCAGATTTTTGAACGGACCTCTCTTGTATTAAGTTGATCTTTCTCTACACCTAGCTATGAGTGTAACACAACATTTTGCACTCTCTCCTCTCCTCCCCTGTGTACTCCAAGAACAGTATGCTTTATCTGTGAAGTGTGCAAGAACCAGTCCTGAATTCTAATCACCTCCCAATCTTGAGGTTCTTCTTTGTCCAAAACTTCAAGAAATTATAAAGGCTTGCGAACACAGCTCAGTCCATCGTACAAACCAGCCTGCTATTCATTGGTCCAGTTACACATGGCCGGGTCTTGGCAAAGCAGCCAACATAATCAAACACCCCATGCACCCAGACATAGTCTCTTCCATCTTCTTCCGTTGAGAAAAAGATACAAGAGATTGGGCAGCACAGTGGTTAGCACTGCTTCCACACAATACCCAGGGTTTGATTTCCAGCTTAGATCACAGTCTGCGCAGAATCTGCACATTGTCCCCGTCTGCATGGGTTTTCTCCAGGTGCTTCGGTTTCCTCCCACAGTCCGAAAGATGTCCTGCCTAAGTATACTGGCCATGTTAAATTCTCCCTCAGTGTACCCGAACAGGCGGAGTATGGCAACTAGGGGACTTTTGCAGTAACTTCACTGCAGTGTTAATATAAGCCTAATTGTGATACTAATGAATAAAGTTAAATGAACAAAAGATGAAAATATATATCAAACAAATCAAGAACAGCTTCTTCCCTGCTGCTGTCAGACTTTTGAATGGACCTATTTTATATTAAGTTGATTTTTCTGTACACTCTAGCTATAACTAAAACACTACATTCATAGAGTACATAGAAGAGAAGGAAAGGAGGGAATGCAGAAAGATGTGCTGTGTCTGTATAGAGCAAGAAACAATACTTTCCATTGTTTTTCTATACATGTGACAATAAAAAATTAAATCCACAATCTCTACTCATTATGGCAATGTTGAAACGATCTTTAACTTCTCTCGGAAGCCACCGTTGAGCAACTTTTCTCATGGGTTTTTTATGCCTTCAGGAATGTACGTTTATTCCAAACTTTAATTAATTCTTTAAATATTGGCCATAAATTCAAAGAGCAGAGTGAGTGGAAGCTCACGTTATGTATAAACACCAACTTGGACCAGTTGAACCAAATGGTCTGTAGCTAAGATGTTAATTCCATGCAAACCCCAAAGACCTATTCTAAGCCAAGTTCATAGCATTGTCTCAGTGAGTGCATCTTTATTTTTACTTATTAGCATGAGAAGTCGGCTTACATTAACACTGATGTGGAGGTGCCAGTGTTGAACAGGGGTAGGCACAGTAAGAAGTCTCATAACACCAGGTTGAAATCCAATAGGTTTTGGAATCACGAGCTTTCGGAGCATGCTCCTTCATCAGCTGAACGGAGAGGTAAGTTTCACAAACACGACAGAGGCAAAGACACAACTACGAGATAATGGGTGGAATGCTAGACTTTACAGGTAATCAAATCTTTACAGTTACAGTGGAGTGGAGGAATAATGTGTGATAAACATGGGGAGTGGTAGTGTCACCATTGACCATGAACTCAACTGAGCCAGCCACATAACAAAAATGCTGCAGCTACAAGCTTGGCTCAAAAGTTTACCCTTTTCTACGGTGGCAGACTGGATTCCAACCTCACAAAGCAAGTGCACCACCACCAAAGGATCAAAGTCAGGAGGGAGGACCATCCTCCGCACTGATGGTATAGTTAATAAAACCCATCAACGCCTCTACTTTCTCAGAAGATTAAGGAGATTAGCACGTCCACTACAACTCTCACCAACCTCTACTGATGCACCACAGAAAAAGTTATTTTGATTGTATCACGGCTTGGTAAAGCTACTGCTCTATCCAAGACTGTAAGAAACTACAGAGGATTGTGAATGAAGCCCAGTCCATCACGAAAACCTGCTTCCCATCCACTGACATCCATCTACTTTTCCCGCTGCCTCGGAAAAACAGCCAGCATAATCAAGCACCCCACGGACCCCAGACATACTCTCTTCCACCTTATTCCGTGGGGAAAAAGATACAAAAGTCTGAGATCAGGTACCGACTGACTCAAGAACAGCTTTTTCCCTGTTGCCATCAGACTTTTGTATGGACCTTATAACGAGTTGATCTTTCTCTACACCATAGCTATGACTGTGACACTACATTCAGCATGCTTTCCTTTTCCTTCTTCATGAACAGTACACTTTGTCTGTATCATGTGCAAGAAACAATACTTTTCACTGTATGTTAATACACGTGACAATAATAAATCAAATCAAAGGTGGACTAATCCCTGCCTTCCTGAGAAAGTACAATTATACCACGACAAGGAAGTAGATGCTATGTAGGACAAAGCACTTTGCTCCATAAGCCCCTTACCCATTATTTTAAGATCTACTCTTCCATCATTGACGCACTTTGGCTACAGTGTGTACCCAGTAAGAAGTCTGACAACACCAGGTTTAAATCCAACTAATTTATTTGGTAGTAAACTCACAAGCTTTCGACCCTCTGGTCTTCGTCAGGTGAATGGGGTGTTTTGGCATTCATCTGACGAAGACTATAGCATCGAAAGCTTGAGTTTACTATCAAATAAATCGGTTGGATTTAAACCTGGTGTTGTCAGACTTCTTACTGTGTTTACCCCAGTCCAACGCCGGCATCTCCACATCATGACTACTATCGATACAGTGTGTACTATCAGGTAAGAGAGATGTCAACATCATTGTTGGACACACTATCTCAGGACTGGAAAAGTTCAATGGACCATTGGGGTTTTTTTTTGGCTATCCTTTCTTGACGAGAGCATATCCTTCCTATTGCGAACTCTTCAAATCAGACCACTACTCAATTGTTCCTTTCCTGGGAGCACAGCCCAAGTGAAATACCAAAAGAATTCAAGTTGCCAGCTTGAAAGAAAGGCAGGCAACAGATAGTTGAGGCACTTGGTTAGCCACAACATAGGTTATATGGACCTGCAGAATGAAGACTCCCAGTTGGGACACCCAAAACAGCTTCTGAAATTCAAATAATTGGAGTCTGACCTGCCCCACCCTAAGAGTTGCTAATTCTGAATGTAATTCATGGAATCCTGTAGTGCAGAAGGAGGCCATTTGGCCCATAAAGCCGACACCAACAACAATCCAACACAGGATCTATCTCCATAATCATGTTCGTCCTCTAACCTACACATCCCAGGACAAGTAAGGGGCAATTTAGCATAGCCAACCAACCTAACATGCACATCTTTGGACTATGGGAGGAACTGGAGCACCCAGAGGAAACCCACACAGAGATGGGAAGAGCATACAGACTCCACGTAGACAATGGCCCAAGCTGGGAATTGAACCCATGTCCCTGCAGCTACAATGCAGCAGTGCTAACCACGGTGTTACCGTGCCGCCCACAATTATTGGAGGTTTCATCACATGACTTGTTGCCTCTAACCACATCAACCCCACCACTAGCCACCCAACTTGTCCATTTCTTAAAGACACATCTTCCTAAGTCAAGAGTAAATTTGACAGATTCAGTTATTCAATGGAATGATTCTCCACAATCAAGTAGCGAAGATTCCCAATTCCAATATTTTGACAATAACCATTTTTAAAAAAAAACACAAAAATTTTTACTTCAATATTCGTATTAACGTTGTCTTAGCTTATTCACAGCAATGTCTTTAATCCTCAGAGACTCTCAAACAATTCTGAAGGGTTGGGAACCGTGACAGTGAGGGGAGACGCACCCAACAATTCAAAGTGTAAGTTTATGTTTACACTCTCGGTGGGAGCGTGTAGAAGCTCTCCCTGACACAGCGTGATGCTGAGCTATGTCCCAGGTCACCCTGCTGCCCTGACTTCATGCTGCCACCACGTCACATCCACTAATGTCACGCGGGGACCCAGGGCATTGGCAACCAGTCATAAAACTACCCCCTGGCACAGTGCCGCGACCATCACACAGCTGCAGCTCCCAGAATAGTGTGTGGTCTGTGCAGATATTGGCTCTTTTGAATGTTGTCGCTTGTTGGAGCAAAGGCCATTTAAATAAGCATGTTAACTATCGTCCCAAATAAATTTTCCACCACACAGGTTTGTCTTTTCCCGAGCAAAACCAACCAAATAGGTTTCAAATTCAAAACGTGTTGTTTCACCCCAGGAACCATTTCTACAGCCACACTTACTGAGCATAGAACTGGTTTAAAAATAGCTGGCACAGTAACATGCTGACACTGCACTATCCTGGCAATCATAGCTGGGATGTTTGAACCTTGGCAAATAACTGAAGCTGTTGCTGCTCCTTTCAGTTTCACACCGATTGCTGATGAACTCCTGTGACCTCCTCACCGCAACAGGAGTGGGGGGAGGCCATCAGAACACAAGAAAGAGAAGCAGGAGTTCAGCCCATCGAGCTCGCTCCACCATTCAATAGGACCATGGCTGACCTTGGGCTTCAACTCCAGTTTCTTGCCCACTCACGATATCTCTTAATTCTAAGAGACCAAAAGAGCTTCCTACTCCCAGCCTTCAACGTATTCAGCAATGGAACGTCCACACACTCTAGAATAGACAATTCCAAAGATTCACAACTCTTGGAGTGAAGCAATTTCTCCTCATCTCAGTCCTAAGTGATCAGTCCCTTATTCTGAGGTTGTTCTCCTCTCCCCCCCCCCCCCCCCCCCCCCCCCCACCCACACACACACACCATGTCTGAGATTCCCTGACCTGTTATGTTTACACAACCAGAATCCAACAGTACCAAGAATTTCAATGGATCCCTCGCCACCAGAACCTTTTCTGAGATAGTGACACACACACACACACACACACACACACACACACACACACACACACACGCCTTGGACAATTCTGGCGATCGACAGATTAAACCAGATTGAAACAAAAATGTGTTCCGTGGCAAAGTAAATCAGCCATACTCCAAATGTCATAAGAACGGCGGCATCGTGATTAGCACTGCTGCCTCACGGCGCCAAGGACTCAGGTTCGATTCCCGGCTTGGATCACTGTCTGTGTGGAGTCTGCACATTCTCCCTGCATCTGCATGGGTTTCCTTCCACGGTCCAAAGACATGCGGGTTAGGTGGATTGGCCGTGCTAAATTACCCTTTAGTGTCAGGGGTACTAGCTAGGTTAGCACTGCTGCCTCACAGCGCAAGGGTCGCAGGTTCGATCCCAGCCTCGTGTAACTGTCTGCACGGAATTTGCTGTGTCTGCATGGATTTCCTCTGGGTGCTCCGGTCTGGAAGACAGGCTGGAGTAGCTGCATTGATCTGAGCAGGCACTGGAATGCGGCAACTTGGGAAATTTCACAGTAACTTCTTTGCAATGTTAATGTAAGCCTTACTTGTGACTAATAAATAAATAATAAGAATAGATTTTTTCTTTCCTTCCCGTCACAGTACCTGGATGCTTCTTTCAAGACCAGTGCTTACTGCTCTTGAGAAAGTGATGGTCTGTCAACTTATTTAAATGCCGGCTGGAATTTTACTGCCCCACCCACCACAGAACCAGAATAGGCGAGGGTGACAACAGAAAATGTCCATTGAGCTGGATTTTACAGTTTCGGGAAGAGCGCGACCGTAAAATCCCACCCACTGTATTGGTTGACCCATGGTCCGTTGGGTAACGAGTTGAAGGATTGTGATCCAATGACAGTGAAGGAATGGCAATATAGTTCCAAATCAAGGCACTCAGTGACTTGAAAAGATACTTGCTGCCTTTGCCCTTCTATTGGCACAAGGTTAAAGGATGCTAACAAACGTGGGCAAATTGTATGGTGCATCTGATAGGTGGGGTAAGCGACAAGAGAGGGTGTTGCTCGACTCTGCTCGCAGAAAGTTGAATTCACAAAGATTTGACCTCATTCTACACCTGCGGGTTCCTCAATGAGCTACTCAATGAATTCCATTCCCCTACTCTTTCTCCATAGCTTGATAAATTTTTTTTAGCTGATACCCTTTTGAAAGTTATAATTAAATCTGCTTCCATTACTTTTTTAGGCAGCGTACTTCAGATTAAAACAACATGCTGCAGAAATAAACTCTGATCTTCTCCCTGTTCTTTTGACAGTTACTTTCAAATTAACTCACTCAAAATACTTGGAGTATGATTAATTTTTTTTTTAAGATTATGAGACATAGGCATCACAGGATGGCCAGCATTTTTTGCCCATCCCTAGTTGCCCGAGAGCAATCAAAAGTCAACCACGTTGCTGTGGCTCTTGAGTCACATTTCAGCCAGATTGAGTAAGGATGGCAGATTTCCTTCCCTAAAGGGTTTTAGTGCATCAATGGATTTTTCCAACAATCGACAATGGTTTCTATAGTCATCAGCAGATTCTTAATTCCAGGTATTTTTTATTTGAATTGAAATTTTACCAGTGGCAGGATTCAAACTCGGATCCCAGAACATTGGTTGAGTTCTCGATTAATAGCCTTGCAATAATACCATTAGACCATTGCCTACACCTGATTAATAGCTAACAGTGAAAAATACCACTGTCTACTTCCTTCTTCCAACCATTATCCTCCTTCAAAAATTCAAGATCACACAAGAAATAAGAGCAGGAGTGCCCATTCAGCCCCTCAAGTCTGGTCCACCATTCAATACAATCAGAGTTGACCTGGATCTCAGCTGCATTTTACCGCTCACTCCTCAGATCTCTTGATATGAGACACCAAAATGTGTCTATTCCAGTCTTAAATGTATTGAGCAATAGAGTATCCACACCCCCCACGGCAGTGAATTCCAAAGATTCACAACTCTGAGCGAAGTAATTTCTCCCCATCTCAGTGCTAAATGATCAGCTCCTTATCGTGAGATTATGTCCTCATGTTTGAGATTCCCAGCCATCGGAAACAAACTCACAGCATTTATCCTATCCAGGCCCCTTCAGAATCTTCAACCTTGAATGTACCAGATTATTAATGGAAGAATGACAGTACTTGAACACACACAGTGTGGAGATTCTCCAGTGCGGTACTGAGTCAGTGCCTCATTTTAAGAGGTGCCGTTTTTGGGTAGGACATTAACCGAGCAGTATCTTAGCCCATTACCCAGATCAGAACACAAATGATCTTGTGATGTTATTTGATTTGATTTATTATTGCCCTATTTATTGAAACAGTGAAAAATATTGTATGCTTTACAGGCAAAACATACTGTACATAGAGTTGGGTTATGGAGTCAGAGAGATTTGGAGCATGGAGAAGGGTCCTTTGTGCACAGGGGAGAAGGAGAAAAGAGGATGCAGAATGTAGAGTTACAGTCACAGCTGGAGAAAGAGCAACTTAATATATGGTAGGCCCATTCAAAAGTCTGATGGCAGCAGGGAAGAAGTGTTCTTGAACTGGTTGGTACATGACTCAGACTTTTACATCTTTTTCCTGACTCAAGATGATGAAAGAGAGAACGTCTGCTTTGCCGAGGCAGTGGGAATGGTAGACAGTAGCAACGGATAGGAGGCTGGTTTGCGTGAGGGACTGAATTATGTTCACCAGCCTGTGTAGTTTCTTGCAGTCTTGGTCGGAGCAAGAGCCATAACCAAGCTATGATACATCCAGAAAGGAAGCTTCATTGAAGAATAGGGTAGTTATCTCCAATGTTCCAGCGAACATTTATCCCTCAATCAACAAAATTAAAAGAAAATAGATAATCTGATCATGGGCAGATTGTCGTCTGTGAAAGCTTATTGTATGTAAAATGGCTAATGTTCCTGCAACTTTACAACAGAGTGTACTGCATTTCAATAAGTCTTTCATTGACTCAGTATTTCAGTATGAGTGGTGCTCTGTTATACAAATGCAACTCCTTTCTTTTCTGCTTTTCTTTCTGGATGGATGAAATAAGTTAGACAAACTGAACAGCCTTCCTCACTCACATTTATTGTGCAAGTTGTGCAACGTTTTTAAGTCGAGACATCAGCTCTCTTTCTCCAGTCTGAATTAAAAGCAACCAAACCATTCTCAAGAATCTTGGATTCCTCTACCCCTCAGATTAGCCCCTAAGCAGCTTTGCCACTCAAAAACATAACGTGCTGTTCTTCATGAACAGATGTCTTGTAAAACTTTGCCTGCAGCCAGTCATTTTTGCTGACATTTTAATTTTCTACATTTTTTTTGCACAAAACGAATCCCTCGTTCACCTTCCGAAGCATGCAAGGACCAGACGCTGCACACCTACAGAGGATTAAAAATCTGCTTTGCACAACATACTGAAGGGACAAAATTGGTAGCCTGATTATTGGAACATCAGGAAAATCAAATTCCTGAATTATTGCAGTACAGTTTAGGAGATTATAAGTACAGCACATCATAATCCAACTCACAATTACAGCAGGGCAATTAAGCAGACAGTAAACAACAGATAAAGAGACGTAGGCTGGAATTCGTCAATTCCACCACCAAGCCAGCTACAAAGCAGAATTTGGCATTCAATCAAAACTCCATTCACTGCAGCGGGACAGAAGAATCCCAGCCTCGGAGAGTTCCGGCCACAGTGAACGACAGGAAGGGATAATTGGCACACTTTCTGCAGACACATCATAGAAAGCATCCTTTCTGGACATATCAAAGCTTGGTATGGCTCCTGCTCAGTCCAAGACTGCAAGAAACTACACAGCCCGTAAACACAGCCCAGCTTCCCATCCACTGTCTCCGTCTACACTTCCCGCTGCCTCGGAAAAGCAGCTAGCATAATCAAGGACCCCACGCACACCAGACATGCGTTCTTGTAAAACGTTACCAAAGTCTGAAGTCACACACTAACCGACTCAAAAACAGCTTCTTCCCTACTGCCATCAAACGTTTCAATGGATCCAACTTATAGTAAGCTGATCTTTCTCTGCACTCTAGCTACAACTGTAACACTGCACTCTACATTCTCTCCCTTCCTTTTCTATGAATGGTAGGCTTTGTCTGTAAAGCACACAAGAAACAATACTTTTCACTGTAACTAACATGTGACAATAATAAATCAAATTGAAAGTCATTTTCCACTATCTCTACCCCAAAGCCATTTATTCTCATCTTACATAACTTTAACTTTTTTTTAAGCGACAAAAGGATATTAATTAAAAAGACAATGATTCACTTAATTCCTCTTTCACCATTTGATAGTTACATTATAGAATAATAATGGAGTTATTGATTAATCACAATGATCCATCTTTATCAAAGAGTATAGAATGGATTCAGAAATGGCGCAGAGCTGTGGGAACCAAAAGCAAGCTTAACACATTTCTCAAATTACTAGACTGTAATCCAAAAAGATTATCTTTTTATTTTTTTCACTAAATGTGGCTGGGCCAGCATTTATTGCCCATTCCTCATTACCTGTAAACTTAGCTATTACAAAGGGCAATTAAGAGTAAACCAAATCGCTGAGAGTCTGCAGTCGCACATAGGCCAGGCCAGGTAACAACAGCAGATTTCCTTCCTGAAAGGACATCATAGAAATCATCATCATCGTAGAATTGCTACAGTGCAGAAGGAGGTCATTCGACCACATTCCTCCCAGGCACTACCGCCATAAGCACACTAATCCTCTGACATCAATTTAGCATGGCCAATCAATCTAATCCGCATACCTTTGGACTGTGGGAGGAAACCCATGCAAATATGGGGAGAACATGCAGACTCTATACAGACAGTGACCCAAGGCTGCAGTTGAACCCAGGTTTCTGCACTGTGAAGCAGCAGTGCTAACCTCTGTGCTATCCCAAAACCCCTAGGATTTGCAACTCCCTTTCGAGTCTATGATTGCACTAAAGCAGCCGAAGTAAACATTTCCAATCACGCTCACTGCGAACAGGGTTCGAACCTGCAAGGGGAAACTGCATTGGAAATCAAATCCAATGTCTTAACCACTCAGCCATCCAGCTGCTTATTAGCGAACCAGTTGGCTTTTTATGACAATTAACAGTGGTTTCCTGGTCATCATTCAATTTCTAATCCCTGATTTTTATTGAATTCAAATTCCATCATTCCCATGGTTGGGTTCGAACCTGGTTATCCAGGTTCTGGATATACTAATCCAATGACAACACCATTACACCACCACCTCCCCTGAGAGAACCTGTTGACTGAAATATGGTTCATCAGTAAACATTGAATACTGGAGTGCAATGGAAGAGGAGGGGGGAATGGCTGATATTTAGAAGGATAAGGATGGTGATCTCATTGAAACTTACAGAAAGGCCTGGATAGAGTGGGCATGGGGAAGATGTTTCCATTAGTTGGAGAGACTGGAATCTGAGGGCACTGCCTCGGAGTAAAGGGAGGAACCTTTAGAACCGAGACAAGGAGGAATTTCTTCAGCAATAGGGTAGTGAATCTGTGGAATTTATTTACACAGAAGGCTGTGGAGGCCAGGTCAACGAGTGTATTTGAGAGAGAGATAGATAGGTTCTTGATTGATAAGGGAATCAAAGGTTATGGGGAGAAGGTGGGAGTCTGGGGGTTGAGAAACTTATCAGCCATAATTGAATGGCACAGCAGACTTGATGGGCTGAATTCTGTTCCTATATCTAATGGTCTTATTAGCTCCCCTTTCCCTCACAGCTCCACCATGGAAAAACTGTCAGGTAATTAATTCTCACAGCCATATAGCACTACAATATATTAGACAGGAGAATGGAGACCAGGGTTCTTACAAGCAAATTGTTTCCTGTTTTAGGAAGTTGATTTACACCTAACAGCAGGAGATTGGCATTCATGGGCTACACAACAAGGGAATGTCTTGCAACAATTCTGCTGAATTATCTGAAGGCTAGACAACTGGGACCACACAGTGGTTAATACTGCTGCCTCACAGTGCCAGGGATCCAGATTCAATTCCCAGCAACTGTCTACGTGGAGTCTGCACATTCTCCCCGTGTCTGCTTGGGTTTCCTCCCACAGTCTGAAAGATGAGCTGGTTAGGTGCGTTGGCCATGCTAAATAGTCCCTTGGTACCTCAACACGTGCCAGAGTGTGGCGGCTAGGGGATTTTCACAGTAACTTCACTGCAGAGTTAATGTAAGCCTATTTGTGACACTAATAAATAAACTTTAAAAGAAAAACAATACAAAAAAGAGTAAGCACAACCTCCCAGCTCAGAGGCTATAATTTTCAGTGCTTCACTTTAAACTATTGTTTTGCTCCTCCCCTCACGCACAGCACCTCCCCGACTCAGGGCTCATTCCCTCCCCGACTCAGGGCAGTGAAATTATATTCATCTTCTACTGGGCACAACATCAATTCCAGTTAGCTGAACAACTCTAATACACAAGTTCACTTTTACCACAACACCTTGTGTCTTGAGAACATAAGAAATAGGAGCAGGAATAAGCCACACAGCCCCTCGAGCCTGCCCCGCCATTTAACAAGATCATGACTGATCTGCAGTGGTTCAGTACCACTTTCCCGCTTTCTCCCCGTAATCCTTAATTCCCTTGTCAATTAAGGGCTGCACATCACCACATCAACATCAATTGCCAGTTTGCAGAAACTAGATGATTGAAACACACACAATCACCTACACGTGGTTCAAAATCCAGATTCTGTAATACTGTCTTTTTTTAAATTCAAAGGAATGACTTATGACATTCTCCCAACAAACAACTCCTCAAACAAGTGGAGCCTCATTCCAGACCTTGTGGGCATTGTGCCCTGAACAATGTACTTCCCTTCTCACTCTCCCAGAAGCACAATAAATCATTACAAAATACTTCGATTTAAACAATCTGCTCATCTTAAACGTTCACACGCCAAGATTTGGCAGCCAAATCATGGTCAAATTTCGAACGTCAACAATTAGGTTGATCACACTCTTCATGTGACAGTCTGCTCATTTGAACAGAAGTTTCAAGTTCTTAAATTTATTTAACCCACATCCCTACGGTCAGGCTCTGAGCCTTCTTGCTTCCACATAGTGAGCATAGAATCATAGAACCCTACAGTGCAGAAACAGGCTCTTCGGCCCATCAAGTCTGCATTGGCATTATCCCACCCAGGCCCTATCCCCATATCCCTACATATTTACCTGCTAATCTCTCTAACCTACACATCCCAGGATACTAAGGGGCAATTTCTTAGCACAGCCAATCAACCTAACCAGCACATCTTTGGACTGTGAGAGGAAACTGGAGCACCCAGGGAAAACCCACACAGACACAAGGAGAACATGCAGACTCCACACAGACATGGCCCAAGCCAGGAATCGAACCCAGGTCCCTGGAGCTGTGAAGCAGCCTCACAACACCAGATTAAAATCCAACAGGTTGATTTGGGTAGCACAAGCTTTCGGAGAGTGCTCTTTCCTTGATAGTGCTACCAAATAAACCTGTTGGACTTTAACCTGGTGTTGTGAGACTGCTTATCCCAGTCCCACAGCAGCATCTCCACCTTATACTTTCTCATAGGTAAGGGTATGTTGAGAAGATTATTTAGAAAATGCATCATCGGAAAAGCTGCAATTTTGTCTAGTGATAAAGATTGATGATCATGTGATCCTTGAAACAAATCGATACCAGCCTTTGCACCTTGGGACAGCGCGGGAAGCAGAGTAGTTAGCACCGCTGCCTCACACTGCCAGGGACCCGAGTTCGATTCCTGACTTGAGTCACTGTCTGTGCACGTTCTCCCTGCGACTGTGTGGGTTTTCTGTGGATGCTCCGGTTTTCTCTCTCAGTCTGAAAGGTGTGCTAGTTAGGATGCATTGGCCGTGCAAAATTCTCCCTCGGTGTACCCGGACAGGCACCAAAACATGGATTTCCACAGTAATTTCACTGCAGTGTTGATGTAAGCCTACTTGTGACACTAACAAATCAACAAAATGAAACACAAACAAGTGGCCAACAGTGGTTGGAACTATTACCTGAGGTTCTGTCATGTGACTCCCAACATGTAATTGCCCCAGCCAGTCAACTTGCAGTATAACATGATTTATTATTTCCTCTCAAAGAGAATTAATGAACTATGCTCATCCCAATGCTCGACACCAGCTTCATATGACTCATGGGCAAATAATGCTTGCAAACCAGTGTTACTCAAACTGCACTGAAAGAGAGAGTCTTTATTTTCTGACAACGGGTCCTAAAAGGACCTACTGAGATTTTCTGTTTTTCTATCTCCAACGTCTAGCATACTTTGAGAAATGAAGACGTGTTCAAAATGACATAAACGTTACGCTTCTTTAAAAATCCTCCATGATTTTTCTTTTGGGATTGCTCACAGCAATATCCCAGAGAATAACCTTCAATTCCAGGGAACTCCCCCTGGTCCTACCCCGGCCCATGCCTTCGGCCCTGCTGCAGCACACTCCCCCTCGGCCAGAGGGGGCCACTCGCCCTTGGCTTGCTGCGGCCCACTCCCCACGTCCCCTTCAGCTCTCACTCGGGGCTGCGAGGGTCCTCTTGCAGAGATGCTGTTTTTTTCCCCCATGAAGGGACCTCTCTTCCCCCATTCGCCCAGGGTCAGTCCATTCCTCCCCCAATTCCCCTCTGCTATCGTCACACAGAGATGGGGATCTCACCAACTACAGCCGGGGTGCCAGCGAGGGGCCGGCACAAGAGCCGGGGAGGCAGCGGGGTCTCTCTGCTACACGCACTTAGAACTCAACGATGTAGAATCGCATTTTCAGAAAGCCTGTTAGAAAGTTTGTAGCTTGCCTTTCGGAGATTCTGCGCTTGGAACCTCATTAATTATAGACAGGTGAGTCCCGTTAAGTCACCTGGCAGCAGATTAGCCCAGCTGCTGACAGGTTTAACGATCTCAGTCATGTATTTAAACACCAATCGAGCACACGCACAGAGCTCTCCAGTCATTCACCAGTCTGAGACACGGAGATAATGGCATTGGACTGAGGCGGAGTTCACCAGACCGCAGAATGTCAGCAACCCGGAGGGAAAAGCTTAGCAGCCTCGGGAGGAAATTTGTTCCCCCATTCAAGGGCCCAACCCCCTCCCGAAGTCTATCAGCTGCACGGCACCCGTGTTCCACTTGGGCCTCCATCCACCACATCTGGAATGTTTGTGCCTCCCCTCCCAGTAAACAATTGGTGTCCCTTTGACCCCCTTATCTGTGAGCTTTTCACGTAGCCTTGCAGAAGTCCAGATTCTCTCTCCCTTTCGTTTGTTGTCTTCTTCCTCACCCTTCTTCTGGCCATTGTGAGCCCTCACCCTACCCCTCCAACCCCTCCTCATCTCCCCACACCTCCCCCCCCGCCCACTCCTTGCGGAACATCCTCATCTTTGTCAGGCCCCAAGATGACGAAGATGTTACGCCTGCAGGCTTGCAATTTTTTGACTGTCACTGGATTCTCCACTCTCGCCTCCCCACCAAACCTGCCCGAGGCGGGTTGGGAGAGTTCTGCCCAGAGTGTAGAAGCACAGCCATCCATTGTAAAACGAAAAGTTCATTTAAGATAAACCATTCGATGAAAGCTATTGACATGTGTGACACCTGTGTGAGAAAAGGTCACTGTGGCTGGAACTTCCGTGGGGGCAAATTACATTTGGAAATGTAAAATAACAACCACACACCTTCCGAATTTGGAAACGCAGCCAAGGTTAGATTAACCTTGTTGTTTAATTCGGTTATCAAGCAGAGGGAGGGATAATTAACCTAAAACAATCAGGAGCTAACACCTTCCAAAAAAAGTCAAAAGTCATGTATTTATTTTATTGACAGTAGCGTATGAGGAACTCCCACTACGTGGACCAATCAAATCCTTTTAAAACACCGCCAAATCTCAGCTGCCATTGAGGACATAGTTACATGCATGATTATTGAAAAAAAAGATGCATATTAAATAATAAATATATCATGAAACCTAGCTGAACTCAACAATTACTCTCTTCAAAATAACTCCAATACTTTCCTACTGTGCAACTGGCCCATATGCTTCCTTTGGCTCAGGGAAGTGGAATTTGGGAGGTGATGCCCTTGTGGTATTATCACTAGACTAAATCGCTAATCCAGAAACTCAGCTAATGTTCTGAGGAACCGGTTCGAATCCCGCCACAGCAGTTGGTGGAATTTGAATTGAATAAAAATTGGGACTTTTTTTTCCTCCAAACAAGTGCCAATTTTGCATAAAAACTGGAGTAAATCCTTCCAATTTTTTTTAGTGGAACTTCAGAGGAGAATCTCCCACACTCTGTGCACTGCAGGGGCCACCAGCGAGTGACTCACACCAGAATTAAGTGGATGGGACCTATTCTCACTAGAGAGGTTTACATTAACACTGCAATCAAGTTACTGTGAAAATCGCCTAGTTGCCACACTCTGTCGCCTGTTCGGGTACACTGAGGGAGAATTTAGCATGGCCAATGCACCTGACAAGCATGTGGGGGGGAAACCGGAGCACCTAGAGGAAACTTGTGCAGACACAGGGAGAACATGCTGACTCCACACAGACAGTGACCCAAGCCGGGAATCGAACCCGGGTCCCTGGCACTGTGAAGCAGCAGTACTAACCATTATGCCTAAAACGTTGGGGACAAAAAACTCAATAGCTCTGGCAGCATTTGTGGAGGGAGAAACAAGATCAATGTCTCAGGTCCAATGATGATCCTTCTTCAGAGGGAAGGTCAGATTGGACTTGGAATGTTAACTCTTTGTTTCTCTCTCCAAAGTACTTTTGATGTCTCCTCACTGCGACAGGGCAATCTGTGTGGCAACACAGCGGTTAGCACAACTGTCTCACAGCGCCAGGAACCCAGGTTCGATTCCCGGCTTGGGTCACTGTCTGCACGTTCTCCTCGCGTTTGCGTAGGTTTCCTCTGGGACCTCCGGTTTCCTCCCACCGTCTAAAGATGTGCAGGTTAGGTTGGTTGGTCAGTCATGTTAAACTGTCCCTTCATGTCAGGGTAAATATGTGGGGTTACAGGAATAGGGCTAGGATGGGATTGTGGTCAGTGCAGACTGAATGGCCTCCTTCTGCACCTTAGGGATTCTACCAGGTCAAATCTGGCCAGTGTTTACAGTGTTCCATAACTCACCCTGCTCAGTAAAAAGGTGGACTTGCCACACTTGCAGCCATTGTAAGAAATGATGTGACTCAATCATATTCCAATCATTCCTGATGGTAAACAGACCAAAGACCCAGGCCAATTAACACAGACCGGTTGATCATTCTGAATTCTAGCAAGGGGAAAGGCCTTGCATTTCAATTTTGCAACATCAAACCGCATCAAATGAAACACAAACTCCTTAAACTGTTAAACACTGTTCTATCAGGAACTTGCATGATCTCTAGACTGATGCACTATGAAGACAGAAAGAGATTCCTGAACAATCTTCATGAATTACTCCCAATGGACTCTGCAGTTAAAAAAAAAAATTCACTTAAATCAACATCAAAAATGACTACCCCAGATTGCAGACTATTCAGCACACACACTACACACATGCACAAAATAGCAATACCCCTGCCCTCATTTCACAGGACAGGAGCTGGATTATACTGCAGTTCTCTTGTTAACACTGTAAGACATAGGAACAGAATTAGGCCATTCAGCCCATCAAGTCTGCTCCGTCATTCAATCATGGCTGATACATTTCTCAACCCCATTCTCCTGCCTTTTCCTTGTAACTTTTGATCCCCTTACCAGTAAGAACCTCTCTCTTAAATACACTCAATGACCCGACCTCCACAGCTTTCAATAACAATGAATTCCACAGATTCATCACCCTCTGGCTGAAGAAATTCCTTCTCATCTCAGTTCTAAAGAGTCGTCCCTTTACTCTGTGGCAGTGCCTACGGATCCTAGTCTCTCTGACTAACGGAAACATCTTCCCATGTCCACTCTATCCAGGCCTTTCAGTATTCTTTAAGTTTCAATGAGATCCCCCACTCGTTTTCGAAACTCCATTGAGTTCAGACCCAGAGTCCTCAAAGGCTCCTCATACATCAAGCTTTTCATTCCCGGGATCACTCTCATGAACCTCCTCTGGACTCTCTCTGAGGCCAACACATCCTTCCTAGACGCGGCACCCAAAATTGATCAAAGTATTCCAAATGTGTTCTGACCAGAGCCTTATAGAGCCCCAAGCTGTCAGACCGTGACTTTGAACAGCTGCTGCAGTTGAATTGACACAATAATCGTAAACTTAGATCACGTAGGTGTACCCGCTTGTCATGCCTTATAAAGCCTCTGCATCTCATCCATGCTTTTGTATTCTAATCCTCGTGAACTGAACACGAACATTGCATTTGCCTTCATAACGACCAACTCAACACGTTCTCCATGCTGAGCACACGTCTTAGGAAGAGGCGCCGCTTCACTAAAAACAATTCTCGAGTTGCTTCTCTGATTCTTCCTTCAATCGGCCATCCAGCAACAAAAGATTTTGCACTTTAAAAATTTACAATAGCACCAGTGGCTCTGGTCTCTTGCATATCCTCAATTTTCAACACCTATCGTACGGTGGCACAGTGGTTAGCATTGCTGCCTCTCAGCGCCAGAGATCCAGGTTCAATTCCCGGCTTGGGTCACTGTCTGTGCGGAATTCCCATTGGTGTTACTCCACACAGGCGGGAAATCCACAGGCAGGGGTGTGCAGGACTGGAGAATCATGTTGGTGTGGATGGCTGGAGAACTCTGGCCAACATTTAAATGTACCAAGTTCACAATGGCCTTTATCCTATCCTCATCACAATGAAAGTGTGTAAAAGCAAGTCTGCAGCCAAAAGGCGCTGGCTCTGTTGAGAAGGTGAATGCGATGTGAAAGCTCCCCCCACCCCTGAGTGGGACTTCCAGCATTTCCCATCAGGTACTCCATGCTGGGAAGGGTGTTTGTGTCAGCGAACCACGGAATTTTCCCCAAGCTGTCAGACCGCGACTTTGAACAGCTGCTGCAGTTGAATTGACACAATAATCCTAAACTTAGATCGCGTAGGTGTACCCGCTTGTCATGCACGAAGAAAGATACATTCAGCTGCAAGAGGAAACACCCAGTGGTGTTATTAAAGTCACCCAGCTTGTAGTTAAAGTATTTTAAACAAACCTTTGCTACAGTGAAAATACTGAGGGGTTTTTTTTGGAGGTATTGTGGTGAGTTCTTGTATTGGTCGGGAATCATTGCTGCACCTTCACAGAAGGCGCTAAAACATAGGGGACCCATCCATGCAAAGGCTGCAATGAATAACGTGAGCCATAGTGGCAGTGCCTATCTGCAACATGACAAGGAGATGGAGCAGAAGGTGCAAAGGAGGTAAGCTCTCGGACACATTCAGCGCTCCACATCCCCATACTCTCCCCATCCCTTCTCATTCCCTCCAGTGCCCTGTGTACGAACCCAGAATCTCTCCTTATCTTCCCTCAATTTGTGCAATAGTGGGGAGGCGGTGACCAAGTGGTATTATCACCAGACTATTAATCCAGAAACTCAGCTAATGTTCTGGGAACCCGGGTTCGAATCCTGCCACGGCAGATGGTGGAATTCGAAATCAATAAAAAAAAAAATCTGGAATTAAGAATCTACTGATGGCCACGAAACCACCGCTGATAGCTGGCAAAACCCATCTGCTTCACTCATGTCCTTTAGGGAAGGAAGTTCTTCCCCGGTCTGGCCGACACGTGACTCCAAAGTCACAGAAATATGGTCGACTCTCAACTGCCTCTGGGCAACTGGGGGGAATGTCACCGGGAAGACTTATTTATTGCCAATCCCGAGTTGCACTCGAGAAAGTGGTCTGCTTCTCAGCCCATTGCAATCCATGAAGTCAATGAAGGGGGAATCTGATTGAAACTTACAAAATACTGAAAGATCTAGATAGGGCGGATGAGAGGAAACATCTGGAAGAACAGCACCTCGTCTTCCACTTGGGCAATTTTACAGCCTTCCAAACCGAACATTGTGTTGAACAACTTCAGAACATGAATTTTTCCCTGCACCTTCACCCCCATTTCCATTTGTTTCATTTACTTTTTATCTCATTCATCAACATCACCATCCTTCTTTCTCACTTCCATTTTTTTGACTTCTCCATTCCAGCTCTCATTCTTGTCCCCTACCACCCCCATCATCGCCAAACTCCCAGCCTTGCCTTCAAGAGAACTGCCACATTCCTCAGGCAGTTCTTTAATAATCCGTACTTCTGTTCTGCCATTCATGTACTCTGATCATTTAATGAACACTTTCAGCACTTTCTCAGCCTTCTATATCCTCTTTTCCATTAGTCGGAGAAACTGGGATGCGAAGGCACAGCCTCACAGTAAAGGGACAACCCTTTAGAACCGAGATGAGGAGGAATTTCTGCAGCCAGAGGGTGGTGAATCTGTGAAATTCATTGCCACAGAAGGCTGTGGAGGCCGGGTCATTGAGTATTTAAGGTAGAGATAGATAGGGTCTTGATTGGTAAGGGGATGCAAGATTATAGGGAAATGCAGTTGAGAAACTTATCAGCCATGATTGAACGAAGCAGATTTAATGGGCCAAATGGCCAATTCTGCTTCTATATCTTCTGGTTTTACCATGTTAGGTAATCACATGCTGCCATTCAGCAGGGAATTCAAGGATTTTGACCCAGAGGTGAAGCAGAAACGCTGATATAGTTTTCAGTCAGGATGGTGCATGACTTGGGAGAGGAACTTGAAAATAGCGAGAGGCCACAGGTCTCCCACTTTCCTCCTATTCCATTCTATTTGACAAGCAAATCCCACTTCAGCTTACAGTTTTCACCTCTTTTTAAACTCATCCTGGAAGTACGCAGCTAAGTAATTGCATTCTCACCAAATCATAGAATCTCTCCAGTGCAGGGGGAGGCCATTTGGTCCATCAAGTCTGCACCAACCACAATCCCACCCACGCCCTATTCCTGTTATCCCAAATATTTACCCCGCTAATCCCTCTAACCTATGCATCCCAGGACACTAAAGGGGCAACTTAGCATGGCCAATGTACTTAATCCGCACATCTTTGGACTGTGGGAGGAAACTGGAGCACCCAGAGAAAACCCATGCAGACACTGGGAGAACGTGCAAACTCCACACAGACAGTGACCCACGCCAGGATTCGAACCCGGGTCCCTGTTGCTGTGAGGCAGCAGTGCTAACCACTGTGCCACTCATATTCAGGGTCCTCCCCGTGTCCCTAGGGCTCCTTTGGCCTTTGCTGTGTGGTCCCTCCAGCACCACAATATCCACCCTTCTACTCACCGTGGGAGAGGGAGGTTGCCACAGCAACGGCTGCAACCTTTTCTCACTTTCAGTGGCAGAGGATTTTTAATGCACAACTGTTACCACGTCTAACCCTGAACTGGCAGGAAAACAGCTCCAAAACCAACCTGCGCCATTTCTTTTATTACCCCCAGTAACATCACCTCCATCTCTGGTCCACACTGTTGCAAAGTCAAGTTTGTGAACTTGGAATGTGATGTTGATAAATATGTAAAAAAAAAATTGTAAAAATGCCCGGGGGGGGGGGGGAATTCCGGTGTCCCTTTCAAAGCTGGTGTTTTGTTTCGACACTTGGAGTTTAAAATGGAAAGTACATCCAGAGTCCAAGCTGAAACATTTGTATCAAAAAAGACAAGCAGGGTCCTTGACGAAGACAACCTGTTGTTTCAATTTTGCCCAATCACTTTACAGCAGACACCCAGCTACCAAGAAGCTATAGGATTCGAATTTGATGTTACCGACAATGGCAAACTAATCCTATTGTTAGAAAATTGATAGATCATCACAGGTATAAAAGAGAGGGCAAGAGGGAATTCAGGAGGTAGCCACTGTCACCTCTTAGTCTCATGGGGGAAAGAGAGCAGTTCTCCACTAGTTTTAGAGAATGCACTATCTAACCAACAAAAGGTACCAAATCAAAGAGAACTTACAGACAGAAATCAACCGAGAGACTCCAGAAAGTTTTGAAAGACACAAACCTGGTTGTATACTCTCTTGAGAGTGACTAACTTATCTTATTTTTGGGCTAATGAATGGATATTGCATTTGCTTGAACAGCATCATCTCATTTTATTCAGTATGTTACTTGTTTAATTAATACTCCCTGTTAGTTAAATAAATAAATTGTTGAGTATTCATTTTAATCTAAGTGTCAGGTATTTCTGTTAGTTAACCACTAAAAGTTACTGAAGGACAGTTCACACCTTCCCACGCATTTTTTTAAAAAGATTACGAGGCAAGATGTTCCTCTAGAGAGGAATTTGACGTTACTTCTCAAAAGGGGAGCAACCTCTGTGTTGGAACACAACCAACATTCACAGTAGAAGTCCAAAAATGATAGATATCAGAGCGTAATGAGAGCAAAGTCCACTTATGAACTGGATGACAATGAACTTCAGGGAATATTTATTACAACACAAGCACGCCAGGGGATGGTTTTATGAACAAGTGAGAAAGCATTTATAAAGTCTATGGCTGCCTGTCCTGTATTTACTCCCAATCCACAAAGCCTGCCAGCTGAAAGAATCTCAGCCTTCAGCTTCTTTCCAACCCCTCGTAGAGCATTTAGTGAAATGAAAATGTCGAGGGAAATTTTGATTGAAAAAGTTAACTTCTCTGGGAGTGATCAAAATTGTTGTTGAGCAAGGTAAGGAGATGAAATACATTAAATGGCACAGCATCTTGTGTTTAAAAAAAAAATCCAGCAGATAATCAGCTAACAATCGGAGAGGGGAAGGAAGTTTAAAAAGAAAATAAACTGGTTACAGCAAATGCTGATGAAAATCCCACTGACCTTAAGGAGGTGCTTATTGATCCATTTTGTGAAGGTCTTCTTCTGAACTTTGTCCCGTTCATCTGAAAAAAGAAAACAGAATACGTTGACAGGTGAAGCTCACAATTTACCTCCTGCAATTCTTTGACCAAAGAAAATTACAGCACAGGAACAGGCCCTTCAAACCTACACCAACCATGCTGCCCAACTGAACTAAAACCACTAACACTTCCGGGGACCCTCAATTCCCATCCTATCCAAGTTATTGCAATGGGGTCCAGATGAAGGAGCGATCCAGCCTCTGACAACGGGGAATAGAAAGAATTGCCTCAGGCGCTGTTGTAACCAGACATCTGCTATCAATTTGAAAAGAACTCCAAAAACTCTCTTCTCCGTGGTTTTAGGTATATCACATGTTGACCAGATACATTGTTCTATCTCCCGCTTGCCTTTGAAAGCTGGAGGGGGTGGGTAAGGGGAGGTCGGATCATTCATGCTCTTTCCTTCAGAATGCAGACCATTCAGCCCATCATATCTGCACAGGCTCTTCCAAAGTGCTATTCAATTAGACCCATTCCCACTCTGCCCCCTTCATAGACTTGCACATCTTTCATTTTAGATTTATTATTGTTACATGTGTTGGCAAAGTACTGTTTCTTGCCAGCTGTAGAAAGTATTCAATACATTTAAAGAGTACGTAGAAAGAGGGAAAGGAGAGGATGCAGAATGTAGTGTTACAGTCATAGTAGGGTGCAGAGAAAGATCAACTTAATGAAAGATAGATCCATACAAAAGTCTGATGCCAGAGGGAAGAAACCGTTCTTGTTGCTGCACGCGCTCCTTAAATCATGCCGGCTGCTTTTCCGAGGCAGCGGGAAGTATAGACAGAGTCAATGGATCAGAAGCGAGTTTGCATGATGGACTGGGCTAAGTTGTAGTTTCTTGCAGTCTTGGTCAGAGCAGGAGCCATACCAAGCTCTGATACATCCAGAAAGTATTTCTAAAAGCAAATCCAATTTTCTTTTAAAAGTTATTGGTGAATCTGCTTCCATTGTACCTTCAGGCAGTGCATTCTAGATTAAACCGTTCTTTTTTTAACATCAAGAAAATCTGTTTCTATTGCCAAATATCATAAGTTTTTCCTTAGTTACTTTATCAAAATTCCTTCATTATTTTGAAGGACTCTATTAAATTTCCCCCTAACCTTTTTGATTCTGGCAGAACAATCTTAGGCTCTCTCTCATCTTTCCAAATAACCAAGTCCCTCATGTTTGCTACTATTGCACTATGTTATCCCGAATGCCCAAGGAGATTGTTACCAGATAGTGACATTTGGAAGGAGGAATTCAATGAAGTCTACTGATGGGGAAAACAAATCTTGATGTTGTCAAATTCACATCCAATCCCATTCATAAATCATTGACGAACTTAATTCTCCAACACTGCCCGAGTCCAACAATACAAATTAAAACTTCTTGTCCTCACATGGCCTCATACGTCCCATCTCTTTAACCTCTTCCAGCTCAATCAATTATTCTCCCTGTCCTCCTCAAACTCCAATCTCTGGGGCATCCTTTAAACACATCAGTCCACCTGAGACATTCATTCCTTTAGCTCCTCAAGGCCTAACCTTTGGAATCTCGTCCCCAAGCCTCGCTGCTCCTTCATCTCACTGTCCCTCTTTCAAACCATTCTTAAAACTTCTCTTATTGATCTAACTCTTGGTTGCCTCTTGTAAGGTCTACTTATGTGACTTGGTGTCAAAACATTTTGTGATAAAGCTCCTGAAAAGCACCTCTACACTTCTCGGAACACTGCGGGCATGCCGAAATGCGAGTTAGTGTGTCACAGAAAGAGTTTCATTGCCCCTGGAATGTATAGGCAGCTGATTCATTGGTCACTTTCCAGAGGGAATTAGAGAGAGATTACATAATGGAAGCTAAGTGTCTTTATAGCTAGCACTTGCTCCATGGTGTCTCCTGGATTTCCCACTGTCTGAGAAAATTTTCCCAAATGGGAAGGAGTGGGTGTGTGGAGGGGAGGGCAATGTGCAGGATTATTTGGTTTGTGCTCAGCGACTGGATGATATACCAGCTAGAATTTGCCTGTCCGTCAATGCCATTTATGTAACACTCTTCACAACCTCTGCATGCCCAATGTGCAATATAGTCAATGAATGGCTTCTAAACAGTTACTCGTCAGCTTTAACTGTAAAATGTCAGTAAAATAGCACTTAATTTGCACACAGCAAATTCACACCAACGTGTTGAACTCTTTGGAAAGGGAGCTTCACTTTTTGTTTCATTTTTTATTATTGTTACATGTATGAACATTCCATGAAAATTATTGTTTCTTGCGCACTACACAGACAAAACATGTTTCATGGAGAATGAAAGGAGAGCACAGGATGTAGTATAGCTAGGATATAGAGAAAGATCAAATTAATGCAAGATAAGTCCATTCAAAAATCTGATGGCAGCAGGGAGAAGCTGTTCTTGAGTTGGCTGATACGTGGTCTCAGACTTTTGTATCTTTTTGCTGAAGGAAGTAGGTGGAAGAGTGAATGTCTGGGATCCTTGATTATGCAGGCTACTTTGCTGAGGCAGCAGGAAGCGTAGACAGAGTCAATGGATGGAAGATTGGTTTGTGTGGTGGATTGGGCTACATTCACGATCTTTGTGGTTCTTTTGCAGCTCAATGTCTTGAGATTTTATTGTGTTGCATTTTATTTTCCCTGTAAAATTGCTAAACAATGGCAATGCATGTGCGGGCAACATCTCTGCCAGAAACACATTATTTGATATTTCTCACTCCCCTTCTGGCTATTCTTTGATCTTCCCTTCAAAGAGACATTAATTTTATCACAGCATAAAGAACACAGAACAATAACTCAGTCACGCACATTACACACAACAAGACAAAAACCAATCTTATTCTTTGAAATAATGGAGTCGGTGGGAGAAAAGTTGAGTGTTTGTAGGAAGGGGATTTGGGTGGCGGATAGCAGGGTCAACCTAACTAGTTATGTGAATGAATGGTCTTGCAATAGACGTTTAGAGACTGCAATTTGTGTCAATTTGGTTTTGTGTAATAAAGAAAAATAGTCATCGACTCCTCTACTTTCTCAGGAGGCGAAGAAATTCGGCATGTCCATAATCACGCATCCCGGACATTTTCTTCCACCTTCTTCCGTTTAGAAGAAGATACAAAAGTCTGTCATCACAAATCAGCTGACTCGAGAACAGCTTCTTCCCTGCTGCCATCGGACTTTTGAATCAATCTGCTTTACATCAAGTCGTTCTTTCTCTACATCCTAGCTGTGACTGTTAACACTACATTCTGCACCCTCTCCTTTCCTTCTCTATGAACGGTATGTTTTGGCGGCATAGTGCGCATGAAACAATACTTTTCACGGTGTCCTAATATGTGACAATAATAAATCAAATATTCTCCCCCCCCCTCGCATGTTAAACTGCCTTTGTCATATCAGGGGTAGGTATGCCTTTGGTTTCAAGTTCTTTAAGGCTCTCCAGGATCTCTCTTTTTTAAGTCCCACTTCAACTAAGTGTTGAGTCACTTGACTTGGTGTAATTTTGATGATGCTCTTGTGAGCACCTTGAGTTACCTTACTGCACCTAAAGGTGCTATTTAAATGCAGCACATTATGACTTATCATCAGATATTGGCATTTAATTCCACGTACGAATACACATGATAATAGAATAAAATCAGAAATCAGTTACCAATTCTACTAGCAATATTGGAAGTTCTCAGGGCAGTCTTTCTTTGACAGGGTGGAAAGTCTGACTGTCTTTTTTTCCCCTCTGCTGACATAAATAAATCAAATCAAATCAAATAGACAGCAATGGCCTTGCCAGAATCCTGAAAACAAGGTGTCTTTTTAACTCTGGCAGCATCTGTGAAGAGTTAACACTGCCGAGGAGGAGTCATATTGTTCTCGAAACGTTAACATTTCCACAGATGATGCCAGACCTGCTCAGTTTTTCCAACACTTCCCACTCTCGTTCCAGATCTGCAGCATCCGCAGTGTTTTGCTTTTATCTTTGAAGCCGGACCTGCCGAGTGCTGCCTGCACTCTCTGTTTCAACTTCAAGTGAGATAACCGCTCCACGAGGAATTCGCTCCTCGGGTCTGTCAGCACCGCAACGCCTTTTGCAAGTTGCCTTCCGTCTTCCCAACACTCCTCCGGATGCATTTAATCCCTACAGTCAACTGTTCAGAAGGCCGTGTCTGGTTCATATTCTGAACGGTGCTGCCATGGCAACCAGCACCCTCACTGGTTTCAGACATCATCCAGTTTAGCAATTCTTCAGTCAAGGAAAGCGGGAAAGAAATCCCATCCCAGAGATTGAGAAGGGGAGAGAAAAAAGTGTGTGTGTGTGTGTGTGTGTGTGTGTATAGAAATCAGATATTAAGTGTTCAAATATAGGCACACTAAAATTAGAGCTGGATGGAGAGTATTATAATGCACTTAGTCCCCAAGTACACAGCCTTATCAATTATAAAGAAGATAGCAGTGTTAACAAGAGTGTATTTCAGTTAATAAGTGACCCTTTAAATCAATCCTAGCAATGCTGACTAGAGAATAAATGTTTTCCCAAACACCACCAAGTTATGATGTGGAGATGCCGGCATTGGACTGGGGTGGGCCCAGTAAGAAGTCTCACAACACCAGGTTAAAGTACAACAGGTGTATTTGGAAACACCAGCTTGCAAATAAACCTATTGGACCTCAACTTTGCATTGTGAGACAGCTTAGTGCTAAACTACATCAGTGACATCATACAGCGCAGAACGAGGCCATTTGGCCCATCGAGCCTGCACAGACAATAATCCCACCAGGCCCAACCCCAGATATTGACCCTGCTAGACCCACTGACACCAAGGGTCAACTTAGCACGGCCAATCAACCTATTCAGCATGCCTTTCGGACTCTGGGAGCACACCAGAGCATCCGGAGGAAACCCATGCAGACATCAGGAAATTGTGCAAACTCCACACACACACACAGTCACCAGAGACCAGAATTGAACCTGGATCCCTGGCGCTGTGACGCAGCAGTGCTAACCCACTGTGCCACAATGCCACCCACATCTATAGCAGAGCTAGTCAGGGGTTGGGTTTAACAACCGATTCAAATCGCTGGGCGTTCTCTGACAGTGCAGCACCTCCACCTCCTGCACATCTCAGAAGCTCCTTGGCATCAATCTGGTTTGCAAGAGGGTTATATTCTTGACCTGAGAGATGCTTTGGTTGGCAAATCCAAAATGGGAAAGGGGTGGGGAAAACACAAGAGAGGACGGAGGAGAAAAAAAAAAATCACGAAGGAGTGAGTGAACAGAAATTGCTAAACACTTTGCTAATTAACACTAGGACCATATTTTGTCTCCCCAACCAATCCTGCAGACTCTGTAGGCAGTCTTCCTGACATACTCAGTCAATCGGATACTCGGAAAACCACAATTATAACAGATACCAAACCAGAAAATGCTGGAAAATCTCAGCAGGTCTGACTGCATGTGTGGAGAGAGGTTAGAAGCAACGTTGCACGATTGGATGACTCAAGGATTATCCAGGCGCAAAACATGAGCCCTACCCTCTCTCCTCACAAACACCGGAAAACACATTTTCCAGCATTTTCTGTTTTGGTTTCGGGTCCCAGCATCCGCAGAACTTTGCCTCTGCAATCGAGGTCTCTCTCTAAAACACAGACATTTCTAGAACTGCTTCGTGAAAATCAATTGGTTTTCGAGAAAGGCTTGAATTTAAATTGCCCACCAGAGGAACGAAAACAGTGTAAACATTTCTCACGCTACTTTACATTCTGTCTTGAGAATGTACGTTTAATGGGCTTAACTTTAGTTGATCCATTTCAGGATTTATGCAGGCTGACATTCAAACTTCTGCAATTTTTGTCTGACATGTTTAGAATGTGACCATAATTATAGTGCACAGCTTCTTAAAGAAATACCACCTTGATCTCTCCATCACTTACTGTTGTTGTCCATTTGTCAGTTAAATATGATCAGGGTGGCGTTATTCAATCCATGTCAATCCCCAAAAGATTGTTGAAAATTTATTTCTTAGCGTCACAAATAGGCTTACATTAACATTGCAGTGAAGTTACTGTGGAAAATCCTCCAGTCGCCACACTCCAGCGCCAGTTTGGCTACACTGAGGGAGAATTTAGTATGGCCAATGTACCTAACCAGCACGTCTTTTTGGACAGTGGAAGGAAACCAGTGCAGACATGGGGAGAATGTACAGACTCCACACAGACAGTGACTCAAGCTGGGAATCAAACCCAGGTTCCTAGCGCTGTGAGACAGCAGTACTAACCACTGTGCTACTGTGATTAACCCCCAAACAGTCAACCAGGGTGGAGGGGGTGGGGGGGGGTGAGAGGAATTGAAAATTAGGGATGAAAAACAAACGTTGGCCTTGGCAGCGATGCCCACATCCCGTGCAAGAGTAAAAAGTAGTACCTGAACATCTGGTATTGTTCAGTGCTAACTTTTGTCTGATAAAACTGCCTGGGAATGGCCTGTCGATTTACATTGAAGCTCCCTTCCCACATTTATCCATCAGAACCTTTGCAAAAATCTGCTGTTTTGCTGGAAAACCAGAGGATTGACCACTGCCCTGTTTATCTGATGGTGTGGAGATGCTGGCATTGGAGTGGGGTGGGAACAGTAAGAAATCTCACAAACACCAGGTTAAAGTCCAAAAGGTTTATTTGGGATCACGAGTTTTCAGAGTGCTGCTCCTTCATGAAGGAGCGACACTCCAAAAGCTTGTGATTCTAAATAAACCTGTTGGATTTAACCTGGTGTTGTGAGACTTCTTACTGTTATTTCAGTGAGGGAAAAAAAAATTGTGTTTTAAACTAACAGTTCACTCGTATACATAAGTTGGAAGCAGTTTTGGGGGCTGAACCCCTCCCTGATCTGTTAAAGAAAGAAATGGGGCTGGGGGGGTGTGGCGTGTGCACAATATGCCTAAATTAAAGTTTGAAGTTCATTTTATTAGTGTTACAAGTACAAGGGTTACATTAACACTTCAATGAAGTTACTGTGAAAATCCCCGAGTCACCACACTCTGGTGCCTGTTCAGGTACACTAAGGAGGAATTTAGCATGGCTAATGCACCTAACCAGCATGTCTTTCAAAAGGTGGGGGAAAATTGGAGGAAACCCACACAGCCACGGGGAGAACGTGCAAACCCCGCACAGACAGTGACCCAAGTTGGGAATCGAACCCAGGTCCCTGGTGCTGTGAGGCAGCAGTGCTAACCACTATGCCGCCCCAATTGAGAGTGGAATGGAGATGGTACATACAGCATCTAAATTAGAGACAAGATAAAAGATGGAAAAAAACTCCACGTTCAGAATTAACATTTTCAACAAGGTTAATTCCAGCCAAAGCTTTCACTCTCATCTTCAGTGAGCAGTGTTTTCTCTTTAAAAAAACTCCCAAAGACATTCTAACACAATTGTGCTGACTCTGGAAACAGACTGAACTGTTTAGACAGGTCTAGAGTTAGTCACACTTTAGGTTAACCATGAGGAATGCTGAGTGTTCACAGAACAATATGTTCTTATGTCTACTCCCCTCCTGCACTTCCACTTGGAGTACTCTCTATTCTTCCCGGGCTGAACTGCCTTGAGAAAGAGCAACACTATGGCAGCAGGGAGGAAAATTGAATTAAGAAGTTTATTTATTAGTCATAAGTAAGGCTTACATTTACACTGTAATGAAGTATATTGTGAAAATCCCCTAGTTGCCACAGTCTGGCACCTGTTTGGGTCAATGCATCTAGCCAGTATGTCTTTAAGACTGTGGGACGAAAGCCAAACAGACATGGGGAGAATGTGCAAACTCCGCACAGATAGTGGCCTGAGCCAGGAATCGAACCCAGTCCCTGGCACAGTGAGGCAGCAGTGCTAACTACTTTGCTACTGGGGGAGGGGGTGGGGTCTTCTTGCTGGGGTATGGCTCCAGGGGTATCTTCCAATGCCTCACAACCAGTCATCATTCACATGAAGACCTCAGCAGCAAGTGTTAGCAGGCAAGACAGCAGATGGACAAGAGGTGGAGGGAAGTATATCTCAAGTGAACCAAATTCTCTCCTCATTACACGTCCCAGCAAAACAGCAGAAACCTCAACAGCTGACGAAAAGGAGGGTGGATCTTGATGAGATGGTCTTGGAACACCTCAATCACTCACTGATTAGTTTAAAAAGATCAACTGTTATGCAAAAGACAAACACATCTGCAAACGTTGATAGGAATATGCTCTCCAATCAGGAAACTCAAAGCAGAACAATTAGTATCAGCATACATTATCACTAACCATTGATCAACTTGAACAGAAAGTCAATACACCAGCACAATGAGGTCCTACACAATCAGAGCACTGACCCATCTCCTCGCTTTGCATATCGTGGACATTTACCCAACTGGGCAAGTCCCAGACACAGCAAAAATGCCAATTTAGCCATTTATCCAAAACAACTCACATCAGCCTTGGCTATCAGGCAACTTGCAACAACGACTCAGCAAGAAAACTTGCATTTATACAATACTTTTGACTTCCCAAGGTGCTGTGCAGAATTGTGACAGAACAAGAGAGATGTTTGGACAGGTGACCAAAAGCATTGTCACGTAGACAGTATTAAAGAAATATCAATCCTCATGCATGCACACTGTCCCTCTCTCTCACTCATATGCAAGGCAGCCATTTGGCCCATCATGCTTGTGCCAGCCCTTTGAAAATCCAATTCATCGTGCTACCTTCTATTCTCAGCACCACACACGTCTGAGAGATTTTTCTTTCAGGTTTTTATCCAATTCCCTTTGGGAGATATGTTTGATTTTGTTTCCAGCACCCTTTCAGGCTGTGCATTCAACATCACTTCATAGAGTCATAGATCAGAGAATCCCCACAGTGCAGGAGGAGCCCATTCAATCCATCGAGTCTGCACCGACTACAATCCCATCCAGACCCTACCCCACCCTGCTAAACACACCCCGTCCTCGCCCTCCCAACACTAATGGACAATTTAGTATGGCCACTCCACATAGCCAGCACGTCTTTGGAGCGTGGGAGGAAACTGCAGCACCCGGAGGAAACCCACGCAGATACGGAGAGAACATGCATCCAACACCCGAACCTAGGTCCCTGGCGCTGTGAGGCACCTGTTGAAATCAGGAGGTCAGAGGGTTTTAAGTACAAAACGAATAAAGCAGCAAACCATTAAAGGCATAAGGAAGCACAAGCATTTCAAGTTACAGCGTATTAATGAAACAGCACTCAAGCTGAAGCCTGACTTAACAGCATGGGCTTGAATTACACACGCTGTAGCTGAGCCAAAAGGTACAAGGGAGACATACAAGGTACTAACCCATACAACACATCAGCTCTACCAGATGGGCATTCAGCTCTCTCTCACTGGAGAAAAGGCCCATCTTTCGTCCAGGCAGCTCAACGTAAGGTTCTGACATTTCCATTCTCAGTGCTGAGGCATGCCAGAGCACGGGAGGCGTGTTTACTCAAGAAACTCCTCCCACCTCGTCTCAAGAATAGTCACTCCCCCACCCACATCGAAAGGGCAAGGAAGAAATCAAAAGCCAACACGTTGTTTGGCAAAGAAAAACACTTCTTTCCCAATAAGTTACCACAGTAAAACTTGTGCGACTGCTGAAGTGGTTGAATTTTTGCACAACCCAAGTATTTCTTGGTGCCCTCGTCCAAGAACAGGGAGCAGGTCATTAGGAAGGCTGTGCAAGTCATCATGGAATAAAAATGTAAAGGCAGAGTGGATGACTCAGACTTGTTTGAGTCATTTTGGTGTGGTCTTATGTTAAGAGTTGGCTGATTAAATTTTTTTTTTATATAGACTAGTGGTTGTAAAACTTAAAGATAGTAGCGGAGAAGCAAGTCACAATGTTGTGCACATTCTCACACACAAACACACCTCTTTCTTCTTCCCTCTCACCTTGCTAAAACAAAAGCAAAACACAGGCACAGACCTGCACCCACAGGGGTGGCTCCTGTTTAGCACAAGTTGCTTTTTATTACTATCTCCTGCAATCACTCAGAGATTAAGTAAAGCTTATTCAAGATTGGACAATAATTACAAAGCAGTAATGTGTGCAAAGTACATTCTGAATAGCTTGGCATTAATCTCAAAATGCAGGCTTCACGAGTTCCATCATTGAAACAAATGACAGGAACACACAGAAATGGTAATCCCACATCACCAGCCCCCGCCTTCCCTTTCCCAACTGGGAGTGGGAGGTACATTGCCATGCTGCCTTCACAGCACCAGGGATCCGGGTTCGATTCCCAGTCTGTCTGTATGTTCCCCCCATCTCTGCGTGGGTTTCCTCCCACCGTCCAAAAAAGTGCAGATTTGGTTGATTGGTCATGCTAAATTGCTCTTTAGTGTCAGGGGAAACGATAGGGTAAATATGTACACAATGGGGATAAAGCGTGGTGGGATTGTTGTTAGTGAAGGTTCAAAGGGCTGAATGGCCTCCTTCTGTGCTGTAGGGATTCTTTTAACCCTCAATAATGCAAATCAAAACCTCGATAACGCAGCACGGTGGACACAGTGATTAGCACTGCTGCTTCACAATGCTTGGGACTCAGGTCCAATTCTAACCTTGGGTAACTGTCTGTGTGGAGGTTACACGTTCTGCCCATGTCTGCATGGGTTTCCTCTGGGTGCTCCAGTTTCCTCCCATAGTCCAGAATCACATAGATAAGTCGGATTGGCCATGCTAAATTACCCCATAGAGGTTCTAAGAAGTGTTAGTTGCAGAGATTAGCCACAGTGAGGCTATGGAAGTAGGGCCTGGGTAAGATGCTCTATTATTGCAGACTCGATGGGCCAAATGGCCTCCTTCTGCACTGGAGGGATTCTACGACTGCACAACAGCAAACAACACTGAGCACTCAACAGGATGCTTGCTTTATGCAGGATGTTTAGTGCTAGATAAAAAGGCATTAGGTGGACTTGTCCATCTCACATACCACGGGGATTGCTGCGGGACCATGCAAAGGTCTGTTGACCACGGGCAGGATTTTCCGAGCATGACTGGAAAATCCCTCCCATTATTTGTGTCATCAGCCAAAGGGTCGGGTCGGGTTTGGGGGGGGGGGGGGGGGGGAAATCCCGTTACCACCATGCATTCAGGATTGTTGGCAGTGAGAGGGAGGATGGCGATTGGGCTGGCCATCTGGGTAGGAGGAGGAGTCAGAGGGGAAGCTCAATGTTGTTTGCTGTTGTACTCTCAGAATCCCTTCAGTGCAGAGGGAGACCATTTGGCCCATCAAGTCTGTACTGATGCAGTATTTTACCCGTAGCCCCACCATGGCTAATCTCCCTAACCAACACATCTTGGAACCTCTAAGGGACAATTTGGCATGGCCAATCCGGCAAATCTATGTGATTTTAGATTGTGGGAGAAAACCCGAGTATCCAGAGGAAGCCTACATGGCGGGGTGGGGGGCGGGCAGGAGTCAGAGGGGCAGCGATGCAGGGGTGCTGTATTGGCCAGCAATCCGGAGGCCAGCAGCATGGGGCAACAGCGCATGTATCTACCCTGCTAATCCTTTTGACTCTCGGGTCAATTTATCATAGCCAATCCACCTAATCAGCATGTCTTTGGAGTGTGGGAGAAAATCAGTCTACCAGGAGGAAACCCACGCAGACACAGGGAGAATGTACAGACTGCACACAGTGACCCAAGCCTGGAATCGAACCTGGATCTCTGGCGTGGTGAGGCAGCAGTGCTAACCCCACTGTGCCATTATGCTGCCCATCTAGATTTCAACCACCAGAGCTTTTCTCAAATGACCCTGACAAAAACCTTCCAGCATTTTAAACATCCTGGATAAACTCAAGGGAATATAGAATAGACAATGCAACCAGGCCTGATAATTTAACCAGTTAATGGTTCAGGAACAATGTTCATTGAATGCACTGCAAACACTTAAACTGCTGACCCTGAAATCCCACTCAGCAGTACTCACAGCTTGAACATTGAGTTTTTGTTAGATCAAAGATGACTATAATTCAAAAGGTACTTTAGCAGTTCATAGAATCATTAAACTCTACAATGAAGAAGGAGGCCACTCAGCCCATCGAGTCTGAGCACAATCCCACCCAGGCACCATCCCCATAACCCCATGCATTGACCTAGCTAGTCCACCAACAAGGGGAAACTAAGGGGCAATTTAGCATGGCCAATCCACCTAACCTGCACATCTTTCAGACTGTGGGAGGAAACCAGAGCACACGGAGGAAACCCACTCAGACATGAGACAAAGGTGCAAGCTCCACACAGACAATGACCCAAGCCGGGATTCAAACCTAGGGTCCTGATGCTGCGAGTCAACAGTGCTAACCACTGTACCACCCACCGTGGTTGTAAATCCCTTTGGGACATCTTAGGTCCTGAAAGACACTAGATGGAATTTTCCCAACCCACCGGTCACTGGGAATGTATTGGGTGGGACATGGAACATGCAAAGGTCCATTGACCTCAGGTTGCAGAGACGAGTGGAAAATCCTGCCCACTGGATAATTGCAAGTTTACCTTTCACCGTTGACATTTTTAGTACAGTTATTTGACTTTCGTTAATGGAGCACAAAAATTTTGTCGGCAGTTAAAAATCAATGGCTCTATTTTTGCAAAGTACATCAGTGTGCAATTAGGACAGTAAATTCTCCAACAAGTATATTTTGTCTACAAAGAATATTAAAATTACTAAAATCTGACTAACCAAACTTATGGAGCTTTTTGGGAATGAGATTATATACCATAGAAATCAATAGAAACCCTACAGCATAGAAAGAGGCCATTCAGCCCATCAAGTCTGCACCAACAACAATCCCACCCAGGGCCTATCCCACATCCCTACATATTATACCCACTAATCCCTCTAATCTGCGCATCTCAGGACACTAAGGGAAATTTTAGTATGGTCCATCAATCTAACCTGCACATCTTTAGACTGTGGGAGGAAAGCAGAGTACTCAGAGGAAACCCATGCAGACAGTGGAGAATGTGCAAACTCCACACAGACAGTGACCCAAGCAGGGATCGAACCCAGGACCCTGGGATTGTGAAGCAACAATGCTAACCACTGTGCTACTGTGCCGCCCACCCATCTATCGCCTAAATATAGAAAAGATTCAAAAAAAAAGCACAAGCACACACAAAACAATGACACATTTGTTGTCCTGTACTCCCAAGGGAGTATCCACAAAGAGTTGCTTTTCAAAAATCTATTGCACCCACTACATCTCCCAGTCCCACCCAATTCCTAAGGAGTGTCAAGCATCCTGAAATGGACTGGGTGTAAGAAACACAGGCAAGAATCAAGAAGTAGAACCATAACATGAACAGACACGATCAATGTTCATTTACAGTGTTAACTGTAGATCGGACATGATACTGACACACACACACACACGCATCTGCCCATTTCAGATGAAATGTTAAAATGGTTCATCTTTGGAGCAAGACTGGGGGCTTTCCTCCTGGACAAAATGGCTGTGCAGAGTTTGCACATTCTACCGGAGTGTGTGTGGGTTTTTACCACCCCAGTCTGAAAGATGTGCTGGTTTGGTGCATTGGGCATGCTAAATTCTCCCTCAGCATACCCAAACAGGAGCTGGAGTGTGGCGACTAGGGGACTTTGACAGCAACTTCATTGCAGTGTTGATATAAGCCTACTTGTGACACTAATAAATAAATAAATTCTTGCCTCCAGCCCTGATAACTGTCACTAGACAAACGTACAATAAATAATTTCGATGTATGGGTTCGTTCTGGACAATATTCATTGCCCGAATGGCCTTTGTGAAGGTAGCTGAGAGATCTTCCTTGAATATAACTAAGTGGCTTAATTCAGAAGCAGTTAACTATATCCCTGTGGATCTGGGAGTCCCATCCAAGTCAGACTGGGTAAAAGAAAAGCAGCAGATTTTCTTCTGTAATGGAGAGAAGTGAAACAGGTAACAAGTGGGTAATTTTGTGAGACTAGAGACAAGAGCCAAAACGTTCCAGCCATTCGTGCCAACAAGGTCTTCTGGTCTTGCTAACAGCAACCCAGGCCCACCACTGAGATTGTTCAGTGATGGCAGGGTTTCATACAATGGGGCTCAAATCCTGTCCTAGCCTTGTATTGTAAATATTACTTAACCAATTGAATTTAAATTCCCCCATTTGCCATGGTGAAATCTGAACCCATGTTTATGGGTTATCAGCCTTGACCTCTGAATTACAAATAGAGAAACGTAACCGGCAGGCTACCCCCAGCTTCCTGGGGGAGAAATAGAGAGGAGGAGAATCGGGGAGATACGAAGGACAAAGAGAGAGTCACAGAACCCTCACAATGTGAAAAGAGGCCATTCAGCCCATCGAGCCTGCGCCGACAACAATCCCACCAAAGGGTTTTATTCCCATAACCCAATTTATCTAGCCTACTAATCCTCCCGACACTAAGGGGCAATATAGCACAGCCAATCCATCTAAACTACACATCTTTCAATCGTCGGAAGAATGCAGTGCATCCGGAAGAAACCAACACAGACACGGGGAGAACGTGCAGATTTCGCACAGTGATCCAACGCTGGAATTAAACCCAGCACCCTGGCACTGTGAGACAGCGGCACTAACCACTGCCGCTATGCTCCAAGAGAATATTCTTGTTGTGAGTGTAGGGAATAAACAGGCCCACATTATGTTAGTAAACTGACCAAAGAATCACAGGTCATTTGCCCAGATTTTTAAAGACAGGAAGAAAACCAAAGAATGATTCAATTAACTACAGATCAAATGGTTTGACTTTATTTTACTGAGGAGGATCAGATCAACAGCACAGGGAATGGATGATTAAAATGCTGCTTTCGAGATTACATTCAGCACTCAGCCGCACCGCGTGATCAGTAACTAGAAGCTCATGACCATTTATTTCAACACTAGCATTAAGTGCCCGAAAGCTTAAATAGTAACGATCGTTCTCAGCCACAACGGGGTTAAATGAGGATATAGGCTACTGAAAGGCACAATCTGGCCAAGCTTTGTGCCAGGAAGCTCTGGCTAGTAAGTGAGGGGAGGCAAGGTTGCACAGTGGATAGCACCACTGCCTCACAGTGCCAGGGAATCTGGCTATGCAGAGCCTGTTTATTCTCTTCTATCTGCATGGGTTTCCTCCAGATGCTCTGGTTTCCTCCCACAGTCCGAAAGACACTCCAGTTAGTCATTGGCAGGTTAAATTCTACCTCAAATGTACCCAAACAGGTGCCAGAGTGTGGCGACTAGGGGATTTTTCACAGTAACTTCACTGTAGTGTTAATGTAAGCCTACTAAGAAATAAAATCTAAAAATAAAATGTGTTTGTTTAAAATTGGCCCCAGCAAGTAACAGGCTGAGCTTTGAAAATTAGTTATTTTGATTGTAGACCTTCTGTTCATAAGGTTCAACAGATGCACTCACACAGGGGTGTAAAGAAACTCAAACTCTTGTTAACGTGTTCTTAATACCAGTCAGCAAAAGTAATTACTTAGGGTGTAGCAGTTGGGTCAAGTGACCCATTTTTATGCTGATGTTTGTGCACCCCACAAGCCTCCTCCCAAACTTCTTGGTCAAACCCAACAATGTATCCTTCTATTACAACGATAGTTGGACAAATAGGAAACAAACAATCTGTTAAATGCACTAACAAGTTGCGGACGTTTACAAATCAAGTCTTCTTCAACCAACTGATTTCAAACAGACTTTGTCAATGGCACTTGCTCAGTGGCAGGCAACTTCAACCCAACTCTGTCTGTTCATGAATAAAGTAGATGCCAAGGAACATTAAGGCCTGTTTATCTGACACGAAGCCTTGCTCATTATTTCCTACACAAAATTATGCTGGTTGAGTTGTGACCGATAATCTGCATGGGCACGTAGTCAAACAACAATCAGGAATGTGTGGCGTGAGGAACAGCAAGGCTACATACAAGCAACCTTCCCACTGAGGAACAACCTGGCACTGTGTGTGGGCAACCTGCAGCCTGGGGGCCACATGCAGTCCATCTGGGTTCAAAGTGTGGCCCATGCGACATTGGTCAGAGTTTTACCACCTTGCCCATCCCAGAATCAGGGCAGGCAAGGCTCACAGAACAGCATTCTCTGTTGGCCTCGGGTGGGATCTTATGAACCTTGGGTGGGCAAGGCAGTAAATTTCTAGCAATTGTGTTGACTGTTGCACATGCATAGGGTTGCCATGTTCTGCTGATTTCCATCCATATAGTTCTTCCACTGGTATGACTGAATGACATGCAGATAAAGCAAGAGTAAGTGAAGTGAGGTGAGATGAGATATTTGCTGACTGCACACAATGTTGACCGTGAGAGCTGTGTGTTCTGTGTCCAAAATGTAAATAATTATTTGGTTCTCGCCCTTACAAGTTCATGTCTACTTTAAAAATAATATATCGATTAAGCATTTTCTATAAATCGTTACGAAATTTTTCAGCATGTATTAAATATATTTAATCTTGTTCATTAGTGAACAAGTTTGATTTCAATCTTGCGGCCCATTGAGATAAAGGAGGGCCACTCATCTGGCCTATTTACTAGCCTAGGTTACCGATCACTAACCGAGCCAACACAAAGGAGGGGAAATTGTGGTGCTGCCAGGGTTTCAGTTACAGGTCAATCAGCCAACAAAATTTGGATGAAGTGTTGGCAACTCGGCAATCCATCACCAAGATGGATCTAAGAGGATAGAATTGAAAAGCCAAAGGGTTACACGTATAACTCCCGCTTGCAGAACTGTGCATAGGCCAAGGCCTGAATTTTTATTCCACTGAGCAGGCCTGGAAGTCGGCACTAAGCGGGCTTCAAATCTCGGTCGGTCCTGGAAAGGGGTTTCATACTGGCTGCTCAATTGCCAGGCGCAGGGGAAGGCTGAGCACTGCCGGGAAGGGAAGACGGTGGCAGAGGTTAGCACTGCTATCTCATAGCACCAGGAATCCGGGTTCAATTCCCGCTTGGATCACTGTGTGGAAATTTGCACGTTCTCCCCATGTCTGAGTGGGTTTCCTCTGGGTGCTCTGGCTTCCTTCCACAGTCCAACGTTGTAGGGGTTAGGTGGATTGGCCATGCTAAATTGCCCCTTAGTGTTGGGGGGGGGGGGGAAAAACAAGCTAGGGTAAATGCATGGAGTTATAGAGATCGGGCCTGGGTGGGATTGTGGTCAGTGCAGCTTCAACGGGCTGAATGGCCTCCTCCTGCATTGTAGGGATTCTATAATTCAATGAAAAGATCCGGGAGCTGAGGAAAGTGGGCCGATGCTTCTAACATGCTCCCTCTGGAGGCCATCCGCTGTACAGAGAGCTGCAGGTAAAGTAAACTGCAATAGAAAAAAAAACTATGCAGAGAGTAATCTGGACAGCACATTCAAACACAAACCACAGTCTGCAGACACCATTCTTAATGCTGTTTCAACCCGGATAGTTCATCGAGCTCTGGATCAAGGTTGCAGTTAAAAGGAACTGGCCAACTTGCTTGCTCACCAATCATAAAAGCAGATGGGCCATGGAAAATGGTGTTCCACTGGCCCCTTAATGGGCTAAATAGCCTGCTCAATTGTTCTGACTCTCGCACCTGCTTACCAACCAAACTATGGCTCAAGTGTACAATGGTGTCAGGATGCCCAGTTGACATTTTCTCACGCAATGTCAGCACAGTGGCACAATGATTAGCAGTGCTGCCTCACAGTGCCAGGGACCCGGGTTCAATTCCGGTCTGGGGTGATTGTCTGAGCAGAGTTTGCACATTCTCCCCCCATCTGCAGGGGTTTCCTCCAGCTGCTCCAGTTTCCTCTCACAGTCCAAAGGTGCGCAGGTTAGGTGGGTTGGCCATACTAAATTGCCCCTTAGTGTCAGGGGGATTAGCACGGTAAATGTTTGCAGTGAGGGATAGGGCCTGGGTGAGATTGTTGTCAATGAGCCGAACGTGGCCTCCTTCTGCACTGTCGGCACTCGATACCTCCAGGTCAGGAGCATACGTGCCTGAGCAATATAAAACCTGGATTCCATACCACTGTTCATGGAATTATCATTGCTGAAACATTTATCAACAACATTTAGGAAATGCAACAGTGAATTTGTGCACAGCAAACTCCCAAAAACAATACCATAATGGCCAGATAATCTGTTTTATTCCTGGTAAAGAATACTCAGTATGCTGGAAAGACGTAGGTGACTGGAAGAGAAAGATGGATTGTTTTAACCCTTTAACAGAACTTTGGTTATAAAGGTAATAAAGTCTGACTGAAATGTGAAGTTCAAAATGTTCACTTTGAACAAAAAAAATTGTTACTGTCCTTCAATAGCTACAAGAATATCTAAAGTAACCAATTAAAAATGAAAGTTTAAATCAGTGATTCAACTATGCAAATATACACAAGTTTTGATAGAGTGCAAAATTACACAGAAGCGGTTGCTGTGCAGTCAACTCTGCACTGCTTCCCTGATGGGAATTAATGTTGGCCAGAACATTAGTGAGAACTCCCCTTTCCTTGGTCAAAATGGGGTTGTGAAGGTTGATATGGCCTTGGTTTAAAGTCTCATCTGATGACTAGCACTTCAGGAATGCAGCATTCCCTCAGTATTATCACTGGAGTGACAGCTTGGATTGTGAGCTCAGGTCTGCAGAGTGGGACTCGAAGCCAACTGGATGTCAAAGTTGGTGCCCTTATCTGAGGAAGGGCGTTCTTGCTACAGAGGGAGTACAGCAAAGTTTTACCAGGCTGATTCCTGGGATGGCAGGTCTGTCACACGAGGAGAGGCTAAGTCGGTTAGGATTATATTCACTGGAGTTTAAAAGAGTGGGAGGGGATCTCATAGAAACTTAGAGAATTCTAACAGGGTAAGACAGGGTAGATTCGGAAAGAACGTTCCTGACGGTGGGGGGAGTCCAGAACTAGAGGTTCGAGAATAAGAGGTAAACCTGTCAGAACTGAGATGAGGAGAAATTTCTTCATCCAGAGGGCAGTTAATGTGTGGAATTCACTATTAAAGAAAGTAGATGAGGCCAAAACATTGTGCGATTGATATAGCTCTTGAGGCTAAAGAGATCAGGGGATATTTGGGAGAGGGTTGGAAATCAGGGTATTGAATATGATCACAATAAATGGCAGAGCAGACTCAAAGGGCCAAATGGCCCACTCATTCTTCTGGTTTCTATGTTTCCCATTTCAATATTTCAAACCCAGATTTTCCTGATGTCTAAGGCAATCTTTATCTTTCAGTCTGCATCTAAAAATCAAATCACCTGCACAATTATGCTGCGTTGTTTGTGGGATCTTAATAGTGTCGCAAATTGGATGCCACATTCCCCACATGACTACACTTTACATATACCTCTTTAGCTGCGAAGCATTTGTGGGCACCCTCACGTTGTGCAAGGCATGACATGAAAGCAATACTCATAGTATTTTCTTTCTGGTGAGTTTAACCAGGGCACGTTTTATAATCGGAAGAGTTTCATTATTTCTGTACATCAGACCATGGTCCATGATTTAAATTACAGATGGTAACTGCATTAGGAATTAGATACCCAAAGTGCTGAGATTTTTTATTCCACAGAGGCGTGCTTAGCACTGCTGCCTCATAGTGCCAGGGACCTGGGTTCAATTCTGGCCTTGGCTGACTGTCGTGCAGAGTCTGCATATTCTCTCCGTGTCTGTGTAGGTTTCCTCCAGATGCTCCAGTCTCCTCAGTCCAAAAGACGGTGGTTAGTAGATTGACCAACTTAAACTGGCCCTTGGTATCCCAAGATGTGCATATTAGGCAGGATTAGTCAAGTAAATACATAGAACCCTAGAATTATAGAATCCTACAGTGCAGAAAGAGGGCTTTCGGCCCATTGCGTCTGCACCTACCACAATCCCACTCAGGCCCTACTCCCATATCCCTACACATTTACCCGCTAATCCCTCCAACCTACGTATCTCAGGACACTAAGGGGCAATTTTAGCATGGCCAATCAATCTAACCCACACATCTTTGGAATGTGGGAGCAAACCGAAGCACCCCGAGGAAACCCATGCAAACATGAGGAGAATGTGCAAACTCCACACAGACAGCAACCTGAGCCAGGAATCGAACCAGGTCCCTGGAGCTGTGAAGCAGCAGTGCTAACCATGATACCGTGCTGCCGTGGAGTAATGGGTAAAGGATAATGAGTAATACATGGGGTCATGGGAAAAGGGTCTGGGTAGGAAGCTCTGTTAAAGAGTTGATAGAAATCCTACAGTGTAGAAGGAGGCCATTTGGCCCATCGAATTTCCATAAAAAAACAAAAATGTCTATTGCCAGCTGTCTGGAGTGTTGCCCCATTGTGGAATCAGCAAAATCTACATTCATACAAGAACTAAACAAATGCCAGTGACCGAGGTTCAAATGCGACCTCTGGTCACTGTTTGCACATTCTCCCCATGTCTGCTTGGGTTTCCTCTGGGTGCTCCACTTTCCTCCCACAGTCGAAAACTGTGGATGGATTGCCAACCCCCCAGGGGAAAAGCTGGTAAACGCCTGGCCTCCCTCAGAGAAAATTTGCTCCTGCAGCAGCCAAGTCCCCCAGCGCAGGCACAAGTGACAAGAACAGCTCCCCATCCAGAGCTGTGCAGAGCCAGTCATAACCAAGCACCTAACAGAGACTGAGATCAGACAGTACACACTTGGGGTGCACTCAAGAGCTGTCTTTGAAATCCGTGTGTGGAACGATTCACAACGCAACAAAACCTCCTCAGTGTTGGAAATCTGAGTGACAAAAAGAAACACACACAATAAGCTGGTAACACAGAGGTCACTGGAAGAGAAGGGTGGATTGTTTGAAGTCAGGACATTGAAAAGGTAATAAACTCTCGACTGTAATGTGAAGTTCATTTCACACAAAAAGGAAAGCATTGCTATTGTCCATCACAAGGATATCCACTGTTACAAATGAAAAACTCAATTTTAAATCACCAATGCAACTGTGAAAATCTACACAAATTTCAATGGGATGTGAATTCCAGAGCAGCAGCTGCTTGGGAAGGTTATTGTATGTACTCAACACAACTATCATGATGGACCACAGCTCCCTCCAATGGCAGAGAAAAGTTACCAGGTGGAATTGTTTTCACTTTGCGAGGTAACACAGTGGTTAGTACTGCTGCCTCACAGTGCCAGGGGCCCAGGTGCAATTCTGACCTTGGGAGTTTGCACATTCTCCCCGTGTCTGTGTTGGTTTCCTCCAGGCACTCCAGTTTCCTCCCACCATCAAAAGATGGTGGATTGTCCACGTTACAGGTACCTCTTAGTGTCAGAGGGAACTAGCTGGGGTAAACGCATGAGATTATGGGGATAGGGCCTGATTGGGATTGTGGTCAGTGCATATTTAATGGGCCGAATGGCCTCCTTCTGCATTATAGGGATTCTAGGATTGTACAGGAATTGAATCCATACTGTGGGCATCATGTACCAGTTGTCCAGCTAGCAGAGCTTGCCAACTATCACGTGAGCAAACAAAACATTGCGGCCCATTGAAGAATATCACCTCAGGTGACAGGAGCCCGGTCACTCTGCTGCCTACAGGTGGAAGAGGTCCAAGGGGTATCAATATCCCTTCACTTACCGGGGAACATAGGCCACCATTCTCAGCTCCAATCAGCTGACAACAACCTGGAGGTGATACTGATTCATGGATCGTGGATACAACTGGTTAGGCCAGCGTTTATCAGAGTCACAGAATCCTCACAGTGCAGGAGAGGTCTTTCAGCCCAGTGAGTCTGCATCGATTCTCTGATGGAGGGTGAGGAACTTTTTGGCCTCACTCACCCTGAAACTGGAAAATCCTGTCCCAGATCAAGGAAGCTTTCCGTGGTCTGCCCCTCATGTGCTCTGATTTCTGTGGCACGGTATAGTAAAAGCTGCCTCTGTACCCAGGCCCGCTCCGCTATCCACCTCACCCCCATCTCTGCAACTGGTCCCCCTAACCTTCACACCTTCGGACACTAAGGGGCAATTTTTGCGTGGTCAATCCACTAACTCTCACAGCCTTCAGACTGTGAGAGGAAACGCAAGCAAGCACAGGGAGAACTTGTGAACTCTGCACCCAAGGCTGGAATTGAACCCAGATCCCTGGAGCTGTGAGGCACAGATGCTCACCATTGCACTCTCTCTTATTTCCCTTCAGAAGGTAATGGCAAGCTGCCTTTGTAGGTACAACCACCATGCTGTTAGACAGAGTTTCAGGGTTTTGCCCCACTGAAAGTGAAGGAACAGCGAAATATTTTCAAGTCAGGATAGTGAATGGTTTGGAGCTGATGGTCAACCCGGGAATGTGTTGACCTTGTCCTTCTAGATGGTAGCGGTCATGGGTTTAGAAGGTGCTGCCTTTGGAGCCCTGTGCAGTTCCTGCAATGCCTCATCGATGGGATACAAGGGTGCCGGTGTTGGTCAGTGATGGAGGGGGTGCCAACCTATGCCACTGCTGGGGTGAAACAGAACTCGACAACTCCACACAGCAAAGGCAGCACCCAAAATTGACATTGGAAAGTGAATGAACATAGAAACTCAATTCTATTTCAGAACACAATAGGATGTTAGTTGCTCACTGAAACACTCATTCAAGTCTTAGTTATCATAGAAATCATACAAGCGTAGAAACCCTACAGTACAGGAGGCAGCCCTTCGGCCCATCGAGTCTGCACCAACCACAATCTCGCACAGGATCTACCCCCATATCCCTAGATATTTACCCACTGGTCCCTGTAATTTCCACATCTCAGGACACTAAGGGCAATATTTTTAGCGTGGACAAAAAAAAAAAAATCAACCTAATCCACACATCCCTGGACAATGGTAGGAAACCAGGGCACCTGAAGGAAACCCACAATCTTGAGACTTATCTATTCCAATGTTCTGCTGACCTGCCTCTGACCTTCCATTTTCCATAAACCTGAGCCCATCCAAAACACTGCAGCCCTTTACCCCCATTCGTCCATCAGCCATTGCACTCGCTCACCTAAATTTCCTCCCAGAAACAGCAACGCTGTTTTAAAGTTCTCATCCTGGTTTTCAAATCCCTGGATCGGTTCATCTCCTGCACCCCTTCAAGTCCTACATCCCCTTTCACATCCTTGTATTTCTTTTCTGCCTTTCCCTCCTCCTTTAAGGTCAACTTCCTGTGTTCCGTTACTTGTTGCTAAGTCAAAATCCTGGAATTCGCTGTCCAACAGCGTTGTGTTGTTCCTAAATCACATGGACTGCAGCAGTTCGAGAAGAAAGCTCACTACCACTTTCTGCAATTAGGGATGGACAATAAATACCAGCCTAGCCCACATGCCACGCAGCTACTAGGGGATTTTCATAGTAACTTCATTGACATGTTAATGTAAGCCTACTTGTGAAACTAATAAATAAACTTGAACAAATTTTTTAAAAACTCATTTGTCCAAGCTTTTGACCACCTGTCCCAATATTGACCTCATAGTCCAAGAGTAAATTTTGTTCAATAATACTCCCATGAAGCGTCTTACTACATGAAAGATGCTATATTAATGTTGCTGTTGTCTTCCATTTCCACAGCCTGCTACAACTTTGTTTGAGGAACACCAGGATCTTGACAATGCGGACAAAATCTCTTCCACCCTCTTCCGTCGGGAAAAAGATACAAAAGTCTGATGTCACGTACCAACCAACTAAACAACAGCTTCTTCCTTGCTGCCATCAGACTTCTGGATGGACCTACCCTAGATTAATTTGATCTTTCTTTACACGCTATGACTAACATTACATTCTACACTCTCTCCTTTCCTTCTCGATGAATGGTATGCTTTGTCCGTACAGCATGCAAGCAACAATACTTTTCACTGCGTACTAACACGTGACAATAATAAATCAAATCAATTCTCTTCCCCTTATATATCAAACTTCCTTTGTCCTATCACAGACAGCTATGCCTTTGGTTTCCAAGTTCTTTAAGGCACAACTGATTCCTTATCATAAATCTCAGCTCAACAAGTGCAGTTGATTATATTTAGAACAGGTTTCCGGTGCAGACCTGCTTTTAGAGCTATCTATAAACAAACAAATCTGGATAGGAATAGCAGAGGGACTTTTGCATCACCAGGATGCTGAATTTCAGAGGAGACGTGAAACCGAAGCACCATCTGACGAGGTCGGGAGGATGTATAAAACATCCACCTGATCCGGTGGCACAGTGCTTAGCATTGCTGCTTCACAGCACCAGGGACCCAGGTTCGATTCTGGTGTCCGTGCAAACTCCACACATTCTCCCCGTGTCTGCTTGGGTTTCCCCTGGGTGCTCTAGTTTCCTCCCGCACTCCAAAGGCATGCAGGTTAAGTGCACTGGCTGTGCTAAATTGCCCCTTAGTGTTAAGGGGACTAGGAGGATAATCTGTGGGATTGCAAACTCAACGGGCTGAATGGCCTCTTCTTGCACAGCAAGGATTCTATGAATCTATTCTGTGGAGGAGAGCAAGAGTTCATCCCAGAGAACTAATAACTGAAAAAAATCTAATCATTACCATATCATCAGAATTTACTGTGCACAAATTGGTTGCCTCACTTTCCCCATTACAGTAACTACACTTCAAATACAGAGGGTGGGGTTTTCAGTTGTGTTCACCCCTAGACTAAAAATTCCTGCACAAGGTCAACAAAATCAACACAAGGTGCTCCCACACTCCAAAGATGTGCTGGTTAGGTGGGTTGGCCCTGCTAAATTGTCCCAAGATCTGTAGGTTAGGGGGAATTAGCAGGGCAAATATGCGGGGCTGTGGGGATAAGGCCTTGTTGGGAAGGTCTGACAGAAAGTCAGTGCAGACTTGATGGGCTGAATGGCCTCCTTCTGCACTGTGGGGATTTGATGTTCCTCAGAAAAGAACACACTTCATTCCCTGTAGAGCAGTTTGGAGCACAGTAAGACAGTGAATAAATGGCAATTTTTTTTTGTCATTCTTGCCTAGCTTTTAAAGAAAAAAAAGTCCAACAGCCATGAAGAATGGACAACGTCACTGCAGCACTGTGAGCCCATCAGGAGCAGCTGCTGTTTGGTACACAGGAAGGGGACGAGTCGACTAAATGTCCAACACTTCGCCACAGCTTTCAGGTTGTAAAATAAAATCCAATCCTGGCAGTAAAGTGTTGCTGTATTAGATATGGATCAGTGTTCAATTACTTCTGAGAAAACCTCATTTGCTCTCCCGTAATACTTTTCCGAGCTGCTTTTCCACCCAATTTTTCCACTTTAAATTACTCAGAATATTTGGAAAATGGTGTCTGAAAACATTTTGAAATGCCAGAAAATATTGCCGGTAATCTTTAAGGCGTTTGCATCATAGTTAAAGATCATTCCAAGTTTAGAAATGCAGCTACAGAGTTGGCATGCATCACCGTTCTCAGGAAGATATTAGATATCAAGGAAAGGGAAGGGAGGGAGGGGCAGACAGACAGGCAGAGGGAAGGAGAGGGAGAGAGGTGTGCAGACAGACAGAGAGAGAGAGAGAGAGAGAGAGAAGAGAGGAGAGAGAGATGCAGACAGCAAAACACCGGTGGTGGGTGGTGGGGGGGGGGGGGGGGGGAGAGAGAGAGAGAAGAGAGAGAGACAGACAGAGTGAGAGAGATGCAGACAGCGAGACACTGGGTGGGGGGGTGGGGGAGAAAGAGAGAGAGAGAGATGCAGACAGCGAGAGCCTGGGGGGGGAGAGGGAGAGAGAGATGCAGACAGCGAGACAGAGGGGTTGGGGGAGGAGGAGAGAGACACAGACAGATGCAGGAATAAACACACCAGAAAACATCCAACCCAATAAATGGGAGTGCATTTTGCAATGAATGGAAAGATTAAACAGACAGCTTCACTATAATATTTTCTACACTCAGTGGACAGACATGACAGATTACTGTATCCCAAACAGCATTAACAAAATCATACCCCAGGGTGAGATCTTTGCAAGGTTACAGCAACAATAAGAGAATCAATATCTTATCAAGGCTCTACAATTCTAGAGGAGCCATTCTGCCTCTGAAAAACTAATCAAGTATCAGGGAGGTGGGGACAACTAACGCATCCATCGAAATCAGTTTGACATGCACAATGCTTTGATACTGTAAACAGGATATGTCTAGAAAATGATTAAAGTTAAAGCACACAGGACAATGGATCAGCACAATGTGATCGAAACAGAACTTTAACGAATTTAAAATAATAATCTGATGGCCAAATCGAAATGTAGCACTTTTTAAACGTAATGAAGTACTAGAAAATGTATGAACCTATGATTGACACAGTAGCTCGAAATCAAGCTGGAATTACAGCCAGGAGTTCTGCTCTCTCTCATGCATGTTGAACAAAGCCATTTTTGTTGATGTTCTATACAATCTTTGAAGACTCAGTTTGCTCATACCCCCAACACATTGTCCGAAAGGCTGGTGGATGCAGAGATCTCATAGCATTTAAGAAATGCTTAGATGCGCCAAAGCAAACAAGGTTATGGACCAATTGCTGGCAAACAAAATTAGAATAGTTGGGTGGTCTGCATTTGACTGGTGCAGACTCGATGTAGACCCCTATGGCTCTATGAATAAAGCCCTCAGAGTCCTTGTGTCCACAATGTTAAATAAAAGCCCCACTAAACAAATATTCAACTCTTTCATTCAGATCAGCAACTAATCACCATTGTGCCACTGTCTCTGATGCAAAGTTACCCAGCGACCTCAGCACAGTCAGAAAGTTGATGCCTTTTACTGAGAGAGATGCTCAGTGGCCCAGGAGAATGACCTAGGCCAGCTCCAGCCCCAGAAGGCCTAGTTTCAGAGTGCACCACCTCAGCACGAGTGGCAGAAGTCTTGGCCGGCCAGCTGAGAGACAACGAGGGCACTGACAGAGCAGTGCCCTCATTGTTGTGGGAGGACAACTGCCCTTTTCCTGATTCTGGGTCAGCTCCCACTCAGAGGCTTTCCTATAGCAGTATCTCAGGAAACCTCAATCAGGAGGAGGGCAGATCGCTAGGCTGCTGTGATAGCTATTTTTAAAAATCCATCCATTGCCAGCATTTATGGCCCATCCCAAATTGCCCCCAAAGGAGGTGTTGGCGAGCTACCTTCTTAAATTACTGTGGTCCGATTACCCTTGCAAGGCACTTCATATCCTATGCACACAGTCACAATGGTAGTCAGTCACAGGCAAAGCAGTGGCCTTGTGGTGTTATTGTCAGGCTATTAATCCAGAAACCCAGATAATGTTCTGGGGAAAATCGGGTTCAAATGGACAGCATGGTGGTACAGTAGTCAACACTGTCTCCTCACAGCATCAGGAACCCGGGTTCAATTCCGGCCTCGGGTCACTGTCTGTGTGGGGTTTGCATGTTCTCCCTGTGTCTGTGTGGGTTTCCGCTAGGTGCTCTGGTTTGCTCCCACAGTCTAAAAGACGTGCAGGTTAGGTTGATGGGCCATGATAACTTGTCCCTTTATCAAGGGGTCTAGCAGGATAAGTACGTGGGGTCACAGGGACAAAGCCTGGTGAGATTGTTGTCAGTGCAGGCAAGATGGGCCAAATGGCCTTTTTCTGCACTGTAGTGATTCTATTATTCTATGAATCCTGTCAGAGCAGATGGTGGAATTTTAACTCAATGAAGAATATCTGGAATTAAGAATCAACTGACGACCATGAAACCATTATCAATTATTGGAAGAACCCAGCTCGTTCACTAATGTCCTTTAAAGGAAGAAAATCTGCTGTCCTTATCTGACCTGGCCTACATATGACTCCAGAGCCACAGCAATCTGATTGACTCTCAACCGCCCTTTGAAACTGCCTAGCAAGCCATTCACTTCAAGGATGATTAGGGATGGGCTGGCCAGCCAACGACATCCCATGTGCCGTAATGAATTAAAAAAAAACAATGTTAGCAGTTTGAATTTGCACGATTTCTGCCTATGCTGTAATAGAAATGGAGACATCAGGTGGGATTCAGGAGTAGCCATCATTTCCAATCTAGAATAAACAGGGTCCAAACTCCAGACAAAGCACCATGCCAAACTGCTGCTGGATTCCTCTTTCATGATCTTTGATATCTAAAACAGAATCAAGAATGCTTCTCAAATGCCTAGTGTGCGTCCATCAACCTTTTACTGTACATCGTCTCAACCACAACTTCACCCAAGTCCTGCAAGGTCAAACATTTGCGTAGCTTCATCCTCTAGTGAGTAGGCACCTGTGGCATTCTTTCCCTCTGTTATGCGCCCAGCCTGATGCCTTACCACATGCTGATCTGGCATTAATGCCATCTTTTAACACACTCGGTGTCAGCGTCTAACCTGGTGGTTGTGTGAGAAAGAGGGGAACCAAATTGCAACTCTCAAAAGGCACTGCGGCACAATCGTTAGCACTGTTGCCTCAGCACCAGCGACCCAAGTTTCCAGCCTCGGGTCGCTGTTTGTGAGATGTTTGCACATTCTCCCTGTATCTGCACGGGTTTCCTCCAGGTGCTCCATTTTCCTCCTGTAGGCCAAAGGTGTGTGGGTTAGGTTGATTGGCTGTGTTAAATTGATTCTTGGTATTGGGAGATGTGAGGCTATGAGAACAGAGCTTGGGCGGAGAAGCATTTTTGACTCTGTTGTAGATGTCAAAGATCGTGGAGGAGGAATCCAGCAGCAGTTTGGCACAGGGTGTTGTCTGCAGTTTGGAGCCTGTTCATTCTAGATTGGAAATGATGGCAAATCCTGGATCCCGCCTGGTCCCTCACATCTCTATTTGCATTTGCAGCACAAGCAGAAATCGTGCAAGTTCAAACTGCTAATATTGTTTTTTTTAATTCATTCATGGCACGTGGGATGTTGTTGGCTGGCCAGCATTTATTACCCATCACCCTTGAACTGGGTTGGTAGGAACTCAATGGACTGAATGGCCTCCTTCTGTGCTGTACGGATTCTATAAAAGGAGTGCAACGGAAGGGCATGATTGTTAAGCAGGGAGGGGAGGAAAGGAAGAGGTGCATATTACCACCATCTACAGCTTTGAGAGTGTGTGGGACAAGGGGGAGGTGAGATGTGAGGACTAAGCATAAGGATAGTTATTTTTGATGGTTTCAGCTCTTAATGTCTCAGCATAGATAGCCCAGTGATTACCGACATGAGGGCCAGGATATGCATCCGTGCCCCTCCAGTTAGCTCCTCCTATCTCTGAGAGGGGGAAAGTGTAAGAGTGAGTGGGGCAATGTGTATGACTAATCTGGCTATCATAGTTGAATATCTGGCAGCGTGAACAAGCTGAGCAACATGAGTGGGAGGAATGCAGCAGAGAAGATACAATGCGGAGTATGCATGTTAGGTAGGAGTCCTGATCGGCGAGTGATGGGACTGCGCTGGATTGAGCAGTTGCTGAGGTTAGTTGGTTCTGTTGTTGGCGTTTGAACGTACATTCATTCACCCTGACCATTCGGATGAGGTCATTGCCTTTATTGCTACACTGCAAAGTCCTTGCAGTTTGGCTTGTGGCATTGGCCTCTGTGTCCATCTATTCCCACGAACTTGTGAACGTTTGACTGGAGGGCCTTCATTGACGCCCTCTAACCTCTTCCAGTTATGATGAAAAGTCATTGACATGAAGCATCAATGCTATTTCTGTCTCATAAGCCTGCTGACTTTCCATTTCATATTTCCAATGACTGCAGTATTTTTCCAGAATTGATTTTTCACTCAATTTTATATTCCTACAACTGAACTCTAGCCAAACTGACAAGCTCAGAGATTTGCCTGTTATTTCTAACCCCGAGTGGCACAATGATTAGCATTGCTGCCTTATAGCGCTAAGGACCCGGGTTCAATTCCAGCCTCAAGTGACTGTCTGTCTGGAGTCTGTACATTTTCCCCGTGTCTCTGTGGGTTTCCTCCAGGTTCCTCCCATTGTCCAAAGATGAGTGGGTTAGGTGGATCGTTCGTGCTAAATTGACCTTCACTGTTAAGGGGATGAGCAGGGTAAATACACGGGATTACAGGGATAGGGCCTACGTGGGATTGTCAGTGCAGCCTCAATGAGCCGAATAGTCTCCTCCTGCACTGTAGGGGTTCTGTGATTCTGCCAAGAGTCTAATCTCCTTAGCCCTTGAAACCTAATTGCATTGCTCTGTTTCGTGACCTGATGCAAACATTATGAATGGGATTATCCATGCACCCCGTCACATGTTTCGCTGTGACAGAGGTGGCCCGCACTGCCTGCTGGCAGGATCTTCTGGTCCCACTTTTGTCAATTGAGTTTTCCATTGAAAGCACATCGCACGTTGGGCGCTGTTGCTTTGTCGGTGGCACAGCAGCAAGCACTGCAGCCTCACAGCGCCAGGACCCAGGGTTCGATTCCCAGCTTGGGTCACTATCTGTGTGGAGTTGCACGTTCGCCCTGTGTCTGCGTAAGTTTCCTCAGGGGCCCAGGTTTCCTCCCACAGTCCGAAAGATGTGCTGGTTAAGTGTACTGACCTGAAGAGATGCCGGAGGGTGGCAACGAGGGGATTTTCCACAGAAACTTCATTGCCGTATTAATCTATGCCTCACTTGGGACTAATAAATAAACTTTAACCCGGCCACCCGTCAGGGATAAGCTATCAATGGGACGAAAATCCCGCCATCGGCTTGGTTCAGTGAAAGGATGCATTGATGAGATTGACTAGTGTGTTATATATTGAAGTGGCTGCAAAATGACTTTGCGAGCTGGTCACATGATTTGATAGCTTTGTCGTTACGGTGTTTGACAAGCTCTTGTTTAGTTCAATCTTTGACTCTGTGCAGCCAACAACTCCTGCAATAAACCTTGTCAGTTTGAATCTAAGCGTGCACACCACATATTTTTTCTTTTTGTTTAAAACCCACAATCCCTAACATAGTTAGCACATTACGCAGTGTTTAAGGACTCAGTTCAGCTTTTCTAGAACTTGTCATCTAGCTATAAAATCTTGGCAAATTAATCTGAAATTCTATCAGCTATTTCAATTGCTTCGCTCGCATGAGCGCTCCACAGGGGCTGGCAGTAATAACAGCTGCAGCAAATTCGAGATCCACATCTTTTCTAAATGAACAGTTAACCATTGACGAGGGCAGTGTTGCCAAGTATGTGAGCCACTGGTCACTGCAGCTAATTTTATTTCTAATTCCTCAAAAAAAAAATTAAGAGACTGTCTTGGGGCTTTATATTGCACACTGTGCAAAAGCATTTGTTGTTCAAATGTTGAAATGGAATGCAGAACGTGGGAGTGGTTTTTGATCAGTGTGTCTGCTTAACTTCCTTCATTACTGAAAAGGAATCAGAGAATCTCTACACTGCATAAAGAGGTCTTTCCGCCCATCAGATCTGCACTGACAAAAGTCTCCTTTGCCCTTTTTTGTAATCTCTCATCTTTATCATGGCTAATCCATCTGATCTACACAACTTGGGACATAAAGTCAACTTCGCATGGCCAATCCATCTAACCTGCACATCTTTGGACTGTGGGAGGAAACCAGAGCACCCAGAGGAAACCCCTACAGATACAGGGAGAACATGCAAACTCCACCCAGACAGGCCCCAAGACCTGAAATGAACCAAGGCCCCTCGAGTTATGAGGCAGCAGTGCTAACCACTGTGCCGCCCAGTAGAAGTAGCCAATGGTAGTTATTTCTTCAATAAACATGAGGTATATTTACTAGTGCTGTTCTCATCTATTTGTTTAGTCCACTCACAGGATGTGGGCATTATTGACAGCACAAGCATTTATAGCCTATCACTAACTACCCTGGACAAGGTTATCATGAGCTTCCACCTTGAAGCACTGCAGTCCATGTGGTGTAGGTACACCCACAGTGCAGTTAGGGAGGGAACTCCAGGGTTTTGACCCAGTGACAGTGAAGAAACGGTGATATAGTTCAAGTGAGGATGGTGGGGTAGTTTGGAAGGAAATTTCCAGGTAGTGGCGTTCCCATGTGTCTGTTGCCTTTGTCCTCCTGGATGGTAGAGTTAGTGGGTTAGTAGGGATGATCTTACAGAAAGATAAAAAACCTCTGGAGAGGATGCTTCTCTTCGTGGGGATGTGTAGAGTGAGGAGACAGTTGAAAGACATAAAGTAGGAGGAACTTTATGAAGCTGTGGCAATGCCTTCCTCAGAGAGCACCGGAGGCAGATCACTGATTATATTCAAGTCTAAATTAGATAGATTTTTGATCGATTAAAAAGTTACTCTTCTCATCTGAGATCACAACACAAACCAACAAGGATGCATCTTCAACGTGCAAACTGATTAATTTATTACTGTCATACGTTGGAGGCAGCACCTTGGCACAGCGGTTAGCACTGTGTTCAATTCCAGCCTCCAGTCACCTTCTGTGTGGAGTTTGCACATTCTTCCCGTGTCTGCATGGGTTTCCTCCCACAGTCTGAAAGACGTGCTAGTTTGGTTGATTGGCCAGGGTAAATTGACCCTTAGTGTCCGAGGGATTAGCAGGGTAAATGTGTGTGGGGCTACGGGGATAAGGCTAGATGGTTCTGTGAATGGTGCCAACTCGATGGGCCAAATGACCTCTTCCTGAACTGTATGGATTTTATGTATTAGGATACAGTGATAAGTATAGTTTCTTGCACGCTATACAAAGCGTACTATACATAGAATATATAGGGGAGAAGGAAAGAACAAAGTGCAGAACGTAGTGTTACTGACACAACTACGTTGTGGAGAAAGATCAACTTCATGTAAGGTAGGTCCATTCAAAGGTCTGATGGCAGCAGGGAAGGAGCTGTTCTCGATTTGGTTGATACACGGTGTCAGACTTTTGTTTCTGTAACTACTGCTGTTCATTGCAGGAGCTCAGCAAGAGCTTCTGAAGGGCTACCAGAGAGGGGTAATCAATGCCAGCCTCACCAATGATGTGCACATTCCAAATATCTTGCATGTGACTGATCTGAGCCCTTATACAATGTATTGCTGCATCATCTCTCACTTCACTGCACCGTACCTTGTGGTTTTCCATTACTTCTACAATATACAGCCCTTAAATCCCAGCTTTAGTATATTGTTTGATTTATTCTTGAAGCTTTGACCCCAATGGCATTTTACTACACCCAAACTTCCACTTAAAATCGTTAGTAACTATTCTTCTCCCACACCCATTTAATTGATACAAATGGCTTTGATATATACATAAGCTCGAGGTGTTGACAGAACCCATTCATCCCATCGATCCTACCCAATGACTTCTACTCTCCCCTGCTTTCCTTTTCACAGATTTGTTCAACCCCCTTTCTAAAGTTACTGCTTCCTCCAAGTTGCTAGGCAGTGCACTTGAGATCCTAACACACTGCATTAAAAAATAGTCTCACCTCTCTTCTGTTCTTTTAAAAAAATATTAAACTGGAAGTTTGAAATCTGGAGCAAGGATACACATCTGTACCTCTCAGCCAGAAGTTGTGGGTTCATGTCACTCCTTAGAACTTGATGGCAACAAAAAGAGCAGTGTTCAAAACAGGCTAGTACAGTAACACAGTGGTTAGCACTGCTGTCTCAGAGCACCAGGAACCCAAGTTCAATTCCTGGTTTGGGTCACTGTCTCTCCAGAGTTTACATTCTCCCAGTGAATGTATGGATTTCCTCTGGGTGCTCCAGTTTAGAATCATAGAATCCCACAGAGCAGAATGAAGGCCATTCAGCCCATGAAGTCTCTACTGACCACAATCCCATGCAAACCCTTTTTCCATAACCCTATGCATTTACTCTCGCTCGTCCCAAAGAGGCAGTTTTAGCGTGGCCAATCCACCTAACCCACACATCTTTGGGCTATGGGAGGAAACCTGTGCAGTCTATCCAAAGTCCAAAAGACGTGCTGGTTAGGATAATTTACCATGCTGATTTCTCACGTGTGGCAACTAGGGGATTTTCACATCAACTTCATTGCAGTGTTAATGTAAGCCTTTTTGTGACACTAATAAATAAACTTAAACTTTAAAACATGGTCAATCAGCCTGATTATTAACCTGCAAGCCTTTCCAATATGCTTATGGCAGGTGGTAACTGCAGGAGAGTTTCTGATCAGCCATCTGCAGATTGCGATGTCCAACCTTGGCAGCACCTTGCCAAGCACATCGAGACAGGTTGTCAATGCCCTTGAGGCCATGGTAACTGCAGACAGTAAGATATTACACTTGTAGGCACTTAACATCCTGCCTGTGGGAACAGTTTTGCCTAATTTACACTCTGACAACTGTTTTGAACATCTCAACCAAATCTCCCCTTCTGTCTCCCCTAAGGAGAACACCACAAAATTCTCCAGTCTCTCCATGCAACAGGAGGCAGTGCCTAAGTAGTATTATCACCTCTCTATTAATCCAGAAACCCAACTAATGTTCTGAGGACCCGGGTTCGAATCCCACCACAGCAGATGGTGGAATTTGAATTCAACAAAAAAACAAAAAATCTGGAATTAACGATCTATTGATGACCATGAAACCATTGTTGAAAAAGCCCATCTGGTTCACTAATGTCCTTTAGGAAAGGAAATCTACTGTCCTTATCTGATCTAGCCTACGTGTGACAATAGAGCCACAGCAATCTGGTTGACTCTCAACTGCCCTCTAAAGGACAATTAAGGATGGATAATAAATGCTGGCCAATCAGCAACATCCATGGCCCACGAATGAAAAAATACTACAGTCTTTTATCCTAATATCACTGCAAATCTCCACTGAGCCTGGTGTAAGGCGTCAACTTCCTTCCTGGAGCGTGGTGCCCAGAATTGGACACAATACTCCAGCTGAGGCCTCCTTACCAACGATTGACCAAACAATTAACATCACTTCCTTGCTTTTGTAGTCTATGTCCCTGTTTATAAAATCCAGGGTCCCATGTGCTCTTTCAGACATTCAAACACATGTAGATGCGGCAGTGTGACACTGCAGTGACCTTCCCACCTCATTTGACTGGGGCTCCGCTTGAAGGGGAAAAATGCAGGGAGACAGCGAGTGGGAGGGTCGGTCAAAGATTCTCAACATGGAAGTGGACAAAATAATTAAATCCAATACGAAGGGAAGATCATAGGAGAATACAGCAGCATGCTGACAAAGGTACAAAACAAAACCTGATGATTAGATACAGAAAACAGTTCAGGTTAAATCTGATTAGTCATTTTCAAGCATTTCCTATCCATTTCCACTCAATTCCTATTTTAAAAAAAACATGAGAAGTTTGGATATTGGAAGTTTTTACATCACTCTCAAAAGGAGGTGGGTAATTGTAGCTTTAAATTATGGGTGAGGCAAATTGCTGTTTAATTATAGTTTCATTCCTGAAGGAAAAATCTCCAAGTCATTCCCAGTCTGTTTTCCCATTGTGGTCTGACCATTGTTTCCAGCATTTCCGATGCTTAGGTCAAATTTATATTTGCCCCTTCCGTATTCAGTTCTTTAAAAAAAACCCACAGATATTACAAGCATCTTAAAATTTCACGTTTCTTAAGTAATGGATTTCTTACTTGAAGGAGGAGATAGCCCTGAGGAGATAACACAACACACTTGCATTCCCACTGTGCCTCTCACTGCAAATTACTTAAGTGTGGGCTGTGCACAGCAACACCCCACAATCCGTAGGGTGGCACAGTGGTTAGCACTGCTGCCTCTCAGTGCCAGAACCTGGTTATGATTCCCAGCTCGGGTCACTGTCTGTGCGGACTCTGCACATTCTCCTCGTGTCTGCGTGGGTTTTCTCCGGGTGCTCCAGCTTCCTCCCACAATCCGAAAGACGTGCAGGTTAGGTGGATTGGCTACACTAAATTGCTCCTTCGTGTCAGGGGGACAAACTAGGGGTTATGGGGTAGGGCCTGGGTGGGATTGTGGTCAAGAGCAGACACGATGGGCCAAACGGCCTCCTTCTGCACCATAGGATCCTATGATCAACAGCAAGCTAAAGGATAGGCACAGATGCAAGTTCGCTGTATTGTCTCCTCAGAGCCTTTACTTAAAATAAGAAACATGTTGCTACATGACGTGAAATGAGTGATTCAGGATGGCCTTGTAATATCTATGGGGTTTTTTTTTTAAAAGAACTGAATACAGAAGTGGCAAATATAAAATTGACCCAAGCATGGGAAATGCTGGAAACAATGGTCAGGCCATAATTAGATAGCGAATGGCAATAAATAAGGAGATTTTTTTTTTGCCAAAATCGCAGAACCTTTCTTTTCTGAATTGGGCTAATATCCTACTGGAAGGGCCCGATCAGCTAATTCACCAACAACCTTTCCTCCATTGTAGAATCAGAGATAGGGAAGGTGACTGCACTGGTGTTCAATTTCATTCAAAGCTCGGCAGATAATGGAGCACACCCCGGCTCACGTGAGGGCAAGGCAGCACCCAACAACGCAAGAATAACTCAAGAGGCATCTCGGCAGTGGAAGGGGAGATGGGGTAGGGTGGTTAACAGTGTCAGAGACCCAGGTTCAATTCTGGCCTCGGGTCACTGTCTGTGTGGAGTCTGCACATTCTCCCCGTATCTGTGTGGGTTTTCTCCACTAAATGTGTGGGGTTATGAGGAGTGTAAGGTCTGGGTGGGATTGTTGTTGATGCAGACTCAATGGGCCAAATGACCTCCTTCTGCACTGTCGGGATTCTGTACAAAAGCAACATTTCAAAAATACCTCATTGGCTACAGATGGGGTGTTTGAGTTTGTGAAAGGCACTTGATGAATCCAATATTCTTCAACAGGGAATTGTACCCCATACACTCCCTGACACAGACACACACTAAGCATCTGATCCAACATGCCAAGAATGGCCACTGTGTATTTGTCCATTAGTCAGCAAATTTCATGACAAAAAAAAAAAGCTTTGATCAAATTAGGTCTTCCCGATGGTCCAGTGTAGTATTCTCCATTATTAAAATGTTACAAAATACATAGAAAACAACCACTGCTAATGGGCATAAAGGCACATTAAATATTACATTGAACATCCAGCAAGAGAATCGCTAACTATAGTATGGGAGTCTGAACAAAGTGGTTAACACTGCTGCCTCACACTGCCAGGGACCCGTGTTCAATTCCCGGTATGGATGACTGTGTGGAGTCTGCACGTTCTGAGTGGGTTTCCTCCCCAGTCTGCAAGATGTGCTGTTTGGGTACATCGGCCATGCTAAATTCTCCCTCAGTGTACCCGAATAGGCACCGGAGTGTGACAACTGGGAAATTTTCACAGCAACTTCATTGCAGTATTAAATAAATCTAATTGTGAAACTAATAAATGAACTTAAATCTTAAGCCTTGTGAAGGCAAGAAAATACAACTCTGAGATTAGACATCATCCAATGGTAGCCAATGCAGTTATGGCTCAACAGATCAAAGAATGCCCCACAATGGAGCTATTGCACACAGTCAGGTGTGGTAAGAAAGTAAGTTAACATTGAAAAATTGTGTCCTTAGTGATGAAACAATTCATGGAAAAACAAACATTCACCTGAAAATTAAATGGAGAAGTGATCGTGCTGTAAACAACCCAGCCAATGATTACTACTACTGAGTTACTGACACTACACCCAGTGTTTAGGTTATTGAGGTTATTCATTCAATGGACAGCTGTACCAACAACTGATTTATGACCAATTACCTCAGCAGCCAAGTCTAATCAGAGATCAACTTATTCAATATTACTTGAACAAGTAACAGCCATATTGACTACAAAAGGAGTCAATTTGCTCAGGACAAGTCCTCTGGTTCAATAAAAAAAAATTAAAAATAAATCACAATATCCAAGGGACAGGGGCTACATAATCCATCACTAAAGCTGGACCTACTAACACTGAACAGAGTACAACAAAGAACAGAATCATGATGTATCATTAAAAATAAATTAATAGCTACCTAGTTGAAGTAGTTTTTTTTTTAAGTTTAAGCTAATTTTAGTGTCACAAGTAGCTTACCATGAAGTTGCTATGAAAATCTCCTAGTCATCACGTTCCTGCGCCTGTTCAGGAGAATTTAGCATAGTCAATGTACCTAATTAGCACACATTTCGGACTGTGGGGGAAAACCAGAGCACCCGGAGGAAACCTGTGCAGACATGGGGAGAATGTGCTAACTCTGCACAAACAGAGATCCAAGCTGGGAATCGAACTCAGGTCCCTGGTGCTGTGAGGCAGTGGTTCTAACCACAGCACCACCGTGCTATCCACAGTCAGGAATGTTGTAGGCAGTTTTGTGAGCAATTACTGGATTCCAACAAGATAGAAAACTGGAATGCTATTACACTGAGACTTTCTGGTTCCAATGCCATTAAATACAAGATCCAAACAACAGGGAGAGTCCAGTGTCGGAACCACATCTGGTTTCAGTGTTGGACAATGGAAAAACTCCCAAGGAATTTCAATTTAATATTTCTTAGATCAGTGACTACATTCACAAGTACTTGTTAAAGTGTTTCAAAATATCTGGTGGTCATGAAGGTATTTTTTTTCCTTGTAACTTTATAAGACATGAAAATCAATGCTTTTGCAAAACAAAGGTAGTAATAACCTGGTCAGGCACAAATGAGGTTTTTGATTTTGTAGTGTAAGGCAAAAGTGGTGGAACCTAAACAAAGGCTAATGAAATAATAATAATTAGTAATGTGTGAGAAGCAATATAACTGAAGTCATTTGCTCCTGTTTTTACATTTCTCATTTCGAATTAAGATGAGGCTCAACATGGCATAAACCTTAAATACAAGATTGAAATTAAAAAAACCCACTGTTGCACTGTGCCCATGTATCTCAGTACATGACATTTGGGTAGCATAGTGGCATAATGGTTAGCACCACTGCCTCAACGCCAGGGACACGGGTTCAATTCCAGCCTTGGGTGACACTATGTGGAGTTTGCACATTCTTCCCATGTCTGTGTGGGTTTCCTCCCACAGTTCAAAGATGTGCAGGTTAGGTGGATTGGCCATGTTAAAATTGCCCCTTAGGTATCAGGGTGATTAGCAGGATAAATGTGTGGACTTACATAGAACATAGAACATAGAACAATACAGCACAGAACAGGCCCTTCGGCCTTCGATGTTGTGCCGACCAAAATAAAAAGCAATGCCCCTCCTAACTAAACCATTCCCTTCCCATCCATATACTTATCAACTAACCTCTTAAACGCCACCAAACTTGGCGCATCTCCAACAGCTGCAGGCAGGGCATTCCACTCCTAATCACTCTTTGAGTAAAGAACCTACCTCTGATATCCGTCCTATAACTCATACCCCTTAATTTAAAGTTGTGTCCCCTCGTGCTAGCTTTTTCCATCCTAGGAAAAAGGCTATCACTGTCCACCCTATCCAAACCTCTAATTATCTTATATGTTTCAATAAGATCCCCCCGTAGCCGCCTCTTTCTAACGAAAACAACCTCAAATCCTTCAACCTCTCTTCATAGGACCTGCCCTCCATAGCAGGCAACATCCTAGTAAACCTCCTCTGTACCCTCTCCAATGCCTCCACATCTTTCTTATAATGTGGCGACCAGAACTGCACACAATACTCAAGTGCGGCCGCACTAGAGTTTTGTACAGCTGCAACATGATGCTGAGGCTCCTAAATTCAATCCCCCTACAATAAAAGCTAAGACTCCATAAGCCTTCTTAACAACTTTATCCACTTGACTGCCTACTTTCCGGGATCTATTGACACATACACCAAGATCCTTCTGTTCCTCAACACTATTAAGAGCCCTACCATTAGCCCTATACTCTACACATTTATTGTTCCTGCCAAAGTGCATTACCTCACACTTTTCCACATTAAACTCCATTTGCCACCTCTCGGCCCAGCTCTGCAACTTGTCCAAGTCACTCTGTAAACTAAAACACCCCTCTTAACTATCTACCACACCACCAACTTTAGTATCATCTGCAAATTTACTGATCCATCCCTCAATACCCTCATCCAGATCATTTATAAAAATTACAAACAGCAGGGGCCCCAAAACAGACCCCTGAGGCACACCACTCGTCACCGAACTCCACGATGAAAAGGTAAAAGGTCCCGGATGGGATTGTGGTTGATGCAGCCTCAATGGGCCGAATGACCTCCTTCTGCACTGTAGGATTCTACGATTGCATAGACCTGTTGCAATAGATTGCTGCTGTTTGTAATTTTTATAAATGATCTGGATGAGGGTATTGAGGGATGGATCAGTAAATTTGCAGATGACACTAAAGTCGGTGGAGTGGTAGATAGTGAAGAGGGGTGTTATAGTTTACAGAGTGACTTGGACAAGTTGCAGAGCTGGGCCGAGAGGTGGCAAATGGAGTTTAATGTGGAAAAGTGTGAGGTAATGCACTTTGGCAGGAACAATAAATGTGTAGAGTATAGGGCTAATGGTAGGGCTCTTAATAGTGTTGAGGAACAGAAGGATCTTGGTGTATGTGTCAATAGATCCCTGAAAGTAGGCAGTCAAGTGGATAAAGTTGTTAAGAAGGCATATGGAGTCTTAGCTTTTATTGGTAGGGGGATTGAATTTAGGAGCCGCAGCATCATGTTGCAACTGTACAAAACTCTAGTGCGGCCGCACTTGGAGTATTGTGTGCAGTTCTGGTCCCCACATTATAAGAAAGATGTGGAGGCATTGGAGAGGGTACAGAGGAGGTTTACCAGGATGTTGCCTGGTATGGAGGGCAGGTCCTATGAAGAGAGGTTGAAGGATTTGAGGTTGTTTTCGTTAGAAAGGAGGCGGCTAAGGGGGGATCTTATTGAAGCATATAAGATGATTAGAGGTTTAGATAGGGTGGACAGTGATAGCCTTTTTCCTAGGATGGAGAAAGCTAGCACGAGGGGACACAGCTTTAAATTAAGGGGTATGAGTTATAGGACGGATATCAGAGGTAGGTTCTTTACTCAAAGAGTGATTAGGGAGTGGAATGCCCTGCCTGCAGCTGTTGTAGATGCGCCAAGTTTGGTGGCGTTTAAGAGGTTAATTGATAAGTATATGGAAGAGAAAGGAATGGTTTAGTTTGGAGGGGCATTGCTTTTTATTTTGGTCGGCACAACATCGAAGGCCGAAGGGCCTGTTCTGTGCTGTAATGTTCTATGTTCTATGTTCTATGTTCTATGTTCTATGTTCGTTGTATGCACAACACGTTTGTCATTTTATGCATGCATCTTGGAGACAGTCATAACATCTTCAGATCAAATTCTATCAAACGAGTTCTTTACACATCAACTCAAGATGCAAGGTGACAAGTCTTCAGTATAAACGATCGTGAGTGAAAGTCTCGGAAGATATGCAACACCTCCTCCACAATGATCCTCAACACCGGGGCCTTACAAGGCTGTGTCCTCAGCTCCTTATGACTGTGTCGCTAACTCCCTTGTCAAGTTTGCTGATGACACCACCATAGTGGGTCAAATCTCAAACAATGCCGAGACAGAGTGCAGGAGAGAGACACACAGATGGTCTAGTGAAATGGTGTGCTGACAATAATCTCTTTGTAATGTCAGTAAAACGAAGGAGATATCACAGACTTCAGAAGCACTGGAGGACTACAGAAAATGGGGCCGAAATGGAAATGGTCAAGAGCTTCAAGTTTCTAGGTATTCAGATCACCAACAACCTGCCCTGGTCCCACCACGCTGATTATAGTTATATCCCACTTTGCACTTCTTTAAGTCGTAGGGCTAGTCCAGAACAGTTAAGAAAACCTACCAAATGTCTCTACTTTTTTAGGAGGCTAAGGAAATTTGGCATACCTGCTACAACTCTGACCTAGTTTTCCAAATGCACCACAAAGAAGCATTCTTTCTGGTTGTATTACAGCCTGGTATGGGCTCCTGCTCTGACCAAGACCCCAAGAAGCTACAAAGGGTTGTGGAATGCAGCCCAGTCCATCACGCAAACCAGTCTCCCATCCGTTGACTCTGTCTATCCTTCCTGTGCTTTGGAAAAGCAGCCAGTATAATTAAAGGACCCCACAAACCCCACACCTATTCTCTTTCGGCTTCTTCCATCAGGAAAAGATACAAAAATCTGGGATCACGTACCAACAAGTTCATGGACAGCTTCTTTTTTGCTGCCAGACTTTTGAATGGGTCTACCATATATTGAGTTGATCTTTCTCTACACACTAGGTATGACTATAACACCACATTCTGCATTCTCTTGTTTCCTCCTCCACTATATACTCTATCAATGGCATGCTTTGTCTGTGTCACGCAAGAAACAATACTTTTCACTGTATAATAATACAGATGACAATAGTAAATCAAAGCCACATTGCACTCCCAATTAGCTGCATGTTTGTAGCCAACACTTTGGGCAACACAAAATGCAATGTGCTGCCTTCAAAATAGGTCATAAAATGTTTGCAACTGCCAGCTGAAACACTTTATTGTGAGCAATTACAGTGCCAAAGTGTCAGCATTATTCCCCCTCACGTCATTTAAACATCGCAATCCAAGTAAATTATGACACGTACACAAAAGACAAAATGTGTGGATACTGGAAATAAAAATAAAGAAATACTCGGCTCTGGCAGCCTCCGATGAGAAAAAAAAAAATCAACTTTCAACTTGATGACCTTTTACCCCATTTTGTCTGTCAGCAGATGCTGGGGATCATTCTGCTGTTGAGATTTATACCTCTATGAGTCACACCTTTAGTTTCTTGCTTGTCCCTGGCATAGCACGGTGGCACAGAGATAAGCACTGTTGCTTCACAGCATCAGGGACTCAGGTTTGATACCAGACTTGGGTCACTGTCTATGTGGAGTTTGCACTTTCTCCCCGTATCTATGTGGGTTTCCTTCGGCTGCTCCAGATTCCTCCCACAGTCCAAATGACGTGCTGGTTAGGTGCGTTGACCGTGCTAAATTCTGCGTACCCAAACAGACACCGGAATGTGGCAAGTGGAGGGGATTTTTCACAGTACCTTCATTGTGGTATTAACATAAGCCTCCCTGTGACACTAAAATAAACTTTAAACAACTTGAAGCCACTGTCTAAATAAGGGAGATATGGAGATGCCAGCATTGGACTGAGGTAACCACAGTAAGAAGTCTCAACACCAGGTTGAAATGCTACAGGTTTATTTGCTAACACAAGCTTTGTGAGTGTGAGGAGTTGTGTTCACAAACAGGGCATACATAGACAGAAACTCAATTTACAAAATAACGGTTAGAGTGCGAGTCTTTACAGGTAATTGAGTCTTAAAAGATACAGTCAATGTGCAATGTGCATCGAGAGAGAATTAAGCACAGGTTAAAGAGATGTGTATTGTCTTCAGCCAGGACAGTTAGGGAGATTTTGGAAGCCCAGGCAACTTGTGGGGGTTACAGACAGTGTGACATGAACCCAAGATCCCGGTTCAGGCCATCCTCATGCGAGCTATCAGTTTTTGATCAGCGATTTTGTGCTGTGAAGATCACCTTGGAGAACGATCAGCCAAAGCCCAGAGGCAAAGACATATGACTATACAGAATTGCTGAGCAAAAGCTAAGAGCCAAGTTCCACACACAAGGACAGCCTCTCTCCACTCACATTATCTGTACAAGTAAAGACTCGCATTCCAACCATTATCTTGTCAACTGAATCTGAATCTAGGTATGCTCTGTTTGTGAGCACAAGTCTTCACTCAGCCAAGGAGCAATACTCTGTACGCCTGTACTATCAAATAAACCATATTGGACTTTAAACGTGGTGTTGAGACTTCTTATTAAAGATAAAGGAGTCATCCATTAGAAGGGAAATGAGGAGAATTTTTTTTCTGACTAACATCTTTAACTCTTTCTCAAAAGACATTTTCTATGTTCACCCAGCAAGCGAGCGAGACAGCACTTCATAAAGGAAAAGGACTGGAAGCACTTCAGCAGGAGAAGCATCTTGGATGAGATGGAAGCAACTTAGCAACCTATTCAGGAAGATGGTGATACAGAGGCCATCTAATCATTAACAATCACTTTTTTGATGAAACAATCCAATCATTCACACTAGCTCTCAAGAGCTGCAAACCTGCCTCTGGCTACTGCAAATATTGGAAATCTGTCGGGAATGCATGCAAGGAAGAGAGTTATGCCTCCTCCTCAGCACAAGGCCCACTATTAATATCCCAGAATAAAATCAGAGTCAGGAGGACCATTTGGTCACAAGAGGTTTTTATGCATTCTACAAATAACAGAACATAGACTTTTTCCCCTTGTGCTGCAGAGCAGATTTTAAATTGCCTAATTATAGCATTGTGCTGGAGACATCATTTTGGCAAACCAAATAAACTAAATCTAATAAACTGTGCGGCAAAGTAAAAGGAGCAGCCCCTGAGAAAGAGAGGGAACTGCCCCAAACATGAAGCTTGAGGAAGGGACCAATTAACTCCAACTAAGTAAGTATCATAAATGAGCTGGGACCAACTGCTCTCATCTACACAGCATTATTGATTACTGTCAAAAGGAAAATCTTTCAGGGAACAGAAATGATGTGCAAGAACTGGGCAACTGTTCACTGGAAACAGAGACTTCAGAGAAACTAGAAGCAAGAGGTGGCCATTCGGCCCACTCTGTCATTCATTTTAATCATGGCTGACTATCAAATTCAATATCCTGATTTCCCCCCTTCCTCAATCCTTTAGCCCCACAACCTACATTTCATTTCTTCATGAAGTTAGACATCATTTTGGCCTCAACTACTTTGTGGTACTGAATTCCACACATTTACCACCCTCTGGGTGAACAAATTTCTCCTCACCTCAGTTCTAAAAGTTCTTATCTGCCATCTATGACCTCTACTTCTGGATTCTCCACCATCAGGAACATTCTTTCTGAATCTATCCTGTTAAAATTTTGTAAGTTTCTATGAGATCCCCTCTCACTCTTCTAAACTCCAGTGAATATAACCTAACTGATTTAGTCTCCCCTCATATGACAGACCTGCCATCCATGAGTCAGCCTGTAAAACCTTCACTGTACCCCCTCTATAGCAAGGGTAGATAAGGAAATCAAAACTACACACAATACTCCAGGTGTGGCCCCACCAACATCCTTTACAATTGCAGCAAAACGTGCCTATCCGTATACTCAAATGCCCTCGCTATAAAGGCGAACTGTTTGCTTTTTTTTGTACTGCCTGCTGTACCTGCGTGTTTACTTCCAGCGACTGATGCACAAGGACTTCGTTCTGCAAAACCATCCATCACATCCACTCAAGAACTCGTGGCCCAAAACACTTGCAAGCCAACCAAACACCATGTGTTGGAAGATTACAGAAAACGATTGATCCTTTCAAACAGAATCACAATTAAAGCACATTTTGGCAACAGACCACTGCAGGACGCAAATCAAATTGAAGGGAGAGACTGGTACACTCGGGCTACTTCTTTTAAAAAGTCATTTGTGGGACATCGGCGTCGCTGGGTGGCCAGCAGTTTTCACTATCTCTAATTGCCTGACGGCAGTTGAGAGTTAATCACATTGCTATGCTCTGGAGACACACGTAGGCCAGACCAACTAAGGAGGCAGATTTCCTTCCCTAAAGGACATTAGTGAACCAGATGGGTTTTTCCAACAATTGACAATGGTTTCATGGTCATCAGTAGATTCTGAATTCCAGATTTTTAAAATTCAAACTCCACCATCTGCCCAGGTGGGATTCGAACCCAGGTCCTCAGAACGTTAATAGACTCGTGATAGTACCACTAGGCCATCGCCTCTCCTTATTCTCCAAATAGCAAAGAGTCCAATACATTGTGAACTTGATCTACCTGGCCGAGAATACTTGCTTCAAGCACAGAACCTCAAAACTGCATCCACTTTCGTTAGCAAGAGTAGAACGTAGATACCCCATTAGCAGAGAAAATTGGTTCCTTCTCACACCCACTGCTTTCAAGAAACAAATCAGGTTTGAATTAGAGTACGTTATCAAACTGTATCAGCTGCAATATATTTAGGGCCGCATGGTAGTTAGCACTACTATCTCAGTGCCATGGACTCTAGTTCAATTCTAGGCTTGGGTTACTTTCTGTGCAGAGTTTGTATATTCTCCCTGTGGGTTTCCTCACATTGTACCAAGTTATGTGGCTTAGGTGGACTGGCCATGCTAAATGCACAAGGTTACAGTGTTAGAGGGGAGGGCTGACTGAGATGTTGTTTCCAAAAGTCAGTGTGGACTCAATGGGCTGAACAGCCTCTTTAATTTTTCTTTATTCTTTCATATGGGTGTCACCGGTTAGGCCAGCATTTGTTGTCCATTCCTAACTGCCCCGTGAACCGAGCGGCTTGTTAAGTCATTTCTGAGGGGTAATCGAGAATTAACCACATTGCTGTAGGTCAGGAGTCACATGTAGGCCAGACCAGGTAAGGACGGCAGATTTCCTTCCCTAATGGACATTAGTGAACCAGGTGGGTTTTTCCTGACAATTGACAATGGTTTCATGGTGGTGGTAGATATTTAAAATCCAGATTTTTTTTTATTGAATTGAAAATTTCACCCCACTGTCAGGATAACTACCCCTCAGAAATGGCTTAACTAGCTACTCAGTTCAAGGAGCAATTAGGGATGGGCAACAAATGCTTGCTCAGCTCGTGACACCAAATCCCACAAAAGAAAAAAAAAGCTATTTGGCCCTCGAGTCCACAGGATCTCCTGAACAATATACTAGGTCTCTAGATTACTAGTCCAGCAGCGACACTACTGTCTCTGCACTGTAGAGATTCTATGGTGCTCAAAACTGGAGGAATGGAATTTTCCAATTGCTAGTTCCAAAATGGCTGACAGCATGAAAACATCAGATTTCCGAAGATGTGCGGTTGATTGGCCATGCTAAAAATCTACCCTAGTATCAAGGGGATTAGCGAGGTAAATGTATAGGGTTAAGGTGTTAGGGCCTGGGTGGGATTGTGGTCAGTGCAGAGTTGATGGGCTGAATGGCCTCCTTCTGCACTGCAGTGATTCTTCGATTGATGGGTTTGAAGCCGACATTTCTCAATCCTGCTGTTTAGTCCATTACGTGACTCAAGCGATGAAGGTCAGATTTACTAATGGACACTTCGATTCAATCTGATCTCAGCCTGTTTATTATTTAATATAACTTGCTGTCTGCCAAAGTCATTATGGGGCTATTAAAATTTAATGAGGCAGCAGCTTAAAGCTTGCTCAGATTTTAATGTTTGTGGACAGAGAGCACACCCCCGATTTGAAGAAATCCAATGACGAGCCAGCACAGGATAATGTTGTGCTGAAAATAAATTTTAATGAGTTGTGATAAAGTAAACTTAATGTTTTAGGTGGAGGAGCCACATTACAGGCAAAAAACACTCTGGTACTAATTAAACTCAAAAACTGAGCACTGAAATGCTAACTATTGACAAGATTAGACACGCAGAAAAAAAATCCATGAAATGCAACCTAAACAATACTATGCCGCATGAGCAGAAGTTGCTATTTTACGGTAAAATAGCAGGATATATAATGAATAATTACTCTAGCTTGTAAACATATTCTCATTCACCAAGAACCTGAGATATCTGCTTCAGTGAAAGACTGGATGAGGGTGGATCTGTGCAATACATTACAGAAACCCGTACTATGAATAGTTGTTCGTGTTGTGAAGTTGGTGCTCATAAAATTGTCTGTTAAAAACGTAGTGCTTTTTCTGTACTTGAGTTAAAAAAAGGTGCGTGTGCGTATGCAGTACACAGACTGAAACATCATATCAAAGGCCAAACAGAAGGGTTGTCAAGACAACAAGCTGTTTTTGAATTTTGCCCAATTTAAATTAGGCACTTAGCCATCAGCGGCCAAATGAGATTTAAAATGTGATGTTTTGGTAGTCTGAGAATCAAACCTATTGTAGGGATTTTGGGATGTCACGAGGGGTATAAGGGCAGGGGTGGGGGGGGGGGGGGGGGGGTGGGAAGTGGCACAAAATGAAAGGCGAGCACCTGGCATAGCTAGACAGAGAGCACAAGACAGTGCAACTGCTGTCCATCACAGCTAATAGCTTTTAGCTCAAAGCCTCACCTAAAATGTGACGAAATATTCTACTCTTTTGTTAATCACTGTGAATTGTATTTATCGAAACTGCATTCTATTAGAATGGTGGTTTGTTAATAATATTTAGTTAAACTGTTCACTGTTAGATAAATAAAGTATTATTTGTTGATTTTACAGAGAGTGTCTCAGTAGTTATTTTGATTAACCACTACAAGTTGCTGAAGAGCAGATCATACTATTTCTCACACACTTTTAACAGATTATGAATTGAGGTACTTCAAGTGCTTAAGTATTAGCTTTCAAAGAAGTCAACCCCTACTTCACAACATTTGTTCGCACAAAACTTGATAAAAGAGAAACGTTGCTGAAGCTTTTCATCTTGCACTCATCAGGACAAACAAAAAGGATGCCAAATTTCAAATTATCACAATTCACACTATAAATTAAACTAAATTTAAGAGTATTGTCTTGAGTTTGTCCTGATGGGTACCACAAGTCTTAAAAAACAATTATTTACATCAAGAACAAAGGAGAAAGGAACATCATCCCTTTGATGACTTCCAAAAAAATTTTCATAGAATCCCTACCATACACAAGGCGGCCATTCAGCCCATTGAGTCTATACTGATCATAATCCCACCAAGGCCCTATTCCCGTAACGCTGATAATCTTCTTGGCATTAGGAACAATTTAGCATGGGCAATCAACCTAACTTGCACATCTTTGGACTGTGGGAGGAAACCAGAGCATCCAGATGATTCCCATGAATATGGATTCCAAAAACTTATCCATCTCTTATTTCACAAGGTGCAGTAGTGCTATATCCCAGCAGCACAGGCTGCAACAGTCAGATAGCTATGGATGTTGTGCATTGCAGAAGCATAGAATCCCTACAGTGTAAAAATATTTGGCCCACCAGCACCTGCACGAACCACAATCTCACCCTGGCCCTATTCCTGTAATCCTACATATTTACCTTGCTAATCCCCATGACACTAAAGAGACAATTTGCCATGGCTAATCCATTGAACCTGCACATCTTTGGACTGTGGGAGGAAACTGGGGCACCTGGAAGAAACCCACGCAGACACGGGGAGAACGTGCAAACTCCACACAGACAGTCACCAAAGGCTGGAATTGAACCTGGGTCTCTGGCACAGAGTCAGCAGTACTAACCATGTGCCACCCTGAATGACAATTTTTTCATTTATTCTTCAGACATGGGCATCTCTGGCTGGCCTGCATTTATTGTCCATCCTAGTTGCCTGAGAGCAATTGAGAGAGTCAACCACATTGCTGTGGCTTTGGAGTCACAGGTAGGCCAGACTAGGCAAGGAAGGCAGATTTCCTTTCCTAAAGGAAATTAGTGAATCAAATGGGTTTTTCTGACAATGGTTTTGTGGTTATCAGTAGATTTTTTATTTATTTATTTTTTTAAATTGAATTCAAATTCTACCATCTGCTGCGGTGGGATTCGAAACAAGCTCCCCATGTGCTTTTCCATGTTGTAATTGCTGCAAAGCAGGAAACGCAGTAACCAGTTTACACACACTATCCCACAATCAACATGAAAACTTTTATTTGTTCATGGGATTCATTGGCTCGGCCAGCACTTCTATTTCTACTACTACAGTCTATTTGGTGTAGGTACACCCACAGTGCTACTGGGGAGGGATTTCCAGGATTTTGACCCAGCCACACTGAAAACAAAAAACGGCAAAATATTTCCAAGTCAGGATGGTGAGTAGCTTGGAAGGGAAGCTTCGAGTGGTAATGTTTCCAGTTATCTGCTTCCTTTCTTCTCAAAAGGCACACGTCCTTGTTTGGAAGGTGCGGAAGGAGCTTTGGTGAGTTGCTTCAGTGCTTTTTGTAGCTAGTACACACAGTGTGTGTCAGTGGTGGAGGGAGCATTTAAAGTGGCACAGATGGGATCAAGCAGGCCACTATAGGTGTTGAGGGTCAAGAGTTGGATCTGCACTCACCCAGGCCTGTGGGGAGTATTCCATCACACTCCTGACTCGTGCCATGTAGGGCTAACTTTGAGCAATCAGGCAGCTCTCGACAGAATTTCCAACATCTGAGCTGCTCGTGTAGCCACAGTACTTACATGGCCGGTTCAGCTCAGTTTCTGGTCAATGGTGACCCCATATCACTCCGCCCTCACATTCTAAGGATGGTGAAGGATTCAACGATAATAATTCCACTGCACACGTGCTGCAAATGCTGCTTTCCATTATCAACCCCAATCTGTACATTGCCCATGTCTTACTACCACAGGCATGGAGCGCTTCAGTATCTGAGGAGTCGAGAATAATGTTGCATTGTGCAATGGTTGGCAAACATTCCATTTCTGACCTCACGGTCGAAGGAAGGTCACTGATGAAGCCACTGAAGATAGTTGGGCCTTGGATGCGACCCTGAGGAACTTCTGCAACTGAGATGACTGACCCCTAACAACCACAACCATCAAGGGCATTCAAATGGTCAGTGAATAGGCATATGGATAATATTGGAATAGTTTAGGTTAGAGGATCATTAGATTGGTTTACTGGTCAGCGCAACATTGAGGGCCGAGGGGTCTGTACTGCACTGTAATGTTCTATCTTCCTGTGATCCAATAATGACTCCAACAAGTTTTCCATTAATTCTCATTGATGCCAGTTTTGCTCGACTCCTTGATGCCATACTTGGTTAAATGCTGCCTCGATGACAAGGACACTCAGTCTGAGCTCTGCCATTCAGCTTTTTTTTGCCCATATTTGGAGGTAATGAGATTAGGAGCCAGGCAGCTCTGCCAGAACCCAAAGGGAGCATGAGTGAGCAGGTTATTGCTGCGTAAGTGATGCTCAACATACACAGTAGATTGGCATCGTTGCTGATGACCGAGAATAGATTAATGGGGGCAGTAACTGGCTACGTTGGATTTGTCCTGCTTTTTGTGGATAAGCCATAGTGGCGTGACTTTTACGTTGGGAAGTAAATGCCAGTGCTGTAGCTATACTGAGCTCAACGACAGCCAGGATGTTGGAGGTCTGTAATCACAAACCAGACAACCCCTTCCGTGATATTTGGAAATAAATACTGGCTACCACTCTGATGAACCCCCACTGCTCTTCTTCAAAAGAGAGCTTTGAGACTAGGTTATAGAATAGTTATGGTGATGAATGATGCAGATTCTGACGTAACACAGCCATCAGTCATATGCTTGAGCCTTTGTACAGCAGATGGAACAGCACTCAGGAGAGATGTGCCTACTTAGTAGCTCATTATGTACATAGCGTGAACAAACAGCTTGAAGCGATGACTGAAGTCAGACTATACTCACTCCAAAAGATAGGCCACGCAACCATACATTTCATTTGAGTTACTAGGCACAGTAGTTAGCACTGCTGCCTCAGTGCCAGGGACCCGGATTCAACTCTTGGTTTGGATTACTATCTGTGCAGACTCTGCACGTTCTTCCCATGTCTGCGTGGGTTTCCTCCCACAAATTGGGAGGGCTTACTGGTTAGGTGCATTGACCCAAATAGATGCTGGAGTGTGGCAACTAGGGGAATATCATACAAACTTCAATGCTAATATAAGCCTTGCGACTAAACTAAACTTTAATGAAAAGTATTGTTTCTTGCGCACTACACAGATACAGCATACCGTTCTTAAAGGACATAGGGGAGAAGGAAAGGAGAGGGTGCAGAATGTAATATTACAGTCATAGCTGGGGTGTAGACAAGATCAACTTAATGCAAGATAAGTCCATTCAAGAGGCTGATGACAGCTGAAAAGAGGCTGTTCTTGAAACAATTGGTACATGATCTGACTTTTATATACTTTTTCCCCCCCCGATGGAAGAGAGTATGTGTGGGGTCCTTGATTATGTTGGCTGCTTTTCCAAGGCAGCAGGAAATGTAGATGGGGTCAATGGATAGGAAGCTAATTTGTATGATGCACTAGGTTGCGTTCATGACCCTTTGTAGTTAATTGCAGTCTTGGGCAGAGCAGGAGCCATGCCAAGCTGTGATACTTTTGGAAAGAATTCTATGGAACATCTGTAAAAGTTCGAGAGAGTTGTAGCCTTCATGCTGAATTTCCCTAGCCTCCTGAGAAAGCAGAGGTGTTGGTGAGCTTTCTTAATTATAGTGCCAGTGTGGAGGGACCAGCACAGATTGTTAGTGATCTGGACACTAGAAACATGAAGCTCTTGAGCGTTTCCACTTCATCCCTGTTGGTGTAAACAGGTGCACGCCCTCCACTATGCTTCCTGAAATTGATGATATCTCCTTCGTCTTACCGATTTGAGAGAGAGATTACTATCATACCATTTCATCACCAGTGGACAAGATTATGGAAAAACCCGCCAACAGTATCTTCCCCACTAAACCTGACACTAATCATGGGTTTTGGCAATAGTCTCCGACCTGGAGGTGGTGGTGAGCTGCCTTCTTGAATCGTTGCAGACCACGTGCTGTGGGTTGGCCCATAATGCCATCAAGAGGAAATTCCAGGATTTTGCCCCAGCTGCTGTGAAAGAACAGTGCATATTTCCAAGTGAGGATGGCTCACGTAGCTGCCTCAACCACCTCGCTTGGCAGTGCATTCCAGGCCCTCACCACCTGTGTAACAAATCTTTCTCCACACACCTCCACTGAACCTTCCCCACATCCCTTACCTTGAACTTATGCCCCCTCGTTATTGCTCTATCTGCCCTGGGAAAAAGCTTCCAAACTCCCAACGGAAGAGGGCACAGTGTGCCCCCAAGTCTGAGAATTCTGCCAAAGAAGTTAGAGTCATAGAAACGCTGAAATATAGGAGGGAGCCTTTTGGCCCATCGAGTCAGCACCAACCACAATCCCAGCCAGACCCTATTCCTGTCAACTCACATTTACCCTGCTAATCCCCCTGACGTTAAGGGACAATTTAGCAAAACCAATCAACCTGATCCAAAACATCTGCAAAGTCCATTTCTAACCTCCGTCACCCCTAACACTGCACAAATGCGTTTTGGTTGCAATTATTTTGACCATGCGTGCATTAACTATGAATTTACTTAAGTAAATAACATGGCCTTTAAACCAAATTTAAGCATTGGAATCATTTTTGAACAAGCCAGTTCGTATGAAAATTCAGCTCGTTACCTGCAGACAAGTTAATACTGACTAAAAGTAGAGTAGAAGGTGCGAAGAGACTAAAATAAGCTTACATTTCATAGAATCCTTACAGTGCAGGAGGCTGCCATTTGGCCCATCAATCCTGCTCTGACCACAATCCCACCCAAGCCCTATGCCATAGTCCCATGTATTTATCCTGCTGTTCCCCCTGACACCAAGGGGCAATTTAGCATGGCCAATCAACTTGACCCATACATCTTTGGGTCAACATTTGAAACTACCTTGCATCTTCCACACGCCATGAGATTTTGAGTTCCCCTCCTAACTCATACAGTCACCTTCATCCATCACTCTCGTGCTCACTGACCCTACACTGGTTCTCAGTTCACCAACATGTTCACCCTGGTGTTCTGCTCTCTCCAAGCCTTTGCCCCTCTCTCTGTATATCTGGAATCTCCTCCAGCTCAAGAACATTCCTAGGATTTCTACATTCCTCCAATTCTGGACACTTATCAGACAAGGTGACAAATTTGGAAAATTTCTCGGACAGTAAATTTTGGAATTGTGCCTTCACTTGCCCAAGCTCCAAATTCTGGCATTCTCTCCCAAAAACACTCTACCCCTTGGCTTTCCTCCTTCAGGAGGCCCCTTAAAATTTACTCCTTGACAAAGCTTTTGGACAGTTTGAAATATCATCTGATAAAGGTGACTGAAGTAATTTGGGATGCTTTGTCAAGATATTGAGCACCATAGATTCAAGACAGCATCAGGTTGTGGTGACTTCTTGCAAGTTGTCCCAGCATATTGCTGAATTCTTTTGCTCATGTCCCATGCTTTTAAAAGTCTAATTTTCTTAAACTCTACGACTGTAACACTACATTTTACACTCTCTCCTTTCCATCTCCCTTATGTACTCTACAAACGGTACGCTTTGCCTTATAATCCCTGCAGGAGGCCATTCAGCCCATTGAGTCTGCACCAATTAAAATCCCACCCAAGCCCTATCCCCCAATCCCACATACTAAACCCGTTAACCCCTCTAACCAACACATCTTGGGACACCGAGGGGCAATTTAGCGTGGTCAATGTGTCCAATCCACACATCTCTGGACTGAGACGGGAAACTGGAACACCTGGAGCAAACTCACACAGTCACAGGGAGAATGTATAGACTCCCCACAGTGACCTACGCCAGGGAAGCGAACCCAGGTCTCTGGAGCTGTGAGGCAGCAGCTTCAACCACTGTGCCATCTTGTGTGCAAGAAACAATACTTTTCACTGTGTAACAATATTTGTGACAATAGTAAAATCAAAATAAGTGGAAGCTGTTTTTCCCAAAACCAATTTCCAGTGATTTCTAAGCCTAATCACCTGCAACCCAATTCATTTGTTCAATTCATTTGTAGTGTAATGACTTGAGTTAAACTGTGTTATTTGAACATAAAAAAAAGACAAACTCGCAACAGGGGCTGTGAAGATTTAGGAGCCCAGAGATTCTGATCAAGTGAAAGCACTCAGTGGAATCACTTGAATACCATTGCACTAAATCATCAGAAATGGGAAAATTTTCATAGCATCTGCAGGAAATTAAATCCCAGACAATGCACTCGGGATGTGAGGTAACGGTGTAAAAAAGTGAGAGAGAGATTATGAGCCCATAGCAACGGGCAGCTGTTTTGCTTTTTCCTTGAGCAAAACAAACGAGAATATTCCAAAACTAAAAAGTAAAATTTTGTCTCGATTGAAAGCATCAGAGCTGTGTCAGCCCAGAAATTCTCCAAAAATGAGTAATGTATCTGCAATAATCTGGCACTTGAGGCCCAGGATATTATGGCAAAAATAAGTTATGTCTGAGACACTTTGGAGTCCTCATGCAGTCACTGAAAGTAAGCAGACAGTAGAAGCAGAAAATGATTTGCTGGTCTTCATAGCAAGAGGATTTGAATATAGGCTTGGGGATATTTTGCTGCAGTTGTTTAGGGCATTGGTAAGGTCACACCCGGAGTAGTGTGCGCAGTTTTAGTGTCCTTGTCTGAGGAAGGATGCCCTTTTATAGGGGGACTACTGCGAAGGTTTACCAGGCTGATTCCTGGGATTGGCAGGTCTGTCATATGAGGACAGATGAAGGGTTAGGATTATATTCTTTGGAGTTTAGAAGAATGAGAGGGGATCTCATAGATCCTTATAAAATTCTAGTGGGATTAGACAGGGCAGATTCAGAAAGAATGTTCCCAAAGTTGGGAGAACTGAGGCGAGGAGAAATTTCTTCACCTAGAGGGTGATGGATGTGTAGAATTCACTACTACAATGTAATGAGGCCAAAACGTTGTCTGATTTCAAGAAGGAATTAGACAACTCTTGGGGCTGAAAGGGAGCAAGGGATATTGGGGAAAGCAGGGGGCTGGGGGGGGGGGGGGGGAAAATCAGGATATTGAATTCAATGACCAGCCATGATTGAAATGAATGATGGGGCAGGTTCAAAGAGCTGAATGGACTACCCCTGCTTCTAGTTTCTATCTGATTACTTCTGCTATCATGAGATTCTCTGGGATTTTTAGATTGCATTCCTCCACATTCCAAATCCATCATCCAATATTGTCCAAATTTCTTTTGAGACTCCTTGCCCCCACCTCTCCCCATTCCTCCCCCACAAACTCATGGCCAAGGGCACACCCTCACTTGCCAAAATTACTCTGAGCAACACGGTGGTGGTGGGGGGACGTGCAGGGAAGAATTACATACAAAGTTTCATACATTAACACATGATTTGTACTATCTGCTCCAGGGGCCATGTGGGTTAGAAACCCTCAGGGATTTAGGAATAGGTGGAGAATTGGCAAAATGCCAACAGTTAAGTTAGTTAAGAAATAGTTAAGAAAGCCTATCAATAGCTCTATTTTCTCAGAAGACTAAGGAAATTTGGCTTGACGCTATGAATTTCACCAACTTTTACGGATGCACCATGGAAAGCATTCTTTCTGGTTGTATTACAGCCTAATTAATCGACCCCACACGTTCTCTCTTCCATCTTCTTCTGTTGGGAAAAAGATATGAAATCTAAGGTCACGTACCAACCGACTAAAGAACAGCTTCTTCCCCACTGCCATCAGACTTTTTAATGCACCTACCTTACATCAAGTTGATCTTGCTCTACACCCTAGCTATGACTAACTCTACGTTCTACACTCCTTCTCCATGTACAGTATGTTTCGTCTGTATAGTGCACAAGAAACAATACTTTTTCTACTGTATACCAATACATGTGACAATAATAAATCAAATTCCCCCAAAATGAAGGTCTGATCAAATCACTCATTATTTAATGAGGCCACTATCTCCCTTTGTAAAACTATGTTCCTGAATTATACAGCAAGAAATGCAAAATATTGTAAGAAAGGGTGAATCTTGAGCAGTTGCAAGCCACACTGTTCAGTTTAATACATCCAGCAGCTCAAGCAGCATTGACTTGGTGCCATTACTGTTGGAACTGACTTGTCTCAAGTCTGTTTGACAGTATTCCAATTCATTCAGGTGCCAGCAACATTTAAGCAAAGAGACTGATCAATCAACCCCTTCATGGCAAGGAAGACATTCAACTATCGGTCAAGGGAAGGAAAACTAATCAAAAACAGATCACTGAAAAAGAGTGATTGTCCCTTTCACTCAGCTAGTCCATTGGCATTCTGACCACTCATCATGGCTCACTGATCAACATCTTCTCCCAGCCCAGCAATTCCTCACTTTGAAATTCTCGTTGTTCATTTATCACAACAGCCTCTCGCCCGGCTGTGTGCTTTGGCAGCCCTCTAGCTCTCCAAAATCTCTGCACTCCTCCAATTCTGGCCCCTTGCAATTCATAGAATCACCACAGAATCCTTTCAGTAGTGAAAAGGCCATTCAACCCATCGAGCCTGCACCGACAATAATCCCACCCTGTCCTCGTAATCCCATATATTTACCCTGCTAATCCCCCTGACACTAAGGGATGAATTTAGCATGGCCAATCTACCTACCCCTCACATCTTTGGAGTATGGGAGGAAACTGGAGCACCAAGAGGAAAGCTATGCAGACGCAGGGAGAACGTACAGATTCTACACAGACAGTGACCCAAGGCAGGAATTGAACCCAGGTCCTTGGTGCCGTGCAGCTGCAGTGCTAACCACTGTGCCACCCATAAAATTCTTAATTTTCATTTCTCCCCCAATGGCAATCATGCCCTCAGCTTTAGAATTCATGGAAACTATTTGGTTTGGGCAGGGATTTTCCCCAATGCAGCCTCTAATTCTATCCTTCTAATAATTTCACCCATCATAGGGCTTAGTCAAGAGTTCAGGTGATTTCTCATTGTTGCCCTCTATTCCTTGTTCATAGAACATTACAGCGCAGAACAGGCCCTTCTGCCTTCGATGTTGCGCCAACCAATTAGGAAAAAGCAATGACCCTCTAACCTAAACCATTCCCTTTTCGTCCATAAACTTATCTACTAACCTCTTAAACGCCACCAAACCTGGCGCATCTACAACTGACGCAGGCAGGGCATTCCATACCCTTACCACCCTCTGGGTAAAGAATCTACCTCTGACATCTGTCCTATAACCACCACCCCTTAATTTAAAGCTATGTCCCCTCGTGCTAGCTTTCTCCATCCTAGGAAAAAGGCTATCACCGTTCACCCTATCTAAACCTCTAATCATCTTGTATGTTTCAATAAGATCTCCTCTTAGCTGCCTTCTTTCTAACAAAAACAACCTCAAATCCCTCAGCCTCTCCTAAGATCTGCCCTCCATACCAGGCAACATCCTGGTAAACCTCCTCTGTACCCTCTCCAATGCTTCCACATCTTTCTTATAATGCGGGGACCAGAACTGCACACAATACTCCAAGTGCGGCCGCACTAGAGTTTTGTACAGTTGCAACATGATGCTGCGGCTCCTAAATTCAATCCCCCTACCAATACAAGCTAAGACTCCATATGCCTTCTTAACAACTTTATCCACTTGACTGCCTACTTTCAGGGATCTATTGACACATACACCAAGATCCTTCTGTTCTCAACACTATTAAGAGCCCTACCATTAGCCCTATACTCTACACATTTATTGTTCCTGCCAAAGTGCATTACCTCACACTTTTCCACATTAAACTCCATTTGCCACCTCTCGGCCAGCTCTGCAACTTGTCCAAGTCACTCTGTAAACTATAACACCCCTCTTCACTATCTACCACTCCACCGACTTTAGTGTCATCTGCAAATTTACTGATCCATCCCTTAATACCCTCATCCAGATCATTTATAAAAATTACAAACAGCAGGGGCCCCAAAACAGATCCCTGAGATACACCACTAGTAACCGAAGTCCACGATGAATATCTCCCATCAACCACCACCCTCTGTCTTCTATCTGCTAGCCAATTCCTAATCCAATTAGCTAATCACCCTCAATCCCATACATCTGCATTTTCTGCAGAAGCCTTCCATGGGCCACCTTATCGAACGCCTTACTAAAGTCCATATATACCACATCAACGGCCTTACCCCCATCCACCTCTTTGGTCACTTTTTCAAAAAACTCAATGAGGTTAGTAAGGCACGACCTACCCTTCACAAAACCATGCTGAATATCCCCAATCAATTCATTTCTCTCTAAATAACTATAAATCCTATCCCTAATAATTCTCTCCAATACTTTGCCAACAACAGAAGTAAGACTCACTGGCCTATAATTCCCTGGAAGGTCTCTCTTCCCCTTCTTGAACAAGGGGACCACATTCGCTATCCTCCAGTCCTCCGGAACCACACCCGTAACCAACGACGACCTGAAGATCAGAGCCAGAGGCTCTGCAATCTCCTCTCTTGCCTCCCAGAGAATCCTAGGGTAAATCCTGTCCGGCCCAGGGGATTTATCTAACTTCAAACCCTCAAGAATATCTAGCACATCCTCCTTATCTACTTCAATACTTTCCAGTTTGCAACCCTGTATCCCAGTGTTCTCCACAACTACATTTACATGTTCACTATGAGAATATAGACATCCTAATGACTGCTACATGATCAACTGATAGAAAAATTTCCTCTGTTGTACATTCCTGTGCATCTTTTGGTTGCTGCCTCAGACGTGAATTCATCATTTCAATTTCACCCCAATATGATGGTCTTTTGCTTAAACTTTCTCTGTTCTGTCCAGGAGCCTTCTTTCATGTCATTATGCCCCCTTTCCTTTCTTTCCTGAGGTATTTGATCTTTCCAAATCTCTATTCCAACCGTTTCATGCTTCTCCACGTTGGACTTCCTCGGAGACAAGTCTACAGTTCTCTTTGGCATTCTCTGAAGGAGGCTTCCAGATTCTCACCACTGCCTCTCGCAAGCAGCAACCCCCAGCTGCCTTATCTGACTCACCGACCTTCCCGTGCAACACATGGGCTGGGAGGAGACCCTGCCACTTTAATTCATCCAGGCCTGATACTGTAACCTCTGCCAATGGTTCAGTGATCCTACCCTGTTATTTTTGTATTGAATTGGGCAGCACAGACATTAGCACTGCTGCCTCACTGTGTCAGGCATCCGGGTTTGATTCCCAACTTGGCTCAGTGTGTGGAGTCTGCACGTTCTCCCCGTGTCTGCGTAGGTTTCCTCCCATGGTCCAAAAGACGGGCTGGTTAGGTGCACTGGCTATGCTAAAATTCTCCCTCAACGTACCCGCAGTGTGGTGGCGAGGGGATTTGCACAGTAACTTCATTGCAGTGTTAACGTAAGCCTATGTGACACTAATAAATACACTGTAAACTTTTAAAAATACATTTGACTTCCTGTCACCAATATAATTTTAGATTTATTTCACTTCTTGTCCTGAAGGTCCTGACTTTTCTGACCAGTCTGCCTTACTTGGCCTCATCCAAACCCTTGCTAAAATCCATACAGACCACAACGGATCATTAATCCTCCTTGATACCTCTGAAAAATACTGATTCAAGTTAGTCAAATGAGCTTCCCTAAAATTGATTCCAACAATGCCTAATCAGTTTTTCAAAAACACAACCCCTACTGCGCGTCTGAACTTTTGCCAATAATTTGCCCGCCATCGATTTTGGACTGACTGGACATAGTGATCTGAGGCCAGAACTGAACCTGGGACCCTGGTGCGAGGCAGCAGTGCTAATCACTAGGCCATTGTGCTGTGCCTTTTTCTAGAGGACTAGAAATCGATGGCCAAACCTTCCACTATTTCCTTAATTCAATTCTGTGGCAGCCTTCAAGACAATTTATCCACTTTCAAAAGGTGCAAAACAGCTTGAAATTTTCACTCTATTTTTATTCCATCCAATATATCACTATCCTAATTAAATACAATATAACAATCTCTTCAGTGAAGGTAGAAAGTGCTTCATTAAGAACCATGCACATTGCTTCTGCCTCCACACTTTCTTGGTCTGTTAGGAGCGCTCATCTTTCCAGTTACAATTTGAATTTTACTCACCAACATTTCCTTCACGTTCTCTTTTTGCTTTCCCAATTTCTGTGACCATGGGACCTTAGCATACTCGAGATTCCTCTAGCATTGAATAGCTGCTCTTTCTTCAAAGCGATGCCTTTGGCCAAACTATTGGTCACCTGTCTGAGCGGCCCCTTCCTTTGCTTGGTGCAGTGCTTAGCACAGCTGCCTCATAGCGCCAGGGACTTGGGTTCGATTCCCGGCTTGGCACACTGTGCAGAGGCTGCACTCTTTGTGCCTGTGTGGGCTTCCTCCCACAGTCCACAAGCTGTGCAGGTTAGGTGTGTTGGCCATGCTAAATTCTCCTTCAGTTATATCCTAACAGGCACCAGAGCGTGGCAATAGGGGATTTTCACAGTAATGTCATTGCAATGTTAATGTAAGCCCACTTGTGATACTGATAAAACTTTAATTTTTATCTGATAATGCTTCTGTGAAGGGCATTGAAATGTTTTTACAAAAAAAAGTCCTTTGCATGAGCACTTTGGTGGTGAATTGGACTTTCACAGAATGGATTCTAATAACGTGGTATCAGTGGAGTTCATTTAATGATGAGGCAGCAATTCTATCAGACCAACCCTGGGATCAGTGACAACAATGAGTGGATCTGGATTTAACAGCAGCCTGTGTCCATTCATCCTGTCCTGATTAACAACTAATGAGAATGAGTGACAAAACAAAACTGCAAAGGAATATTCTTAACTCATATCAGTGTTATCACATGAATTAATGTTAACTATTGTTAATATAAGCAAACGTAGGAACTTGACTGCTTGCCTCTTACTCCAAGCACTAAACAATCTTTTCCTCTGCCCCAAGTGTACTGGGGTCCAAATATAAAATGCATTTGGTGATCACCTCACTTATTGACTGGATACATCTAATTGTCATCAAACTTCTCAGTAAATTCTGGTGTAAATTCACTACTGTAGTATCCACTGGGAATGAAGTGGAAATGGTTGAAAGAGTGTCAAGTTTCTAGATCACCAACCACCTGTCCTGGGTCCCTCAATTAAGAAAGCTCACTAACAACTCTACTTTCTCAGGAAGCAAAGGAAATTCGGCATGTCCACTACATCTCTCAACAACTTTTACAAGTACTCCATAGAAAGCAATCTTTCTGGATATATTGTAGCTTCTGTGGCTCCTGCTCTGACCAAGACTACAATAAATTAAAGTCTTGAATGTAGCCAAATCAATACCACAAACCAGCCTCCCATCCATTGACTCTGCCTACACTTCCCACTGCCTCAGAAAAGCAGCCAGCATAATCAAGGAACCCACATACCCTTGACATGTTCTCTTCCACTTTCTTCTGTCAGGAAAAAGGTAGTCAGAGAGCATATACCAAGTGACTTAAGAACAGCTTCTCCCGTGTTGTCAGATGTTCAGCTGGACCTACCTTATATTATGTTGATCTTTCTCCACACCCGAGTTATGACTAACACTATATCTGAATCCTCTTTTCCTTCTCAAATGAGCAACATGCTTTGTCTGTGTAACGCACAAGAAACAATACTTTTCACTACATACCGATACAGGTTGTGATAGTGTCCCTTTAAGCTGCATTTTTTTTAAAAAAAATCATGATGTCTGCAGCTCTCAGTCAATGTTTCTCAGCTCACAGGTGATGTCATTGGTGAGAAGAGCTGCAGCTTAGGTGACAAGCGTTATTTTGTGTTTTGTTTTTGTTGCAGTGTTAGAAGCATAGCTGAAAGAAGTCTCTCTCTGTTTTTATTTTGAAAGTTTTATTAGTTAATTGAAAGTGCATCTTGTTTGCCATCCTGCAGTAAAAAAAAATGTTTTGGTGTTTTTGAAGACTGCAAGCTGCTCTGAGTTTTCAAGATCATTTGACATCAGCATTCAACACAGGGATTGGATTCTAGCATTGTGAGCTTTAGTCTGTGCAGTGATCAGTCTGTTAAGAAGTTTTTGGATTTAATTGGAACACATTAAAGGTATTCATTAATTATACATTATAGTGATTGTTTGATTCTCGTTTCTAATTTTCTTACTATACATGTTAACTATATTCTTAATAAAACTTTCTTGGCTAAAAGCTCCCTAATGGGTCACTTCAATTATACTGAAGTGAAGCATCTCATGCTTATCCCAGCCAAATTCATGATGCAAAACTTATGAATCAGAGTTTTTACACTGAACCATAACAACGTGACAATAAATGAAATCAGTTCATTTTTCATAGCAGCCTTGTAGCAAAAATCAAGCAAAAGACTTTGCTATGGTCTGACAACCTTCAAACTGATCACTCTACATTTTTGTTCTCTCCAGCAGTGGCAACCTGTAATTATCAGGCTGCACCCAAGCTTAGTGTAACTCAAAAAGTTTCATCCAAACCAAGCTTGGAAGAACACTGCCAAGAATTGCCCTGAATATCCCTCACAGTTCAAATGGATGTCAAGTTTAAAAAAAAATTAAATGCAACTCAATTCCACTAAACTGCTTTACTAATCTGATGGCACCAAAGCAAAACAATTCTAGTCAAGTGAATATCGAAATGGATACAGCTTCAATCTAAAATGTAGTCTAGGGAACAGATTTCCAAGAAAGTTGGTGGAGGCATTTATTGAATCAGATGCAAATCATGGGGAAGAGAGAGAGATACCTTTCGGGAAGATACATTTCAGGATATCACAGTGAGATTCGAGACAGGACACGTGGCTTAAATGTGACTGAGAGGGTCATGCAACTTGGAATCCACGGTGCCCACCATTCTCCACTACTGGGATTTCCTTGCCTCATGCCTGGGTCTGTTAAAACACTACAATGAGCTGTAGAATGCCATTCAGCCCATCATGCTGGTGCTGAATTTTTGAAAGAGTCATTTCATTCATCACATCTCCCCACCACCCTCCTACTCTTTGCTCATTGTTATCTAAACAATTTTCCCATTAAATATTTGGCCTTCCATATTTAGATGTGACCCTTGGGCTGAAATGTTTACCTATCAAGGATTCCAAACCTTGCGATATTTCTCTCTATTCCAACACTGGGGCTGAGCAACAATCTACTGAGGTCCCCAACTTCATCCCTGCATCTGCACCAAGTCAGGTGGTTTTACCTGAGATGGGGGGGGCAGCACGGTAGCACAGTGGTTAGCACTGCAGCCTCGCAGCACCAGGGATGTGGATTCAGTTCCCAGCTTGGGAACCGCCTATGTGGAGTCTGCACATTCTCCCCATGTCTGCGTGAGTTGCATCCAGGCGCTCCAGTTTCTTCTCAGTCCAAAAGATGTGCTGGTTAGGGGCATTGGCCATGCTAAATTCTCCCTCAAATGTACCCGAACAGGCACCGGAGTGACGACTAGGGTATTTTCAGTTACTTCACTGCAGTGTTAATGTAAGCCAACTTGTGACACTGATAAATAAACTTTAAACTTTCTTTTGAAACTCCTTTCTGGCTTAATGATCAAAGTGCATGTTGGTTCTCCTTTTTGGCCAATTAACTTAAATCAGTGTCCTCTAGTTATAAACCTTCCTGTCATTGGAAACAGTTTTGCCTTATTTACTCTGATCAAATTCTGACCAAGATTGTTTGTAGTTAGTAGACATCTCATTATATCGTGTGAAAGGGAAAAAGGAACCAAATGGACCTTGGTCTATTTTCAAATAGCAATTCCCATGTTTCCCACAGAAGGATACAAGCGGGTTGGCTAGATAGTAAAATGTGCAAGCTTGGTGGGCCGAAGGGCCTGTTCCTGTGCTGTACTGTTCTTTGTTCCTGGAACATCAAATTTTCACACATATCCACTGAATCAATGCAAACCCAAAACAGAATTTCAAAAAAATTAGAGAATGTCTAGCTGAGCAAAGCACTGCTGGGTGAATGGCAGTCAATTTTTGGAGAAGTTCTTGATTTTTTTGGTTCCCTAATCTGTCAGTGAAGGGTGCACACTGAATTAAATAGACCAAAGTCAGAGGAGTGTGGATTTCAAAACCATATCACAACACCTATGTATAATGCCATGCCATGGAGAGATATAGTAAGAAGTCTCACAACATTCAAAGTCCAACAGGTTTACATGATAGCATGAGCTTTCAGACTGCCTAATGAAGGGGCAGTGCTCCAAAAGCTCATGCTACCAAATAAATCAGTTGTATTTTAACTTGGTGTTGCGAGACTTCTTACTGTGCCTACCTATTCCAATGCCAGCATCTCCATATCAAGGACAGATATGGAGAGTCCCCAATGATGCAAGCACTATAAATTGTTATCTTTTCCATTGTCAAGCAAGCTTATTTATCACGACTTTCACTTTTAGACCTGAAAACATGAATTATCCTTCGAGAGCATTCGTTTAAGTACAGGGGAATGGTGAACAATATGAACTGTTGTTGCAGAGTTGATTTTGCTGATCAGTTAAACTGGAGATCAAGTTGGATTCGATTCAGATGCGGGCAGTCTCAACTGGTTGAGACTATTTTTAAAGCAAATGAAGGTTCAGTGAACTATTAAATGAAGAACGCTTTTGTAAACATTGTCCGCCAGATTGAGCTTAAAAGAAAAATAATTAAATCTCTGACATCGTGGAGCTCATGAAATTGGTGGTATTCGGCGAGTGAAACTTGTGATTTACTGAAGGGAGATGCAAAAGGTCAGCCTCTGGGCTAATCTGTACTGCCGCAGGTCACAAATGTTTTTCTCATCTGTGGAACAGGCATCGGTTTATCTTACATCTGACAAGGAGGATCATGTTGCATACGGGGTGACGTGTGAACTAACAGAAAGTCTAGCACAAACTCAACACTGAAGTGCAACGAGGTGGCATCCTGCATATTGTGGAAGGGATAATATAAACTTCATTGCACCAAGTTCAGAACTTTTAACGATCGCTCTGCACACGTGTTGACAATAAAAAGTAAGCCGCAATATCCTCCTCAGTAATAAAGATAGCTTAGTCCGCGCACACTCCCATTATTCCTTATTATTTATTCATTCTTGGGAAATAGGCATTGCAAGCCTTCACTTCAAAAGGCGACTTGCATTCACATGCCACCTTAAACACCACAAGGCTTTTCCAACAACCTATCCTAGTCCCTCCATGCTGATGCTACAGTTAAAAAGCCCATGAATGCCTCTACCTTCTCAGACTAAGGAAATTTGGCATGTCTGCTCAACTCTCACCAAACACACCACAAAAAGCATTCTTTCTGGTTGTATCACAACTTGGTACAGCTCCTGCTCTGTCCAAGGCCACAAGAAACTATAAAGGATTCTAAGTGAAGCCCAATCCATCATGCAAACTAGCCTCCCATCCATTGGCATGTCCACACTTCCTGCTGCCTTGGAAAAGCAGCCAGTATAGTCAAGGACCCCACACATAGTCTCTTCTACCTTCTGTTGGGAAAAAGATACAAAAACAAAATATCACACATCAACTGATTCAAGAACAGTTTCTTCCCTGTTACTATCAGAATATGAATGAACCTACCTTATACGAAGTTGATCTTTCTCTACACCTGAGCTATGACTGTACACTACACTCTGAACTCTTTTCCTACAGTATGCTTTGTCTGTATTGTACAAGAAACACTATACTCCGCATCCTTCCCTTTTCTTCTCCCTTACGTACTCTGAATGGTATGCTTCATCTATACAGCACACAAGAAACAATACTTTGCACAGTATATTAATACGTGACAATAATAAATCAAATAGCAGTTTGACACTGCACCACTTGGAGAAACTGAAAAAGGAGAGAGAAAACAAGAAAGGAAATGGGGAGCAATAGCCCAAGAGAGGGGGAGGGTGTAAAAGAAAAAAAAGATTAAAGAGGAGGAGAGCATTTCAGAGAGAAAAAGAGCTAGAGCGTGAGAACGCTAGAAAGCGAAAAAGGGAGCCTTACTGAGGCAGACAATTGCAGAGTTCAGCAGCCAAAAGCATCAACCAGCAAATGGAGGGGGAGCACAATGAAAACTGAGAGGGCACAAGAGAATTGGAGGAACCCACAAATCACAAGAAGTGGAAGAGAGACAATGAATACTGGTAAGCCTCATTCTTCAACCATAGCAGTCAGGGTGACACAGGTATTCCATAAACTCCTGCTGCATAGAGTCTCGGGACTTTGACCCAGTAACTACGACAGAACTGTGATATATTGCCAAGTCAGGATGGTGTGCAATTCAGAGGAGAACTCACTGGTGTGCCGTTGCTGCCCTTCTAGATGGTAATTAGCAGAGGAGCTTCTTGTCTACAATTCACACAATGCCACAAGATTTCATGGGGTCTGAAGACGATACCAAGGTCGCGCCCCCCCCCCCTTCCCCTCATAACAGTATAGCGCTGTGACATTGTCCAAAGATGTAGGGTTAGGTGGATTGAGTGTGCTAAATTGTCCCTTATAGTGTCGGGGATGGGGGGGAAATCGGTTAGGGTAAATGCATGGGTTATGGGAATAGAGGCTTGGGTGGGATTGTGGTCGGTGCAGGCTCAATGGCCTCCTTCGCATTGTACTATTCTGTAAGCTATGATTCGGGAGTGTGATGATGTTAGGTTTTTGCTCCTCATCTGTGGGGCAGCTCTCCTCATTATGACACAAGTTCTCAGATGTTAGTGAGGAGGACTTTGCAATGTTGACTGGGCAAGGTGTGCCTTTGGCATATCCAGTGCCTGAATCAATGTCAGGTCATCTGTCTAGTGTTATCCTTCTTTGTTCAGTGGTGGCCTGATACAAAGGAGTTGCTTACTAGGCCGTATCATTCTGCAGCAAGGATTCCACCGCAGGGTGGAAATCAAAAATGCAAAATTCATGACAACTATCAAAATCTTCTGACTGTAAGGCAACATGGCTTTAGTTTACAAAATTCTTCAGTGATTATCTCAAAAAGAAACAGGAACAATGAGGAGCACAAGGGACTTCAGTCACGTGCAGTACAGTGGTTAGCACTGCTGCCTCTCAGCTCCAAAAGACCCTGGTTTGATTCCCGGATTGGATCACTGTCTGTGCGGAGTCAGCACATCCTCCCCGTGTCTGCGTGGATTTCCTTCCATAGTCCAAATGATGAGCTAGTTAGGTGCATTGGCCATGCTGAAATCTCCCTCAGTGTAAGGTGGCATGTTGGTTAGCATTGCTGCTTCGCAAGCTCCAGCAGCCTGGGTTTAATTCACTGCCTATGTGCAAATTTTGCACACATTCTCCCCTTGTCTGCGTGGGTTTCCTCCAGGTGCTCTAGTTTCCAAAAATGTGTGGGTTAGGTTGACTGGCCATGCTGAATTGTCACTTAGATTACAGGAATTAGCAAAATAAATATGTGGGGTGACAGGGTTAGATTTTGCCCCGTGTGGGATTTTGTCAGTATAGACTCAATGGTCCAAAATAACCTCCTTCTACACCGTAGGGTTTCTATGATTTCTATATACCCAAATAGATGCCTAGATGTTTTTGACGAGCACTTTCACAGTAGCTTCATTGCAATATTAATGTAAACCTACTTGTGACACTAAAATTTAAAACTTTTAACTAGGCTACAAAAGCAGAGGTTGTTTCACTTCAAACATCACACGATTCTTGGTAGAGAAAAATGTAGTCTCAAATAGTCTCCTTTGGGCTCTCTGATGCTATCAACTACCAACTGCATAATGGCTACAGGAAGTGATGAACCCACCCAAACTGCTGTTACTAAACACATACTTGCACAGCTTAAACCTGCCTTGAACCCAAAATGAGGCAGAGAGAGAGAGAGAGACATAGAGGAGCAGAGAGGTGGAGGGGAGAAGGGGTGCAGAAAGAGAGAGAGAGAGAGAGAGAGAGACAAAGAGAAGCAGAGGGGGAGAGAGACATTCAAAGCTGCAATTAGAATGTTTGGAAATCCAACTGCTCGACTCCCAGTCCCTCAGAATATGCTGAAATAATCCCAAACTACCAGCACTTTAAAGAACATTGTATAATGCAAACTGAATGTATATTTATAGAGGGCCCAATGAGGCAGTGACAGTCAAGCACAGGCTCTGAAACAGGCAATAGAACGGGCCAGTCACCAAATAAAGAGCATCATTTTATCAGTGCAAAATTAAAGAGTTACAAAAAGGCAGCAGCTCCTTGTAAAAGGGAGAAAAGGAATTTCTACAGCCTTACGTAACTCAACGTATTTCTGAAACATAGGCATTTATGTAGGAAAAGCAGCAACTCGTGTACATATCTACTCCACAAACAGTATGCAATAATGACCAGAAAATCTGTTTGTAATATGGTGGAAGGATGAATGTTGGCCAGAATACCAAAGGGGAACTCGCTGCATTTTAAATTAAATTCCACAACACTTTCTCCTCCACTTGTCAGTGGGCAGACATGGCCTCTGTTTAATGTCTGATCTGAAGGTACCACCAACAGTGCAGTATTCCCCCATCATTACTCCCTTGTCAGCCCAAGTTTTGCATTTGTGTGTCTCCAGACATGTCTCTGGGGAGGCAATGGCCTAATGGTAGTATTGAGAGACTATTAATCCAGAAACTCAGCTAATATTCTGGGAGGCCCAAGTTCAAATCCTACCACAGCAGAGGGTGGAATTTGAATTCAATAAAAAAATATCTGGAATTAAGAATCTACTGATGACCATGAACCTATTGTCAATCATCAGCAAAACGTACTTGGTTCACTAATGTCCTTCAAGGAAGGAAATCTGCCATCCTTACCTGGTCTGTCCTACACGTGACTCCAGAGCCACCGCAACGCGATTGACTCTCAACTGCCCTACAAGGGAAATTGTGCAATAAATGCTGGCCAGCCAGTGACACCCATGTCCCACAAATGAATAATTAAAAAAAAAGCAAGACTTGAAGACACAACTTGTGATGTGCAAGAGAGTGCTACCAATTCTGCTACAACTGACATTTCCACAAAGTAATGACCCATTGCAGTGATATTGACGAGGAATTGGTCCTGGCATCAGGAAGAACTTCTCTATCTTCTCTCGACTAACTATACATTGAATCGAGTTATTCAGTGTGTGGGCTTCCACTGTTTATGTGGCATGTAAACTTACTGTACCCAAATGAATTATTCATGACTAACCATCAGCTTGAAATCTTCTACAACTAACTTTTAAAGCAAAAGGACAATAAAAGACTGCAGAAGATGGCTGTCAAGAACCATGCAACCTGGTCTATGGATTCCAATTACCACACTTGGTAGTTCAGGTTTGCAAATGTCAATACTCATCCCAGAAACTACCTTAAAAGGAATTTCCTGACTTGATTATTATCACATACTGTTTCTTGTACACCGTACAAAGTATACCGTTCATAAAGTACATTGGGAAGAAGAGTGCAGAATGCAGTGTTCCAGTCATAGCTAGGGTGTAGAGAAAGATCAGCTTCATATAAAAAAGGTAGATGAGGGACGAATGCCTGCACACCAAACATCATATTCTGATGGGAGCCGTGATGGGCCACATGTTAACGCAGCCTAGTTAGTCTCCTGTTTAAAAATGCCTCAAGTGCTGTCTGCAGAATGTGAACAAAATTGCAGCGTCAGCATTAGCAACGGCAGAAAGGGCATCATCATCTACATCTGTAAAAAAAAAAACGGGTGATTGCAACATCTAAAGATCTTTAAATTTGTTCTCTTTTCAAGGAGTAGCATGGTAGCCAGCGCTGTTATGTCTCAGTGCCAGGAACTCAGGTTCGATTCCCAGCTTGGGTCACTGTCTGTGAGTGTTTGCACATTCTCCCCATGTCTGTGTGGGTTTCTTTTGGGTGCTCTGCTTTGCTCTCACAGTCCAAAGATGTGCAGGTTAGGTTAATTGCCCATGTTAGATTGCTCCTCGGTGTCGGGGATTAGCAAGGTAAGTATGTGCGGTGGGTGGGATTGTTGCTGATGCAGGCTTGATGGGCCGAATGGCCTCCTGCAGTGTGGGATTCTATGGTTCTGACCCATCAACCTGCACAACTTTGGACTGTGGGAAGAAACACGAATACCTGGAGGAAATCCATGCAGACACGAGGGGTAATGTGGTGAGTTTGCACAGTCACACGAGGCTGGAATTGAACCTGGGATCCTTGTGCAGTGAGGAGCAGTGTTAACCATTGTGCCACCATTAATATTAAGGGTTAATAGTTGGAATATACTGATATGGGATATAAATGATGTATTGCTGACATCACCCAGTTATATATTAAACATCACTGAGTGTGTGACAGGTTGAGATCATACCTGGGAGCAATGCACCTTTTTCTGTAACCTTGTTTAGATATTGTAATAATAAATAAATGCTAATCATTACCATAGTTTGTCCGTGGTCTGTCTGAGGACCATACCCAAGATAGAAGGACCCAACTCAACATGATCATGGCAAAAGAATCTTGATTGGCCATGCTAAATTCTCCCTCAGTGTACCCAACCAGGCACCAGAGTGTGGCGACTCGGGGATTTTCACAGTAACTTCGCTGCAGTGTTAATGTTAACCCATTTAAAGATAATAACGGTGAGAGGTGATGAGTGGAGAATGGTCATGTTTTAAAATGAAACGCAAATGTGGGAGGAAGCCCACACAGACATGGGGAAATCATGCAAACTCTGCACAGACAGTGACCCAAGCTGGGAATCGAACCTGGGTCCCTGGCACGATGAGGCAGCTGTGCTAACCACCATGTCACCTTGCTGATCTCAAATGGCAAGGCTTAATCTTGCTAAATTGCCTCTTATTGTCCCAAGATATGGGGCTACAGGTATAAGGCCTGGGTGGGATTCTAGTACAGACTTGATGGACCAAGTAGCCTCTTCTGCACTGCAGGAATTATCTGACTACGGAGGGATTCTATTCTAGATTCAATTAGCTTGAATTGAATATAATTCATTTTGCGTGGGGCTGCCAACACCAAAAAACAACTTATGGGAACATTTAAACTCAAATTCAGTTAACTGAAAAGATTTAACCTACTTTTGCAGCTGTATGGTTAAAATTATTAAAAAGACCACACTGAAAACAGTATGTGACTGAAACAGCGCCAGACTATTTTGCTGCAAGTAGATGCTTCCTGCAGGACTCCCATAGGCCAATTTTAAATCTTCATTATTAATTACAAATGCTGCTTGATTAGGGTTTCATTCCCATAGAAGTTTCAGGCTGTTAGCTGTCCAGATGGGCTGGAAAACCCAATTCGGACCTCCCACACTCCATTCCGACTTTCTTGCCAGTAGCTGGGTGATAGTTTTTAAAAAAAAAAGCAAACCCAGGGTTCAAGACGAGTGAGAAGCAAAATAAGCATGTACCAGCACGGTGACACAGTGGTTAGCACCGCTGTTTCATGGCCCCAGGAACCCAGGTTCAATTCCCAGCTTGGGTCACCGTTTGTATGGAGTTCTGCATGTTCTCCCTGTGTCTGCGTGGGTTTCCTGCAGGTGCTCCAGTTTCTTCCCAAAGTCCGAAAGACTGGTTAGGTACGTTCAGTGCACTGAGGGGGAGAATTTAGCACGGCCAATCAGGCCGTTGCGCGACGACTAGGGGATTTTCACAGTTACTCCATTGCAGTGTTAATGTAAACCTCCTTGGGAGGAGGAGGCATGAGTTGAGTAAATACATGGGGTTACGGGAATAGGGATGGGATTGATGTTGGGTGCAGGCTTAATGGACTGAATGGCCTCCTTCTGTACTTGTAGGTATTCTATGATTTGAAAACGCCTTTCACAGCCTCAGGACATCCTAAAGAGCCTAACAGCGAAACTAATTAGTTAATTTTTGTGGGACTCGGGCTTGCTGACTGGCCAACACTTCTTGCCCTTCCCTCGTTACACAAGGGCAGTTGCGAGGCAACCACATTGGTTGCTGTGGAATCATATGTAAGCCAAACCAGGTAAGGATGGCAGATTACCTTCACTAAAGGAAGTTAGTGAACCAGATTTGTTTTTTTTGCAAAAAATAGTTTCATGGTAATCCAAACATATTTTCTTTAAAAAAAAAATCAAAATTGCACCAAGTTCTTTTTCCCTATGGAAGTGCAGCAGGGGGATGGAGGATTTGAACCCAGATCCCCAGAACATTGTTAATCCAGCAACTCAGCCAATCTACCAATAATACTACTAGGCTATCCCCTCCCCAAGTAGAGTCACTGGTTTAAAATAACAAACAAGGCAGCCAATTTATATACAGCAAGATCCTACAAATACCAACAAATTAATAGCACAATCTACTTCAGTGGTGCTGGTTGAGGGATAAATTTTGTACAGAACTCCCCTGTTCTTCTTCCAAATAGTGTCAACAATTCTTAAATCAGAGAGGCCAGAAGCATTTTCATGCACAAGATAGTACCACTGAGAGCAAAGCACTCCTGTACTGCACTGACTTTATCAGAGATCTGCCAAAAGACAGGTCTCCTGTTCCTTTCCCCACACTAAGCAGTCTTGCATTTTTCCTTTTCCAGTTGCTCATAAGGCCCCTCATTTTCAATGACTATTAAAAAGGCTATGCAAAATGTTTTTGTGGTTTTCCTCACAAGAACTTAAAGGAAAGCAAAGACCTCCAAAGCAAAGTTGAAAAAGGATCCTTTTTCAACCGTAACAGCCATTGTCTCTCAAGATACCAATCCTTCTGCCATCAGCACAGAAAATGTGCTGATTCTGCTGTCATTGGCTATGGCTCCATTTCCTGAGCATGGGACCCTTACCTGGGCCTGGGGAACCCTCAATAAGACAGAGATGAGCATCCCAAAGTCTCAAATGACCCCGTTATCCAGAAGTGCACTCAAGTTATAGACATAAGCATGAAATCTATACTACGGAGTGGGATTCGAACCCACAGTAACGACTTACAATGCAAGAGTTACTACAGAAGGAGCTACACTATCTCCATTAAATACTGTCAATGTATTGGCTTCAAATTGTACATCAGTGTAAGTGGAGAACATACCCCTGTCTACCTCAAAGGGGATGAAGTAGAAATGCTTGTGAGCACCAACCTGTCCTGGTCCCCCCCCATGCTGACAACTGTTATAAGCACCCACCACCTCTACTTTTTTGGAAGACTAAAAAAATTTGGCATGTCAGGTACAACTTTCATCAACTTTTCCACATGCACCATAAAAAACATTCTGATTGTAATCATAGCTTGGTCTGGCTCCTGCTTTGACCAGGACTGCAAGGAACTATAAAAGGTCATCAATTGTAGCCCAATCCATCAGGCAAACCAGCCTCCTATCCACACTTCCAGCTGCCTTGGAGAAGCAGTCAACATAATTAAGGACCCCATGCACTCCAACTATACTCTCTTCCACCACTTTCCATCAGGAAAAATAAAATACAGAAGTCTGAGGTCACGTACCGACCATCTCAAGAACAGCTTCCTCCCTGCTGCCAGACTCTGAATGGATCTACCAAGCTGATCTTTCTCTGCACTCTCTCCTTTCCTTCTCTATAAATGGTATGCTTTGTGTATAGAATGCAAGAAACAATACTTTTCACTGAATACCAATAATAAATCAAATCAGTTACTGCACGCTAGAGGTCTTTGCAAGGAGGTGGTGTTGGGGGAGTGCTGTAGGAACACAGTCAAAGCAACTTAAGCTTCCGAATAATCTTTTAAAGAACAATAATTTGATTAATAAGATTCACTGACACTTTAACGTAGTGTCATAGATACTTCTGAGTAGGTCACAGGTGAAAATAAAAGAATAAGTTACTGCACTGAGATTCCATCATAGCCTATCTAAAAAAAAACTCCTTCAGCACATGAGAGAATTAGTAATGGGGAGGTAGTAGCACAATGGTATTGTCACTGGACTAGTAATCCCGAGACTCACAGCAAGGTCTGGGTACCTGGGTCCAAATCCTGCCAGAGCAGATGGTGAATTTTGAATTCAATAAAAATCTGTAATGAAAACTCTAATGATGACCACGAAGCCAGTATTGATTATCAGAAAACTTTGATTCATGAATGTCCTCTAGGAAAGGAAATCTGCTGTCCTTGCCCTAGTCTGGTCTACATGTGATTCCAGAGTCACTGCAATGTGGTTGACTCTCAAACGTCCTCTGAAACAGAGAGTAGTTAGGGACAAGCAATAAAGGCTGACCCAGCTAGCAACATCCACATCCAGTAAAAATGAACTAAAAAGTCAAGCAACAAAATGAGGATTCCTAAATACAAACAAGTTCGGAGTTGTGAAATTCCAGCTCTGTAAATCACCATAGAATCCTTACAATGCACAAGGCGGCCTTCAGCCCCACCAGTCTGCACTGACAACAATCCCACTCAGGCCCCATCTCTGTAACCTCACATATCTACCCTCTCATCTACACATTCCAGGACACAGTTTAGAATGGCCAATGCACCTAACCCACACATCTTTGGAGTGTGGCAGGAAACCGGAGCACCCAGAGGAAATCCATGCAGACATGAAGAGAATATGCAAATTCCAGAGTGATCCAAGGGTGGAATCAAATCCAGGTCCCTGAAGCAGTGAGGCAGCACTGCTATCACTGTGCCACCCTGTGTCCGATAACTTGAGCTTTGAAATTGATTGGGTCGCTAACAGCATTGCAAGTATTCCAACACTAAATGCACTTCATTCTTCACTGAGGAAGGCAATGCTCTTCAGTTTATGCACATTTTACTTCCCATTAATGGATTAGCCAGCTAATAAAAATCTAAAAATACATTGCAGCAGTTGCTATTCCAACAATGTCAATGGGTCTTGGTTCAAACAGCACCAGACACAGAGTAGCATCATTCACATGGTGCACCTCAGTAAAAGGCAGATCAAAAGTTTTTAAAGTTTGTTTGTTATTATCACAAGTAGGCTTACATTAACACTGCAATGAAGTGTAATCACCTAGTTGCCACACTTGGGTGCCTGCTCAGGTACACCGAAAGAATTTAGCACAGCTGATGCATCTAACCAGCACATCTTATGGACTGTGGGAGAAAACCAGAGCGCCCGGAGGAAACCCACACAGACATGTGCAGAGTCTGCACTGACAGTGACCGGAAAATGAACCCGGGTGCCTGGCGATGTGAGGCAGCAGTGTTAACCACTATGCCACCGTGTCCCACTTATGCTGGTTTGCGTGATGGACTGGGCTTAGCACGGCATTAAATCCACAAGGTGCAGCTAGTTTCAGAGGGTTGAATGATAGCAAAAACTGACAGCTCAATAATCCCCACATTAAAAATCCAGCAGTCGAACACTCAATCCCTCAGAGGCAATATGAATTTTAATCTGTATACTGCCTTGTGATGTTCGACTGTTTATTAGATCTTACAGAGACGGTTTTCTTATTGAGAGATTGCAAACAATGCGTCTGAGAGGTGACATCAACAGGTGGATGCTAAAGCAGATGCATTCTTTCAGTCAGGCAATTTGAATATTGAAGGAGAGATGAAAGCACATAGCAGTAATTTCATAGGATTAGACTCGCACAGTTTAAGATTTGCTTACTCTCAAGTCTCAACGAAGAAAGAGACCAATAAAGCAGAGATAATCTACACGCCTGAATCAAGCCTATACAAATGCAGCCCAGATGAACTTTCTGAATCCTTATAAAGTATTCCAACATATTCAGGTCAGACGATAATGTTATCTTTATTATTTGGAGGGCATGGGGAGAATTGGGAAGGGTGGGGATCTAAGAATGATACGCTTGGGTAGGTGTGATTCTAAGTGAAAGTGAGAGAGATTAAAAAAAAAAGTATAGTGACTTCAATGCAAGTAACCCAAATAGAGCCGGTGGTGTAACAAATTCAATGCCTTTTTCCTGATTAAACAAAAAGAATTTATGTTGTATTTATTGAGGCCTTTCACACAGATACTTGCTTGCTATATGGAATTTTAAACAGTGCAGAGAGCAGGGGGAAAAAAAAAAAATCAGACAAAGGAATTACAATGAGATTCCTTTGCACGTGGTGCTAGTAACCACATCCACGGTGACACTGCAGCATTGAGTTAACCAGAGCATTTAATCCAGATTAAAGTTCACATTGCTCCGAGGGAGCCAGAGTCAGCAGCTGGATTTTCAACGGGGGATTTCTGATGCTGAACTGTTAGTTTTGGCCCTCTGAAACTTGTGGATTTAAACAGCATGCTAAGCCCAGTCCATCACACAAACAAATTTCCCATCCATTGACTCTGTCTACACTTCCTGCTGCTTCAGAAACAAAAAAGCCAGCACAATCAAAGATCCCACGCATTCTCTCTTCCACCTTCCATCAGGAAAAAGATGTAAAAGTCTGAGTTCACATTGAAACAGATTCTTCCCAGGTACTGTCAGACTTTTGACTGGACCTACCTTACATTAAGTTGATCTTTCTTTATGCCCTAGCTATGACTGCAACACTACATTCTGCACCTTCTCCATTCCTCCTTCCCTTTGTACTCCATGAATGGTATGCTTTGTCTGTACAGTGCACAAGAAACAATGCTTTGCATTGTGTACTAATACATGTGACAATAAGAAATCAAATCAGAAATAGCAAAAATCATCATTAATAGTTTTCTTAGCAATCAGTGCCAAGCACCTTTGCTTCACCATTGACCACAAAATCGGGGAATATAAATTTCAAATTCCTTCAACGGGATTATACAGCCCATAGAGTGCCACAACTTGGATTTAAGCACAACATCTTTCATGCTATTAGAACATCTTGAGCTTTATGGACAATTAATGTTGAAGCTTCTTCCACACACTTTCCAAACCTGCAGTCTTGTCCAGCTGGAAGAACAAACAGGTGCACCACCAGCAAAAAGTTCTTCTCAAAGTTGCTCAGTATTCTGACTCGGAAATCTGTTGCAGTTGCTTCTCTGTCAGTCAAAATTTTGGAAGTCTCTCCCGAACAGCAGTATGGATGTACGTACACTGCAAGTGCTGCAGTTTCCTGCCGCTATCTCAAGGGTGGTCATGGTTGGGGAAATAAGTAAATGCTGACCTTGCCAGCAATGCCCACATCCCAAAGAAATCATTTTTGGCACACAGGAAACGTGCTGGGATCTTGCTGACAACTACATAACCTGTTTTTGTAATGCTGGCTGAGGGATACATATCAACTCAGGGCACCTGAAAGAACTCATCAACTCTACAAAACAGTGGCACACATCTTTCACGTCTACCTGAAGGGGGGAGGACGGACGTCAGTTTATAATCAGAAAGCTGGCACCTACAGTAAATGCCGCATTCCCTCGACTCCCACTCCCAATCGTACACTCATGACTGTAGATTAGGGTTTAGACTCTCAACCTTCTGACTAAAGTACCCGCAGAGCCCACAAAATCACGTGGACAATGAGAACATTGTCTCCATGCTAAGAAAGCACAAAAATTAATTACTTAAATCAGGGTCCAGATATTATTTAGTACAACACTGCAATGAAATACAATTTAGTTAAACGTGAGGTGTTACATTTTGGTAGATCAAACCACAGTAGAACTTACTCAGTTAATTGTAGGGATTGTGCAACAAAGATCTGGGGTAGATGTTCATACCTCTTTAAAAGTGAAGTCACAGATGGACAGGGTGATAAAGGCGGCATTCGGCATGCTTGGTTTCATAGATCAGAACACTGAATACAGGATTTGGGATGTCTTAAATTGTACTGGACATTAGTAAGACCATACTTGGAATACTGTATACAGTTCTGGTCAGCCAATTATACAAAGAATATTAAAGTAGAAGAGTGCAAAGAAGATTTACTCAGGTGCTACTGAAACTTGATGGCTTGAGTTATAAAGAGAGGCTGGATAGACTGGGACTTTTTTCCCCCTGGAGCGTAGGAGGAGACTTGGGGCTGATCTTATAGAGGTCTATAAAATAATGAGGGGCACAGATTAGCTAGATCATCAATATCTTTTCCCCAAAGGTAAGGGAGTCTGAAACTTGATGGCACAGGTTTAAAAGGAGGGGAAAAGATACAAAAAAGGTTATTTTTTTCCACACAAAGGGTGGTGAGTGGCTGAAACAAGCTGCCAGAGATGGTAACCGAGGCGAGTACAATTTTGTCTTTTAAAAAAGATTTTAGACAGTTACATAGATATAGACAGATGTGGGCCAAATGCGGGCAACTGGCCCGAGAGTAGTGTAAAAACTGGGCAGTGTCAACAAGGTGTTTCCCGTGACACCTCTACGACACTGCGAGAATTTGGAAACAGTTCCTCATTTACAAATCCACATTAGCTCTTTGGCTTAATGATAACAGCTGATCTACAGCAACAAGTAACAACTTGATAAACAAGTGGGAACTCTCCAGAGTGCTCAAGTAACGTCCTCATCTACTTCTCTCTCTTCCCCATAGAGCCAACAACTATGTAACAGCAGAATACGGCATCTTGTGCCCATTGTTTGCGGCCACTCACAACAGGTTCACCTATTAGTTAATAGCCAAACATCACCCCCTCCTCTGATTGCAATCCACCCTTTGGTGCATGGAAGATCTACCTAGTGCCTGTACTTTACCGCCATGCTTTACCCAATGTTAAGTAAACCACCCAGAAACTCCATGGAGATCTTTGCTTGATCTACTTAACATACACTTCACAGTTTATAATGTATAATTAAAGGTCTACAGCACAGGAAAAGGCTCTTCGACCCATCATGCCTGTGCCAAAGTCAAACCACCCAACTATTTGAACCACTTCCTAGCATCTGATCCATAGCCTTGCATGCCTTGGCACTATGAGTGCCCATCTAAATACCAACTGAATATTAGTGATCAAAATTTATTTAGTTTGTTTGTTGGCAAATTAGTTGATTTTTGCTTGATTGTTAGAGTTAAAACGGAGGTGTAATCTTGTTCATTTTCTTGTAGAGGGTCACTCAGTGAACTTTAGATTGCTGATTGCTGTGGAGATCATCATAACCACAGTACATGTGAATACAGAGGGCCTGAACCTTGCACTTTGTTTTTAAATCATTTGTGGGACATGGGCACCACTAACTGGGCCAGCATTTATTGCCCATCCCTAGTTGCCCTTGTTGAAGGCAGTTGGAGAGTCAACCACATTGCTTGAGTCACATGTAGACTAGATCACGTAAGGATGGCAGATTTTCTTCCCTAAAGGGCATTAATGATGCAGATGGGTTTTTCCAATAATCGACAATGGCTCATCAGTAGATTCTTAATTCCAGGTTTTTTTTATTGAATTCAAATTCCACCATCTGTCGTAGCGGGATTCGAACCCAAGTCCCCAGAACATTAGCTGAGTTCCTGGATTGATAGTCTAGCAATGATATCACTAGGTCATCACTTCCCTCTAGCTCCTCCACTCAATGCAATTTGTAGATCCACACTTTGGTAAATACCAAGCGTGACCTCCTCCCTCTTCATTGTACACAATAGACAAATGGTCAGTCAGCAGTATTTAATTTCCAAGTTTTCCACATACGCAGTTCTTATTTCTCTTGCATACGGTATCAACCAGAGCTCAACGAGTGGCACTTGTGTCGTGTAGTCAGAAGGTTGAGAGTTCAAGTTCCACTCCAGTCAAAGAGAAGAATTTATGCTGTTGCTTCTGCATAATATCAAGGCACTGTGGCTAGAGACAACTTTAAACAGAAATCTCATCTTAGATGGACATAAATGACCTTGTAGCACTATTTTAAATCTTGTCAATGCCCTAGCCAACATGTATCCCTCCACCAAATCATTAATAGATTATCTGGTCATTATCACACTGCCATTTACGGGAGCTTGCTGTGCACAATGTGGCTGCTGCATTCCTTACATCATTGCAGTAATAACACTTAACATAGTAGGTAATCAGCAGTGAAGTATCAGAGAGAGAAAGTATCATAGTCTCTTTTTGCACTATATTTGACCCATTAGGTCTGCACTGACCACAATCCCACCCAAGGCCCTAGTCCCATAACTCCTCATATTTACCTTGCTAATCCCCTTAACATTCAGGGGGGAATTTAGCCTGGTCAATCAATCAATCTAACCCGTACATCTCTGGACTGTGGGAGAAAACCCATGCATACACGAGAACAATGTGCAAACTTCATACAAGCAGTCACCCAAGACCAAGAATTGAACCTCGCTCTCTGCTGCTGTGAGGCAGCAGTGCTAACCACACTGCCATGTTTCGAGAGGTCAGAGGATGTGAAAAAAGTGAATTTGTTCTTCTATCTTTTTCAAAACACATTCACAGGGCTGGGCATTACTGCCTAAGTCAGTATTTATTGCCTATCTCTAACTGCTCTTGAGAAGGTGGTGGCAAACTTGGCGGCCTTGCGTCACTGCAGTCCATCTCGTGCACATTTACCTACACAGTGCTGTTCGGGATGATGTCCCAGGATTTCCACCCAGTGATTGTGATATAGTTTGAAGCCAGGGTTAGAGAGGAACTTACAGGTGCTGGTGCTCCCATCCTTCTGCTATCCTTGTAGGGAATAGCAGCCCTGAGTTTGGAAGATGTTGAAGAAGCAACTTCAAAAGGCCACCAGGAGACAACAAGTCACAACCGTGTTCCAAATACTCTGCAGATAACACCAGCAACTTAAGCTTCACACACTAACCCAACTCCTGCAAACTATTCCACATGTTATCAACTGGAAAGTGTTTTTGCAGCTAATATCTATTACTAATCCAGGGCTCTTGTCAAAAATGCCTTCATTCAACTACATAAACAAAGTTCCATGGAGGGTGTCATCACTAAGATCGTCACTAATTCAGAAGAAATTTGATTTTTTGATACGATTTGATTTGTCACATGAATTAGTATACAGTGAAAGATATTGTTTCTTGCGTGCTTTACAAAGCATACTGTACATAGAGTACATAGGGAAGATGGAAAGGCGAGGGCGCAGAATATAGTGTCACAGTCAGAGCTAAGGTGGAGAGAAAGATCAACTTAATATAAAGTAGCTCCATTCTGAATGATGGCAGTAGGGAGGAAGTGTTCTTGAATCAGTTGGTCCATGAACCCAGACTTTTGTCCCTTTTCCCTGGTGGAAGGCAGGACAGTGTGCGCCTAGGGCACGTGAGGACTTGGACTATGCTGACTGTTTTTGAGGCAGTGGGAAGTATAGACAGAGTCAATGGATGGGAGGCTGGTTTGAGTGATGGACTGAGCTTCATTCCTTTGCAGTTTCTTGTGGTCTTGGGAAGAGCAGGAGCCATACCAAGCTGTGATACACCCAGAAATAATGCTTTCTGTGGTGCTTCTGTAAAAGTTAGAGAGAAGAGCTGTAGCTGACATGCTAAATTTCCACAGTCTGCTGAGAAAATAGAAGGCTTTGGTAGGCTTTAACTATAGTGTTAGCAAGAGGGGGGGAACCAGGAACAGTTATTGATCTAGACAGCAAAAGACTTGAAGCTCTTGACCATTTTTACTTTGTTCCTATTGATGTGGACAGGGCATGTCTTCCACTACACTTCCTGAAGTCAACGATAACCTCCTTCATTTTACTGACATAGCATGTTCCAACTGTTGTGACAGCAATCACAAGGAAAAGCCAAAGTGAACTGAATTGTTGCACTCAAAGGAAAGCAAGATAAGCACGAAAGGATAAGATAAGAGAGAGAAAGGGGAAGTGATGGGTGGGGGGAAAATACTCATGAAGCATAAACACATGGACTACGTGGCCTGCCTCTTTGATTATAGGCAGATATATTGGGGACAATATTTTTGAGTTTAAAATAGCCTAAATTGTAGCCCAGTTTTCAGGAAGATGACATGCTCTGGTTTCCTTCGTAAAAGGTCTGGCAATACCAATTTTAAATCCAACCGATTTATTTGATAGCAAACTTGCTAGCTTTCGGCCTTTGTCATTCGCCTGACGAAGGCACAAAGGCCGAAAGCAAGTGAGTTTACTATCAAATAAATCGGTTGGATTTAAAATTGGTATTGCCAGACCTCTTACTGAGTTCACCCCAATCCAACGCCGGTATCTCTACATCCTGGTTTCCTTCCATAGTCCAAAGATGTATGGGTTAGGTTGATTGGCCAAGCTAAATTGTCCCTTATTGTCCCAGGATGTGTAGGTTAGAGGGATTAGCAGGATAAATATGTGGGGTTATAGTTGTAGGGCCTGGGTGGAGTTCTTACCAATGTGGACCCCCCCCCATAAACAAATCATCCCTTATACATCCCTGCAAGTTTCCAAGGCCGAAAAGAATAAACATTAGGGTGGAACCGATCTTCATTGATCCAAGGATGTGCAGACAAAGCCACAACTATTGATTATCATCTAGTGCCATGCTCTGTAAGGAGTCATACGCACGCAGTTTTTTCCATGCAAATTCACAGGTCAGTATTGAATTGATTGAGCCCGTTTAAGATTTATTCTGGCCGACATACAAAAGAACTCAATGGAGGTGATCGTTTGATACATACGGTCTAGGTACGCAAAGGAGTCAAAGTCAAACGTCAGAATCAAAGCAGGAAGGAAAAGCGACAGTGCATTACTGCTCAATCTATATATGAAACTCGATCAGATTTTAAAAACCTGGAGGAAGCATTCAGCAAGACATGGCAACCACTGATATTCATTACTGAACAAAGAACAAAACAGCACGGGAAACAGGCCCTTTGGCCCAACGAGCCCGCATCGCCACCCTGATGTTCCCACCTCTACCCGTGATCCCTGTCTACGTTTATAGATCTGTGGATTAAAAACCAAACTTGAGACAATTTAGGGAGAATTTGTTTTGCCAATTAGCCTAAGAGCACATCTTTGGGGTGTGGGAGGAAACCGGAAAGTGTATAGATGCACCTTATTAATACAAATGTCACATCAGTTTTTATAAAAAATGCATCATTTTTTCTCCAATTATTGAGAGAGTGAATTTTTTCACAATGCAGTTATCCCTTTCAGAGAACAAAGTGAGGCATTGATGGTTAGCTGAAGCTAACACAGTGGAATTATCCACAAGCATCCCAAATATCATGAGCCATTCTCCAACATTGGCAACATTCCCTTTAGTTGAAACCAAGAGAGAAAACGCTGGAAAATCTCAGCGGGTGCGGCAGCATCTGTATGAAGAGAAAGAGTTCATCTGGACGTTTCCAGGTGATCTTTGGTCAAAGTTCAAATGCTGCCAGATCTTTTAATATTTTCCAGCTTCTCTCTTTTGGTTTCAGATTCCACAACCTGCAATAATTTGTTTTTATCCCTCATTTGAATTGAATGCTTTTACACAGTGACAAACATGCTTCATGTGCACAAATTAATCAGTTACCAAACAATTTAGGACAGCTGCCTCAGTGCCAGGGACTCAGGTTCGATTCCAATCTTGGCTAACTGGCTGTGTGGAGTTTGCATGTTCTCCCCATATCTGCATGGGTTTCCTCCAGGTGCTCTGGTTTCATCCCACAGCCCAAGGATGTGCAGGTTAGATGGATTGGCCATGCACAATGTTAGGGTGAGGGATTGGGTCAAGCTAGGGACCTTTTTCAGCGAGTGCAGACCTGACGGGTCAAAAGGCCTCTTCTGCACTGTAGTATTTGATCATTAAATGAGCCTTACCTTTTCAAGGTGGAAAGTGTATCAGTAACATGTTCTCAAGCCTTGTGCCAATGACTGTCGTGAGCACAGCAATGACTTTATTACATTTTATTCATTAGCCTCAAGTAGGCTTATATTAACACTGAAATTAAGTTACTGTGGAAAAACCCCTAGTCGCCACACTCCGATGCTTGTTCGGCTACACTGAGGAAGAATTTAGCACAGCCAATGCACTTAACCAGCATGTCTTTCAGACTGTGGAGGAAACTGGAGCACCAGGAGGAAATCCATGTGGACACAAGGAGAACATGCAGATTCCTGCACAGAGAATGAAGTCAGGAGTCAAACTTGGACCCCTTGGTGCTGTGCCACCATACCGTCCTCAATTGCTGGTCAATTTTCTTAAATTATTTGCTTCACACAATCATAAAATTGGTTTCCCACACCTGAAGGGGTTAGAGAACAATTTTAAAGAGTATTTTTTTCCCCCCACTCTTTATTGACTTTGGGTTTTCTTGCTCTGGATATTTGTCATTCCCAGAGCTACCAAAGAGGGGAAGGTGAGAGCCAGAAAAAGGGAAAAAGAGCAAAGAGAAAAGGCTGCAAAGCAAATAAAAAAAAAGGGGGCAAAACAAGTAGATAGTCACGCTGCTCCAGTCACACCAATTTTTATCTTCCACTGACTGGCAAAAGACTAAGATTTTTATTTCAAACCAGGTATGAAAGAGGAAATAAAAGACTTGGAACAAAGCCCCAAAAATAATTTGATCCATATAGTCAGATGATAAAGAGAATGAAGCAGAAGGAAAGAAGATGGAATGAAAAACATAATGAGTTGCAGATTTATTGCAAGCCCATTGCGTGCTGGTGTGGATCAATTTCACCCCCAAGGATTGTTCGCTAAAAAGATCGATATTCAGCCCCAGCAACTGGCCAATTGCTCTCGGTTTCTGTCACAAACACAGCAGCCCTTCAGAACACATGTATCTGAAAGGGTCTGTATTCAATAAATAGGCACTGTGGTCTAGACATATAGTGATTTTTTTTTTAAAAAGCTTCAGGAGAGAGCTTGAAATGACCACACTCCAAACATGGCAATAAAAGGAGGCAGGTTATCATGCACGCGAAAGACGGTCAACTATCTTGACAAAGTCACGACAGGATTCCAAACTGCTGCTCAGGCCGGCATGGTGGTTAGCGCTGCTGTCTCTCAATGCCAGGGACCTGGGTTCAAGTCACTGTCTATGTTCTCCCCGTGTCTACATGGGTCTCCTCCCAAGTCCAAAGATGTGCAGGTTAGGTGGAAAGGGCAATTTACCATGGCCAGTCATGTCAGGGTAAACGTGTGGGGTTATGGGGATAGGTGGGATTGTGGTCAGTGCAAATGTGATGGGTTGAGTGGCCTCCTTTGGCATTCACTCCCTATAGTTGAGGAGAATGCCATGGATTAAGTTAAGACGTTCCAGGAGGAAAAAAAAATGTTGACAGGGTTAGAAGAGAGGTGTTGAGAAGTGCTTAAAATGTTGTCGGAAAGACTTTTCAAAAATGAAATTTTAACTGAGTGACAATTTGAATTTCTAAACCCTGCAGGCTTCCTATCAAACATTTAACAAGTTAACAATTCCTCCATCAATGACTGGAAATTTATACCGTGAGACAATAAAATGGAGCAAAACACTTGGTTTCATCCCTTGCAAGAGAATGAAGATATTATCAATTTTCCTAACAAGTCTTCCAGATCAATCATAGAATCCTCCAGTGCAGGAAGAGGACATTCTGCCCATTGAGTCCACACTGACCACAATCCCAGTTAGGCCCCATCCCCAAAACCCCGCGTATTTACTCTGCTAATCCCCCTGACACGAGGGTCAATTTAATATGGACAATCGACCTAACCTGTACATTTTTGGAGTGTGCAAGGAAATTAGAGCACATGCGAGGAAACCCATGCAGACACAGGGAGACTGTGCAAATTCCACAGTGACCTAAAGCCAGAATTGAACCCTGGCCTGCAAATCGGGCAGCTGGCAGTGTGTGGCTACTGTGCACGCACTGATCTACACTCTGAGCGGTGCACGTGCAGTGGCCCGCTTAACGTCATATTGCCAACCTTTCCAGTGGAAACTGGCCTCGCCTCCAGATTTTGAATGAGATTCACGCTAGTGCACTCTGCAATGCAGAGCGTGGGAGGTACATTTTGAAACTCCTGTTGAAAATAAGAGCGTGATTTACTCCAGTTTTTACACTGATTCAACACTTAATTTGTTTGGGAGATTTTTGTAACACTGAAAAAGCTTGATGGGAGGTAGGGTGGAGATCATAATTAAAATGAAATGCCAGTAAAACACTCACTCAAGTAGCAGAGCTGTTAAATAGGAAAGTCAGGGGTTAATTTTAAGAATGTGAAGTAAATGAATGAATTGCATTGTATGGATGTAACCAAGTCCATTTGGGTGCAATGAGTATACCTATCACTCAGGAACAATGAAACCCCACACCTCTATAAACAACACTTATTCTGTAGCACTCAGTCAATAGCATTAAATTGGTTTATATTACATCAATGCTGATAACGACTGACGTGTCAATCATCAAATGGGTTTGATTACCAACCCCATTGTGCAGGATACAGCCACAGGTGAAAAGCAAAAGAGAGAAGCAGGGGGAAATGCTAAGGAGCTGGTGAAGAAATCCTTGGGTTTTTATAGATTGTCAAAGAGTGGCTATAGAAGGCAGAGAGTGCCACTGTCGAGGGACACTGGTAAAGAACAAAATTAGAAAGCTGGGCTATAATTCTCAGCTTCAACATTGATCTTAGCTAAAAGACTGAGAAGCAAAGATCAGATCAAGCCCAAGATGGTGTGCAATGCCTCCTTTATCTTGTCAGCTTGGATCTTATTTGTCTTCCTTGTGAGGACCATGAACTGGATTCAAGTGGATTTTCAATTTGACTTTTGGAGCAAGCATTGACTGGTTTGCCCAGTCCATCTGCGCATTGGCTCCGTAACTTTAAGAATGGAGTTAAAAATTTTAAAAAAACCACAGATGCATAAATTTGTAGAGCCATTCTTTAGATGCCAATAGGTTTATTTGGAATGCCAATGCCAGATCTCCATATCATACTTTAGGTGAAATCAGGCTGTCTAAATCTTGAACCTACAGTGAAGTAGTGGAAAACAGGAGTACTCGCAGATATTAAGTGTAGATAAAGGGTAGCCCAGTGGCACGGTGGTTTGCACTGCTGCCTCAACATCTGGATTCCCGACTTGCAGAATCTGTACACATTCTCCCCATGTCTGTGTGGGTTTCCTCCCATAGTCTGGTTAGGTGCATCGGCCATACTAAATTTTCTTTCAATGTACCCCAATAGATACTGGAGTGTGACAACTCGGGGGTTTTCACAGTAACTTCATTGCAGTGTTAATCCAAGTCTACATGCAACACAAAGTAAGATAAACTTTACTTCATTTATGTTTAACATTCCTTGGATCTTGCACACTGATCACTCGATACTGCTGGTTCCTGGTGACATAATTTGTATAAACACAACCTCAGCATTTTTCCATTTGTTAGAATTTTTGATGTGAGAGCACATAGAGTCAAAACAATGACCAATCTAGCACTGATAGAACAGAAGGCAAAAATGCAAGATCAAGGCTGAGAGCATGAGAAAGGGAAAGCATACAGAGAGAAAAAAAAATCAGAAGAGATGGAGTTTGAATCCACATGCAAGAGAATAGAAAGAGGGAGAGAAAAGTGGAGTGGATGGGCAAAAGAGAAAAACTATTAAAAAGGCAAGAAATTTAATCAAAAGTCTTATATTGAAAGACAAGTTCCTCAGTAAATAGCACAAACATTATTTACATAAGTCAGGGAGGGACTTCTTAATGACCATTACACAGCAATTGGCCATCTCGTGTGAGGCATCTGTAGGAAATGGAAAAATAATCACAATACTCTGGAGGGCCTATTACATAGTACGGAAGCAAAGTTAAAACAGCTGCCCCCCACCCCAACTCACTGTCGGGTTTCAGAACACAGCCACAAGCCAGTATGCAAAGTGTGCATGCACGCTCTGTACGCTGGTAAACACACGAGAAATACTTAGATTCCAGGACACCAATGTGTACGTGCACTTATGCCTCCATGGCATTTTTAAGAATAAACTGACAACCCTTTATGGACAAGGAATTTCAAACAACTCAGGCTAACGGAAAATGTGAAGTGAAATGTTGTGACGTCTTGGATTGAACTTGCTTAAACTGAGCATGTCCCAAACTGTCGCCTGCTTGGACAACACTATGTACAGAGAGAGTCTTAGAGTACTCACAAAAATCAAAGTTACAAATTACTCGTGCATAATCTCAGTCCGAAGAGATCTTGATGTTCGGTTGCAATTTATCAAAAAGTGAGGCAACAGAGCTGCTAAATAAAGCCTCTTTACAAAACTCCCAAGGTCAACCAAGAAAAACAGAACAAACGCATAGAAATTTGAGTAAAGTTGGTCTTCTATCGTCTAGACTTCTGAAGTCAGAAGACTAGCATATGCAACTCACAGTAGCCTTGGAGCCTTTTCATCACGAGAGGATTCAAGCATAGGAGCAGGGCTCTTTTAATGCAATTATATAGGCTTTTATTGAAGTCACACCTAGAGTATTGTGTGCAATTTTGGTCTCTTCTAAGTAGGATGCTGTTGAGGGAGTGCAGCGAAGGTTTATCAGGCTGATTCCAGAGATGATGGGGGCTAATGTATGAGGAGATATTCAGTCAGTTAGGATAGATTCATTGAGAACAAGGGGGAAATCTCATAGAAACTCAAAATTGTAACAGGACTAGACAGGGTAGATGCAAGAAGGATGTTCCCAGTGGCATACAGAACCACTGGTCACAAGTCTAAGGATACAGGGTAGACCATTTACAGGTGATTAAAAGAAATTTCTTCACCCAGATAGTGGTCAGCCTGTTGAATTTGCAAAAAATGAGGCCAAAACACTGAATGTTTTCAAGAAGTAGGGGAAAATTGCACTTGAGGTGAAGGGGAAAAGAAAAAGGATCTGGAAAAGTGGTGGGGTCAGGCTATTGAGTTGGATGATCAGCCATGATCATTATGAACAGCAGAGCAGACTCGAATGGCTGCCTTCTGCTCCTATGTTCTATGTTTCTGCGGACAACTATGTGTTAAAACATTGGAAAACACTAATTTGGAAAAACAAATCTGCAAGAAGAAGATACTGAGTCATTTTCTTCTACTGCTCTCCCCTGCCTATTCCTGCTTTAATCAGCAACAGCTACAAACCTTTGTCATCGAGGTTGAGATCATCTATTTAGTTATCTCTGATGTAACACTTCCTCTTCTCCTCTAGGGGATCGTTGCCCAATTGTTGACTCCTGCCACAGCTCCAAACCTATTTCCAATAACTCACCGAGCTCCATCTGCACCCTGTCCCAGCTCAATTGCTCCAAGATGTCCATCTCCTGCTTTTTCAAGCCTATTCCTACTGTGCCGCTAAGCGCCAAACTTGCCTTCCTGGCTCTTATGAGAGATGACACAAGAACTATTCCTTCTCACCCATTATCGTCATCCTCTTTTCAGAGTCACCATTCGTCTTCCTTCTCCGTAAAGAACCAACCTTCAAACTTTCCTTCCATTTTTGCAAAGTCTCACTCCAGCAACAACCTCCCTTCTTGTAACAATTTCCTTGATTGTACTGACACCTGCCCCAAATTTTGTCTTTCCCACAACTTAATGTTTTGATCTTCGCAATGACACTCCCACCTGTAATAAGTACACAGAGAGTCTCGTCACCAAAAGTTTATTTACAAAATCTCACTATATAGAGTGCACCCAGTGTGTTACTGCTCAAAACTTGTGTCGATCATGATTCTAAGTAAACTAAAAAACCTTCTGCCCTTCCTCAGTCTATTTCCCTCTATTTTCTCCCCATTCATCTACCCATCCAGCTGCCTCTTCAACGTTGCTCATGCGCCTGCTGGCACCAAATCCACCCGTCACTCTCTCCGTGCAAAACATCAGCATCCTATTCGAGCCCAAGCTAAGTTTCCAATCTCAGATCCACTCCACCACCATAGTGGTCCACTTCAATCTCCACCCCAGTCCATCTATTGCTAAACTCATTTAATGAGTATGTTTGACTAAGCAGCCTACAAATCTACTTAAGAAAGAGTCTGATTATTGGCTGGGGAGGGAATGATCAAGAAAATTACATGTAGAAATATATTGCCGTTCCTTCCCAGTTGCTGAGTCAAAATCCTGGAATTCCTTCCCCAACGGCTTTGAGAGTCAGCCCACAGAACATGCACTGCAGCGATTCAAGAAGGCAGCTCACCACCACCTTCTCAAGGGCAACTAAGATGGCCAACATTGCTGGCCAGCCAGCGATGCCTACATCCCACAAATGAATAAAAATAACCGTCCGGCAAGTTAGGGGGAAAACAGCTTCACAGGCAACACTTTCAGATTTAAAAAAAGTGAAATGATCCAAAACACCAGCAACAATAAAGACTGGTGGAGAACATACTGAAGGTAGGAATTATTTTAATCAAATCAGATAGGTGGAGGAGAGAAGGCAGCAGGAAATTCACTCAAAGATAGTTACATCAGCTCAAGGACATGGGTGAGCCTGACACACTGCTTTTGATGTCCCAAAGCAGTGACTGCTCCAATACGTAGATTTTGTGAATGCCCTTTCTTTAATCTGCCTACAGCAGTACCAAGCGACTCCCCAAAGTGGTCCGCACACCTTGTGTGTTTGAGCATAAGCACTTGAAAATAAAGACAATGATTGGGTCATTTAGTTTCTGCTGGCTAAATATTATTATGCTCTGAGATAATAAATTTGTGTTGAAAGATCAACGAGAAAAAGGGCCTCACCTACCACAACAAACGCCAGGGACCCAGGTTCAATTTTACGTCATTGTCTGCAAGGAGTCTGAAAATTCTCCCCATGTCTACGTGGGTTTCCTCTGGTTTTCTCCCACAGTCCAAAAGATGTGCTGGTTAGGTGCATTGGCCTTGCTAAATTCTCCCTCAGCGTACCCAAAGAGACGCTGGAGTGTGGCGACGAGGGGATTTTCACAGTAACTTCATTGCAGTGTTAATGTAAGGTCTACTTGTGACAATAATAAACTTTAAACTAATGCAGGAAATAGGGCAGCATCTTCTGCATGGCAAGATACCAACAGCAATGACCAAATCATATGTTTATTTTTATTAACATTAGTGAGGGGGTAAATATAAACCCACATGCTCCAGAGAATTTCTCTGACCTGAGAACAATGCCTTGAGATCTGAGGGCTGTTTACAGCCTTTAACAGAATGGACATCCAACAGTGCCGTATTCCTTCAGGATTGGAACCCACAAATTTGTAACTACAGAGTATGTTACCCACTGAGCCACAGCTGACACCACAGGAGAATAAAAGGGGGGAAAAAAAGAGCGGAAGCGTACGCAAAATTTATATCATGGAACATCCGAGAACAAACAAGTTCAGTGTGTTCTTCAATTTGACCCTTGCTTTGCAGCAAATTCCCATGCAGTCATACATTCCAGCTGACTGGGAGTACTTTGACTTCAAGCCTGCATCGGAGGCGGGAGCGTGTAGGCAGGTGCCTCTAAACAGAGCTCATTATGCACCAAGTCTAATTAAAAAATTCCAATTGTGCTGCCACTAAAGGAGGCGGATTCATACGTTGACATTTAAAAAGCTTTTAAGGAATTTTAGCAGCTTCAGTCTCATGACTCAACTTATTCCTAGGCATTAAGTTTGTTTATATGTCACAAGTAGGATGACATGAACGCTGCAATGAAGTTACTGTGAGAATCCCCTAAACGTCACACTCCTGCACCTGCTTGAGTACACTGAGGGAGAATTTAGCAAGGCCAATGCACCTAACCGGCATGTCTTTCAGACTGTGGGAGGAAACTGGAGCACATGGAGGAAACCCATAGAGGCAGAACCAGAACGTGCAGACTCTGGACAGACAGTGATTCCAGCTGGGAATTGAACTCGGGTCCCTGTGCTGTGAGGCAGCAGTGCTAACTACTGGGCCACAATTTCTGAACTCCTTCTCCAAAGAAAGAAAAAGAAAGTGACCCGACCGCAAACAAAAAAGGATCAACATATTTAGACATTCAATCTTAAGATTTTGAAAAGAAAGGGTGCAATTCATCAATGAGAAATCTATACTTATTCTAAGGGAATTCTTCTTAAATTTACGTGTTAAAGTCAGCTCCATCCAAAAAGAATCACAAGACTACTGGTTAGTGACCTCAGACAAATGGATGATTGTTGATCTCAAATGGATGATCAGAACTAATTTTAAATTATGTGTAATCATATCGAACCTTCAACATGAGAAATCATCCCGGGACTTAAGTTATGAGAGGCTGGATAGACTGGGATTTTTCTTCTTTGGAGTGTACAAGGCTTAAATGATCTCATAGAAATATATAAAATAATGAGGGGCATAGATTAGCTAGATAGTCAATACCTTTTGCCAAAGGTAGGGGAGTATAAAACTAGATGGCATAGGTTTAAGATGAGAGGGGAGATAAAGAAAAGTATCCAAGAGGGGCAATTTTTTCCACAGAGAGTAGTGTTTGGAACAGAGGTAGTGGTTTAGGCTGGTACAATTTTGTACTTTATGAAGCATTTAGCCAGTTACACAGGTAAGATAGATATATAGAGGAATATGGGGTCAAACGCAGGCAATTGAGACCAGCTTAGTGGATTAAAAAAGGTGGCATGGATAAGTTGAGCCAAAGGGTCTGTTTCAATGCTGTAAACCTCTATGATCCTATGACTATATTCGAGCATTATCAGATACAATTGACACAACTACGTAGGATAAAGAGAACAGAAGCCTTTAAAGAAGCAACATAAAAGCAAGGAGAGGGAACTGCAGAACTGAAGGCATGATCTTTGATGCTGAAGTGATGAAAAATGGGTGATATGCAAAACTGGAAGAACAAGAGTTGCAGAAAGAGGGAAGAGATAAGGTCATGAAGAGATTTAAACACACTGAATGAGAATATTGAAATTTGTATCAATAGAGCTGAAGTTATTGTAGGCATGATGATACCATGCCTTTAAGAAATGTATTTTAGTCATAGTTCTGCACAGAATGTGTTTGGTCCCTTCCATTTTATCAGAGCTATTCTGTCTGCATGCAGCAGCATGGTATTGATGCTGCAGCAGCATAATTGATTTCAATTGCTACAATTTTTGTTTGATCTGAAATGATGCAGGGTTACGCTGTTGTGCATTTTCCTCTGGGATATGGCAGAGTAGGGTTGATTGACAGATAAGGTCATATGACTGGGTGGGGTTAGGCTTTCCCAAAGAATACAAAACAGTCTGCCTTTTAGGATCTTCAGAGTTCGCTTTCTCTTTTTGAAGTGGAGATTGGAATTTGTCACGAAGTCCCTTTCTCTGAGATTCTGCTGTGTGGAGCTGGAGTTCTCTTTGGAAATTGCTGCCTGAGAATTAGGAGATAAATATTTGTCTCCAGAAGAGTTAAAAGGCCAGAAGTCTAGTGCCTACATAAGTATATTTGGTTTCCTGTGCTAATTGGTTCTAAAGAAAGGATTTATGTCAATGTTTGAATACTACTAAAAATTGGAACAGAGATGGCTTAACTGTTAAGAATTATATTTTTCATGTTTAAGTCTTTCATTTGGACTTTTTGATATATTCTATGTTCTTAAATACAGTTGGTTTAGATAAAAGCTTTCTGGTTGGTCACTTGAATCATATCTGGAGTGAAACACCTTATGCTCACCCTAATGCCAAAATCAAGTGTAAAGATTAGTGTCTAGGCTAACTTCATAAAATGCCCTGGAGTTTCTGATCTGGTCCTCAACATAGATCAGTGAGCACTTGCATAATGAGTGATCAAGTTAAAATACAAGTAACAGAGTTCTTCTTCCGCTCAAGTTCAGAGGATGGGAAGATTGGAGGCTGGCCAGGTGGGCATTGTAATAGTCAAGACTTGAAGTAACCAAGGTAGAGATGTGGGTTTCAAATGAGGAATGGGCAGACAGCCAATGTTAAACCAAGAAGTGTCTTTAAAGCTTTAACTTGGCCCCAGCATACACTGAAAGTAGCAATAATTGAAACATGCGTGCTGCAGTTCAGCGATTATACCCCAATATTCCAGTACAACAACAGGCCAGCATAGTCAAGTATGGAGCAACCACCATTTCTGACCTTTGACTCATTTGTGCTTCTCAGTAACAGGCTAGAGAGGGAAGCACTCAGGAAGGTCTCCTTGTTGCCTAGTTACTGCAGGTGGTATGTGTAGGAAAAAAATAAAGATCACAAGATGATAAAAAAAAACGTGTAGATTCAATGCATCAAACCAAGTGCCAATTAGCTGTTCACAATACACTGGGGAATTAAAAGGCGTTTCAGGAAAGGTTGCTCCAATGCAGAAACCAATTTCAGCAGCCCAAATGGCATGTACAAATATTCCAAAATCACAAATAATTTGAACAAAGAATCCATTCCTCAAAGCTTACCCCGTAATGTGGAAAATGGTGTTATCCAGGAAGATACATACTGTCTCTTATGTAAGCCACACCATCACCACAGTTGTGATTTAATACAAGTGTAATACACAAAATTACAGACTGCTTTTGGGAGCAAAACATCCACTGAAATTTTCAAATCAGAGCCCATATCCCATATTTAAATTTCAAGTGACATTTACATCTTGCCAATTCTAAACAGAGGCTCCTTACAGAATCAGGATTACCATTTTCAGAACACAAATTTCATACAATGTGTATTAAAAACAAAGATATTAGTATAATGCATGTTAGTTCCATACAATGTAGTTGAAAACCCATCTGTTTCACTAATCCCCGTTAGGGAAGGAAATCTGCTGTCCTTAGTTGGTCTGGCCTACATGTGATTCCAGAACCACAGCAATGTCACAAGTAGGTTTACATTCACGGTGCAATGAAGTTACTGTGAAAATCTCCAAGTCGCCACAGTCCAGCACCTGTTTGGGTACACTGAGGGAGAATTTAACATGGCCAATGCACCTAATCAGCATGTCTTTTGGATTGAGAGGGGAAACTGGAGCACTCGGAAGAAATCCACGCAGATACAGGGAGAATGTGCAAACTCCACACAGATGGTGACCCAAGCCAGGAACTGAACTCAGGTCCCTGCCACTGTAAGACAGCAGTGCTAACCATTGTCACACACGTGGTTGACTCTTAATAGCCTTGAGCAACTCGAGATGGACAATAGATGGTCAGCCAGCAATGTCCATGTCTCAAGAATGACTTAAAAAAAAGGTTAACTATGATTCACTAATCTTGTGACTAAATGTAATTTATGACAAATATCTCAAGAATAATTTGCACCATAGGAAGTCGTTCAACCTATCAAGTCCATGCCAGCTCCCCAGAGGGCAATCCAGTTAGTCCCACTCCCCAAAACCCTTTCTTCTGCAAGTGGCCGTTCAATTTCATTTGAACATAATGGACTGCTTTCTCCTCTAGTACCCTCACAATCTAGGTGGTTTCACCACTTGCTGCATGAAAAAAAAAACTCAATGATACTTTCACATTCTGCTTGGGGCAGAATGGACATTCAATGGGCTATTAAATATCAAAATCTGTCAACAGCGGATGGTACTGATATTGGAAAAAAAAAAAAAACTTGTTTTCAACAACTGCAAACAGCAGACCACAATGTAGGCGACCAGTGTTAATCTATCACGAGGGACAAGCATTATACAGAAAGAAAAAAAAAAGGCTTGTTGTGTTTTGTCCCAGATTATCTGCACAGTTGCCGACTAATTCACCTAATGTTGGACCTACGGGGTACCTGCAGACACTCAACATTATTTAATCAAGCTTAATTGTATAGCCCCAGTATGAATGTTTCAGAAAATTCAAACTTAAAAGCAACATCAAATTCATATCAAGTGTGAAGAGGGAACACCAGAGGAAAAGACACTTTAGGAACAGACTTATTGTGATATGAATGCATTGGGACAAAGAGCCAAGATTCCACTGCCGATGCATCATACAAGTCTGTCCCTTGGAGAGTGCAGCAACTGCTATTTCCACAGCTGACTTTCCTGGCTACATTATGCAACAGCTGAGATGGAGATCTAATTTTATTCATTTACAATTTAATCCTGTTTAATGGATTAAAATAGTGAATGTGTCCATAACAGACAATGCCAATACACTGTGTGATGCTGCCAGATTCTGACAACCCACAACAACATCCAGTTGTATAGCACCTTGAGTGTGGTAAAGCATCCCAAGGCGCTTCTCAGGAATGCCATCCAACAGAAATTGGCACTGATCTACACAAGCAAGTATTCAGGTGATCTTAAGCGTGGTCAAGGCACGAAAAGAATATCCACAATGCATCCCAAATACATCCTTGATGTTTAACTTTATTAAATAAACACACTGCCTCAATGTAAAGGAAACTGACCATTCCCTATTTTCCTACATGGACATTTTAATTTATGTATTGAGCCTTCTGAGGAGCGTTAAGATAAAGGGGCGGCATAGTGGTTAGTATGCCTCACAGCGCCAGGGACCTGGATTCAATTCCCAGCTTGGATCACTTTCTACGTGGAGTTCTCACCATGCCTGTGTGGGTTTCCTCCCACACTCCAAAGACGTGAGAGTCAGGTTGATTGGCAATTTAGCACAGCCATTTAGTGTCAGAGGGCTAGCAAAGATAAACATATGGGGCTGCGGGGATAGGAGCTGGGTGGGTTGGTGCAGACTCTGAGCCGAATGGCCTCCTTCCGCACTGTAAAGATACTATGATGTCGACTGGGGAAATAAAACTCAAAACGAGGGTGGGAATGAGCAAACACGGCCTTGGAAAGGAATTGGAAGTCAACTTGAGTTCTAATCCCTGAACAGTGACCCTGGTGCTGCAGGATGCGATCGAGGAAACCGTAATGCTTCATAGTCAAGGCTATAATTACAGGAGAATGAGCACTTAGTTATGGTACCAGCTACTTGGCGGTTTGTGTAGCATTGGACCCTGTGCCATCAGCAGCTTCAGCAGACAGAAGCTGAAGGTGGCACAGTGTGGGTGGTAGCAAGAGGGAAGGAAAGGGAAGAAAGAAAAAAAACACCCCCTATTTCACAGCGCTCCACGGAGCATGTTTTAAAAAAAGATAGGCTGTTCCTAGTGTAAAACAGTACTTCTCTGTCCACTAAAGCCAACAGTTCAAACGTTACTTGTCAACAGAGGTTCTATTGCTTGTGAACATGCAGCATCCATTCTGATACTCACCCAGAAATAAACAGGCAGTGCACAAAACTGTTATTTGTTAACTTGCGGGGAAGCAAAAAAAAATATAAATCAAGAACCAAAGGCAATTGTGAGACTCTCTTTTTTGGAAATAAATGCAGCGATTGTTATGGTCAATAACATACCATCTGAAAAGGGCAGTGGGAACAGATTCAACAGCAACTTTCAAAACGGGAGAACATTTATGTTGGGGCGGGGGGGGGGGGGGGGGGGGGAAGGAATGTGGCTAATTCTAACCAAGAGTCAGTACAAGCTGGATGGGCCGAAGAGCACTGTGAGCTTCTATTCTGTTTTGCTGTCATCAATCTGCCAACGCAGTGACAATACAGCCTCAAAATGTTCCCTGCTCTGCAGAGGGGAGCACTTCACCGCACTGAGCCAAACAAAGGTGTCCTTTCTTCAAAAAAAAACTGCCTGACAGATTTAATTCCCAGTTAGTGGTGATGGGGGGGGGGGGGGGGAAGCAATGAATAAAAAGTCACGTCATTTCGCCCCCCCCCCCCCCCCGGTTGATCGGATGACTAAGCAGAATTACCATCATCTCACAGAACAATTCCAGTCTCTCTCTCTCTGGGAGATGGGACACTCTCAAAATGCAGCAGCTACTGGGGGTACAATCCTGCCACAACATGTGTCACATTGAGACAGGAGTCGTTAAGGGTCATTTGACTGCTATCAGTAGGAGGCTCAAGTGTGACATATCACAGGCCAAGTAATGGGGACATTGCTCAAACCAATCTGATTTGGGAGGGGAAAAATAGGTCTGGCCAAACTGGGACATAGATGTCTTGTTATTATTTATAGAAAGTTAGGTACAATGGGGGGGGGGGGCGAATAGAATAAAAATCTTAGGCTGGCATCATAAGGCAGAGGACAGAGAAAAACAATCTCAGCCTCTGGAATTATATTTCTGTACACACACCGCAAGCACATCCTCTCTCTCACACACACAATATTTGCATCTGGAGCTGCCACAGATAAAGAAATCGACCGCAATGCTGACAAACGTTTCATTTAGTCGTTATTAAAGACGGACCATAAGAGGGTTGGGGAAAAGGGAGAGAGAGAGACACACACACACAGGGAGGGAATGAAACCGTTAGCTTAAATAAAAGCTTGGCAAAGCGGATTTACCTTTGTAGCGTTCCAGCACGTCCTCGTAAGCCTGCAGATATTCCAGTTCGTCGGCGTAACGGTAAGCAGCGGGAGAGAGAGCCGGGCTGTAACCGGCCATGGGGGTGCCGGAGGGAGCGGCCGGCTCCCCAATTCTCCTTTCAACTTGGAGAGGAAGGTCTGACACTCTCTCAGACACACACACTGAGGGCTGGGAACTTGGCAGAGCCAGGCGCCGGGGGAGTGAGCTGGATGAATAGGACCGCCCCAGAATGGGCAGCTCCAGTAAAGCCCAGCCCTTATCCTCTCGCATAAATCCCCTCCCTCCCAGACTTGTAAGGAGAGAGAAAGAGAGACAAACCATGGGCGCAGGCTCCGGTCGCTGCTTGCCTTCTTGCTCCCTTTCCCATTATTATTAATAATAGAAGAATCACCTACAGCAAATCATAGTCTTAACACTATCTCTCCCCCTCTCTCAAAACAAAAACCCACCCCCAGTCTTGACCCACAGGCATTCCTCAATCTTAACACTAATGCAAAATACCCCCTCCCCACACGCACCCCCTATAAGATGGGGTGGGGGCTCCATCATAGATCAGCAACATTTGAATCTTATTCCTTTCCACGTTACTGTCAAAACAGCCCGCAGAAGATGGCGTGGAGGGGTCTCTCCTGTTCTCTTAGAAAAAAGGGGGATTGTCTGACACTGGAGGGGGAGACGAATGGAATTAATCCCACTATAACAATCAATGCACAGATTGCCTTTCTGCAGACCTTAACGTGGGGATACCTTAGAATGGAGCAAGATTCTTAACAAACAATAGGTTGTCAAACCATTTATAAATTAAACCCAAGGCTAGCATCTCTGGGTGCAGAACAGACATCACTGACTAGATGGGGTGAAGGTTGGACACCTGGTTAATTGGGGAAAGAAAAGTAAGAGAACAATTAACCCTTCAGACACACACACACACACAAGTCTGTGGCAGGGAATTGTCCACATTGCATTGAACCCAAGCGGTTCTGTATTTCCAGCAGTGTGTTATATTACAGTGTATTCGCATATTATATTCCTGGTCTGGTGTTAGTGCATTAGATGAGAACGTCGGTAATAGATGTGATGCACGTATCAGAGGAGCCAAGTAGTATTTATTAGACCAAATCGGTACATAATTGTAAATCAGACAGCTCAGTGCGATTCTAATGGGGAATAAAATGAAAGTAAAAATGTAGTTGTCGACTTCACACACACACACGCCTCAATTAAATCATTGTTCCAATTAAGTCATTGTTCCAATTCAATAGAGAGAAAAAAATGACAGCTTTCAGCTAAAAAAAAATGAGCCATAAGGCTGGAAAATCCTACGGTTTTTAATGCATATTAAGATTCCCCCATTGCACTCCAGATTTTTTTTTTAAAGAAACGTGACAGGTCATCACAAAAAAAAAAGCCTCCTCACCTGCTATCCTGAGAACGGCTCTCTCCGCCGGGTCCAGCACCGAACCCCCGTGGATTTTCCTCTTGGACCTCTCGTGCTTGGGCAAGTTCCACGGAAGCGTGTCCCCGGGAGCCGGCGACACCGTCCCTGATCTCTGGCCAGAATCGTCCTCATCGTCGGAATAGTCGGCAGAAGACATGGAGCAGGGGCGAGAGCTGCTCCCGACACTCTGCACCGAGACACACAGACACACAGACAGACAGAGAGAGAGACAAAAGATCAAAATGAAACATAGACAGACACCGAGACATCCACTGGTGCGCAAGTGATGAGTAGGGCACCTGATCTAAACCCCCTTTATATTTTAAAAAAAAGACAAAAAATTTGCAATCAACCACTCACCTATAATCTGTATCCTTTCTCTTTAATTGCTAAAGGATGCGTTTCCTTTCCAAAGCACACGACTGATTTTACGTTAACGATTAACACACACATGAACGTGCAAGGCTGGTGAATATTTCTACTGACAAATAAATTGTATTTGTCTCCCCCATCAGGGCAGACTTACCATGGCTCACAGGAAGCGACTGCTTCACCAATATTCCTTTTGTTGATGTAGATTCCTGATTGTGTTTTTTTTTTATTTTTCTGTAGTTGTTATTTCCATTGTACGCCCGGCAGAAGAATCAGCAATGCTCTGCTTGCTTCCTTCTCTCTCTCTCTCTCTCCTTGCTGAGCACCAGCTGCTTGGAGGCAAGCCCTCCCTAGAGTATGCAAGCTGCCGAGATAAGTGCTTTTGAAGCCATCCGTGGAATCGTCCACACTGGTCAAACGAAGACTACCGCCGCCGCTTCCCCAGCCCCGCAGTTCCGGCCAAGAGGGGCGACGTTTGGCCTCAGTGCATCACTGGGTGACTCACCACTTTACTGTTAACTTCTGTCCTCCCTTCTCTAAGACCGCACAATAATGCCTTTTGTCCACCCCGACGTTGAGAGACACAGCATCATTTATGAGCGTCAAGGGGATGCACTGGTCTGCTGGTACATTGCAAATAACAACAAAACAAAAAAAAAATCCCCTATGCTCCTCACATTCAATGGGCGAATTAACCAACTCTTGTTTCCCCCCACCACCACCACCACCACCTCCTCCTCCTCCTCCCTCTCGCCCAGTGGGTCCCGACTCAGCAGCGATTGGTTGCACCTTGCTGTCAATCCCGAGGAAGGGAGGCTCTGCTTTGGTACACCACAGTCAGAAATCTCACAGCTCACTGACAAGTCCACCACTGGCCGTGTCCCAGACACTTCCCTGCATCACAAAAGGCAACATCGAAGACAGTGGGTACCCGGAAATGATCAGCGGCTCAGAAATGAACCGCATTTATTACCGCCGCGCCTCCTCGTGTCACCAGAGGGAAAATAAAACTGGCTGTGCTACATGTTCACTCTTCAGAGGGGAGATGATTCTTCTTGTAGTTAATAGCGGGGCACTAGGACGAATTGGGCCGCTCTTTAAGAGAGCACAGTGAGCTGAATAGCCTCCTTTCTGTGCTGTATCATTTTAGAGTGGATCTACCACCCCCCATCCCCCAGCTTGACCCATTGACAGTAGAACATCCCAGGGTGAAAGTTGAATTCTATCAAATGTAGACTAACGTCTAGAAACAGGCCATTTACAAGGACCAGACTGCACTCAGAATCCCAACAGTGCAGAAGGAGACCATTTGGCCCATCAAGTCTGCACCAGGGCCTAATCCTTGTAACCCCGCCCTAGCTAATACCTCCGACATTAGGGGTCAATTTAGCACGGCCAATCAGCCTAACCCACGCGTCTTTGGACTGTGGAGGAAACCCACGCAGACACGGGGAGAATGTGCAACCTCCACACAGAGAGTGACCCAAGGCTGGAATTGAATCAGGGTTCCTGGTGCTGTGAGGCAACTGCGCCGCTCTTGATAATGTTTCACACGAACCTCTTCCCACCTCTCTTCATCTGATGGAGATGGGTAGTAGAAGCGGAGTTGAGAGACAAGTGGAGGATGGCTTTGAGGGGATGAATGGCCCCCTCCTGACTTTTGCTCTGATGCTTTTCTTTCCCCAAGGCTGAGCCAAATAGATTCTTGACTGACAAGGGAATGGAAGGGTATCAGGGACAGACAGGAAAATGGAGTTGAGGCCACACTCTAAATCAGCCATGGTCTTATTAAATGGCACAGCAGAACCAAGGGTCAGATGTATGTTCTTCGTATCATCCAGGACAAAGCACTTGGCTTGATCAACACTCCCACCACAAAGAGATCTTTCTCTACACCCTAGCTATGACTGTAAGACGATAGTAGTCATGATATGGCAATGTCAGTATTGGACTGAGGTAAGCACAGTAACACATCCCACAACACCAGGTTAAAGTCCAACAGGTTTATTTGGTAGCAAAAGCCACTAGCTTTCGGAGCACTGCTTCTTCGTCAGGTAAGTGAGAGTTCTGTTCACAAACAGAGCATATAAAGACACAAACTCAATTTACAAAATAGTGGTTAGAATGAGAGTCTTTACAGGCTTTTGCTAACACTTCTTACTGTGCAACGTTATAGTCAGCACAGTGGCCCAGTAGTTAGCTCAGCTGCCTCACAGCACCAGGGACCTGGGTTTGATCCTGCCCTTGGGTCACTATCTATGTGGGGTTTGCACATTCTCCCCATGTCTGCATGGTTCCCTCTGGGTGCTCTGGTTTCCTCCCACGGTCGGAAAGATATGTGGGTTAAATAGATTGGCCATGCTAAATTGACCTGTAGTGTCAGGGGGACTAGCTCGGGTAAGCGGATGGGGTTATGGGGATAGGGCTTGAATAGGATTGTAGTCAGTACAAACTCAATGGGCTGAATGGCCTCCTTCTATACTCTACGATTCTATATTCTTCACTCTTCTTTCCCTATCTCTTCTATGAATAGTATGCTTTGTCTGTATAGTATGCAAGAAACAATTTTTTTCACTATGTACCAATATATGTGTCAATAGTGAATCAAATCAAATCAAAAACTTTCACTCCCTCTTCCATTGATGCACAGTAGCAGCAGTGCATACCAGCTACAAAGATGCATTGCAGCAACTCACCAAGGTTCCATCAGTAGCGTCTTCCAAACTGCATGACAGTTGCCATCTAGAAGGGCAAGGGCAGTAGATGAATGCGAACACCATCAACTGGAAGTTGCCCTCCAAGCAAGTCACCATCCTGACCTGGGAATATATCATTGTTCCTTCGCAGTCACGAGGGTCAAAATCTTGGAACTCCCTCTTTCACTGCACTGTAGGTTTACCTACACCACATGTACTGCAGCAGTTTAAGAAGGCAGCTCACCACTTTCTCATGGGCAATTGGAGATGAACAATGAAAGGTACCTATTCTGTGATACCTACATCCCGTAAACAAACTTAAAATTTGTGCCAGCATAATTTTCTAGTCCTTTCTCCCCCATGTTTATTTCCTTTCACTATGAATTCTTCAATAATGTTTTCTTGAATACCAAGTCAGTCCAACCATATGTAATTTGAACAGGAGGAAAGAAATCAAATTCTCCCTTTCAAACATGTATTACCAAATTGCAATACATCAAAATTATTGAAGGAAATAACTTGAAGGGGAAATATGGTTGTAGGAAAAATATCACTGCTGGGATTTTTTTGTCAAACAGCAGTGGATCACACAAGCTTTTTACAGTTTTTATGAATGCAAACTGTTTTGCGATTCAAAGCATTTACAAAAGTAAAGTCAAAATCGTTTGATCTTCAACATTACCCAGATGGTCTAAAACATCTATTTTAAAAATCAGAACATGTTCCACTGTCTAATTCAGGGCAATACCACAGAGTGTACTTAACCGGGTATCTTCACAAGGCATTACATTTGAGTTTCTGTTGGTTGCTGCCACTGAAGGAGGCCATTCAGCCCATTCATGTGCCAGTTCTTTGAAAGATCTATCTAATCAATCCCACTCCCTGCCGTCTCCCCTAGAATCTTATATATTCCACCCCCTCACTATTTTCTAATCCAATTATATTCGGAATCTGCTTTAACATCACGTACAGACTAAGTATTTTGTTATATAATTCAAATGTAAAACATTCATTGTCATAGAATCCATATAGAAGGTGGCATTTGGCCCATCAAGTATGTACTGACACAATCCTACCCAGGCTTTATCCCCGTAACCCCATACATTTACTCTGCTAATCCCCCTGACGCTGGGGTCAATTTTAGCATGTCCAATCAACCTAAGCTGCACATCTTTGGATTTATTCTTGGACTTGGACTTACGATTATGTGTTATCTTATTACTGTTAAAAATTTTGATTTCCAAACAAGAAATACCAACTAATTTTTCCCCTGCAGTAGATCTGTGGAAGGGGGGTGGGGGGTAGAGGAGAAACCGTGCTATTGTCACCGGAGTAATATTCTAGGTACCCAGGATAATGCTACAACAGATAGGGAAATCTGAATTGAATACAATCTGGAATTCAAAGCCTAATGATGACCATGAAACCATTGGCAATTATCTTAAAGAAAATCTCATCTGGTTCACTAATGTCTTTTAGGGGAGGAAATCTGCCATCCTTACTTGGTCTGGCCGACATGTGACTCCAGATGCATAGCAATATGGTTGAATCTTAAATGTTCCTTCAAGGGCAAATAAGGATGGACAATAAATACTGATGCAGCCGGCAATGCCCGCATTCAATAAAAAGGAGATTGTTTGGTTTTATTAGAGAATTTAACAGCAAATGGCCCATAAAGATGTTAACTGTGCTGCAAAAAAGCCACCAAGAAATGACAGGAGTTGACTCAACATCTTCATGTATGAAGATCGTGTCCGATAAACTTCATCAATAAATTAATCAACATCCTGTATTCTGAGAGATGGGGAGATGAAGGTCAGAAGTTTAATTCGCCAATCGCCACTCCCCCACCTTGCATTGAGACATACCGTATCTGGCAGCGACACTTACTCCCCTTGGTTTGCCTACTCACCGCTCTGCGAGTTGGGGTTCCCTGCACAGAGTGGTAAAATTCCGCCTGCACTCGGCTGCTCCGTTTGAGTTTCTTCCGCCTCACCAGATGCTCCTGGTCACTCTCGGGTATCTCCACCAGAGGCTTGGACTCATCCGATACTCGTAACCTGCTGCTTCTCCTGCCATGCCGCGGGCTGTGTCGAAAACCCTGCCAAGAAAACCACAAGGGCAACACAAAGTGCGTGCATTAAAATGAGAGTTTTATTTGGCATCACTACAATAACCACAATTACTAAAGTGCAGGGGGAGGGGGAATCTGAGTTCCACATTGCTCCTAAGCAACGTCTTTAGAAGATATTACACACAACAGAATAAAACTTGGAATGAGGATTCGGATGTTGGCTCATCCAAACGTGACATCTACACATTCAGGGTTTTTTTTTTGTCTTCAAATTCAACAATCAGCTCTCTCAATGCTCACTGAGTGACATGGCAAGTTGTGGAGCAGAACATTGCTTGATGGATATGGGATGGCACGGTGCCACAATGGTTAGCGCCGCTGCCTCACAGCTCCAGGGACCCAGATTCGATTCACAGCTTGGGTCACTGTCTGTGCGGAATCTGCATCTTCTCCCCGTGTATGTATGGGTTTCTCCTCGGTGCTCCGGTTTCCTCCCATAGTCCGAAAGACATGCTGGTTAGGTGCACTGACATTGCTAAATTCTCTCTCAGTGTATTTAAACAGGCGCCAAAGTGTGGCAACTAGGGAATTTTCACTTCATTGTGGCAAATCTACTTGTAACACTCATAAATAAACTTAATAACTTAAACTTAAGTGGGTGGGCAAACTGGTAAATGATGTTAGGGAAATGTGGTCTCATCTGTTTTGGACTCCCCTGACCTCCCAATAAAAAGGCAAATCAAAGTATTTTGCAAATGACCAGAAGGTAGGAACTGCAGAGGAGCAAGGAGAGTTACAGATTCACCGACAGAAATCATTAAGTAGTACCGGACGGCGTCACAATCAATGGAATGTTGGCTCTTTCATCTTAGGAGTGTGACAGAGTGCTCCAGCAATATAAAGCTCTGGTTAAACTACATCTGGAGTACTGTGTAAAGCTCAGAAAGCATACAGGGCTGAAAAGGAGTGCAGCATAGATTCACCAGAATAATAGCAGAGCTAAGATGGTTAAACTACGAAGACATCATCACCTTCCATACTTGGGCAATGTTTTTAAGTTTAAGTTTATTTATTAATAAAATTAGCGGTATGATGGCACAGTGATTAGCATTGCTGCAACGTCAGGGACCCAGGTTCAATTCTGACTTCGGGTGACTGTGTGAAGTTTTCACATTCTCCCTGTGTCTGTGTGGGTTTCCTCCAGAAACTTTGATTTTTTTTTCCCCCATAGTCCAAAGATGTGCAGGTTGGGTTGATTTGCCATGATAAGTTGTCCCTTCAGGACAGTGGGATTAGGAGGGTAAATATGAGGTGTTACGGGGATGGGATGGTTGTCGGTGCAGGTTCGATGGCCCAAATGATCCCCTTCTGCACTATAGATCCTATGATATTAGTGTCACAAGGCTCACATTATAGAGACATAGAGGTTTGCAGCATGGAAACAGGCCCAACTTGTCCAGGCCGCTCAGTTTTTGCCACTAAGCTATTCCCAATTGCTCATCTCTCTTTATATCCATCTTACCCATGTAACTGTCGAATTGCTTTTTAAAAGATAAAATTGTACCCGCCTCTACTACTACCTCTGGCAGCTTGTTCCAGACACCCACTATGTGAAAAAATTGCCCCTCTGGACCCTTTTGTATCTCTCCCCTCACGTATAATTAATTTTTTCTTGTTTAATGAATGCTTTGTTCCTTTGTTAGAAATTAATCGTCAGTCCTGAGATTCTACATATCGATATCTCTAAACAAAAAAAAATGAAGTTCAACACTGCAATGAAGTTACTGTGAAAATCCCCTAGTCGCCACACTCCAGTGCTTGTTCGGGTACACTGAGGGAGAATTTAACACGGCCAATGCACCTAACCAGCATGTCTTTCGGACTGTGGGAGGAAACTGAAATGCCTAGATGAAATCCACAAAGACTTGGGGAGAACATGCAGAAGAAGAAGGAGGAGGCACATGACATGTGTAGGCAGCTGGGATCAACTGAATCTTTGGGGGTGTAGGAGTAGAGTTAAGAGAGAAATCAGGAGCCAAAAAGGGGGCACAAGATTGTTTTGGCAGATAAAGCAAAGGAGGCTGTGAAGAATTCTACAAATACGTAAAGGGCAAAAGAGTAACAAGGAAGGGAGTAGGGTCTCTTAAGGATTAACAAAATCATCTATGTGAGGATCCGCAAGAGATGGGTGAGATTCTAAATGAATATTTCTCATCAGTATTTACTGTTAAGGGTAGCAAACGTTCCTTTGTTTAAAAAGGGCTGCAGGGAAAAGCCTGGGAACTACAGGCCAGTGAGCCTCACATCTATAGCAGCTAATTTGTTGGAAGGTATTTTGAGAGACAGGATCTACAGGCATTTATAGATGCATGGCTTTGTGAGTGGAAAATCACATGTCACAAATTTGATTGAGTCTTTTGAAGGGGTAACCAAGAAGGTAGATGAGGGCAATGCAGTTGATGTTGTCTATATGTATTTTAGTAAGGCCTTTGACAAGATACCGCGTGGTATGTTGTTGCATAAGGTTAAATCTCATGGGATCCAGAGTGAGGTATCTAAATGGATACAAAATTAAAGGGTGATTGTACAGGGTTGTTTTTCAAACTGGAGGCCTGTCACCAGCAGTGTGCATCAGGATCAGGGCTGGTTTCACTATTATGTGTCAGTTATATTAATGATTTGGATGAGACGACAGGTGGCACGGTTAGTAAGTTTGCAGATGACACCAAGATTGATGGCACAGTGGACAGTGAAGAAATATATCTCTCATTACAATAGGATCCTGATCAATTGGGCCAATGGGTTGACGAATGGCGGATGGAATTTAATATAGATAAATGCGAAGTGATGCATTTTGGTAGATTGGACCAGGCATGACTTACTTAATGGTAGGGTGTTGGGAGAATTACAGAACATGTACATGTTCATAGCCCCTTCAAAGTGGAATCAGAGTGGTGAAGAAGGCATTTGACATGCTTGCTTTCATTGGTCAGAACATTAAATACAGGAATTGGGATGTCTTGCTGAAGTTGTACAAGACATTGGTAAGGCCACACTTGGAATACTTTGTACAGTTCTGGTCACTCTATTATAGAAAGGATATTATTAAACTAGAAAGAGTGCAGAAAAGATTTACTAGGATGCTTCCAGAATTTGATGGTTTGAGGTATATTGGAGAGGCTGGATAGACTAGGATTCTTTTCTCTGGAGCATAGAAGGCTGAGGGGTGATCTTATCGAGGTCTATAAAATAATGAGGGTCAATAGTCAATATCTTTTCCTAAAGGTAGGGGAGTCTAAAACTAGAGGGCATAATTTTAAGGTGAGAGAGGAGAGATACAACAGGGTCCAGAGGGGCAATCTTTTCACACAGAGGGTGGTGAGTGTCTTGAACAAGCTGCCAGAAGCAGTAAAAGAGGCCGATACAATTTTGTCTTTTAAAAAGCAGTTAGACAGTTACATGGATAAGATGGGTATAGAGGGATATGGGACAAATGTGAGTAATTGAGATTAGCTTAGGGGTTTAAGGGTGGTAAAAAAAGGGTGGTATGGACAAGTTGGGCCAAAGGGACTGTTTCCATGCTGTAAACCTTTATGACAGTGAACCAAGCCGGGAATAGAACCCAGGTCCCTGGCGCAATGAGGCAAAAGTGCTAACCACTGTGCCGTCCCTGACTCTGAGAGAAAGTTGGTTGTGCTGCAGATGCTTCACACAAATATGGTTAGAATGCTCTCCAACAAATCCTGCCTCTTGCCGTTACGGCACACCACAGGCCCTGCTTGTCCGTTTAATCATTTTTACTTCTTTATTTAGTTAATTTGTTCCTCGTGTAGTAAATCAATTGCAGACGGCAGTTTTTTAGCTTAGTGACAAACCAGTGGGCGGAGATCAAATATGAAGAATGAGAGGGTGTGTCCCCTTTCCCCTCTGCATTCAATGCCTGACTTCAACACTCCAGTTACAAAGCAGTCATTTCCCCATCACAATGTACTCCACACTGCCTGCAATAACACTGCAGGAGGCCAAGGGAAGAAAGGTCAGAGTAAAGTATGATGGAAAATTAAAGTGACAAGCAATTAGATGTCCCCTCCCCAATCTCTTTCCATTGCAAAGCACAACACTTGCTCTTTTCATGGAATCCCTGCAGTGCAGAAGGAGGTCTTTCGGCCCATCGATTCTGCACTGACAACAATCCCAGCCAGGCCCTATCCCTGCGATCATCGGTATTTATCCTGCTAATCTCCCTGACACTAATTGGCAATTTAGCATGGCCAATCAACTTAACTCGCACATCTTTGGAGTGTGGGAGGAAACTGGAGTACCCGGAGGGAACATATGCAGACAAGGGAGAATGTGCAAACTCCACACATAAGTGACCTCAGGCTAGAATTGAACCTGTGTCTCTGGCACTGTGACTCAGCAGTGCTAACCAGTGTGCCACCATGGCTTTTGTCTACTCTCTTCTCATCATCCAGGACTCCAACACTCCATTCAGACAAAACAATGGTTTATAGTCAAATTTAGCATATTGTATTTGCTGCTTATGATGCAGTCTCCTCCACACTGGGGAAACCGGACACAGATCCTAACCTTCCAGTCGCTAGTCATTATAATTCTCTATCTTTTGCTCCCACTCTGAGCTATCCTTAAACTCCTGCACCGTTCCAATGAAGCTCAAAATAAACTTGAGCAAAAGCATCTCATCCTTTCACTGGACACTTTGCCACCTTTCAAACTCAGCACTGAATCATAAAATCATAGAATCCTACAGTGCAGATGGAGGTCATTCGGCCCATCGATCCACCCTTTTCCCCATAACCCCGTGCATTTACCCAGCTAGTCCCACTGACACCAAAGGACAATTTAGCATGGCGAATCCACCTAACCTGCACATAAATCAAATCTATTGGAGTGCAACGGCTGAGGCAAACTGATTGTTGCAACTTACAAATGCATATAAACGCTGTGAACCATTTTACAATATCCACATACCCAGGGGCTCGGCTTAATATTTTTCAATTTTTCACATAAAATTGGTTTAAATGATTGTGTACAGATCAAAATCAAATTTAAGGTTTATTTTATTAGTGTCACATGTAGGTTTACATTAACACTGCAATGAAGTTAGTGTGAAAATCGTCTAGTCGCCACACTCCAGTACCTGTCTGGGTACACTGAGGGAGAATTTAACATGACCAATGCATCTAACAAGCATATTTTTCAGATTGTGGGAGGAAACTGGAGCACCTGGAGGAAACCCAAGTAGACATGGGAAGAACATGCTAACTCCACACAGACAGTGACTTTAGGTAGCATTTGCCATGTTGAATTCTCCCTCAGTGTATTCGAACAGGCGCCAGAGTGTGGCTACTCATGGATTTTCACAGTAACTTCATTGCAGTGACTACTTGTGACTAATAAATAAATAAACTTTGACCTAAATGGGAATCGAACCCATGTCCCTGGAGCTGTGAGACAGCAATGCTAACCACTGTGCCACTCTTATGAAATTTGCATCTGTTTTCATCTTCAAATAATGAGATAGGAATTGTATTTACCAAATATTAGAAATGCATGTTGCCCAGTTGTATCATAAAACCTGGTATCAAATCAAGTCCTGTTCATCCAGGACTCTGGAGCTTGTTGATCTACACTGATGCTGGTTTGCCCACACTTCAATCTTAAAGCTCTCATTCCTCCATACTCTCACTCCTCCAACCTTCTCCAGTCCCTCACCCTCAGATACCTCTGTAAACTCTAGCCTCTTGGACACACCCGATATTTACAGATCCAGCCAAATTCCCTAACTCTGGAATTCTGTCTGTGCACCACATGGACTGCAGTGGTCCTTGAAGTCAGATCACCACCTCCCTCCTCAAAAGCAATTAGGGATGGGTAATGAATGCTAGATTAGACAGCAATGTCCCCACTCTATGACCAAATAAACACAAAATTCCCAAGCCTCCTCATCCTAAACTTTCCTGTCTCTTTTTCTACACAATTCTTAAGTTAAATGTACCTAATTGACCTAACTTTTGCTGACCCTGTCCTGGTACTTCTTTGTGTTATTCAATGAATCTTTGAGCCACTTCACAGATACTTCGACCCTTAGTAACTTCTGTGACTTGGGTGAGTCCAATAGTGTTGTTTTTGGCACTCAGGTGAGAACAGTTACCTCTGACTCAGAAGATGTTGAGTTCAATCCCCACTTCAGACACTCAACACAAACATTTGGGTGCATTCCTGTTCAAAGTGTTGCAAAGTTGGATAGAGCAATTGTAGATTGCTGTTCATAAAATTGTAAAATCTGAGAGAAAGGACTGCATGGTCCATTTAAAATGTGATGCTTTTTCTGTGCTTAGAAAGTTAAAAAAGTACAAGTACACATAGAGTGCCCAAAATGAAACATTTGTATCAGAAGGCCAAGCAGCAGTTACCAAGACAACGGGCTTTCAAGCTCTTACATTTTTTGAATTCAGCCAATCTGTTTCAATCAGGCGTTTAGGTACCAAGAACTTACTAAATTTAAATCTGATGTTTTTGACAACTTTGGATCCATCCTATTGTGGAATACATTGATATGTCGTCACACATACAAAAGAAAGGGAGCAGTATCACAAAAAGAGGGAGCAACTGCCACTTGCCGCAGCTCACAGCTCTGAGCTCAAAGCCCCATCTAGATAGCAAAGATACCAAAGAGGAAAGAAGGAAGTTCTAGGCAGAAGAATCAACAGAGAAAGACCAGAATATTCCAGAAAACACAACATCTGATTGTCATTTAGAGAGTGACTAAATTCATTTTTTGTGGGAATTGTGTTTATTTAAACGGCATACCTTTAAATTCTTGTTTTATTCAGGAACAATTAACGGTTAGAAGGGATTTATTCAGTTTGTGGAGAGTTGAGTTAATTTGTTCACTGTTGGTGAGATAAATATAGATTTTAGAGAGTGTCAGGGATTTATTTTTATTTAACCACAAGAAGTTGCTCAACAGCAGGTCACACTTCACACACCTTTTACAGATTATAAGGTGAGGTACTCCTTTTTGCTGGTTTGGTGTTAGTTCTCAGGAGGAGGATCAACCTCCGCTTTGTAACGAAAGGAATTCTGCGCTATTGAAGGTGCTTTCTTTCAGAGGATGTGTAAAACCAAGACCCCTGTCTGCTGACCAAGGAGGAAAACACCAACCTCCAGCTTCACCCATCATCTGCAAAAGATGGCTCAGCTGGCTTGAACACATCTCCCCATTGTCTGTCACCATGACCAACCCCATCGAATCATGCACTGGTCTCCTACTGGATGCAGAGGAAAAAGGCAACTCAAGGTGAAACTGGCTTCAGACTATCAATAGAAATCTCCAACCAGCCAACAAATGCTGGAGTGTTGTGAGTACATGGGAGAGAGTGGAAAAGTTTGTATGCTTCATATGCCTCCAGACATGAGAGCTACCAGCTCGAAGTTGAAATCACCGTCGCTGAAGTCAAATTACCCAGTCATTACTATGTTGCTATTTGTGGGACCTACTCTGCCAAATTGGCTGCTGTACTTTCACAGTGACTGTGGGCAGGATTTCCCAAAAAGTAGGTTTCTGGCTGTCCATGGCATCCCCAGCAGAAGGTCCCTCTACAAAGTGGCTGAAATCCCAGCCTATCTTTCTAAAGTACTTGATTGGCGTAAAGTGTTCAGGGTCGACCTGAGCACACGGAATCCCTACAGTGCAGAAGGAGGGCATTAGCCTGCACCAGCAACAATCCCACCCAGGCCCTATCTCCATTACCCCCATGTATTTACCCTACTAGTCGCACTGATACCAAGGGTCAATTTAGCTTGACCGATCAACCTAACCCACACACCAATTTGACTGTGGGAGGAAACTAGAGCACCCAGAGGAAACCCACGCAGACACAAGGGAGAATGTGCAGACTCCGCACAGTGACCCAAGCTGGGAATCGAATCCGGGTTCCTGGCGCTGTGAGGAGCAGTGCTAACCATTGTGCCCTCGCACCTCTCTTAATGAAAGGTACCTTCTAAATTAAAGACTTTTTGTGGAGTGTTGCAGCCCACAATATATGATTTGAGAGGCAGCTCCCGAATTCAGGGTTGCAGTGCAGGCCGACACACCCGGAATTCCGTCATCTGGGGGGAGGGGCACGGTGGTTGGGGTGTGGTTTGTGAGGACCTTCACATGGGTCTGCTCTTGCACCGAGCAAAGATCCACAGGTCCTGCACTGATGAAACTCATGAAGTAGTGTTCTGGTTTCCAAACTCATTTTCATGGCCTTGTCTGTGTCTGGCTGGTCTTGGAGAGGAGAAGGTGTCCATGGATATGCTGAAGAACATCCATGACCAGTGTCCACCACAGGTATGGACTGGCAGATAGACACAGATATTAACATCACAATTTAGATTGGAAGTTTACTTTGGCTTTGTTCAAATCAGCTTTTATGTATAAATTGTTCCCTGAGCTGTGTCTGCTGACAAGAAGTCTCTTGCTTATTTTATCTCTACTAATGACTCACACGGATATAATGGACTGAATATTCTTACTTTGAGCAGGAACATTCTCTGATTCAATGTAAACCCAGAGTCACCCTTGTGGAGCAACCAAGAAAAGCATCCCCCCAAACCTTAAAGGGAGCTTGTGAAACATATATTTTCCACACCCACCTTTCTGCAGATAGCAAATACAATAATGCATTTTCCAATTTCCAAATAGAATAATGCATTTTCCAATTTCCAAATACAATAATGCATTTTTCCAATTTCCAAATACAATAATACATTTTCCAATTTCCAATTCTATGGGCACGGTAGCATAGTGGTTAACATTGCTGCCAACAAGCAACCAATTTGGTTTCTTCATTCATGTGTGGGACATGGGCATTTACTGCCTATCCCTATTTGCCCTTGGAGGGGCAGCTGAGAGTCAATCAAATTGCTGTGGCTCTGGAATCATATGTCGGCCAGACCAGGTAAGGATGACAGATTTCCTTTCCTAAAGGACATTCGTGAACCAGGTTGGTTTTTCTGACAATCGACTATGGTTTTATGGTCATCAGTAGATTCTTAATTCCAGATACTTTTTATTGACTTAAATTGCACCATCTGCCGTGGCGGGATTTGAACCCAGGTCCCTGAAACGTTAGCTGAGTTTCTGGATTAATAGTCTAATGGTATTAGCAGCAGGCCGTCGCTTCCTCAAATTGTACTCTACAAAGTCCCGTAAACGGAAAGGAGATCATTTTGTTTTTAGGTCTTGGTCACTGAGTATCAGATGGTGGGATATTTCATGTCCATTTCAAAGGCCAGACAGTTTCTCAATTTGATCTATTACCCAATAAATGACACCGCTAACAGTGCAGCACTGACTCAGAACTGCGCTGGAGTGTCTGCCTAGATTTTCTGCTCAAGTCTCAGGAGTGGAGCTTGAACTAGCCGCCTCATGATTCAGCAAGAGTGCTGAGACATTGCTGACAATTGTGGAATGGTTTCAACAGGCTGAATTTTCCAGCCCTTCCCGCCAGTGGGATCTTGCATGCCTGTTGATGCTTTCCCCTGTCCAACGCCCTCCAATCGCCATGCTGCAGTGCAGCTGACTAACAACGCACAAGGCCATAATAATTCAATCATAAGCCAATGGCAAATCGTCTCTCCTTAACCACCGGAAAGTACCCCGGGTATTTTCTGCACTTTGTGCATTTCACATGCCTGTGTTTAAAGTTTATTTATTTATGAAAGTCACAAGTAAGCTTACGTTAACGCTGCAATGAACTTACTGTGAAAATCCCCCCGTCGCCACACCTGTTCGGGTACACTGAGGTTGAATTTAGCATGGCCAGTGCACCTAACCATCACGTCTTTCAGACTGTGGGACGGAACACCTGGAGGAAACCCACGCAGACACTGGGAGAACGTGCAAATTTTGTACAGAGTGACCCAAGGCCAGATTCGAACCTGGGTTCCTGGCACTGTAAGGCAGCAGTGACAACCACTGTGCCAGCATGCCGCCGAAGGCAATAATTCAAACCTTATTTCTGTTATTATATCGTATATATATGTATCAGTTTGATCAGGGAAACAATAAATGTAAGCAATATCTGCGAATCCTGTCATTGTTCTATTACATAGTTCTATTAGGGCAGTAGACACTAATATGCTTTTTTACATCAGAGCCCCTTGAGTCATCCAACTATTTTTTTCAAAACACGTCTTATTGAACAGTTAGTCATCTGGACTGCCTTGTGCTAATGGAACATATTACTGAAAACACTTTCCATATGGATCGGTATTGTTTCTGAGATAAAGCTGGGAGAACAGGATTGGCAGAGCTTGCAATCTTCACAAACCTTTTACAGGTGATAGGGACTGTAACCCATTAATAATTGGGGCCTCTGCGAATGTCATGATATTACAAGTCGGCACTTATGACCGTTCTCTCATGCTTCTTTGCCACGTTTTCTTTGAGTGAGAGAGTCAGAGTCTGACTTGTCAACTGTAACACAGCTGATAGTACTTTGTAGCTCTATCAGTGAAAACACTGGTTATCATTGCTGCCTCACAGTGTCAGGGACCCAGCTTCAATTCTAGCCTCAGGTGATTGTCTGTGCAGAGTTTGCATGTTCTCCCCTCCGTCTGCGTGGGTTTCCTCTGAATGTTCTGATTCCCCCCACAGTTCAAAAACGTGCGGGTTAGGTTGATTGGCCATGTTAAATTGACCCTTGCTGTCCCAAGATATATAGGTTAGGGAGATTAGGGGGTAAATGCATAGGGTTACAAGGATTGGGCCTGGATAGGAGTTGGTGCAGACTCAATGGGCTGAATGGCCTCCTTCTGCACTGTGAGGATTCTATGAATAGCAAAGGCTCCAGCAACTGGAGATACAAGTCTCACTTTCTTTACCCAGACATGGGAGGAAATTTTCTTGTCCCATTTGCCCGCCATGGGAATTGTAGTGAGTGGAACCATAGAACATAGAACATTACAGCGCAGAACAGGCCCTTCGGCCTTCGATGTTGCGCCGACCAATTAAGAGAAAGCAATGACCCTCTAACCTAAACCATTCCCTTTTCATCCATAAACTTATCTACTAACCTCTTAAACGCCACCAAACTTGGCGCATCTACAACTGCAGCAGGCAGGGCATTCAATACCCTTACAACTCTCTGGGTAAAGAACCTACCTCTGACATCCGTCCTATAACTACCACCCCTTAATTTAAAGCTATGTCCCCTCATGCTAGCTTTCTCCATCCTAGGAAAAGGCTAGGAACCAGATAAAGGTCTATTGACCTCGGATGGGATTCTCTGGTTTTTTTTGGTGAGCACAGTTGGAAAATCCCATTCATACTTATTGATTACTGGGCAATCGATAAATAAATATATTCACATATATATTCATTATTTTGCATAAAATAGCAAATACTTTTAAAATGACAGATGGAAGTTTCTCTATTAAAAATGAAGCGATGTTTAAGGAGACTTTTAGTGGGGAGAAAAACTGCTTTTCATTTTATTTCTGACATCTGTATTCTGATAATCCTCACTGATTATTCTTTGTCGGCAGAGATTTAGAAAATAAATCTGTAAAGTCGGAAATAAGTCTGAAAAAAAACGGCAATAGGGAAAATAATCTCAGTGCGGGGTCACTGCTGTGAGAAATGGTGATGCTGTGGGTGAACTGAGTAGAATTAATATTCAGTCTCGCCCTAGTTGGATTTGACAGAGACCAGAGACATCAGGCCGTAACTTCCTCACCATGGCAAATTGATTGCCACTCTGTGCCCAATTATTTGCACACAATTCCTTCCATGCCTATTCACCTGAACTTATTATTCAGGCAGGGTGGGACCCCTATTTTGACTGCACTGGCTCCCGTAGACCAGATAGGTTTAAAGATCCAGTGAAACTGACAGGCCAGGGAGAAGGCCAATGGCTAAAGTAAGTGGATAGAGGGGGATTGGATGTCAGCCGGGGGTGGAGGCAGGGAAAATGGACGTTGGGTAAGGGTACCAGATAATTTGGGGGAGGGGGGGCGGATGTGAAGCGGGGCAGGTCAGACATTGGGTGGAGTTTTACTGACATGTCCGCCCGAGGTTCGTACGATCCCGCCTGAGGCCAAGGAGACTGCCGTTCTCCGAGCCTCACCCACCTGTGGAATCGGGATGGGCGTGCCAGTAAAATTCCGGCCATTGAGTAGATTTGGATATCAAAAGAGATGGGAGGAGGAAGAGGATGATCAGTCATCCAGGACAGGGGAGGTTGTTGGACATCAGGGTGGTCGGAGGTTCGGGTGGAGATGTTCAGACCTGCAGGGGGTGGGGGAAGGCGGTGTCAGACATGGCCAGGGGAAATCCAGTCATGTCAGTGGGGTTGGGGTTGGGGGGGGTGAGGAATTTCATGGTGAGTCAAGTGAGGGTGGGCTACCATGGTGGGGTATAGTCACCTGGTGGGGGAGGAGGGTGCCTGTCTGTATCCTCACAGTAATTATGCAAAACTTAGAAGAAGTTTTCATTCTTCTTAATTTTGCTGGGGAACGAATTGTTTAACATAGTCAGAACCATCCGAGGTTTGCTATTTGAATTGCGTTTTACAGATGATTCCCAGCACAAGTCCAGGGGAAGGTTGCCCTTTTGGGCGATTCCGGTGCAAACTCTGATCTGTAAAGTTTTGAGAGGGGTCCTGTAATGATGTTAATCAGGCAGTTGAGGTTGGCCTGCTTGAAAATGAACTCTCTGATTAAAGGCCAAATTAATGTTCGAATTAGGGAGTACCGTGCTCTGTACTTAAACAGGAGTTTCCATTCCTCTGGCACTCCGAGTGGAGACTGCACAATGAGAGTATTCTGTGTAATGTTGGATCTTGTAAATAAATGAATTTTGGTAAAGGGACTTCCACCTCCGAGGACTTATTACAGTTCATATGTTTGGTGTGGCCCCCTCAAATCTGGGGAACTCAGAGGTGACGCACATGATAAACATTATTTTGCTTGCTTCTAGTATAAAATTGATCTGAACATCAAATGTGTACCTACTCATGTTCTGCACACTTGAAACCCTTGTGGCTTCTTTGGTGAGCCTGTCTAGAGTATCAATTTGTCAGATGGGACATTATACAAAGGCACACCTGCCCTCTTAGAGATCTTAAAAGAATCCATGGCTCTACAACAAAAAGAAATGGAGGAGTTATATCTGGTTTTCAAATCAATAGATGTCCCTCAACCAATTGAGGGAGTGCCGCACCATTGAAGGTGCCATTTTTCAAATGAGATGTTCAATCGAGGCTGATGTGTCCCCTCAAATGAACAGGAATATGTCAAAGAGCATCTGGGGTTATTACTGATCTTCTGGCTAACATTTATTTCTCAACAGTAAAGTCAAGCTGTCTGACATTTATTACATTGCTGAAAGAAATGTGATGGTGACTAGACTTTCAAAAGTATTTAAATAGTTTTAAAGCACTTTGAGATTTTTTTTGGTGGTAAAAGCTGCAATATAAATGCAAGTCCTTTCCACCTTTTTTGTGGCCCCAATATCCAACAGAAATCAACAGGAGACTTCCCAAAACAGTCCAACTTTGGACTCCAAGAGCATGTGACAGGGGACTCATTCATCCCAACTGTATGGGCTAGGATTAAACCCTGTTTCAAGAGGTGAACTCAGAGTGCATTATTGAGTCCCTCATATATGTAATGACTTCAATCAAGCCATTGAGGTTGGCCTATTGGAATATGAACTCCCTGATTAAGGAGTTAATTGATGGGCCAATTAGGGAGTCTTTTCCTTGTACTTAACTGGGAGTGTCAGTTCCAAAGGTAGATTGCTGACTGATAGCACTCTGCACTGCTGTTAGAACTGTAAATAAAGAGGTTTTAACTAAGGGGTTTCTGCCTCCAAAAACTTATTACACTACGTTCTTTGCATTGGGGTAATAACTAGGGAGCTGGTGGAATTTAAATTCTGGAATTGAGAACTAACTGCAGTATGGTGACCATGAAACGAGCAAACATTGTTATTGAAAATCCCATCTGGTTCACAAATATCTTTTCGGAGAAGAAATCTGCTGTCCTCACTTATCCTACGTGTGACTTCAACAGTGTGACTGACTTTTACAGGAATAGGCAACAAATTCTGGCCTTGCCAGTGACACCCATGAAAGAATATGGAAGAAGTCAGACATCATGTGAATTCTTGTGCAAAATTATAGAACGGCTCAGTAAAAAGGGGCATATTTTACTTAATTTCTCAGTAACCTTTTACAGTTCCGGTGTGGCGTTATTTTTAACAAAATCTAGATTGACATCTTCTTGACTGCCAGAATATGATGTATGGAACGTGAAATCTCCTCCTAATGACGTGTCACATGTGATGTTACTGTGCCTTTAGGAAAGATATTTCAAGCATGTTCTCTGCAGTTATAAGCAGTTCTGTTTTTATTTTCATTGTGGTGCTGGCTGTCTGATTAGTTGCCTTTTTATTGCTGCTTAAATGGTTTGAATGTGGTTTTGATTATGTTTAATCTGGGCCTAATGCACTCTCTGGGAATTTAAGACCTTTTTGAATTGTTGTGGGAAGATTGATTGACAGGTCAGGTGGGACACTGTTTTCCTCTCGCAAGAGTTCTTTTATTTTTAATGTTGGCTGTTGGCTACTTTGAAGCTGTTGGACTCCAGACTGAAAAGCAGTATATTTCTATGTCTCTCACTGGTGTTGGAAATTCAGCTCTTGATGGCTGGATGGCGAGTAACTAGAAGCATGGATTGCCTCTGTCACTTGAAGCAGTTTGCTGGCTAAAAGCTTGAGGTCAGCAGTGACTCTATTTCTACTTCAAGATCTGCTCGAAGTTACAAGGCTGAGAAGCCAGAGTTTCAATTCTCTGTCTAAACGACTAATTCATAACAGGTGTTACAGAGCTTAAAAAAATCCAGCATCGTATAAGCATCCTTGTTTTCTGTGCTAAACTTGGGATGGGTGCATTTTTGAATGGAGGCTCATTTGGTTGGAACAGTGCATTTAGTTGTTAAGGTTTATACAATGTCATGGTTGTTGTTTATGTTGTTTGCAATTGGTCGAAGTTATCATTTTCTGTCAATGAGATTCTTAAATCAACTCTGTTTGATAAAAGCTCCCTGGGGGTCGTTTGAATCATATCTGGAGTGAAATGTCTAATGCTTATCTGCGCCAATTCAAACTTTGGTCTGGGCTGACTTCACAAAATATCTTGGAGTTTCTGATCTGGATTATAACACACATGTAGATATTAAATACATGTCCTCTGAGAGATAAAACCTGTCAACAGAATGGAAGTAGTGAAATAGAGTGTGTTGTGTAAAGAAGGGAAAACAGAAAACTGTGGTCCCGTACACCGCCCATTTATGAAGCACGTTTGTCTGATACCATAAGATCTGCTACAAACATTGATGGCCAACTGCTAAGACCACTGCCAGTTCAGCACGAAATTGGCAATCAAACGAAACAGGGTTTTTTGAATGCTGAAAAGTTGACATAAACCTCCTGACATTGTCATGGTTAAATAATTCCAGAGGTTTTATTGTTGTCAAGTCAGAAGACTCGCAGACCAGCAGAGGACTCACAGACCGAGAATGAATCCCAATGTCATCTGAAGAAATCAATATCTTGAGCCCCAGGAGTGCAAGTGACCGCCCTCGTAATAAGTTTGCATTTAAATGAATGTGGCAGCCCTAGCAAAACTAGAGTCAATGGAAATCAAGGGGAAAACTCTCGGCTGGTTGGAGCCATACCTGGCACAAAGAAAGATTGTTGCCGTTGTTGGAGATCAACCATTTCAGCTCCAGGACATCTCTACAGGAGTTTCTCAGGGTAGTGTCCTAGGCCCAAAAAACCTTCAGCAGCTTCAACACTGACCTTCCTTCCATCATAAGATCAAAAGTTCGCCAATGATTGCACAATGTCCAGCATCATTCATGACTCCTCAGACACTGAAGCAGTCTGTGTCCAAATGGGCTAAGGCTGATAAGTGACAAGTAACGTTAAGTGCCAGGCAATGAACATCTCCGTTGCTGCATCCCTCGCTATCAGCACCCTGGAGGTTACCATTGACCAGGAATTTAACCGGATTAGCTGTATGAATACTGTGGCTACAAGAAGAGATCAGAAATCCTGTGCCAAGTACATTACCTCCTGATTCCCCAAAGCCTGTTCATTATCTACAGGCCAAAGGAGGTGATGGTGTGATGGGAATGATCCTGGGGTCATGCTCTGGGGACCCAGATTCCAATCCCAGAATGGCAGATGGTGAAACTTGAATTCATTGTAGGAAAATCAGGTATTAAAATCCATTTTTGTTTGTCATAAAAACCCATTTGGTTAACCAATGTTCTTTAAGGAAGGAAATCTGTTGTCCTTAGCTGATCTGGCCTGTATATGACACCAAACCCACAGTAATGTGGTTGACTCTGAAATTCTGATGACTTTACTGAGGAACATTGAAGTAGTGGAGGCTACCTCGCTGAATATATTTAAGTTATGGGTAGATAGATTTCTAACAGACAAGGGAATTAAAGAGAGAAAGAGGGAAAGTGAAACTGATCCACTTCAGATCAGCCATGATCTTGTTGAATGGCGGAGCAGGCTCGAAAGGCTAGATGGCCTACTCCTGCTCCTATTACATTCTTACATGAGATTGGCCTTTTGAAGTATGAGCTCCCTATTGAGATCATAATTGCCTGCCCTACTTGTATACAAAAATGGAAGTGTCAGGTCTTGTGGCACTTTGGATTCTGACTGTGTACCAGAAGCATTCTAGGAATGGAGTAGAGTTTGTATCTAAAAGGAATCAGGTGAAGGGACACTGACCTCTCGGAGTTATTTCAGAAATGTCTCAGTAAACAACTCAGTTCAATGGTAATTAGGGAAGGGCAATAAAAGCTAACTTTAGCATTGACGTTCCTTCTATCATAAGCTCAGAGTGGGGATGTTCACTGATAAATGCACAATGTTCAGCACCATTCATGATTCCTCAGATACTGAAGCAGTCCATTTCCCAATGCAAGAAGACCTGGGCTTAGGCTGACAAACAGTAAGTAACATTAAGTGACAGGTAATGACCATCTCTATTGCTGCATCCCTCACTATGATGCACTGAATGAGTTTTTGAAAAAACAAAGAGTATGATGGAACGCTTTCCATTTGCCTGGATAGGTGCAGCTCCAACACCACTCAGGAAGCCTGACACCATCCAAGACAAAGAAGCCCACTAGATAGGACAACCTATCCAGTTGAGATTCTCTCCACCGTCGATGTATTGTCACAGCACTGCGCACCAAAGCTCCTTAGACATTAACTTCCAGCTCACAAACACCACCATCCCAGGACAAGGTTCCCCTCCAAGCCACTCACCATTCTGATTTAGAAATATGACACCATTCCTTTACTGATGCTCGCGCTCTCTCCCTAACAGTACAGTGGGACTACCTACACCACATGGACTACAGCTGTTCAAGCAGGCAGCTCACCATCACCTTCTCAAGGGCAACTAGGGATTGGCAAATAATGCTGGCCCAGATCCCTCGAATGAATAAGGGGGATTTATTCCTTCTACTTTGAACACCTGCTTGACCTTTTAACACAGTAAAATTCCACAAGAAACTTTGCAGTAGTTTTATGAAAAAAAACTGACATCGAAGCATGCGAAATATGATGACATGTAACTTTGATCTTGAAGGAAGTTTTCAGGAGCGTCGTAAAGAATGAAAGGGAGGTAGAGGGGCAGAGAAGTTTGGAGAGGGAATTCCAGAATTTAAAGCCTAGCAGCCAATGATGGGGGAAAGGAGATTCACGAGAGGCTGGAACTGGAAAGGGGTGCGGTATCTTAGTTTAAATTTTACTTATTAGAGTCACAAGTAGGCTTACATTCATGCTGCAATAAAGTTACTGGGAAAATTCCCCAGCTGCCACGCTACCTGTTAGGGTACACTGAGGAAGAATTTTGCGTCTAACCAGCACGTTTTTCAAACTGAGAGAGGAAACTGGAGCATCTGGAGTAAATTCATGCAGACGTAGGGAGAATGTGCAGAGTCCACACAGACAGTGACCCAAGCTGGGAATCGAATCTGGGCCCCTGCGCTGTGAGGCAACAGTGCTAACCATTGTGCCACCCACCAAGAGTTGGAGGAAGTTACAGAAATAGGCCAGAAGGAGACCGTGGAGGATCTGAAAACATGATTTTCTACCAGACAGAAAGCAATACACTCATTATTGTCATCTGAGTTTTACATGCAAAGCTCCAAAGGTTTGTACAGAGGCCAATGATCACAGTCTTATTTCCTTTCTCCCCTATCACGAGCTCTAGTGGTATTCATAGAATCAAGGAATCCCTGTGGCGCAGAGAAGGCCATTCAGCCCATTGAGTCTGCAGTGACTCTCTGACACACTATCTTACCCAGGCCCTCCCCACCACTCTATCCATGTTTTCCTGTGGCTAATCCCCCTACCCCACATATCCTGGGATGCTAAGAGGTATTTTAGCATTGCCAATCCTCCTGATCTGCACATCTTTGGAGTTTAGTCAGAACTCGGAGCACCCAGGGGAAACCCATGCAGACATGGGGAGAATGTGCAAACTGCACACTGGCAGTGACGCAAGCCAGGAATCAAACCTGGGTCCCTGGTGCTATGAGGCAGTGTTAACCACTGTGCCACAGTGCCATATTTGTAGATCTAGTCACTGGAAACAGTGATACAAATTTCCAAGGAGGGTGTGGGTAAAATGATTTTGCGTTTTTGATGATTATTGATGATAATGCTGATGACTGCATTTCTATTGACTTGCTGGAGGAATTCCACTCCCTATAATAATGCCAGAGTCACAGCTGTCCCAAGATGTGTGGATTTGAGAGATTAGCCATGGGAAAATGTTGGGGGTTACATAGATAGAGCAGTGGAGAGGACCTGAGTAAGATACTGTCAATCACTCGTATTTAAGTTTATTTATTACTGTCACAAATAGGTTTACATTAACACTGCAATGAGGTTACTGTGAAAATCCCCTAGTCGCCACGCTCTGGCACCTGTTTGGACACACTGAAGGAAAACTTAGCCCGGCCAATGCACCTAACCACCACGTATTTTGAACTGGGAGGAAACCGGAATACCTAGAGGAAACTCATGCAAACACTGGGAGAGTATGCAGACTCCTCATAGACAGTGGCCCAAGCTGGGAATCAAACCCAGACATTGTGAGGCAGGCAGTGCTAACCACTGTGCCAACATATGACACCAACTTTGAAAGTGGTGATTTTAATCTCAACAAATTCTTAATAAAAGTGAGGTACTGTACTGGGGCCATTTCCCATAACGATGATTTTGTATAGTCACTACCCCCCTGCACCCACATCCCCCAACACTGCACCCCCCACCACCCATGCCCACCAAAATATACTGACTTATCTGTTCCCAAAGCCCAGCTGCTAGATTTTTACGGGAGTTAACATTTCAATGCTATCCAACGGCCGAGTTGATCACAACTGTAAGACTTGATAAGTAACTTTGCATGACCTTGAGTTCAGAAAGCGACAACGGAATGCTGTACCTCAGAACGGAAGTGCGATCTCATTCCTGCATCTGGGAGAAAATAAGGGGAAACAAATAGATTTATTGCACAAAAGCAAATCACAGCACAAGTTACATAATAATGGCAATGTTACATTTAGCTCGGGGTGAGAGTTTACAGTTCTAATTGAATGACACTGGCTACATGTGAATCTCCAAGTCACCTCATGCAAATATCTATATAACCTGCTAATGCCGTTCTTGATACAAATTATCTGTTAAACATTGAATGCAGTCCAGATCCTTTGAGCTTTCAGTCAGCATGGCCTATAGGATGGGGTGAGGATGTCGGGGAGGTTGACAGGGTAGAGATAGACGGGGTGGAGGTGGGGATGGGGAGTTGGCAGGGGGCCAGGTGTAAGGAGGGGACAGTTTAGGAGCCAAATGGGGTAACGAGGGATCGAGGGGGATAACCAAGAGGTTGTACAGTTAGGGAAGGAAAGAAGGGGTGGGTTAGGAAAGTGCGAGGTCAAAGGTGATGTGAAGGTCTGAAGTAGGGCGGGGCGTGAGGTAGGGAAGGGAAGGTGTGGGAGAGATAGGGTGAAGGATGGGGCCTGGGTAGGAGGGAGTAATGATGGGGGGGGGATTCAATTGGGTGAGCCAGATTTGGGATAGGGGGAGAGGGAGAGAAAAGAAGGGGGGAGAAAAGGAAGGGGGAAGGAAGGAACGGTGGGAAAGACAGTGAGGGGGAATGAGTAGGCGAAAACCTGAGGTAGGGAAAGAGTGGGAAAGCGGTGGTGGGGGGGAAAGAGTGGGAAATGGGGAGAAAGAGCGGAGGAAGGGGTGGGGGGGAGAGCGGGGAAGGGGTGGGGGGAAAGAGGGGGGTGGGGGGGGAAAAGAACGGGGAGGGGGGTGGGGGGAAAAGAACGGGGAGGGGGGTGGGGAAAGGGGAGGGGGTGGGGGGAAAAGAACGGGGAGGGGGGTGGGGGGAAAAGAACAGGGAGGAGGGTGGGGGAAAACGGGGAGGGGGGTGGGGGAAAAGAACAGGGAGGAGGGTGGGGGAAAAGAACGGGGAGGGGGGGGGGAAAAGAGCGGGGGGGGGGGGGGGAAAGAGGGGGGGTGGGGGAAAGAGCGGGGGGGGGGGGAAAGAGCGGGGGGGGGGAAAAGAACAGGGAGGAGGGTGGGGGAAAAAAGAGGGGAGGAGGGGGGTGGGGGGAAAAGAACAGGGAGGAGGGGGGGGAAAAGAGGCGGGGAGGGGGGTGGGGAAAAGAACGGGGGAGGGTGGGGGAAAAGAGCGGGGAGGGGGGTGTGGGGGGAAAGGGGGGTGGGGGGGGAAAAGTGGGGAGGGGGTGGGGGAAAAGTGGGGGAAAAGAGCGGGGAGGGGGGTGGGGGGAAAGAGGGGGGGGAAAAAAGTGGGGAGGGGGGTGGGGGAAAAAGAGCGGGGTGGGGGTGGGGGGAAAAGAGTGGGGGGGGGGTGCGGGGAAAAGAGCGGGGAGGGGGTGGGGGAAAGAGTGGGGGGGGGGTGGGGGGAAAAGAGCGGGGAGGGGGGGGGGGGGGGAGGGGGTGGGGGAAAAGGGGAGGGGGTGGGGGGAAAAGAAGGATGTGGGGGGGAAAAGAACAGGGAGGGGGTGGGGGAAAAGAACAGGGGGGGGGGGGGAAAAGAACAGGGAGGGGGGTGGGGGGAAAAGAACGGGAGGGGGTGGGGGGAAAAGAACGGGGAGGGGGGGGGGAAAAGAACGGGGAGGGGGGTGGGGGGAAAGAACGGGGAGGGGGTGGGGGGAAAAGAATGGGGAGGGGGTGGGGAAAGAACGGGGAGGGGGGTGGGGAAAAGAACGGGAGGGGGGTGGGGGGAAAAGAGCGGGGAGGGGGGTGGGGGGAAAGAGTGGGAGGGGGGTGGGGGGAAAGAGTGGGGAGGGGGGTGGGGGGAAAGAAGGGGAGGGGGGGAAAGAGCGGGGGGGAAGAGTGGGAGGGGGGGTGGGAAAGAGTGGGGAGGGGGGTGGGGGGAAAGAGTGGGGGGGGTGGGGGGAAAGAGTGGGGAGGACGTCTAGGTAAATGTGTGGGGAAGAAAGTTGAGGGGGATGAGATTGGAGGGGGAGAGGGTGGGAGAATGTATGGCATTCGGGTGAGGGGGCGATGCTAATAGTTGGGATGGTTGGAGGGGGGAGGGGGTGGGGGTGGTGAATGCGGAGGTGCAGAGCCGGGAGAATCCGCAGGGCGATGGGGAAAGCGAGCGGAGGCGCTTCGCTCACTCACCTCGACTCCTGGAGCGGCCCGAGCCCAGCGTCTTGATGGGGTGGCGAGCCTTGCGGAGTTTGCGGTGCCAGCAGCAGAAGAACAAGATGGTAGCGATGGTGCCCAGCAGGAGCAGCAGCAGCAGCAGGATGCACTGGACACTGTAGGGCTTCAGCAGCACCAGGAACGCCGCTGCTATCATCCTGGGTGGCTGTGAGTGTGTGTGTGTGTGTGTGCAAAATAACCGAGAATGCCTCTCTCTCCCCTCTGCTACATTACCTGGGTGTGAACGCTCAGGGGCACTTGTATTTCCCTATAAAACAGTGTGTCTGCAACCTCACCAGGCACTGTTACATACACACATACATGTCCCCCTCTGCAAGCAACTCAGGGGGAAGGTCTCTTGATATTTTACCCAGCAGACAGCCATCCTGGGACGTGTAAGAAGGAAGGAAGGGAAGGGAGTGTGGGGGGGGGGGAGAATTATTGATTGGATATAAATGTAGAGGACACTAGTCCATGAGTCAGCATGATGCAAAGCAGCATCCTTGTGCTTGCATCCGCAGTCCCTGTGAATTTGGAGAGAGAGAGAGAAAAAAAAGCGCCCAGGGCATAACCTGAGCCATTCACATAATCTCCACCTTCAGAAGCAGACAGGACCGGGAGACTGGCTGTGCTTTCACATTGCAATTAGCATGACCCATTTAATAATATCAGTCCCAGTTTGGGGGACATTGCTAGGGATCTGACCAGCAAAAGCAGCAGCTTATGGGGTCGGGGCGGGGGGGGGGAAACAAGATAGATTTTCTTCTAACCTGACACCACCCAGCAGCAACTCCTGAAGAAATTCTGTGTCATGTTTCTTTCCCCCAGTTATCCGACACAGCATTTTTTTTTACATCACCAGCGTGGTGCATTTAATCCAGACGCATTGCACACAGTCCTCTGAATGTTGCAGTTGTGCAGAGCACCAGGCAAACCCGAGGAAATGCATTTTTGAAAGGTAAATACAAGATCAAAAATGTCCTTTTAAGGCAGTTCTATTTCAACTTTTTTTTAAATTAGTGTAGGCTTACATTAATACTGCAGTGAAGTTATTGTGAAAATCCCTTAGTCGCCACACTCCCAGCGCCTGTTCAGTTTGAGGGACATTCTCTCTTCCACCTTTTTCTGTCAAGGAAAAGATACAAAAGTCTAAGATCGTGTACCAACCCACTCAAGAACAGCTTCTGCCACCAGACTTTTGAATGGACATACTTTGCATTAATTTGATCTTTCTCTGCACCCTAGCTGTGACTGTAATACTACATTTGGCACTCCCTCGTTTCCTTTTCTATGAACGGCATGCTTGGTCTTGTAGCACACAAGAAAAAATACTTTTCACTGTTTTCTAACACATGGGACGGTAATAAATCAAAGTAAATTCGATGCAGCTAACCAGCACATCTTTGGCACTGTGGAAGAAAATCAGAGAACCCCAAAGAAACCCATGCAGGCACGGAAAGAACATGCAGACTCCGCACAGACAGTGACCCGAGCCAGGGATCGAACATGGGTTCCTGGCGCTGTGAAACAGCAATGTCACCCCATATTTATCCATATCACAGTTACACGCAGTTTTGCATAAGGTACATGACAGCAAATGTGAGACCAGTTTCTTACTGGGGTTCGTTATTTTGTGCCAGACCTGACTTGCTTGAGTTTTCTGCAGTACAAGAATAGACACTCAGTTTGTAATTGCCAAATAGCTGCTACGCTCACTTAATTACATGCAGAATAAATAGACGGCTGATCATTTTTCCAGACATGGAATTAACATTGAAATTGCAGCATTAGAAACACCAGTTCTATCTAAGTGCTCCATGTCGGTGTTTCTGCTCCGCACCAAGCCTCCTCCCACATCTACCACATCTCACCCTATCAGCATTATTCCTTTCTCCCACATCTCTTTATCTACAGACATTATCTGGTAACTGTGTTTCAAGAACAGGAAACTTTAGTCAATTGGTTATTGCAATCAACCTCCATCCACCCACACAGGAAATGAAATAAATCTGTGTCCGAGAGCGCGGTTGCAGCTAAAGGCCCACCATTGGTACCTGAGGCTATTCAGCTTTTTGACTCCGTTTAGTTATTCAATTGGATCATGGCGGACGTGTATCTTTAACTCCATCAAACTATCTTCCATAATCCTTAACAGCCGAACCCAATAAAAATCTATCAATCCCAGTTTTGAAATGTCAATTGATCCCTGGTGCCAGTAGCTTTTTGAGGGAGTGCATTCCGGATTTCCATTACCCTTTTGTGAGAAGGTGCCTCCAGACAGCGGGACTATAATGTGTCAAAAGCTTTGAGTGGTGAGTGTCAGGAACAAGCAGGTAGCAGTAGAGGTGAGTACAATTTTGTCTTTTAAATAGCATTTAGATAGTTACATGGGTAAAATGGGCAAAGAGGGATATGGGCCAAACATGGGCAACTGGGACGAGCTAAGTGGCTAAAAACAAGGCAGCATGGACAAGTTGTTCCGAAGGGTCTGTTTCCATGCTGTAAACCTCTATGACTCGCTGATTTTGACATGACTGGATCAACTTCCGTTTTTTAAAATTCTTTCTAAGGATGCAGGCATCGCTAGCAAAGCCAGCATTTATTGCGCATCTTGGCATTTCGGCTTAGATCAAGGGTCAGATCGGGGCCAAAGTGCCTTATCCTGTCAGCTTCGATCTTGTTTGTCTCCCGTGTGGGGATCATGAACAGGATTCAATTGGATTTTGAATTTGGTTTTGGGAGAAAGTAAGGAGTGGCTTTGCCTGACCCACTCTGAGTACTGGCTGCACAACTTTAAGGATGGAGCGAAACATTTTTTTTTAAACATTCACTGCTCATCCTTAATTGCCTTTGAGATGGTGGTGGTGAACAGCCTTCTTGAATCGTTGCAATCCCTGAGATGTAGGTATACCCACAGTGGTGTTTGGAATGGAGATATCAGAAGCTATTTAAATGTGAGAACACAAGACTGCTGCCTCACAAGAACCCAGTTCAATTCCAGCCTTGGGTGACAGTCTGCATGGAGTTTGCATGTTCTCCTCCTGTCTGCATAGGTTTCATCTGGATGCTCCGGTTTCCTTCCATACTCCAGGTTAGGTGGATTTAGCCAGACTAAATTATCCCTGAATGTCACAAGATATATAGATTAGGGGGTAAATAATGGAGTTACTGGGATAGGGCCTGAATGGGATGCTCCGGCAGAGAGTTGGTGCAGACTCGATGGGTTGAATGGTCTCCTTCTGCAATGTCAGGGTTCTATGTTCTATGAGTCAGCAGTGCTGTTCAATCAGGTCATGTTGCCATAGTAACTCCAGCTCTGATTTAGAACAACACAATGGGTTTAAACACCGTGTTAAAGACAGTGCAAGCAGCCAGAAATCTAACGGACGTCTATTGAAATAAAGTTGTGAAGGGTTTAGCTAGAGGGTAGAGTGAAAAACTATGTTCTCTGGTCAAACATTAAGTGAGAAAGACTCATCAATTTAAAATGATATCAAGAGGAAAAATGGGTGAGAAGAAACTTCTTCATGTGCAGAACGGGGGGAGAATTGAAGTCCTTTCTGAAGTAAGGCACAGTACGAAGTCTCACAACACCAGGTTAAAGTCCAACAGATTTATTCAGTATCACGAGCTTTCAGAGCACTGCTCCTTATCAGATGAAGGAGTAGCGTTCTGAAAGCTCATGATACCAAATAAGCCTGCTGCTGGGCTGCTCCTTCATCAGGAGAGTGACTCACCTGATAAAGGAGCAGCACTTCAAAAGTGTGTGATACCAAATGAACCTGTTGGACTTTAACCTGGTGTTGTGAGACTTCTTACTGTAACCACCTCACTCCCAACGCCGGCATCTCCACATCATTTCTCAGGTAGCACTGCGAGGGGGTTGGGTCAGCTCAGTTGGCTGGACAACTGGTTTATGATACAGAGCAAAGCCAGCAGCGCAAGTTCAATTTCCACACCAGCTGAAGTTATTAATTCAGTCTCGACCTTGCCCCTTGCCTGTGGGGCAATTTAAATCACCACCAGTCAGCTCTTCCCCACAAAAGGGAAAGAAGCCTTTGGTCAGCTGGGACCGTGGCAACTTTGCCTTTCAGTGTTGGGAGCCAGAGAACACGGTATCTTTTATGGGAAAAATGGCTAAACATTTGAAAGAAAGGAAGGCATGAAGCTAAGGACAGAAAGAGCACAGGTTTTAGTTTTGATAGCAGTGGCAGCCAATAGTGAGGTCTTTGGAAAACTGGCACGTATGCCAAAGACAGAATTGGAGGAACGCAGAGATCCCAGAGGGTTATCTGGCTGGAGGAAGTTGCAAAGATAAGGAAGGGTTTTGAACACGAGAATGAGACACTTAGGGTAGAATTTTATGAAATAAATTTGAAGTGCCAAACAAGCGGGAAAACAGGAGAGAATTGTGCCTTCTTTTCGGCAGGTCACAACCTTATGGCACTTAGTGCAAAAAAAGAGACAGGATGCAATTCTCACTATTGGGAGTGGGGTGGATGGAGCCTATTCTCACTGTTGAAGCCAGCTACTGAGCTCTTGGGGCACCATTGCGCAGGGACCCTGCTTCTCCTCCCCATCCGTACCAACAGATATCAGGATCACACTTCCCTGCAGATATCAGGATCACACTCCCTCTACCCCTGTGCCAACTCCCCCCCCCAACAGAAATTGTGGCTTGTCCACCTGTCCCCTTCCCCAACTGATCACTTTGCACAGTTCCCTTCCCTCCCCAATTGCCACCTCCGCTGAGATCTCCCTATCATCCCAATCACTGCCCCTGTAAAGTTTCTACCCCAAGCTCGATCACCGCTCTTCCAGAGCTCCCCCGCCACTCCAATCACCACCCCTGCGGAGACTGCCATCACGTGATTGATTGGTGCAGTAAGATCGTGCCTTTAATATCTGTAATACCACTTCCTCAACAGCAATAAATGCTATCCGTGCCAACAATGCCTACATGTTATGGATGAGTAAAAGAAATCTGAGGCATTGCCAAACCTGGAACTACTGCTGATGAGTGAATAGAGGTGATGGGTAAATAGAACTTGGTGTAAATTACGATGGGCAGAGATTTGGGTGAGCATATGGTTATGAACTGCAATGACTGCAAGCATACCAAACGTGTGTACTGTACTCAAGAGTATCCAGTGAGCAACATAGGAACCTGGTCTAGAGAGCATCGGAATAGGGTACAGCATCCATAGAATTCCTACAGTGTAGAAGGAGCCATTCAACCCATCAAATCTGCACTGACCACAATCCCACCCAGGCCCTATTCCCATAACCCCCTGATCCCTAATCGCCCTGACACTTGATTGACCCTGTGATTGATTGGGTCAACCACACTTATTTTTGAGCAGTGTCAATCAACCTAACCCGCATTCCAAAGATGTGCAGGTTAGGTTGATTGGCCATGCTAAATTGCCCCTTCGTCTTGGGGGACTAGCTAGGGTAAATGCATGGGTTTATGGGGATAGGGCCTGGGAGGGATTGTGGTCAGTGCAGGCTCTGTGGGCCGTATGGCCTCCTCCTGCACAATGGGGATTCTGTGATTCCATGATCTTTGGAATGTCAGAGGAAACCACAACACTTGAAGGAAACGCATGCAGACAGAGGGAGAACATGCACACCCCACATGGACAATAACCTGAGGCCAGAGTTAATCCAGGGCCCTGGTGCTGTGAGGCAGCAGTGCTAACCACTGTGCCACTGTGCCACACAGACACAGAATAATAGAACTAAGAGGTTATAGAGGCATGGATGAGTATTTCAGCATCAGATGAATTGAGGAGGATGGAGATGTGGGTGGGTGGGGAATAGGGTGATGTTAAGGAGGTAAAAGTAAGTGGTGTTAGTGATGTAGAAGATATGGATCAGAGGTTCATCTCAAGATCAAATTGGACGGCAAGGTTGTGAGCAGCCTGGTTCGTTGAGAGTGACTGCACTACATCAAAAACCATCTCTTGAACACTCCACCTTAGAAACAATGAATGCTTATTTTAAAGGTCTGTCTATAACATGAATGAGGCAAATCTTAGTATAAATCCCTTGAATCCTCAGATCTAATGAGCTGACTCCACATGTCCACCGATAATTGCATCGCCCACATACAATGCTGTACTTTGAAGATCTAAGAAGCCCTTTTTCACCATAACACCATGCTGATTATGTATCAATGCAAAAAAGTCAGTGTTGAAAAAGCATAAATTTGTTGCAAATGGCCATTTGCGTTCCTGTGTCTGAGTAAATAAATATTCTGTTATCATCTGGCAGCCATTACCTGAAGAAGGACCACACTCTTTTGGAAAGATACAGTTATAAATTTCACCTCCACAAAGCTTCCTCTTTGTTTTTCAAAATGATCTGAGGAATGTACTGATCAAAAGTGTAAGAAGAAGAAGAATATTCCATCAATGAAGCAGACTGAAAGGTAGTGATCTGTCTTGGGGATTTCAGTACATTGCACACACTTGGAATGCCAAATCAAAATGCAGTCATTGGGCAAAATGATCAAATCCAAGAGCAGGATTTGGAAGACAGTAAAACTTTCAAGTTAAAATGAGGACTCAGAAAGACATAAAAATTCGAATTTAAAGTTTATTTATTAGTGTCACAATTAGGCTTACTAACCGACTGTGGGAGAGCAGCCAGAGGAAACCCACTCTGATAAGTGCAGATTCCGCACTGAAGCTGGGAATCAAACCCGGGTCTCTTTCAATCTGCTGCATTGATGGAATATTCTTCTCCTTACACTTTTGATCAGTACGTTCCTCAAATCATTTGGATACTTGGATTCTTTTAAAGAAGGTAATTAATTCGCCTCGGACTGTCAACAAACATACATTTTCTAATAAGTTACCTGAGCAGCATACTACTTGAGAGGGAAGGTTGTTTGTCTGCTTTGAACTGGAGTCACTTTAATTGATGGGGGAAGAACTGGCAAAGGCTAATGATTTCCAGCAAATATGACAGAGGCAAACATTAAGTTCCTGACTTGTTGCTTTTCAAATCAGTGTGTTTTGGGGGATAAACTGAGAAGGAAGGTTGCTCTAATTTGCTCTCTGCCTGCCTTGCTAAAATTCCATGTATGGTTATTAACCTGCAGCCAGAAAATCTTCATTTGAGTGTAGCTTCTCTGCAGTTGGAAATCTAAAAGGTTGAGATGAGAGAATTGATCCAGCTATGCCAGAGCTCCATTAGTGAAAGCCTCCAGACATCCATTAAATCTTCATATGAAGGAGCTTCAGATTTACAGCATTGAAATCCTGCAAACTTTATCTTTTATGTTATAATGCTTATCCTCCAAGCCCCATCTTCACAGATTGACAGCATTGAAACCCTGCAAACTTTATCTTTTATGTTATAATGCCTATTCTCCAAAGCCCATCTAGCTATTTGTCCTTTGTTTGTCTGCGTGTGTATGTGCACCTGCAAGTGCTGGGTTTTGTTTTAAAGGGATAGTTATTCTTCAGTAGTACAAGTGTGTGAGTTTTTTATTCATTCACACATTGTGAGTGTCACTGGTTGGGCCAGCATTTATCGCCCATCCCTTGAACTGAGACCAATTCAGAGGGCATTTAAGTAGTATGCTTGTTGACAGTCCAAGATGAATTAATGATTTTCTTTAAAAATATTCAAGTGTCCAAATAATGTTGTGCCCTTTCACCGGGCCTCACAGCATCAGGGACCCGGATTCCATCCCATTGGGTCACTGTCAATCACATTGCTGAAGTGGGTCTGAAGTCACATGTCGGCCATTCCAAGTAAGAATGGCAGATTTCCTTCCCTAAATGACATTAATGAACCAGATCGGTCTTCACAACAATAGACAACAGTTATCCTGAGACCTGTAATTCCAGATTTGAATTCAAATTTCACCATCAGTCCTAGTGGGATTTGAACCAGTATCCTCAGAATATTACCCTGGTCTTGAGATAACCAGTCCAGTGACAATATAGTAAGTAAATCATTCTGAGTTTATTGAAAGAGACTGTTTAAAATCGTTTTGATTCTGGGTCTTACAACAATGGAAGATAAATAATTGGCCATTTTAGTGTGTGAATTAAACTTTGAAAGTAATGGTGTGATCCATGGATGAATTTACTAACTTTGATCACTATTGTGAGATAGGATCATAGAATTCCTACAGTGCAAAAGGCGGCCATTTGGCCCATCAGATCTGCTCCAATTTTCTGACAGAGCATCCCTCCCAGGCCATATCCCTGAAACCCCACATATTTAATCTCCTTAACCTACACATTTTTGGACATTAATGGGCAATTTAGCATGGCCAATGCACCTAACTTGCACATCTTTGGATTGTGGGAGCAAACCAGAGCACCCAGAGGAAACCCACGTAGACAAGGAGAGAACCTGTAAACTCCAAAGACTGAATTGGACGCGGGTCCCAGGAGCAGTGAGGCAGCAGTTCTAACCATTGTGTCACCGTACTGCCCATGTGATTTGCAATGTTGGACTAGATAAACTGGACATTATGGTCATAGCACAATAAAATAACACGAGAGATAAAGTTTTGATATCTTTAGCACTGAAAATAGCTGTTATAAAGCAGCCTTGGGGTTGATGTTTTTAACTTAGAGCCTGAATTATGTGTGCAATGAGTACTGCAGGAACTCATATATTATCTTACAATAGGTTTATAGAGAAATTTTAATGTGTTTTCGAATGGAATGGGAAACCTGCAAACCAAATTTAATATCTGCTCTAAGATAGCAGTTATTGTCGGAAAACTGATGTGAATCACTCTGTGACAAGCAAGCTGTGACGTCTTCAAAATTGAATGCATATATCATTGCACCAGCTAGGAAATTATAGAGACTTCAGGTATTTGTAATTTGTTTTCACAACACCATTAGTGATCAGGATACACGTAAAACTTTCTACTGTACTTCACAGGGAAGTGATCAAACAATCTTTGACACCAAATCACGTTAAGGGCATATTAGAACAAGCACAAAGTTTGGTTGGGCAGCATGGTGGTACAGTGGTTAGCACTGCTGCCTCACAACTCCAGGGATCTGTGTTCGAGTCCCTGATCGGGTCATTGTCTGTGTGGAATCTGCACGTTCTTCCCATGTCTGCATGGGTTCTCTCCATGTGCTCTGGATTCCTCCTGCAGTCCAAAAAATGTGCTGGTTAGGTGCCTTGCTTGACCATGCTAAATTGCCCCTCAGTGTACCTAAACAGGCACCAGAGTGTGGCGACTAGGGGATTTTCACAATAACTTCATTGCAGTGTTAATGTAATGTCTGACACTAATAAATAAACTTCGAGAAGTAGGATTTAAGAATCATCTTGAAAGAAATGGAATGGCTTAGAGAGGAAATGCCAGAGCTTAGGGCTGTGTCAGCTGCGAGCATCATTGCCAATAGTGAACTGAAAACAAACCTGGATGTACAAGAGATCAGAATTTGGATAGCGCAGATGTCTCAGAGGGTTAGTTATAGAATGTTAGAAATTTACAGTATGGGGAAACAGGTCCTTCTGCCCAACTTGTCCATGCCGCCCATTGTTTTAAACCACAAAGCTAGTCCCAACTGCCTGCATTTGGCCCATATCCCTCTATACCCATCTTACTCATGTAACTGTTTAAATACTTTTCAAAAGACAAAATTATTCCCACCTCTACTACTGCCTCTGGCAGCTTGTTCCAGACATTATTACCCTCTGTGTGAAAAAAATTGCCTCTCTGGACCTTTTGTATCTCTCCTCTCTCACCTTAAACTTATGTCTTCTACTTTTGGACTCCCCTTTAGGAAAAAATGTTGACTATTTAGTTGATCCAGGCCCTCATTATTTAATAGACCTCTATAAGATCACCCCTAAGATCCCAATGCTCCAGGGAAAAAAGTTCCAGTCTATCCAGACTCTCTTTATAACTCAAACCATCAAGTCCTGATAGCATTCTAGTGAATCCCTTCTGCATTCTTCCTAGTTTAATAATATCCTTTGGAGAACCTTTGTGGAGTTGTAGGTCTGCAGCAGGTTCTAAAAGGAGGGAGGGGTAAGATCATGAAGGGGATTGAAAAGGAGGTAATTTTAAAATTGAGGCATTGACCAACTGGTAATCATAGGTCAGCGAGCACCAAGGCAACAGGAATTATTAATATAGAGTTCAATCCATGCATCAAGTTGAAAATAAAATATATATATTTACACCCCACAGTTCTATCTGTCATTGGTTGAGTAAATTGACATGTAAATTGCTTTCAGCCGTCTGCTAATGCTGCTTTTGATAGCTGATGGGAACTGCATCACAGCTCCCTGAATTACCTCACCCTTCGATTTCCTGTCAGTGAGGTGTTGAGTCATCCATCCATTTCAAACCGACATCTGGTTTAGCTGAAGATGGGAATATTTTGGGAATGTTCAATCACAGCTTTTCAACACCATAAGCTGCAGAGTGAACAAGGCGACACGGTGATGCAGTAGTTAGCATTGCTGCCTCACAACGCCAAGGACCAGGGTTCGATTCCTAGCTTGAGTCTCTGTCTCTGTGCAGCCTGCACGTTCCCCCAGTAAGCGTGGGTTTCCTCTGGGTATCCCGATTTTCTCCCATAGTCTGAAGGACATGCTGGGGTTAGGTGCATCGGTCATGCTAAATTCTCCCTCAGTATATAGCAGAAGTAATTGAAGTAATCAAATGTTTATTTATTTACTAGTCACAAGAAGGCTTACATAAACACTGCAATGAAGTTACTCTGAAAATCTCCTGGTTGCTACACTCCAGTGCCTGTTCGGGTGCACCAAGGGAAAGTTTAGCATAGTCAGTGCACCTAACCAGCATGTCTTTCGCACTGTGGTAGGAAACTGGAGCACCCGCAGACTCCGCACAAACAATAATACGAGTTGGGAATCGAACCCAGGTCCCTGGCATCATAAGGCAGCAGCGCTAACCACTCTCCCTACAGAGCGATTGAGATTGCTGCATGTAATGTCTGACCCAGGTAGAATACAGATCAAGTTGGCTAGAATTCAATTTCAGATAAAGCAGCTTGAAATGGAAAAAGGAATTTCAAATTGAAGAAGAGAAAGGAAGAGAAATGTGAAGCCTTTGACTTGAATTCCAGAGAGAGAGAGAGAGAGACGTTTACATGGGAGGAAAGAAATAAGGAATGAGAGCTATGACTCTATGGGAAACTGTTTACACTGGTAGGATCAGAAAGCAAGTCCAGACAGAAGCTAGAGTGTGGCGACTAGGAGATTTCCACAGTAACTTCATAGCAGTGTTAATCTAAGCCTACTTGTAACACTAATAAATGTGCCGTGATTTAGGATAATATCGTGAAAGCAGGTTTAATAACTGTCAAAACAGAACTGGATATGCAAATTTGAAAAATGCAGCATGAACCTGGAAGGGCATGGGAGCTGCAAAGCACAAGGAGCTGCATGGAATAATACAGTGCTAATAGTAAAGACCTGGCTGCAAAAAGGAAGGACTGGGAACTCAATGGTTCAGATTTTCCAAACGCGCTCAGCCCAGAACTGGAAAATCCCACCGGAGGTCAACGGACCTTTGCATGGTCTGCTACTCCGCAACTTTAACTGAATAAGTTCTGCTCTGGTTCAATTTACCAAAATGCATCACCTTGTATTTATCTAAATTAAACTCCATCTGCCATTCTTCAACCCACTGGCTGAATTGATCAAGGTCCCATTCTAGATAACCTTCTTCACAGTCCACTATGCCATCAATCTTGGTGCCATCTGCAAACTTACGAACAATGTCTCCTAAATTTTCATCAAAAATTGGGTATCTTCATTGAATTACAGAATTCCTGTAGTGCGAAAGAAGACTATTCAGCCCATTCAGTCTGCATCAACCCTCTGACAAAGTATCTTATTCAGGTCAACACCTCCATCTTATCCCTCTAACCCCACAAATATATACGGCTAATCCATCTAATCTACACATCTTGGGACATTAAGGGGCAACTTAACCTGCAGATCTTTGGTCTGTGGGAGAAAACTCACAGAGACACAGAGAGAATGACCTCTTTCTGCATTGGAGGGCTTCTATGATTCAATAAAGATGCTGAATAATATCACAGGTTTGATGGAGTAGAAGGGAGAAAGTGCTTAGACTGGAATGGTCAGAAACCATGGATTAAACTCCATACAGACAGTGACCCGAGGCTGGGATTGAACCTGGGTCCCTGGCGCTGTGAAGAAACAGTGCTAACCACTGCGGCAATCATCTTCTGTTATCACGGAATCTTCTACACTTCACTGCTCGAGGATTCTTAAGTCCCTCTATATAAATGAAATTCCTCATCCTTGGCACAATTCTGATAAATCTCCTCTGCACCCCCGGGGGCACAGTGGTTAGCACTGCTGCCTCACGGCGCCAGAGATCCGGGTTCCATTCTGGCTTGAGTCACTGTTTGTGCAGAATCTGTATGTTCTCCCTGCGTCTGTGCGGGTTTCCTCTGGGTGCTCCGGTTTCCTCCCACAGTCCGAAAGACGTGCTGGTTAGGTGCATTGGCCATGCTAAATTCTCCCTCAGTGTACCTGAGCAGAATCTGGAGTGTGGTGACCATGGGATTTTCACTATAGTGTCAATGTAAGCCTACTTGTGACAAAAATAAATCAACTTTAACAAGTGTATCTGTGATGTAGTGTCTGTGTAGCATGTGTCTGCTGGTGTTAGTGTTGTTGTCATATGATATCATGCATCTTTCAGGGGGTGTATCCTAAACTAGTGTCAATCATAGCTTGGATCACGTAGATCAAGCCCAAGACAGGAGCTGTCTTGTCAGCTTGGATCAGGAATGTCTCAACTTGTTGTGACTCTGAATTGGAGTTGATTTGATTGAATTGGAATAAAAACAAAAAAAATGCGATACATTAATCTCACGATTCATAACCAGTTTGCATGCAGCAGGACTTTTGAGATGTGTCTATCATCATCTCCCAGTTAACTCTGTCTGTATATAGCTTTATCTTCAAATAAAGCATCTAGGTCATAATTTCACCAGTCCTTGGAATCTTAGTGTCAAAGTGAAAAACAATGTAATGCACATGTCTCTCTGTCTAGATAAATGATTCACATTTGAAATGCACGAAGCCTTTTCCTATGGTTACATCTTGTGAGAGGGGAGAAGCCGGGCTCTTCGCCCATGTTTCCTAGTTTATAAACAAAAAGGCTTGCATTTATATAAAAGCAAATTATTGCAGATGCTGGAATGTGAAACCAAAAGAGAAAGTGTTGTAAAATCTCAGCAGGCCTGACAGCATCTGTCAGGTGAGAAAAATCTGATGTTTTGACTCCAGATGATCCTTTGTCATCTGAACTCAAAATATCAACTCCTCTCTTCTTACAGATGCTTCTACACCTGCTGAGATTTTCCAGCATTTTCTCTTTTGGTTTGCATTTATACAGTGTCTTTTGCTCCTTGGGACTTGCCAAAGTGCATTACAGCTTATAAAGGACATTTTAAGTGTTGTCACTTCAGTAAAGAAGGTAATAAAGCAGTTCATTTCAGACCAAGACTATGCTACACTGTCGGAGATGTTGTCTGTCCTTTCAGTATGACTGAAATGCTATGGGATATTCGATGAACTGCAAGGGATTTACCCCAGTGTCCTATCTCAGTCTACCTACAGATGCTGCCAGACTTATAAGCTTCTGTTTTAATGCCCTGGTCAATATTTATCCCTCAATTAGTATCATTGAATAAACAGATTATCTAGTCATTATTGAATTGTTATTTGTAGATCTTGCATTTGATAAATTGAATGCTGTGTTTCTAATTATATCAACAGTGACAACAATCTAACAGTTCTTCGTTGGCTGTAAAACACTAGTTACAGAAGGTACTCCAATAAACATTCATCCTTTTTTAAGCAGTCATGGGATTCTGCATCTTCATTTAAGAGAGCCTTGATCTTTGTTGTCACTTCAGCCCCACACTTCTGATCTACAGGCACCTGGTGCGGAGAGGGGTGGGTCGGGATGCGGACCTCCTCATGAACCTTCTCCTGGGCCTGGCTAGACGTGCCATCAATTGGTCCAGACAGGAGGCGATCGACGGAGTCATCCATCCCGACTGTCTGCCCCTCTACCACAGCAACATTCGCGGCCAGGTGTCCCTGGAGAGGGAGCATGCGGTGTCCACAGGCGCATTTGGTGCCTTCCATGCTCATTGGCACTGCAGGGCCTGGGGTGCGTTATAGACCCCAACAATCACATTTTGATTTAACGTTTCACGTTTGCTTTTCAACATTGTTTTTCGTTTGGGCCGTCCCCTCTTCCTTTTTGGGGCCTGCCCCTTTTAATTTGTCCCTAAATAAATTTGAGTTTGTTCACTTGTTTGGTGCCTCAAAAGAGCTGCTGCAGCTTCAGGACCTGTAAATGCAGCATTCTCTCAGTATTCCATTGGGCGTATCAGCATAAGTGAGATCCTCAAGTCTCTGGGATTTAAACCATTACCTTCAGAAGCAAGACTATTACCCACTGAAACCATTCAATACACTTATATTTTAGTACATTTTAGCTCTTTAAAACTAAACTGGGTGGCAGTGATGCTAACCACTGTCTCACAGCGCCAGGGACCCCACGTTCGATTCCTATCTGGGGTCATCGTCTACATGTCCTCCCTGTATCTGAATGGGTTTCCTCTGAATGCTCTGGTTTCCTTCTACAATCCAAAAGATGTGCTGGTTAGGTGCATTGGCAATGCCAAATTCTTCCTCAGTTTACCTGGACAGGTATATAATGCCGAAAGCTTGCGAGTTTACTATCAAATAAATCAGTTGGATTTAAAAAAAAAACTGGTGTTGTCAGACCTCTTACTGTGTTTACCCCAGTCCAACGCCAGCATCTCTACATCATACCTGGACAGGTGCCAGAGTGTAATGACTAAGTGATTTTAATAGTAACTTCATTGCAGTGTTAATGTAAGCCTACTTGTGACACTAATAAATAAACTTTGATAGATATATTGGTACATTTTAGTTACTTGGAAAGCCAATTGAAATATCTCAGTAAATTAACATTTTTTTTGAGATAAATGCAAAATACTGAAGTCTGAAACAAAAATGCTGGAACATCTCAGCAGGTCTGACAGCACCTGTGATGAGATGAATGTAGCTCCAACGTTTCGAGTGTAGATGACTCTTGTTTGGTTCTGCACTCATTTCCCACAGATGCCGGGATACCTGCTGAAATTTCCCAGCACTTTTTTTTTGGTTTTTTTTGTAACTAATTTCTTAAACTGGGCTGAGTTGCATGAATTTTCTTGCTGTTTTTATTTAAGAAAGTAAATGACTTGTCCCTAAGTTTCTCTACCTGTGCCATACCTGGTGATGGATGCTGCACACACACCTGACGTCTACATTGTGAGTCAGGCGCCCCCTCTGTGTGCAGTACCAGGGACCGCGGCGCAGGCGCAGTGAGCAAGGGGCGGGGAAAGGGAGCGGGCTGACGCTGGGCGGGCAGCGCAGGCGCAGTGACCAGGGGTTCGGGCCTGGACGGGGGGCGGGGGGGCGGCCGAAGGGAAATCAAGGCAGTGGCGCAGGCGCATTGACCAGGGTGGGGAAAGTGAGGGACGGCGCACGCGCGTTGAGCAGCGTGTACAGGCAAACGCAAGCGCAGTGACGAGGAGGTGGAAGGACGGCGACGCCGGCTCGCTGAGGGCGGCGCAGGCGCACTTCTGCCCCGCGGGGAAGAGGTCGGCGCAGGCGCACTGACCGGTGGAAGTGGTCGGCGCAGGCGCATTGACTGGAGGAAGAGGTCGGCGCAGGCGCACTTCTGCCCCCGCGGGAAGAGGTCGGCGCAGGCGCACTGACCGGTGGAAGAGGTCGGCGCAGGCGCATTGATTGGAGGAAGAGGTCAGCGCAGGCGCACTTCTACCCCCGCGGGAAGAGGTCGGCGCAGGCGCACTTCTGCCCCCACGCGGGAAGAGGTCGGCGCAGGCGCACTGACCGGTGGGAGAGGTCGGCGCAGGCGCATTGACTGGAGGAAGCGGCCCGCGCATGTGTGCCGGCCGGTCGAAGCGATAGGCGCAGGCGCGTTGACTGGAGGAAGACGGCAGTGGCGCAGGCGTAGTGAGGGGTAGCCAGTTTCTGGAGCAGCGTTGATGTCAATGTGAGGAGTTGTTTGGCGCGGTTTGTGAGTCTTCTCCCTTTCCTGGGTTAATAATTAACTCCCTCAGCGCTCTCGCAAGCATATGCACTGTGGTTTGAATACAATGATGAGAGGAGTGTGCATTCGAGCAGCTGCAGCAGGGCACTGAACCTCTGCTGGACTGGGGACAAGTTTGCAAGCTGTGTCTGCCTGCCTGTGTGTGTGTGTGTGTGGATTGCTGAAGAAGCAAGCTGGTGTGCTGCAGGTTGGTGTAGAGATGAAAACTGAACTGGGGGATTGCAGAAAGACAAGCTGCAAGGGGTTGGGGATGTTTACTATTCTGACTTACTTAAAAAAAACACAGGTTTTGCTCTATCAGTATAAGGCAGTTGCCTCTATTAGACAATTTGTGCCAATTCCTGGGCTTCTCATTATAGTCCTGCATATTGTCCATGTTCAGATAATAATCCAGTTCCCTTCCAAAAATCTCCATTGGGTGGCACAGTGGTTAGCACTGTTGCTTCACAGCTCCAGGGACCTGCATTTGATTCCCAGTTTGGGTCACTATCTGTGTGGAGTTTGCACATTCTCCTTGTGTCTGTGTGGGTTTCCTCCGGGTGCTCCAGTTTTGTCCCACGGTCCAAAGATTTGCGGGTTAGGTTGATTGGCCATGCTAAAATTGCCCCTTGATATCCTGGGGATGTGTAGGCTAGAGGGATTAGGTATAATATGTAGGGATATGTGGATAGGGCCTGCACTGTAGGGTTCTATGTTCAAATAGTCACTCTCAAGGTGTATTTGTTTAACTTCTAGAGTTTTAGTTGTCCAAAACCTCTGTTGTTGCCCAATTCTGGTCCATTACTCAGCCATTAGCAGCAATGCTGTTTGGGTCACAGTGTCTGAAAAAAAGGGGCTGTCACAGGATTTGTGCTGTTGATTTATCCCCTTGAGTGCAGAATATGAAAGCAATGAATGTGTAAAAAGAAAAATGGAAAATTGAGGTTTTTTTTAAAACCATTAAAGTGAGCAAATGAGTTGAGCTGACCATTTTGGGATGATGTCAAGGTTTTTTTTGCACTATGTTGTGACAATCTGGAAATTTCCCACCAAAAGTAACTGTTGAGGTCTGGGGATTTGTGGAAAATTAAGGCTGAGGTGGACAGGCTAACTCTTCTCTCCTAATATCCTGTTAGAACGTTTTCAGCTCAAATCCCAGCATCTGCAGTATTTTGCTTAGTTTCTTGGATAGATTATTGTTGGTCAAAGGTATTTAGGTAATAGCCAAGATAAGTATAGATAAAAGCAAAATATTGGGGATGCTGGAGTCTGAAACAGTATATGCTAGGAAGTCTCAGCAGGTCTGACAGCATCTGTGGAGAGAGAATAGAGCCAATGTTTCAAGTCTGGATGACTTCAAAGCCATGCACGTGTGAGTAGATGGATTTAAGGTACAGATCAGCCATGCATGCTCTAATTGATTGGTTAAGCAGACTTTAGGGGCTGAATGGCCTTTTTCTGCCCTGTGGAATTTTGGTAATACATCTATGTCTACAGCAGAAGATGCCTCCAAAGGTGATGAAGCATGAGTTATAAACGTTTTGATTTTTGTTCATTCTTGGGATGTGGTATTGCTAGCTGGGCCAGCCTTTATTGCCAGTCTGTAATTGCCCTCAAGATGGTGGTGTTGAGCTGCATTCTTCAACCACTGCAGTCCACGTGAGATAGATACGCCCACAATGCTGTTTGGAAGAGAGTCCCAGGATTTTAACTTGTGGACAGTGAAGGAAAGGCAGTATATTTCCAAGGATGGGATGTGTGTGGGAAGAGAACTTGCGGGTGATAGTGCTCTCATGCAACTGTTCTCTTGTCTCCCTGAGTGGTCAAACTCATTGGATTGGAATGTGCTATTAGTGAAGTCTTGGTGAGTTGCTGCAGGGCTTCTTTGAATGGTACACACTGGTGATATTCCCACATCTGTCTGACATTATGATGGAGGGAAGGTCGTTGATGAAGCAGCTGAAGATGATCAGGCCTAGGGCACGACTCTGAGGAATTGATGTGGCGATGTCCTGAGACTGATACGATTGACCTCCAACAACCTTGCATTATGTTAGGAATCACTCCCAATGACTGGAAACGTTGCCCCGTGGTTCTCATTGATTTCAGTTTTACTTGGGCCTGTTGTTGCCACACTTGGTCAAATGTCAAGGGCAGTCACTCTCACCTCACCTTTACAATTCAACTGTTTTTGTCCATGTTTGGATCAAGGCTTTAATGCAGTCAGAGATGAATTAAAGCTTCACAGAGCAGGTTATTGCTGATGGAGTAGACTGATGAGGCATTAATGGCCAGGTTGGCTTGTCCTGCTTCTTGTGTACAGGATAAACTTTGATGATTTTCTGCATTCCGTGGAATATCTACTGTGCAGAAGGAGACCATTTGGCCCATGCACCTGCACTGACTCCAAGAGGCCACCTTATCTGGAATATTGCCAATGCCATCGCCTTTTCAGTATCCAGTGCCTTCAGCTGTTTCTTGATATCACATTGGCTGCAGAGTGGCTTCTGTGATGCTGGGGACCTCCAGAGGAAGCTGAGATGGACCAACCATTCAGCATTTCAGGCTGGAAATGGTTGCAAATGCACGTCCTTTATCTTTTGCACTGATGTGCTGGGCTCTCCTAGCATGGTGGATGGAGATACTTATGGAGCCTCCTCATCTGGTGTTAATTTTTCAACATCATTCATACGACAGGACTGCAGACCTTAAATCCGGTCTGTTGGTTGTGGATTGGTTTTGCTCTGTGGGGCACGTGCTCCTTCATTGTTTGGCATTCAAGTGTTGTAGTACACCAAGTTGACACCTCATTTTTAGGTATGGCTGGCAAGTCCTCCTGCACTCTTCAGGATTAATGATAATGGTGAGATGCTGGGCAGTGAGGTTACACATTGTGATTGTATACAGATCTGTTGCTACTGTGGCTCTGTGTTTATTGATGCCTAGCCGTGAGTTGCCAGATCTGTTTGAAGTTTATCCTGTTTAGCACAGTGATAGTTCCACGCAGCCCAATGGGAAATATTCTCAGTGAGCAGATGGAACATCATCTCCATGAGGACTGTGCGATGGTCACTTGTACAGATACTGTCGTGGGCAGATTGTTAGGATGGGATCAAGTGCATTTTTCTTGTTGGTTCCTTCACCTACGGCAGATGCAATCTCGCAACTACGCCCTTTTGCTGCTGGCCAGTTCAGTCTTTAGTGATGTTACCGAACCACTCTTGGGTGATGGACATTGAAATCCTCGCCTTGGACTGCATTCTGTGCCCTTGTCATCCTCAGTGCTTCTTTCAAGTGATATTCATCAACTGAAGGGATGGGGGCGGGGTGGAGGCACTAAGTGGAAATCAGCATGTGGTTTCCTTGCCTAGATCTAACTTGATGCTGTGAGATTTCATTGAATCTAAAGTCAATGTCGAGGATTCTCAGAACACTTTCCTTCCAACTGGACATCACTGTAACACGACCTCTGGTGGATCTGTCCTGGTGGTGGGTCACGACTGGTAGTATCTGGGAAGTAGTCATACCCATGGAATCAGAACTTAGCAATCGTGCCATGTTGTTGCTTGACTAGTCTGTGTAACAGCTCTCCAAATTATGGCATCAACCTCTTAAATATGAGTAAGGAGGACATTGCAGGATCCAAAGGCTGGGTTTTCTGTTGACGTTTCAAGTGCCCAGGCTAATACTAGTGATCTCTCTCTGATTTTGTTCCTTCTTGCGGATTTTGTAATCTTTTGATACAACTGAGTGGTTTGCTGGACCATTTTGGCGGGCATTTCAGAGTTAACTACATTGCTGTGTATCTGGAATTACATGTAGATCAGACCAGGTAAGGACATCAGATTTCCTTTCCCAAGGGACGCTGTATGGGATTTTACCACAATCCACGATAGTTTTGTGGTCAATATTACCAAGACAAGCTTTTATTAATTGAATTTAAATCCATCAGCTGCAATGGTAGGATTTGAACCTATGTCTCAGAGTTTTAGCCTGGCTTCTGGAAATTCATACCACTGCACCAACACCTCTGTCTGGAGTTTGAGGGAGAGAAAGCTGTGGGTTGTAAAGGTCTTGGAGAAACATTGAGTCCTATTAGGAAGTCTTTTGATTTTGGATGAATGATTTGAGGTGACATTGTGGTACACTGGTTAACACTGCTGCCTCACAGTGCCAAGGGCCGTGTTCAATTCCAGTCTCGGGTCACTGTATTTGTGGAGTTTGCACATTCTCCCTGTGTTTGCATGGGTTTCTTCCCACTGTCCAAAGATGTGCAGGTTAGGTGGATTGGCCATGATAAATTGTCCTATCATGTCAGGTAACTGTGAGATTATGGGGATAGGGTCTGGGGGGGGTGGTTGTCACTGTAGACTGGATGATTCCACTGTAGGATTCTATGATTTGCTTTATTATTGTCACGTATTACTATACAGTGAAAAGTATTGTTTCTTTCGCACTATGCAGACAAAACATTCTGTTTATAGCATATGTAGGGGAGAAGGAAAGGATAAAGAATATAGTGTTGCAGAGTGTAGGTAAAGATCAATTTAACATGAGCAAATAATACGAAGGCGTGAGGAAAAAGAGGAGGGCGCATGGTGGTACGATGATAGTGTCATTGACCTAACAATCTGGAGACCTAGACTAATGTTTTGGTGATACTGTTTAAAAATCCCACCATGGCATCTGGTGGAATTTACATTTAAGTTAGAAATTCAGTTCATAAATTTGGATTTGAAATCTAGTTCGGCGGCACAGTGGGACAATGGCTAGCACTGCCTCAGCGTCAGGGACCTGAGTTCGATTCCTGGCTTAGGTCACTGCCCCTGCAGAGTCTGCACATTCTCCCCATGTCTGTGTGGGTTTCCTCCCACAGTCTGAAAGATGTGCTGGTTCGGTGCACATGCTAAAATTCTCCCTGTACCCAAACAGGCACCAGAGTGTGGTGACTAGGGAATTTTCACTGTAACTTTATTGCAGTGTTAACGTAAGCCTACTTGTGACACTAATAAATAAACTTAAACTTAGCCTTAGTGGTGGTGACCATTAAATTGCCATTGATTGTCATAAAACCAACTTGGTTCACTCATGTCCTGAAGGGAAGGAAATCTGTTGTTCTTACCCTACATAATGTGGAGTTGTCGGCGTTGGACTGGGGTAAGTAAGTACGTAAGTAGTCTCACAACAGGTTAAAGTCCAACAGCTTTATTTGGTAGCACAAGCTTTTGGAGCATTGCCCTTCATCAAATGAGCCAAGAAATTGGTTCACAAACATTACGTATATAAACACAAATTCAATTCCAAGATAATAGTTGGAATGCGAGTCTTAACAGGCAAGCAGACAGACTTGATTACCTGTAAAGAATTGCATTCAAACCATTATCTTGTGAATTGAGTTTGTGTCTTTATATGACCTATTTATGAACACAATTCTTCACTCACGTGATGAAGGAGCAGCGCTCTGAAAGCTAGTGGCTTGTGCTACCAAATAGACCTGTTGGACTTTAACCTGGTGTTGTGAGACGACTTACTGTGGTTACTCTGCGTGGCCGACACGTGACTCCAGACCCACAGCAATGTGGTTGACTCTTAATTGCTTTTGAAATGAGCCACTCAAGTAATGCCAACTGCGACAGATAAGTCACCCCAGACAAACTGCAGCAGTTCGAGAAGACATTCCACGGTTTGGTTTGGGCAAAAAATGCTGATCTTGCCAGTGAAGTTGAAAGGCTCAGAAAAAAAGCTGTCTCATGGAATGGTTGGGCAAACCTTTACAGGAGACAACATTGCTGACTCTGTGAAGCAATTCTCAAGCAGCTATTTCTCTTTACAAGCCTGCTTTAGCAATGGTGGCTTATAAATAGAATGTAGTTTTTTTTGCAAGCTTGCTCTGTGATGATTTTTCAAAAGTATTTGAAGGCATTTGCCAATGTTTTATGCAATATTTTCCCTTGTAGATCCTCCTTTTCTATCATGTCGTCCAGCGATGGATTGATGCCAGCAGAAAAACGTGAGAGTGAAGAAGAAGTGATATTTGTGAGCGTACGTATCCAAATGTTGTGTATTCGTCTGCCTTTACGCTCAGCCATAAGATGTAGAAGCAGAAGGAGGCCTTTCAACCCTTTGAGTCTGCCCAATTCAATAAGCTCATGATAGATTTGGTGATAATTCTCAACTCCCCTTGGTACTCTTACTGATTAAATATCTATCTCAATCTTGAACACATTTAATGACCCAGTCCCTACAGCCATGTGTGGTTGGAGAATGCCACAAATTCACTGCTCTTGGAGAGAGGAAATTCTTGTTCACCTGAGTCTTAAATGGGCAACCCCTTATTCTGAGATTATTGTTCTTGGGCCTTTGACTGCCCTCCCACCCAAGGAGAAATAATCTGTCATCAAGACCCCTGAGAATCTTATGTCTCTCAATAATGCCACCTCTTGTTGTTCTAAACTCCAGTCACTACAGGCCCACCCTACACAGCCTCTCATTAAAAAAAACCCATCATCCAATTCTATTTCAAGGAGTATGTACTACCTCTCCCTTTGCAATATTGCATTCTCATTCTGTGAAGAATATTGTAAATTCAGTGTAATGGTCCTCAGATTTGACTTTTAAGCATCCTTTTGGATTCCTGCCTTTTTTATTACCAATAAGAGAGAGTCTTGCAATTCACAAGGGAGAGGAAATGGGCATTTCTCAACTGACCATCTGCGATGGAACCAAAAAAAACAGTTATACAACTGAAATTGCAATCACTGCTAAATCATAGGTGTTCTTATTTCAAGAATGGAGACTTTTAATCAGCTGAGTTAGCCCTGATGAAATTATGGGTGGCACAGTGGTTAGCGTTACTGCCCCCCAGCACCAGGGACTCGGAGTTAATTCCCACTTCAGGTCACTGCCTGTTTGGAGTCTGCACGTTCTGCATGGGTTTTCTCTAGGTGCTCCGGTTTCCTCCCACAGTCTTAAGAGATGTGCTGGTGAGGTGCATTGGCTATGCTAAATTCTCCCACAGTGTACCCGAAAAGGCACCAGAATGCGGCAACTAGGAGGACTTTCCAAGTAACTTCATTGCAGTGTTAATGTAAGCCTAATTGTGACGCTAATAAATTTTCTTCTATTAAAAGGGCTCTTCTCCATTTCCATTTGGGAGAGTGAATGATACAAAGCAGACAGACTGCAGCTACACCTCACCACCGATATTACTGAGAAAAGTCTAATTAGGAGCACTGACTGATAGGGCAGTAGGAAACAGGATTTTGTTTCTCACGACCGCATTGTGCTCATGTATTTTGAAGTTCTTTGGCCTGGTAGATTGGCTTTGTAGCAGTGCGATGCATCCTGCCTGGGAATGGGTTTGGTGTCTGTGGTGCAGAAACCAAGAGAGGGCTGGCACAACAACTTTGTGTTGAAGTGTGTCTGTGGAGTAACTATTCTTTCCTGTGTGATTAAAGGAGCAGCCGTTAAGGCCGGTTTTGGAATGTATCGATCTGTTAAGCGATGAAGACGGTGAAGGAAATACTGCGCAGCACCAAAGAGTGAGTACAGGATTGTATACAGGATTATCCAGAGGTTTAACAGGTGTCAACATCTAGAGAGAGAGTTGAAATTCAGAGAACTTTAATCACTGATAGATCAGGTAAGGAATTCGGGAGGAACTACTTTGAGCCAGAAACTGATTAAAATGTGGCACTCGCAACAGACATAGAAACGAGACCATTCGGCCCTTCGAACCTGTTCTGACATTCATCTTGGTCAAGCCTGATCAACGAACTCAATATCCTGATTCCTCCCTGATCCCTTAACACCTTTAGCCCCAAGAGCTATATCTAATTTCTTCTTGAAATCACTCATGTTTTCGCCTTAACTACTTTCTGTGGTAGTCAATTCACTGGTCTCTTCAAGAAATTTCTCTCATCTCAGTCACCTTATCCTTAAACTATGACCCTCGTTCTGGACCCCGCTATTGGGAACATTCTTTCTGAATCAACACTGTCTAATCCTGTTAGAATTTTATAAGTTTTTATGAGATTCCCTCTCATTCTCCTAAACTCCAGTGAATATAATCTTAACTGACTTAGTGTCTCCTCGTATGACAGACCTGCCATCCCAGGAATCAGCTTGGTAAATTTTTGCTTTACTCCTAGAAAGGACATCCTTCCTTAGATAAGGACACCAAAACTGCACACAATACTCCAGGTGTGGTTTCACCAGCATTCTAAAAATTGCAGCAAAACATCTCTGTCTTCAAATCCCCTGGCTTTGAAGACTAACATACCATTTGCCTCCTTTACTGCCTGCTGCACCTATGCACTTACTTTCAGCGACTGATGCACGAGGATTCCAAGGTCTTGTTGAGTATCCATCTCTCTCAGTTTATACCCATTCAAGTAATAATCCGTCTTCCTATAATTGCTACCAAAGTGGATAACTTCATATTTATCCCACAGAATACTGCATCTGCCATGCAGTTGTTCGTATACATAGCCTGTCCAAATCATGCCGAAGCATCTCTGCACCCTTCTCAACACTCACCCTCATCCAACTTTGTATCATAATGTATTATTTGGAAATTGTACATTCCGTTCCCTCTAAATCATGAATATATAATGTGAATAGTTGGAGACCTGCACAGATTCTTGCGAAGCCCACTAGTCACAGACTGCCAGTCAGCAAAAGATCTGGGATCTTTGATTATCCTGGCTATTCTTCCGAGACAGTGCGAACTGTAGCTGGAGTAAATGGATGGAAGACTGGTTTGCATGGTGGACTGGGCTTTGTTTACAACCCTTTGTAGTTTCTTGCAATCTTGGGCAAAGCTGGAGCCACACTAAGCTGTGATACCTCCAGAAAGGATGCTTTCTATGGTGCATTGGTAAAAACTGGTAAAAATCATAATGGACATGCTGAATTTTCTTAGCCTCCTGAGAAAATAAGGCATTGGTGGCAGGGCAATCTGATGAGGCTGTTTTTTATTTTAAAGAAAACCTGTAATTTTTGATGTTAATGGAATACTGAAAAGAAATTCTGCTCAACCATCGTGGAACACTTGATAAGTTTCTGCTGGAGCATCGTGTTTAATTTCAGAGGAAGATTTTGGGGAGGAAGTATAACGAGATGGATTCTAGGAATGAAGAAGCTCAATTACGTTAGAGAGATTCCAGAAATTTGTTCTCCTTAGAGCAGAGAAGCCTCGGGGAGATTTAATACAGGTGTGCAAGAATTGATTAAATACTAAGAGGAAACTTTCACAAGCAGAAGGATTGGTTACCAAAGGACAGATTAAAGAGCTGCATAAGAGGACGCTAGGTAGTGTGAGAAAACATTGCTTTTGCGCAGTGGATTACTACAACACACTGCCTCAAAAGATGATTTGGTGGTAACTTCCAAAAGGAAATTGGAGAAATGCATTATTTAGAGAATTACACAAAACCTATAGTTCAGAAGAAGGCTATTCAGCCCATCAAATTTGCACCTAGGGCCTATTCCCATAATTCCACACATTTATCCCGCCCGTCCCACCAACCTACATATATTGCGACACTAAGGGACAATTTAGCGTGGCCAGTCCACCTAACCGAGACAGGAAATTCTCCCATGCAGACACGGGAGAATGTGCAGACTCTGCACAGATAGTGACACAAGGTTGGAATCGAACCCCAGGTCCATGGCCAGTCCCAATGGCCTGGTCGAGTGCAATCTAATTATATGCAAAAGCCAATTCCCATTATTATTGTTGCAAAGTATGCACTTTGCTTGCTAATGATCAACTGGTATTTATTTCCTCATTCTGAGGGTTATGAATTTCTGAGATACCTCTGCAGTGGGTACAGCTGCCAATACTGGCACCTTTGGCTCAGGGACATCGACGGCACCTGGACAGTCTGTGAGGCAGCAGTGCTAACCACTGTACCACCATGGAGAAAAACTAAGAGAAAGGGGAAATGAACTAATTGCATGTTTTTACCAAAAATGAACATGCATGCTGGGCAGGTTGACCCTTTTCTGGATCATTCTATGAAGTCGCTGTGGTTTAACAAAGAGCACCATCATCTCTGAGGAATTGGAGTATGGACAGTAGATGTCTGACAACATGAATGGTGATAATGAGTTTAGAAATAAAGCATTTTGATGACATTTTAAAATGGATGATGCCAGTTTTTTTTATAAACTGTTTTGTTTTGTTTTTCGTTCTGCAAATAAAATAGAAACCAAAAGATCACGTTGATTGGCAAAAGGAAAGAGTCCTATCAACATTGGATCGATTGGCACGACACGTGGAAGTTGAAAAACAGTTGAAGGAAGAGAAATGCAAAGCTTTTCAAGTAAGTTGCTCGTAAATTAATGCATTGATCGAGGTTTTGAGAGCAAGGTATGTTTTGTTGTAGGTAAAATAATATCTCAGACTGTTAGTGAGTCAAAATACAGTGGTTTTTAGTTCAAAACTCTGGGGCTTATTCCAGAGTTTTGGGAGAAGTAGGGCTACAGACTTCTCATAGAACACAAACACAAGTGAGTATTGATACATTATGAGCTGCAGCAGGAATCACGATTCAAAGTTCCAATTCCAGCTAGACCTCCAGTTATTCCTTGGTTGTGATGCAGCCCCAGATTTAATCAGGAATTACAGTCCTGCAGTCATGACACAGGCTTAATCCGGTCATGATTCAATCCCCTTCTGCAGCAGTACCGGTACCCCAGTCTTTGAAGTTACTTGTGCAATCGCGGATGTTCCAGCAGGATTATTCCTACTAAAAGCCGATATCATGATCTGCCATCAGTAGCTGTCAAAAGCCAGTATCGTAAACTACCGTCTATGTAACGATATCCAATGAACACAAATAGGTAAGATTTGTAAAGTCTACAGAATAACGCCACATTAAACTCTCTCTCTTTATACAAATGAGAGTTAAAGCATGTAATACATGAACAAATAACTTGTATTAATGCCAGGAGCATTATAAGCTTGAGAAGATCAATCATGATGAAAAGTTATGTTTGTGACATATTCTAGGTACAAAATCCATTAACCCTTTCCCTTCAGGTACAAAATGCATTCACCTTTTCCCTACTTCAGTTTTTAAGTATCAGTGAGGGCGCGAATGTGACAGGCAAGGCCGTATTTGTTCTTCCCTAGTTTCTCGAGGGGGCGATGAACCCCTTGACTTGATCTGGTGCAGATCGTGTGGTTTAGCTGGTGCTATTATGGAGGGTGTCCCAGGATTTTGACTTCACAAATGAAGGAATGGCGATACAGTTCCAAGTCAGGATTGTGTGTGACTTGGCAAGCAATTTTACCAAGGTGATGGTGCATCCATTACCCTGTTGCCTTGTACTCCTGGATGGTGGAGGTTTAGTTTTGCAATATGCGGTCAAAGGTGCCTTGCTGAGTTGCTGCCAAACCCCTTGTGGCTGAGGGCTGTCCAAACTTCCTTCTACTGTGACCCCACTTTAATGCTTGCATACAACCCCAGAATGGAAGTAGCAGGGGCAGTGGAGGAAGTGTTGCTGAGATGGCTGATCGTTAAAACAACAGGGATACAGGCACAAATGAGAAAGCGACCAAGACATCTAGCATTTTGCAGGCTGCATTGATGTCAGTGGTCAGGCTTGTAATTAATTGGATTAAGCCGCTTCCACAAGCCGAAGAAGTTTCTGTGTATGTGTAACTTCCAAAAGGAGCAGTCAGTTAAAAGCACTGATTGTAGAAATTTACGAAAGGGAAGATTGTGGCATATTCAGCCCATCATTATCTTGTGTTGGCTAAAACCAGAGGTCCAGTTAAATCTCACTTTCCAGCTCTTAGTCCACAGCCCATATAGCATAGGGAACTTCAAGTGGATAGATGCGTTTAAATGAAAGTTAAAGATCTCACTTTGGGAGAATAGGATAGAAGAATATGTGATGAGGTTTACATCAAGAGGAATGCAAGGAGCGTAACGTGGAGTGTTGACACTGAGTCAAATGGCCTGGTCAAGTGCAATCTTAATTATATGCAAAAGCCAATCCCCATTCATATTGTTGCAGAGTATGCACTTTGATTGCTGATGATCAACTGGTACTTATTTCCTCATTCTAAGGGTTATAAATTTCTGAGAGACCTTTGCAATGGGTATAGCTGGCAATGCTGGCACCTTGTGCTCAGGAACATGCACAGCACCCAAGACAGTCTGACAGCTTAAGCCTAAAGAGCAGACAACAGTATCCGAGGAATATTATACCTGTGTGCGCATCAAGTTTTATTTGATTTGATTTGTTATTGTCACATGTATTAGCATACAGTGAAAAGTATTATTTTTTGCACGCTATACAGATAAAGCATACCATTCATAAAGAAGGAAAGGATGCAGAATGTAGTGTTTCTCTGTACCCATAGCTAGGCTATAGAGAAAGATCAGCTTAATGTAAGTCCATTCAAAAGTCTGATGGCAGCAGAGAAGAAGCTGTTCTTGAGTCATTTGGTACGTGACCTCTCAGTTTTGGATCATTTGAGGAGAGAGAGAGTGAAAATTGAACAGGTTGAATTCACACTGATGCAGGAGGAGAAAGAGATTTGTTTTTATAGCAGGGGCTTTAGTGATCTCAAGAGGTCCCAAAGTGCAGAAGAGCCAGTGAAATATTTTTATTGATGTGCAGTGATTAAGCAGCAGTTCCCTGATTTCCTGGACCAACACTTGTCCTTCAATCCGCATCAGTACACAAACGGTCATCTGGTCGTAATCACGTTATTGATTATGGGATCTTGCTGTGTACAAATTGAATGTTAGACTTCCCTACATGATGACAATAAATACGAAAGTATTTAATTGGCAGTAATAAAATATTTTGGAAAAGTCTGAGGTTGTGGAAGTGTGACTATACATACGCGGTGGCTTTATTCTTCTCTTTTCCTTCCTCACAAACAATGCTCCCCCCTCCCCCAGCTCTTTTAAAGTTGTAGACCTGCAGTTTTGAGTAGAATTTGGTGGTAAATGTTAGATTGGTGTACAAAGACCTGTTAGTACGAGCAACATACACATGGTTGAATATAGGCTGGACTTAGTTGTGTTAGTATTTACTGATCGACACAACAGAACCAAAAGCTTGGTACTGAGCCAAGGTAATCTTGGAGTATAGATGCATGAGTGACTAAAAGTTGTGACATAGACTAATAAGGCCAGTATATAAATAACCCGAGCGCTGGATGCAAAATAGTAATAACTACGGAATGCTGGAAATCTGAAGAACAAAAGATGTCAGGCAGCATCTTGTTAAAGTTTATTTATCAGTGGCGTATTTAAAGGCCAGTCCTGCACACTTGTTTTACACGATCCCGTGCACTCCCAATCTCTCCAGCCCACCTGTCTTCACCGGATTGTTCAGGATGTCAGCAACCCAGAGGAGAAAAGCTAGCAACCTCTAGAACAAGTCTGTTCTTTGATTCAACCACTCTTCTCTATCTGCCTCTCCCCCCCCACCGCCTTGAGCTCATTATCTGCAAGGCACCCATGCTCTACCTGGGCTTTTGGAGTCTTTGTGCTTCTGCTTCCAGTGAACAGTGTGGTATCCCTTTGACTCCCTAATTTATGGGCATTTCACGCAAGCTTGTCAGGGTGCAGCTTTCTTCTTAGTTGTCCCTTTGCCGTCTGTCCTTCATTGACCTGCTGCATGCTGTTGTGAGCCTCTGCTAGTCACCCGTCTCCTTCCATGCTTTTGTTAGGCTGCACCCCACCCTTCACCCCACACTCTGTCCCATCGAACTTTATTGCGATGGCTGCCTGAGTCCCGCAGCACGGAGTTGTCCAGGTGGACACTAGTGTATGGCATCAAGGGAAGCAGACCTCTGTACTCCCCAAACCCAGAACGTACATGGCCAATGAAGTTTTTTGGACTGTGGGAGGAAACGGGAGTGCCTGGAGGAAATCCTCGCAGATACGGGGAGAACGTGATGCTGGTCTGTTCCCAGAGCATAAGTTGAGAATATGGACTCTATCTTGGTTTCCAGGTTGCGTTGTCTGCTGCAGAGCTGGTGGTTGAGGAGTGTGAGAGAGTTACAAAGGCAGAGCCTCTCAGCATAGTCTGTGTGAGAGGTTGACCTGAATGGGTTTGTGATCTGTTGTCCTTTTGATATCTTGTTTGCTTTCTTGCTTCTTTGTAGAAACTTGATATCTGCGTTGATATGCGCGATCTTTTTTAGAGATCCTTTTCATTTTGAGCCGGCAGTTTGCAGTGTCGGTGGTAGCTTGGGCTCACATCACACTATCTGTAACCCCCATGACTCGCTTGGGTTTGCAAAACCTCACTAACTGAAGACAACATACATCTCCTTTCACTTGTACGTCACCCTCCCTCCACGCGCATTATCTGTGCCTGTAAAGACTTGATTACCTTTTAGAGTTGCATTCCAACCATTATTTTGCAGTTTGTGAACCAAATCCTCCACTCACCTGAGCACACTGAAAGCTCATTCTACCAAATAAACCTGTTGTACTTTAACCGGGTGTTGTGAGACTTCTTACTGTGCCTCTCCCCACTCCCATCGTCGGTATCTCCACATCATGAATGAGAAGACCAAGAAAGGATGGAAGGAGGCACGTGTGGAGCATAAACACAGGCATGGAAGATCCCACAACACTACTTCAGAGAAGCGCAAAGAGTTTAACACGTGTTCTGGCCAACATTTATTCCTCAAACAACATCACATTGTTGGTTGGTGATTCTCAAATTGCTTTTTATGGAAGCTTGTGTGCAAATTATCTGCTGCATTTCTCACATTATGAGACAGACAACACTTCAGAAGTACTTTATTGACTGTAAAGGGCTTTGGGATTTCCTGGGCTTGAGAGGTGTGATATCAATGCACAATTGTGTTTTATTTTCAGTTTCTCTAACTGCTTGTTGAAGGGCTATTTAAATAGCTCAGTGAGTCAGCAGTTCCGCTGCTGGAAATGTGCAATCTGTGCACGTTCCCTAAAAGATTCTGGAAATACATTTATAGGACACCTTGGAATTGGCACGGTAATTGCTTTTGTATTGATTTCCAGAAAGTAATTAAATAAAAGAAATCAAGATGATTCCCACATCTCTCTCAAAGCATTGAGTGAGAGAGATAGAAAGTGGGAGAAGCAGGAGTAGGCATTTGGCCCTTTGAGCCTGCTCTGCCAATCATTATGATCATGACTGATCATCAAATTCAATATCCTTTTACGCCCCCAATATCCCTTGATCCCAAAGAGCTATCTTAATTTCTTCTTGAAATTGATTTGGGCTTGTGGTTAGGGAGGTTTCTAAAATTTGACGTTGTTCCTGGTTGTAATGAGATGGTAGTTGGTGATTCAGAAATCAGACCCTTGAGCTATTTCAGTCGGATCCTGTTTGATTTGTACCTCAACTCCAGTTCCTCACCTTGGATCTGTATCCTTAATATTCCGCTTTAACAATAATGTATTGATGGTGTGCTATACAGTCTGTGCTTGCTGAAACCTGCACGCTGTTGTTTCATTGAAGCTTTCAATAGTGATGGTTTGCCATTGCCTTGCACTCTCAAAAGTCAGTTCTCCTTCATTTCCTTTTGCATTTATTTTTAACTGCCTTGTGTTTATGATCCCTAGTTTTAGTATCTCCAACAAATGGAAAGCATCTTCTCTAACCTATCAAACACTTCCAATCCTGAAAGAGCTCTGTCAGATGGCCAATTTTCTTTGGTTATAACATCTTTAATTCCAATCGCATCCTTGTGAATCTTATTTGCGCTTCATAACATGGAGACTGGAACTGCGCATGTTGCTTCTAAGTATGCCTTAATCATTGTGTACGTACATAAATATAAGAGCAAGGGTAGGCCATTCAGCCCATTTAACTTGCTCTGTCATTCTGGTTGATCTGATTGTGGCCTGAATCCATTTTCCTGCCCCTCATTCCCCAGCAGATCAACAATCTGTTTAACTCGTCCTTGAATATATTGAGTTTCCACGATTCTCTGGGGAAGGGAATTCTAAACACAAAACAGCTGCTGAGAAAGAAAACATTCTGCCTCCTCTGTCTCTCTAATGGGAGACCCCTTATTCTGAAACTGTGATCTCTCCACCCTCTAGATTCTAGGAAGAAACATGTTTCTCAGCATCTAATGTCTCATGTTTTTGAGCCAAATGGCTCGAGATCCATGAGTTTCCATAAGGTTTGTTGTTGAATAACATTGAGTTTAAATATTTATTCTGAGGGACTTTATAAATCATTTTGTTTCATAGAAATGTCATTACATTGGGCATGTATCTCTCTCTACAAGTTGCTTTTCATTTTCTGTAAACTGCAGTGTTGCTGTGAGCTGTTGTCGATGAATTTGCCTCTTATTGTGCCTCTGTGCAGGAGAAGGTGGATTCGCAACATGCCCATGGCATGCAGGAGTTGGAGTTCATTCAGGGACAACCCGCAACAGAAGAAGCAAGAAGATGTGTTGATGGGTGGTTGAAAGTACCAGGTATTATTTCTCTTCCATTTCACTACAAAACTTCATTTTTTAAGTTTTATTTTATTCATGGGACATGGAAGAAAACCATTTTGATAAATGGAACCAGGGCAGTACTTACTCAGTTAATGGTAGGGCATTGGGGAGAGTTACAGAACGAAGAGGTCGAAGGGTAGAGGTTCCTCTCCACTTGAAAGTGGAGTCACAAGCGGACAAAGTGATGAAGAAGGCATTTGACATGCTTGGTTTCATTGGTCAGAACATTGAATTCAAGAGTTGGACTGTCTTGTTGAAGTTGCTCAAGACATTGGTGAGGCCACACTTGGAATCCTAACTACAATTCTCGTCACTCTATTATAGAAAGGATATTATTAAACTAGTAAGAGTGCAGAAAAGATTTACTAGGATGCTACTGGGACTTGATGGTTTGAGTTATAAGGAGAGGCTGGACGGACTGTGATTTTTTTTCTCTCTCTGGAGCGTAGAAGGTTGAGAGGTGAACTTATGAAGATCTACAAAATAATGCGGGACATTGGTCAGCTAGATAGTCAATATCTTTTCCCAAAGGTAGGAGAGTCTAAAACGAGAGGGCATAGGTTTAAGGTGAAAGGGGAGAGATACAAAAGGGTACAGAGGAGCAATTTTTTCCAGAGTGTCTGGAACAAGCTGCCAGAGGTAATAGTACAGGCAGGTACAACTTTGCCTTTTGAAAGGCGTTTACACAGTTGGATGGGTAAGATGGGTATAGAGGGACATGGGTGAAATGTAAGCAATTGGGATTAGCTTAGTGGTTTTAAAAAAAAACCCAGCATGGACAAGTTGGGCCGAAGGGCCTGCTTCCATGCTGTAAACCTCTATGACTCTAAGTAGCAGAACCAAGTTCAACTGCATGTTTACCTTGTCTTAGTTTCTGTATCGATGTCTCTTCGTCAGTCTGCCTGTACTGCATCAATGAACTCATTATCTGAGCTGTGGTGGCTCTGTACACTTTTGTTTGGTTCCAACACAGTTTCGAGGGCCTCTGGAAATTTTGGTTTCCAGCCGAAACAGGAAGGGTTCTAATTTCCCTCTTCAATTGGGGTCGACCCCAAAAAAATACAAACGTTGAAGCCATGATTGCATCTCTCTCTCTCAGACTCAAAAAATCTTTTATTTGGTCCTCTTTTTGCATTCCTTCTTCTGACAACATCCCTGACCATAATGTGTTGGTAAACAATTGCAATCTATTCTTCAGCGCAGAATTATGCCCCGAGAATGAGGGGAGTTTCTAAGCCCTTAATTATTTGTGACATTAGAAACAGTTTACTTGCAAAATCCACAGATGAATTTTATTAGATTTTTCCGATCACATTAACAAGTTTTATACTTTCTTTTGCATTTGATTTCTTATCTTCTTTATTTTGCTCCCTGTTCCTCCTCAACCTGCAATGTCTTTTTGAAATAGGGCCGAAGCCTGGGGTTGTCAGTTTTGGTCGGAGAGGGGCTGGAAGATGTACAAGTGCTCCAGTGACTGCTGAACCCATTGACTGCCCAATAATGAACTGTAACAGGAAGTTTGACAACCGACATTTGCTTTTAGGGCACCTGAAAAGGTAGGCATTTGTTTTTAAACTTGACAGTGCAAATAGTGATATCGGTAACTGGCTGCGTAAAACTGCTTTGAGGAATTGGGACACTGCAGAGTTAAATTTAAAAGTTTGTTTATTAGTGTCACAAGTAGGCTCACATTAACACTGTAATGAAGTAGCTGTGAAAATCCCACAGTTGCCACACTCCAGCCCTATTCAGATAATGTTGAGGGAGAATATAGCACGGCCAATGCCCCAAACCAGCACGTCTTTTGGATGGTGGGAGAAAACTGGAGCACAGGGAGGAATTCACGTAGACATGGGGAGAACATGTAGATTCTAAGCAGACAGAGACCCAAGCTGGGAATTGAACCTGGGTCCCTGACGCTGTGAAGCAACAATTGTAGTCACTGTGCTGCTCCATAATGATTAAGCAACTGGATATATACTGCAAACTAATTCCTTACCAGTTCGATCTTTTTATAAGGTACTCATACTGATGCAGAATGGTTGTAGAGATTACTGAATTTGTAGCTATCTGATTCAGACATGCTGGCATATGACTCCATCAGCCTGTTACAGTTGTGTTTTATTGTTCTTCCCTCCATTCATTGTGTGGAATTCTGGATATTGATCTCAGGAAGGATATATTGGCCTTAGAGTGGCTACTTTAACTGGAATGTCTCCAGGGTTAAAAGATTTAAGCCATGAAGATAGGGTTATATTCCATTGATTATACAAGATTATGGGTGATCTAGAAGTCCTGTGGGTACAGTGTAAGCGTCCCCAATCTCTGGACCAGAAGTCCTGGTTCAAGTTGCACTTTTGGATTTGATGGCCACGGCAGGTATGTTCATAACGTGGCCCAGCAGATTGATGATCAGCCTGTCGATCCTTCCAAGTAAGAAGTCTCACAACACCAGGTTTAAGTCCAACCGGTTTATTTGATAGTAATCTCTCAAGCTTTCGGAAACGGTGTTCCTTCGTCAGGTGTGTGGAAAGTTCTGATCAGAGAAAGGCATATAAAGACACAGAGTTTACACAATACTGCAAGTCTTTGCAGCTAAGTTGCTATTGAAGTCTTAAAGATGCAGACTAATGAAGATAGCATTAGCATAGGTTAAAGAGATGTATATTAATCTTTCCAAGGGCAGGTGGAAAGAGTGGGAGAGGGAGGCAAGGGCAAATCACTGGACTACTTTGGCATGCATGATCATGGGACTAATCCAATAGTGGAACCATGGTCACCGAGGTCTTTTTTGGCATGGCATCTGAAAGGGGAGAAAGGGTGATCTAATTTGCAATGTTTAAGATGATTAAAGGAGTTAAAGTCGGAGGGAATATATCAAGTCTATGTTCTCCAGAGAGGGATACGAGGAATGCTTAACGGGTAACACAAATGGGTTCTGTTTTAGCTCCTGATCTGGAAACCAGTGATGAGGTTTGAAGTAATGACTGTCCACGTTCCAGTCGGGATTCCTGGGACCTATTTTTGGAGCAAACGTGCGGCAACAGTTGCTGGAAAAGTCAGGTGTGGGAATCATCAAGGAATGCTTGGTCCTCTGGCAGTGTTGGTGTTTTACAAAGCCCTGAATCCATCCATTGGTGAAATCGGGCCCCCTCTGTGGCAGGCTGGAAGAGAGAGTCCATCTGAGTACAGTCCCAAACCTGGCAGCCTTATGGCTGTGCTGACGTTTAGGTTAGTTGATGGAAAAATCCATGTTGAGTGGGCCTTTTGTTGTTCCTGCAGAAGACTGACATTGAATATCTCCCGAAAGCTGAGTTGCGACAGATTTTTAATTTATAAGGGACTCGAGCGTTATTGGGAAATGGGGTGGAAGCCGCAGGCCAATTAGCTTAGTGTACGCTTAAACTGGACCAATTGACGGGCAACATGACAGCTCAGTGACTATCACTGTTTGCTGTGCAGTTACAGGGATCTGGATTGGATCTCCGGCTTGGGTCAATGTCTCTGGGAGTTTACACATTCTCCCTGTGATTGTGTGGGTTTTCTCTAGGTGCTCCAGTTTCCTCCTGCACCCCAAAAAGGTGCTTTTAGGCTGATTGGTGTCAATAAATTGTCCCGAAATTGGATCTCCCTTAATGTGGCGCACATATTCCCTAAATTTGCACCCCTTTATTGTGGAGTCCACTAGAGGTAGACAAAAATTGTAGATAGAAGAAAAACTCGAATAAAGCACTCACTGAGTGCTAAAATGGACGGTGCAAGCTTGTAAGGCAGAAGGGCCTGCTTCCTGTGCTGTTCTTTGATCTTACCAAATGGCAGAATACGATCGAGGTTATTTATGTTTTACTATTGATCCTTGCCCATTATAAACCATTCTAGCTTGCAAGCTGTGAAGCATTCACGTTTCATGTAATGGGCACACGAGTTGTGACACACTGAACATGAACAATACTTAGGCTTTGTCTCTTCATATTTATTGCCAGTGGGGACTGCACGGTGGCACAGCGGTTAGCACTGCTGCTTCACGAGGCCAGGGACCCGGGTTTAATTCCCAGTTTGGGTCACTGTCTGTGTGGAATCTGCACCCTCTCCCCGTTTCTGGGTGGGGGGTTTCCTCCAGGTGCTCCCGTTTCTTCCCACAGTATAAATACGTACTGGTTAGATGCATTGGCCGTGTTAAATTCTCCCTCAGTGTGTCCAAACACACACTGGATGGCGGCTGGGTGATTTTCACACTAACTTCATTGCAGCTTTAATGTAAGCCTACTTGTGACGCTGATAATTAGACTTGCGCAGAATAGCTTTGTTTAGTTGGGAGTTGGGCTCTTCTAGTCTTTGCTGTTGGCTGGTGCAGAGAAAGTCCAGTTCGTGCACTGTGGTAACTGTGGAAATTCTTTTTCAAAAAAGGTTTGACCATTCTCCCTGTGATCCCACGATTACACTTCATGGGTCTCCATCCACTTGGTATGTTTGTGTTGCATGCTGTCAGCGATTCATAAACCTACAGAAATATGAAGAGCATTTGGCTTCGAAGGTACATTGTGACAAATGCATGATGAATAAAATTCATATTTAATCTGCCTTTTTCCCTTTTTAGGTCAACCGTGATGGCTATTAGTTGTGCGTGCTGAAATATACACCTTGCTAAATTATTAATGGATTCTTCCAAGTAGTTTATCTCTCTTAATTCCAGTTAAAAAAATTATTGTCTCCCCTCCCAACAAGCTCTTCTCGAGTCTCCTTCCCCCCTCGTTCTTCTGCTACTTCCTCCTCCCTCTCTTTTGTTCTTTCCTCCTCTCTCTCCCACACTTCTTCATTCTCTTTCTACCCCACTCCTCCCCTCTCTCCCTCACTCCTTAGCTCCCCCCTCCCTTGCTCCTCTGGCCTTTGGGTTTAAGTCTGTGGAGTGGGATTTGAACCCATAACCTTCTGCTTCAGAGATCAGTATGAAAGGGAGCCATAGTAGATGGACATTGTCCATTAATGTCATGTACCCAGTACAGTGGGTATGTTCAGAGTAGTGTTGGAACACTGTATTCTCTTCAAGCTATCCCCAACAAGTTTTGGTTTGAATTGGCTGGTTATGTGAATCAAATGATTACAGACTAGTAATCCTTCAGGATTTTTTTTACTTCAAAACTGAAATTTTGCTGAAAGCAAATACCACACACAGTTGCTACTCCCACAATTCTAAGACACTCTGTAAAGCACACTGATTACATCTTGCTCATTTCCTGTGTATAAACAATTCAGAAGACTTGGTCTGTCACTTGACTCATATGATGTTTCATGATAGTCTATTTACAAACGGAAGATGTTCCTCTTCAGAGCATAAAATTAGCTACATTGCAGTTCAATGGCTGCATGCTAAACTATGTGGCCATTTTGTGCAAAGCAAGATCCAACTGAGATGAATGATCAGGGGTGCATGTGACTTTGAACCAGACACTTGACCTCTGATTGCAAGCGGTTCTTAGACTGTCCATAGCTAGTTGTGGTACTGGTTGTATTGCAGCTTGTTAAACACAACAAACTATGAAGGGTTGTGAACGAAGCCTAGTCCATCATTGCAAACCAACCTCTCAGCCATTGACTCTATCTACACTTCCCGCTGCCTCGGAAAAGCAGCCAGCATAATCAAGAATCCACGCATCCCAGATACACTCTCACCATCTTCCATCAGGAAAAAGATGCAAAAGTTTGAGGTCGCACATCCGCCGATTCGAGAACAGCTTCTTCCCTGCTGCCATCAGACTTTTGAATGGATTACCTCTTATATCATGCTGATCTTTCTCTACACCCTACCTATGACTGTGGCACTATGTTCTGCACCCTTTCCTTTCCTTCTCCCTTATTTACTCTATGAAATGCCTAAATGTTATGTCTAAATAGTGCGCAAGAAACAATACTTTTCACTGTATCACAATACAAAGAACAAAAAAAGTTTACAGCACAGGAACTGCTTCAAGCCTGCACCAACCATGCTGTCTAACTGAACAAAAACCCCTGTCCTTCTGGGGACCATATCCCTCTATTCCTATTCTATTCATGTATTTGTCCAGATGCCCCATAAAAGTCACGATTGTATCTGCTTCCACTACCTTCCCTGGCAGTGAGTTCCAGCAGCCTCTTAAAAATAATATTTGCCTTGTAAATCTGTTTTAAACCTTGTACCTTAAACCTAAGCCCCCTGGTAATTGACTCTTCCACCCTGGGAAAAAGTTTCTGACTATTCACTCTGTTCATGCCTCTCATAATCTTGTAGACTTCTATCAGGTTGCCCCTCAACCTCCATCATTACAGTGAGAACAAACCAAGATTTTCCAACCTCTCCCATGTTGTAATGCGCTCTATACCAGGCAACATCCTGTAAACCTTTTGAAATGTGACAATACTTAGATGGGCACATGAACAGAATGGGAATGGAGGGGTATAGAAAACTGATTTAAAATAGGGATCATGAGCCTTGGGAGTCCCTGGGAAGTGTGTAAATAGATGATGATATTGATGTACTTGTTTTTATCCTACAGGTGCTTTGGTCCACCTTGTTGTCTAACGAGGGGCATACACGCGATGGGTCGTGAGAGGGCTGCTCTTGGATCTTTTTCGAGAGTATCCTACTGCTTCACATCGTTAGTGTACGCTTGACCTGGACCATCTGATGGGCAACATGACAGCGCAGTGACTATCGCTGTGCTGTGCAGATACATGGATTTGGGCCTGTGTCTGTGGGAGTTTGCGCATTCTCCCCGTGCTTGCGTGGGTTTTCTCCAGGAGCTCCGGTTTCCTCCCACATCCCAAAGATGTGCTCTTAGGCTAATTGGCAAAACAAATTCTCCCTAAATAGTCTCAAATTTGGTTTTTAATCCATAGATCTATAAACATGGACAGGGATCGAGTGTAGAAGTGGGAACATCGAGGTGGCGGTGCGGGCTCGTTGGGCCGAAGGGCCTGTTTGCCGTGCTGTTTTGTTCTTTGTTCTTTGTAATAATATATCAAATTAAATAGTTAATGAAGAGCATGTTGTTCCAATGTTAGAATGTATTGATGAAACAATTGCTTTATTTCTTTTTGTTTTGCAGGTTGATGCGCAGGATGTTGACGGTCACCAGCGTGACCTTGAGCCACAGATTACTCAGTGCTTCGCTTGCCCGAGCTGTTACCTCCTTTTTAATTTGAGGGATGAATGCTTACAACATATGGCCAAGACCAACCACTTCCTTCAGAGGCACAAATTGAGTGGTAGGTTTTCTGGGGTGAGGGGCTGTGGATGTAAAGTTAAAAGTTGTGTGTGGAGCTTTTCACTGCTCAGCAGAAAAGCAGCTTTTTAAAATGTTATACTTACAAGACAAAACGTATAAACAGGGAAAGCACTTCAGTGATCGAATCGACCTTTGCTGTTGTATATCTAAATTGTTACGTATGAACATGAATACAAACTAAAGCAGGCCACTCGGACCCACAAGCTTGCTTTACCACTCAATAAAATAATGGCTGATCTAATTGTGACCTCAACCCCATATTCCCGTCCCTCCCCCGATAACCTTTCACCTCTTGTTAATCAAGTATCTCACTCTGCTTTAAAAGTGTTCAAAAACTCTGCTTCCACTGCCTTTTGAGGAAGAGAATTCTGGAGACTCGTAACCATTTGAGAGAGGGAAAAAAAAGTTCTCATCTCTGCCTTAAATGAGTTTTAAATTTTTAAACAGCTGTCCCTCGCTCTCGACTCTCCCACAAGAGGAAACAGTCTCTCCTCATCCACCCTGTCAGCACCCCTTGGGATCTAAAAGGTTTCAGCCAAATTATCTCACTCAACTCTCCCAGACTGTAGTGGGTACAAATCTAAAGTTCCTGACTTTCCCTCATCAGACAACCTGCTTTTCTTGTAAACCTCCGAACTGAAATAAAGAGACCAATGCAGTGTGCAGTACTCTCAATGTGGTCGCACCAATACCCTGTATAAACTGAGGCATAACTTCCCTACTTTGTCATCAGCAAATTTCGCAGCTGTAATATCAGTCCCTTTGTCAAAGTCTCTTAGATAAATTATGAAAAGTTGAAGTCCCAGCACTGATCTTTGTGGTGTGGTACGCCACTCATCTTGCCAGCAGAAAAAGATATGTTTATGCGAACTCTGTCTGTTTCCTGGTCATTCGCCAATCATCAATCCGGGCCAGTGTGTTCCCCCTGCATCATGAACTTTTATTTTCTGCAGTGAATTTGACGTGGCCCCCTTATCAAATGCCTTCTGGAAATCCAAGTACACTACATCCACTGGTTCCATTTTATCCACAGCACACGTCAGCCCATAAAAGGGGGCAGGTCATATTGAAATTCACCAGTGATGTTACATTTCTTGTCTTTTTTCCCCTTTGTAGTAGTTTTTAATTTCGATTAATGATTTGCTTAACGCAAATCATGTGGAAGTGATTTGTCGTGAATGCCTGTGAAGTATTCTGGATCCCAAACAGTCTTCAGTGTTCGTGTAATACTGCCGAACCAAAATCGAACAGCCCTACTCCATTCCACTCCACTGGTAGTGGCACAGTGGTTAGCACTGCTGCCTCACAGCGCCAGGGACTCGGGTTCGATTCCCGGCTTGGGTCACTGTCTGCGTGGAGTTTGCACGTTGTCCGTGTATCTATATGGGTTTCTTCTGAGTGCTCCGGTTTGAAAGATATGCTGATTAGGTGCATTGACCATGCTAAATTCTCCCTCAGGGTACCCAAACAGGCACTGGTATATGGCAACTGGAGGATTTTCACAGTAACTTCATTGCAGTGTTAATGTAAGCCGACTTGTGACATTAATAAATAAACTTGGATTGTAGTGATTCAAGCAACTTGCCCTTAATTTCTTGAGGGCGTCTATGGATGGGCACTGAATGCCAGACCTGCCAATGACACCCAGGTCCCAGAAGCAAATGGTGGTTTAAAAACTCTGCTGGATAAGCCACAGAGGAGAGAAGCTTCTCTTCACCTTCCTCACTGAATATGTTCAAGTCAAGAGTGGATAGGTTTTTGATTGACAAGGAAATTAAGGGTTACGGGAGGAAAGTGGGAAAGTGGTACTGAACCACTGCAGATCAGCCATGATCTTATTGAACGGCGGGGCAGGCTCGAGGGGCTGTATAGCCTACTCCTGCTCCTATTTCTTATGTTCTTACAAAATGTCGGGTCCAAACTGGATACTGTTCCCTTCCCAGAGCCCCCCAAAAAAATGTCACACTGGTTGAAATGAGCTCACCCTGTGCAGAAAGAATTGAACCGTGTAAACTTCCCTGTCTGTGCAATTTTGCATTCCCAGTGGTGATCTTAGACACTTGTTGGAAAATGGAAAATTCTGGAAAAGACTCAGCAAGTCAGACATAGCCTATGGTGAGAGACAGAAAGTAACGGTTTTGCTTCAGTAACCTTGCAGCAGAATTTAAAGATGAAAGATTTGGCAGAAAGTTTCTTGTGCAGCTAATGAATTCTTAGCCTTAATTTAACATTAAGCAGTTTTTTTCAGCCCAATTAATTGAATTTGTAAAAATCTGCTGAGTTTTGTTATTTCCTTGTTTGAAGGCAAAAAAACACTTTCTCTTGCAAAAGTGTCTATCTTGACTGAACACTAATTCAGTTTTTCCTTGTTCTTTTCCTCTTGTTTTTTCTTGAATAGGTGAGCAGGGAACACGCTGTCCTCTTCCATTCCCTAACTATGCCAAAAAGCTGCTGATTTCTCTGTGCCAGGAAGTTCCTTTCCAGGTGAAATGTACAGCCTGCCGACAGATGCTTCGCACCCATGTAGAACTGACAGCTCATTTCAGGTGGGTGTGTGTTTGTCTCTTTGTTCCTACCCCAGTTACCTTCATTCGCCATCAGTGCTTCCAGCTGCCTGGGACCTCAGCTTTGAAAATTCCTCCTTAAATCTTTTCTCTTTGTAGAATCTGAAAAGTACAGGAGGAGGTCATTCGGCCCATCAGGCCGGTACCAACAACAATCCCACCCATGCCCTATTGCTGCAACCCCATGCATTTACCCTGCTGTAAGAGAAATTTTCTCAGGTATCCCCTGGGGTGCTCTGTACTTGCTGAACCTCACTCAAGCAATACATAAACTGCAAAAGACAATATATGGTTAAAGAATGAAAAGAAATTTATTTGTTACTGCATGCATGAGGACAGAGACAAGTCAATGAAGGTTGGTTGTCTTCTTTGAGCTAATATTGCTAGGTAAAATTATTATTCTGAACATTTCAATATCCCATCCAGCCTTGTTAATTAGACTGGAGGGCCCAGTCACAATGTTCAACATTATTACCTTTGCCAATAACATTCCACCTGTCAACAGGAATAGGAGATTATTAGCTTATTGCCAATTCTTCCCCTTTTCCTAACCCACATCATTGCCAGCAATCAAGGCCATAACCAACTTCTGTGATTTTTTTAATTGGAGAAAGGAGTCAGTCTTTTGCTGGAATCTGGGCTGCCTTTATCAGTTTGAGAGACTGCTCCAGCCTCTCTATTTATGAACGAATTTACTCCCTGAAATAGCAGGCTATTAAACTTGAGCAAATATATGAGCCTTTCACATATTCAAAAACAAATAACACAAGCTGCCTTTCTGTGCTTAATTGTATTAAAATAATTTGGCCTGTCTACCACTGCTTCCCAATATGCTGCATTCGGAACAAAGTTGGCCAAAGCGCACAGTACAGATATGTTGAGAATACACACAAAGTTTATAATACTTGGTTAATTTGTGGTTATACAGTTTATAATATTTCTGCAGTTTATCATACCTTTGCATATATTATCCAGGCACTTACTATATATATAAGGCATAATTAGATTAGGTTAAGATAATTATAAAAATGAAGGCCCTCATACTAAAATTCTGTACTACCCGCTAATCCCCCTAACACTAAGAGGCAATTTTTCATGGCCAATCCACCTAATCTGCGCATCTTTGGACCTTGGGAGGAAACTGAAGCACACGGAGGAAACCCATGCAGACACAGGGAGAATGTGCAGACTCAGCACAGACAATGACCCACAGGGCAGAATTGAACCTGAGACTCTGGTGCTGTGAGACAGCAGTGCTAATCACTGTGCTATGTTCCTTCCTGTGTGACCAAAATTACAATCACTTGTCCGAATAGCTCCTTGTATGGCTTTGTGTCAATTTTTGTCTGATTATTGCAGTGAAATGGTACAGAAGCTTAAAGGCACTGTGCAAATGAAAAGTTGTTTGCTCATCAATTTGATGGTGGTTATTTTTCCTTAATTGTAACCCATTGGAAAGAAGCACTGGGCCTGGCTGCCATAGATTAAATCATTGAATTTGGATGGCACAGAGGTTAGCACTGCTACCTCACAGTGTCAGGGACCCTGGTTCGATTCCAGCATGTGGGTCACTGTCTGTGTGTGTGGAGCTTGCATGTATATGGTTACACATTTCAATAACTGAGCTACAATGATCATTGACTTTCTCACAAAGCTGTCAGGGAGGCTGTGAAGCATCCAGTATTCCCGCCAGGTCATTTTTCCTTTCCGTTGGAGAATGTGCAAATTCCACTCAGTGCCCAGGTCGGAATTGAACCCGGGTCCCTGGCGCTCTGAGGCAGCAGTGCCACCATGCCAGGGGAAAGAGAAGAAAGGTAGGACAGGCAAAGGTGGAATTCCCTGTATGGGAAAAGAGAAAGTTTGAAGAAAGTTATGTGACAGATGTCAGGTTGATTATATAAATCAGAAGCAGGCTGAACATAAAAATGCAGAGGGGAGAGTAAGGAAGGCAAGTAAGAGTAGAATCATAGAATTCTACAGGGCCGAAGGAGGCCATTTGGCCCATTGAGTCTGCAGCCGGGCCCTATCCCCATAACCTCATGTATTTGCCCCCTGACACTAAGTATGAGAAGATTAGAATTTGCAGTAAGGATCTAGCTTTAGCTGAACTTTATTATAGAATCCCTACTGTGTAGAAGGAGGCCATTCAGTCCATCAAGTCTGCACTGACCACAGTCCCACCCGGGGCCTTTTTCCATAACTCAACATATTTACCCTGCTACTCCCCCTGACATTAGAGGCAACTTAACATGGCCAGTCTACCTGATCTGCACATCTTTGAACTGTGGGAGGAAACTGGAGCAGCCAGAGGAAACCCACTGTGTTATAGTGTCCATACTGGCTCTTTATGACAGCAACTTAGCTAGTGCCAATCTCCTGGCCTTTCCCCTACAAACTTTCTCTCTTCACACCGTTATCTAATGCCCTTTTGAAAGCCCTAATTCTACCAGCCTCCACCACACCGAAGTAGTTCTCTCCAGATCCTAACCAAACACTGCCTGGAAAAGCAGTTCTTTCACATCACCATTGATCCGTTTGTCACTCAGTTTAAATCAATGCCCTCTATTTCCTTCCCTGCCCCCAGTGAGGACAGCTCTCTCTGTCTGCTCTGTACACTTCATAATTTTGAACACTTGGATCAAATGTTCTCTTCTCAAGACCACAACCCTAGATTCTCCAATCTATTGATGAAACATGATCCTCACACCAAGAACTGGATCGTTCTGATCTTGCATCTACTTTAAAATTGTGCCCTATTTCTTCTATTGCCTCTCATTCTTTTATAGTCATAGAATTAGAGGTTTACTGCATGGAAACAGGCTCTTCAGCCCAACTTGTCCATGCTGCCCCTTTTTTATTTGAAGCTCCTAAGCTAATCCCAGTTGCCTGCGTTTGGCCCATATCCCTCCATACCCATCGTACCCATGTAACTATCTAAATGCTTTTGAAAAGATAAAATTATACCTGCCTCTACTACTGCCTCTGGCAGCTCGTTCCAGACACGCACCACATTCTGTGTGAAACAACTGCCCCTCTGGAACCTTTTGTATCTCTCCCCTGTCACCTTAAACCTATTTCCTCTAGTTTTAGGCTTCTCCACCTTTGGGAAAAGATATTGACTTTCCAGGTGATCTATATCCTGCGTTATTTTAAAGATCACTATAAGATCACACTATTTCACAAATCACACTAAGCCTTCTACGCTTCAAGGAAAAAAAGTCCCAATATATAATTTGCTACCAAATAAGCCTGTTGAACTTTTACCTGGTGTTGTGAGGCTTGTTACTGTGTTTACCGCAGTCCAATGCCAACATCTCCACATCATTCCTCCCACAGTTCAGAGTGTAGGTTAGTTAGATTAGCCATGATAAATGCACACAGGGATGGACGATGGGGGTAATCCTGGGTAAGGTGCTGCTTCGGAGAGTTCATGTAGACTCAGTGGGCCGAATGGCCTCCTCCTTCTCTGGGGGGCACGAATTATAGAATCCCTGCAGTGCAGAAGGAGGCCAGTTAACCCATCGAATCTGCACTAACTCTGACAGAATACCTTACCCAGGCCCTTTCCACCACCCTATAATCTGTAGCCCTGTGCATTTGCTATGTTTAATCCCCCTAACCTATACACCTTTGGACACTCGGGGGCAATTTAGCATGGCCAATCCACCTAACCTGCACATCTTTGGACACTCGGGGGCAATTTAGCATGGCCAAACCACCAAACCTGCTCACCTTTGGACACTCGGGGGCAATTTAGCATGGCCAATCCACCTAACCTGCACACCTTTGGACACTCGGGGGCAATTTAGCATCGCCAATCCTCTTAACCTGCACACCTTTGGACACTCGGGGGCAATTTGGCATGGCCAATCCTCTTAACCTGCACACCTTTGGACTTTGAAGAGGAAACACGCGGGAGAATGAGTGAGCTCCACGCAGATAGTGACCCGAGGCTGGAATTGAACCCAGGTCCCTGGTGCTGTGAGGCAGCAGTGCGAACCACTGTGCCATCATGCTGCCCTCAATCGGGATTGATTAACTTAGACCTGGGCCATTTAGGAGAGAGATCGGGAAGCACTGCTTCGAAGCGGAAATCTCTCCCTAATGGCTATGTGGGCCTGGTATCAGTTGGATATTTAAAACTGGGATGAAAAGAGTATTGTCAGGGTGAGGCATCAAGGGATTTGGAGAACAAATGGATATTGGCATTAAGGTGCAGATCAGCCACAATGTAACTAAACAGGATGTGGAGATGCCGGTGTTGGACTGGGGTGGGAGTAAGAAGTCTCACAACAATGGATTGAAGTCCAGTAGGTTTGTTTGCAATCATGAGTTTCATGTTCCTTCATCAAAAGTGGTGGAATCAGGTACTCTGGAGTTATTTAAGAAATACTTAGATGGGCACGTGAACAGAATGGGAATGGAGGGGTATAGAAAACTGATTTAAAATAGGAATCATGAGCCTTGGGAGTCCCTGGGAAGTGTGTAAATAGATGATGATATTGATGTACTTGTTTTTATCCTACAGGTGCTTTGGTCCACCTTGTTGTCTAACGAGGGGCATACACGCGATGGGTCGTGAGAATGGCTGCTCTTGGATCTTTTTCGAGAGTATCCTAGTGCTTCACATCGTTAGTGTACGCTTGACCTGGACCATTTGATGGGCAACACGACAGCTCAGTGACTATCGCTGTGCTGTGCAGATACATGGATTTGGGCCTGTGTCTGTGGGAGTTTGCGCATTCTCCCCGTGCTTGCGTGGGTTTTCTCCGGGTGCTCCGGTTTCCTCCCACATCCCAAAGATGTGCTCTTAGGCTAATTGGCAAAACAAATTCTCCCTAAATTGTCTCAAATTTGGTTTTTAATCCATAGATCTATAAAAATGGACAGGGATCATGGGTAGAGGTGGGAACATCGGGGTGGCGGCGCGGGCTCGTTGGGCCGAAGGGCCTGTTTCCCGTGCTGTTTTGTTCTTTGTTCATCAAGTGACTCACCTGTTGGACTTTAACCTGGTTTTGTGAGACTTCTTACTGGAATTAAACAGAAGCAGGACTGAGGGGCGAATTGGCCTCCTCGTTCTGGCATCAAGTTGTGCTAAACTTTTAACTCCCTGGCTTGCTTTCTTTGCAGAACGCGATGCAGAAGGGCTGGCCCTGTTGCTGTGTCGGCAAAGGACATTAGCCAAGTAGCGGCGATATTCAAAGTGAGGGGATGCTGTCTGGACTGCAGTCAGTTGTTTGTGGACGACAATCAGATCAATCAGCACACTCAGCAGACCGTGCACAACATCCGGTGGATTCGCACCATGGAGAAGGCCATCTTGGTGTTCTGCCACTTCAACGAGAAGAGCAAGACTCCCTCTGACCTCCGCGTGATACTGGACCAGTCGAAGGCCAGGAAGAACTCTCCGTTCAAAAGGCCTCTGGCTGAGACGTGTGGCAGCGAGGCGGCCGCCCCCACCTCCAGCAAGAGGACCAAGAGAGAGTGCGACAGCGTGGTGGTGAAGGAGGAGAAGGTGGAGTGCGAGAACCGCCCGGCCGTCAGCCAGTGGCTCTGTGAGTGCCGCCAGCGGTTCGACAGCGAGAAGGCGGTGGAGAAGCACGTCATGGCAGCCAACGGAATCCGCCACAAGTGCTTGGTGTGCGGCAAGCTGGCGTTCGACGCCGGGATCATCGGCTTGCACATGAGCCGGAGCCACGGAGGGGCCCACCTGACCAACTACCTCTTGTGGTGTGATAGCTGCCGCGCGGAAATACCGAGGAAAGAGGAGCTGATGGCCCACGTCGTGGAGTCCCACAGTGGCCACACTTACTACTACGAGAAGCAAGTGGACCGAGACCAGCCGATGGACTCAGAGCCGCCGCCGCCGCCTCCCTCCGGGTCCGCCCGGGGCTCAGCGGAGCTGGAAGGCGGAGGGGCGCCGCTGGACGCCGGCGGCCCTGAGGCGGGAGCTGACCGGCCGGCCGACGGCTCCTGGCAGTGCCGGCTGTGCGAGGAGATGTTTGACTCAGAGGAGAGCGTCGCTCGGCATTGCGGCTGCCTGGCCAATCACCAGTTCCACAAGTACAGCTGCGGGTTGTGCCAGAAGCACTTCCACCGGGTGGAAACGCTGTACCGCCACAGTCGCGACCAGCACGGCAGTGAGCTGAGCGTCAAGTACTTCTGCGGCTTGTGTGATGATGTCGAGTTCAACTCGGAGGCTGAATTCCTCGAGCACTACGGGGCCTTCCATGGCACGGATTACATCTTTGTGGGGCACGGGGAGGTGGGGAAGGAGGAGGGCCCCGCGGAAGAGCGCCCGCGGATGGCCTGCGGGTGCCGGCAGCACTACAGCTCCAAAACGGCCAGGAAGGAGGATGGCCAGAGGTGCCTGAAGAACCTCTTCGACCAAGGCGAGCTGTGGTTCCACTGCTCGTGTTCGGCCACAGCCCAGTCGGAGGAGGGTGCCCGGGCGCACGCGCTGGAGTGCCACGGGGCGGCGGAGACCGGCTCCCGGCTCTTCACCGTCAAGTGCATCTGCGGCAAGGCTTTCACGGACGGCAGGAGCGCCCAGATGCACTACCACAGTAAGCACTGCGCCTCGCAGGAGGGGGACCCAGCTCCTTCCTTGCCCGCCGACGCTGACGCAGCGTTGGGCAGCAGCCCCAAGGAGGCGCCCGGGGACGATGATACCAAGGCCTCGACCAGTCGTGAGGCCTTTCCAGCAAACGCAGGTAGCTCTCGTGTTCCACACATCCAAATGGTGCCAGCGCGTAGGTCAATGGCAGTGGCAGCTTTCCCTCAGAAAGGCAGGAAGCCCACCAGTTATGCCAGGACACTAAAGAACAAAGGTAGCCAGCGATGGGATTTTGCCTTAGTACGAAGTTGTTAGCTGCTAGTCCTATGACCTGTTGTACAACTGACCAAACGTTGTTTCGTGGGCCACGTGCTTTGGTGCTCTGGTTCTGTACCTGAATCTAACTCTGTTCAATGACATACAAGCCTTCGGGACACCGTGGCCACATAACATAATGCTCCGAGGAGAAAGGAACAAAGAAAAGCACAAGAACAGTCCCTTTGACTGTCCAAAGTCATGATGATGCCCTAACTAAACAACAAAACAAAACTTCTGTTCTTACTTGGTCCATTATCTCTGTATTCCCTCCTTATTCATGTACCCATCCAGATGTCCACTTCCACTACCACTGGCAGCGCGTTCCTACACTCACCGCTCTCTGCGTGGAAAAACTTGCCCCACACATCTCCCTTAAACTTTTTTCACCTCTCAACTTGGACCCATGCCCCCTTTATAATTGACACTGGGGAAAAGCTCCTGACTATCCACCCTGTCTGTGCCTGTCACAATTTTGTACATCTCTATCAGGTCTCCCCTCAGCCTCCGTATTTCCATTGAAAACAACCCTAGTTTATTCAACCTCCTGAAGAAATCTGTTACATGCACGAATCAAATGCTTCTCTCTTGATAGTGTCGTTTTCGTGACCCAAACTGGTAAGGGTGCCACTAGCAACTGAAACCCTTCTCAGGTGCTTCATAGTACAAAATAATCCAGTATCCACATTAACACAAACCACTGTCTCTCTGGGACAGAGACTGCAAGAATCAGTGACGGAGATTTGATTTATTATTGTCACGTGTATTAGTATACAGTGAGAAGTATTGTTTCTTACACACTATACAGACAAAGCATACTGTTCATAGAGTACATAGGGGAGAGGAGAGGGTGCAGAATGTAGTGTTATGGGTGTAGAGAAAGAACCGTTTAATATAAATTAGGTCCATTCAAAGGTCTGGCAACAGGGAAGAAGCTGTTCTTGATACACAAGTGTATCTTTCTCAGTTGGGATGGAGGGGTTTCTGTGCTGCTATGGATGCTGGGTAAAAGGCTCTCCATTCTACAGAAGACATTTGTCTTTCAAATCCTCCTGCTTTCTCTCCCTGATACTGTCTGCTGACCTCATGATAATCTGAGGGCAGAAAGGAAGGGGAAGTGCCGGCTGTGACAACTTGGAAGATTCAGATGCAGCAGCGTTGCAACAGGCTGACAAGGCTTGATGCATTGAAGGCTGTTCTTGTGGTTCCTTATGTATTGCTTTCTCAGGCTTTAGGTGTTATGTTTATATTTCACAATTCAAGTTATTTATAGCAGTCATAATCTCTGTTTGTTGGGGGAGCATCTGCTTGGATCTGAGTCTTAAGCCACACACCCATTTGTACAGCTTCCACTGTAGTATCAAGTTTTGCCTTCTGAAGAGACTTGGATTGGAGTTTTGCATTCTGTGATTCGAGATTCACTGTAGTGGTTTGGTGGCACAGTGGCATAATGCATTACTGCCTCGCAGCACCAGAGACCTGGGTTCAAATCCAGTCTTGGGTGACTGTGGAGTTTGTACGTTCTCCCTGTGACTGCTTGGGTTTCTTCCAGGTGCTCCTGTTTTCTCCCACAGTCTGAAAGATGTGTGGATTAGGTGGATTGGCCATATTAAACTGCCCTTTAGTATCAGGGGAACCAGCAGAGTAAATGTATGAGGTTATGGGGATAGTGGGAGTGTGTCTTTTGAGAGAGTGTTCCAGAATTCCAATGTAGTTTTGAACAAGTGTTTCCTGACATCACCTGTCAATGACTTGGCTGTCATAGAATCTTTACTGTGCAGGTGGAGGCCCTTCGGCCCATCGAGCCTGCACTGACAAACATCCCACCCAGGCTCTGTTCCTGTAACCCCACATATTTATCCTGTAATCCCCCTGGCACTAAAGGGCAGTTTAGCATGGCCAATCAATCTAACCTGCATGTCTTTGTACCGTGGGAGGAAGTCGGAGCATTGGGAGGAAGCCCGCATAGACATGGGGAGAACGTGCAGACTCCACACAGACAGTGACCTGAGGCTGGAATTGAACTCGGGTCCTTGGTGCTGTGATGCAATGATGCTAACCATTGTGCCACTGTGCCATCTCATTATAAGGCTGTGTCATCTTGTTCTGGATTCTCCCACCAGCAGAAATAGTTCCTTTCTCTCTAACTATCAAATCCTTTAATCATCTTAAAACACCTCAATTAGTTCACCTTTTGATCTTTGGTATACAATGGAATACAAGCCGCCTACATACTTTTGTCTCATAATTTAACCCTGTTATCTCTGATGTTCTGCTGAACTTGTATTGCACCTTCTGCCCTCCCATAGATCTATCCTGAGCTTGCCCAGAACTGGGCACATTTACTCCAGATAGGATTGACACTAATTTAATTCAAAAGTATAATACTGCAGATGCTGGACATCTGTAATGGAAACAAAAAAAGGCTGGAAATACTCAGGAGGTCCGACAAAAACACAGTTAACATTTTCATCAGGAATATTAAATGGTTATTGGCCATAAAATGCTCACTCTGTATCTCTTCTAGCTACTGCGTGACCTGTTGATAATTATCATTTCTTTTCTGGTCATGGTGGTAGCCATGTCTTCTGTTTAAACTTTGTTCTGAAGTTATTGTTACATATGGCCAACTAAAATGGCTCATTCATGCTTCATGGATATCTTTTGCCTTAACAAGTGCAGGTGCTAAAGCAAGCTTCAGCTGAGCAGAGCAGCATGTATTGTACATTGAGTAATTTGGTTTTAAATTCCCACGAAACGAGACTTACTTGATTTACAAGTAACAGCGGTTACAGCTGGAACGGCGGTTAGCACTGCTGCCTCACAGCATCAGGGACCCAGGTTCGATTCCCGACTTGGGTTGCTGTCTGCGCTGAGTCTGTACGTTTTCCCCGCGTCTGCATGGGTTTCCTTCTGTTTCCCCTCACACTCCAAAAGACATGCTGATTGGGTGTTAAATTCTTCCTTGGTGTATCCAAACAAGTGCTGGAGTGTGATAACTAGGAGATATTCACAGTAACTTCATTGCAGTGTTAATGTAAGCCTACTCGTAGCACTAATAAATAAACTAAACAATGCTTTTGCCCTGTAACTCGCTGAAGCTGCAGGGAGGATAATGGGGCATCTGGCACCTTGGGGTAGGTGGGGCTGGCAGTTTGTCTCTTAACCAATGCAAATTAAGAATCAAATAGAGTTAATAAGTCCAACCAGGTATAGAAAGAGGAATGAAGAGAGAAACAGAGTGAATCTGGAGATAAAGAGACAGGAAGAGCAAATAAAAGTATAACATTTGTGCATTAATAATGGAATGCATTGTTAACACAAAATTATTGTTTTGATAAAGTCTTGTCCATTTGATATAAGCTTGGTGCTTCTTGGCACAGTCTAGTGTACTCTTAAGGACTTGTTGAAGTTGTAACCTTGCAACAACTTATAAACTTCTGTGCCTTTTCTTTCCCTTTCTCTAACGAGTAGAAAAGGATGCCACAAATCGTGAAGAAGACGTAGAGTTACCCGACTTAGATCTGCTCCGCACAATGACTCACCTTGTTTTCATTGACTTGGATAATTGGGCGGGCTTTTTCAACCACTTACCAGGACATCTTAACCAAGGCACATTTTTCTGGGGATTTCAAGGTTAGTTCAATGTGTTGAAATTTTGTTTTGCATTGAAAAGTTAAAAAAAAAAGTCTTGGATTATGGTTATGTCTGAAGAAAAATAGAAGTTATAATCAAGTAGCAGATCATTTGGCCTATTCAGTTCTTATTGACTGCCCTTGTGGCAGTGTTCATTAGTAATATCAGAATGAAAGATGCACTGGGAAATAGTGATCATAATGCAGCTGAATTCCACGCTAAGTTTGAAAACAACAAAACGGCCGATTATTTGGTTATGAGGGGAGAACTGGCTCAGGCTGATTGGATAAGTAGACTAAGAGGTATGGTGGTAAACATTTAAAAAAAAACAATTCAACATGTTTGTGAAAAATTACTCACTGAATAATAAAAACTCAGTGAAAAAGATACATGCGTGGCTTCCTAAGGAAGTCAAGGACAGTAAGAAAACCAGTTAACATAGAAAACACCAAAACATAGAAAAGTCAAGTTCTAGGAGATGCAGGTTTAACATGCTGGGGGAGAAGTTTAGAGGAGATGTGTGAGGCAAGTGTTTTACACCAAGGGTGGTGAATTCCTGGAACACGCTGCCTAGGAAGATGGTGGGAGTAGTATGATAGCAGCATTTATGGGCGTATCTAAACGAATACGTGAATAGGATTGGAATGGAAGGATATGGTTTCCTTAAGTGCGTTTGGTTAGCTTAGGCCGGTATCGTGATCGGTGCAGGGTTGGAGGGCCAAAGGGCCTATTCCTGTGCTGTAATATTCTTTGTTCTTTTGTGCTGTGGGATATTTTGTGCCCAAATGAGATGCCTTTGTTTAATGTCTAATCTGCTGCGGACAGTGCAGCATGCCCTCGTTGGTGCATTGCGAGTGTCAGCCTAGATTGTCAGTAGAAGGATGTGAGTCCACAACTTTCTGACTGAGGCGGGAGTGTTGTCCACCCAGTCAAAGCAGATATCAGTCCTACTATATGGACGTATACCAGTAAATCTCTGCGTTCCACCGATTTTTCAGTCAGACCATTATTACTCCAGTTTGTATTGTAATGTTACCTTTCACGTGATAGCACAGAACCCCTTGTTTTTTTTTTTTTAGCCCTATTTCATCAGCTTATCCAAAAAAATCCCTTTACGGATTTGTTCTGGTAACTGCAATTCTTGTTTTGGAATCATCTGCGACTTTTAACATTACTCGCTCTGGGCTTGTCTATAAGTTATTAACATACAACAACGACCTGTAGTTTTATTTGATTTATTATTGTCACATGTATTGGGATACAGTGAAAGGTATTGTTTCTTGCGTGCAAAACTGACAAAGCATACCTTACGTAGAGAAGGAAAGGAAAGGAGAGGGTGCAGGATGTGGCATTACAGTTACAGCTAGGGTGTAGAGAAAGTTCAGTTTAATGCGAGGTAAGTCCATTCATCAGTGTGATGGCGTCTTTCACGTAGTTTAGCGTCAAATGAACCTGACACTAAAATGGCCTCACTGAATCTCGTGTAACATCTCCAACTGTCTGAAAGCTCAGCAACTCTGCTTGGTCCCTAAGTGCAAACGTTAACCTTATTTTCTCCCCAGCCCAGTAATGTTATACGGTTAAGATAAACCCATTTTATTACTTGAAAATAAATTGGATCAGGTTAGGTGTCCGGGTGAACGGGAAGAAAATGTTTAACTCGCCTGATATTATTCCACAATTCCATGTCTTTTAATGTGATCTTTTTTCTCCCAGGTGGAAAGAACCATTGGAAACCACCAGAAAACTGCCCTATCTACAATTTTCTTGTCAACACTGGATGTTTTTTCCTTCATCCACGGTGCAGTACTAGGAAGGATGCTGCGGATTTTGCCATCTGCATGCATGTTTGTGTTCTTTCCCTTTTTTTAAAAAAAAACCTGATTCTTTTATACAATCAATAACCATAACTAGGGGCTATGGGAGGGGAAGACTGTGTTGTAGTGGTCGTGTCACTGGACTAGTCATCCAAAAGCCCAGGCTTCAAATCCCACCAGCTAGTGGAACTTGCATTCATTTCTGTTCCACTGGCAACACGGTAGCACAGTGGTTAGCCACTGCTGCCTCACGCCGCCAGGGATCCAGGTTTGATCCCAGGCTTGGGTCACTGTCTGTGTGGAGTTTGCACATTCTCCCCGTGTCTGTTGGTTTCCTCCCACAGACCAAAGATGTGTGGGTTAGACTGATTGGCTATGCTCAATTGCCACTTAGTGTGTCAGGGGGACTAGCAGGGTAAATATATGGGGCTATGGGATAGGGGCTAGATGGGATTGTGGTTGGTGCAGACTTGATGGGCTGAACGGCCTCCCTCTGCACTGTAGGGATTTCACGGAATTCTAAAAGGAGTGGAATATAATGCTAGTGTCAGTAATGGTCACCATGAAACTATCATCAACTGTTATAAAAACACATCTGGCTTAGGGAATCCTTTAAGGCATGACCTTTTGGGAAGGGAATTGGCCATCCTCAACCAATCTGGCCTATGTGCTCCAGATCTATAGCCATGTATATGGTTGTCTCTTACCTGAAATAGTGAGCGAGACACTAAGTTCTGTGGGCAAGTGTAGATGGATGGAAGAATAAAAAGAAGGATAACTTTGTGTTTAGGGCCAAGACAAGGATTGATGGGCCAAGAGCTTAAATGGATGAATGGGATTGTGAAACTGCTATCGAGTGGGAAAGATCTGTCCATGGTGGCAAACTGTGAATGCAGAAAGGAGCTCAGGAATTGAGGAGTGAGTTGGGATCTTATTACACCACAGATAGAATGGTGGCAAATAAAAAAGGATCTTTATCTATATACAGTACTGTAGGGGCCAGTTAGCGGTCACTTAGTTTGTATTAAGTTTATCAACTATTAGAGGTAATGCATTAAGTACTTATTTTTTAAAAACTTTGCTGTTTTAAAGATTTGCATTTATATTAGAGTTTTTATGATCATAAGACATCCCAAAGTGCCCAACAGCAAGCCCAATTCTCTGAAGTGTAGTCACTATTGTAGGGGAGGAAAAGGGAGTGTCTTGCAGTTCCAGTCAGTTATTCACATCTCGTGAAAGTGCAGTTAGCTGAAGGGATTAGCATTTCGATGCAACTGGATGATAATTAGTGTTCCCTAGAAAAAAAAATTGGATGCTTTTGATTTTGCTGCATTTGGCAAGCAGTCACATAAACACTATTGTACCCTATCAACACTGATGGAGGATGGGGAAATTTCAGCTCACGACTCTTGTCAATGGAGATCCAGTGGGAAAAAGGGCAGCCGTACAAGTGTATCTAAGTGAATCAGTTGTTCTGCTGAACCTGATATAAATCCCAGATTAGCTGTGCCCCCTCAATCAATTTTAATAACCCAGTGGGGAAAGAAGAGAGAGAAATACAGCACAAAATTTGCACCAATTGGGAAGGAATTTCCACTATCTCCATGGCACGTACTGTGGTGGCAGAGGCAGAAGGGATCTTCTGGTCCTGACACTGTGAATAGGATTTGCTGTAATTCACACTGGAGTCTCCTGATGATGCATCACTATTGGCAGGCCCAAACGATCCCAACCCCCAAGACCAACTGGAAAATCCAGTGTCTGTGCTGAACTCCTGCCAATTTCACCTTACAGCCTATCATAGCTCCCTTAATATCACTTGATCTCCTCTGCTATAGGGAGAAGAACTCCAGCTTCTCCAATTTAAAATTAACTGAAGTTTCTAATGCTTTGTACGATTTTAGTAAATTCCGTCCATACCTCAAAGTTCCTCAGGGTGGTGGACAAGGTCCAACCACCTTCAGCTGCTTCATCAATGACCTTGCTTCCATCATAAGGTCAGAAATGGGGATGTTCACCAATGATGGTGCAATGTTCAATACCATTTGTGACACCTCAGATACTGAAGCATCTAAATTCAAATGCAGCAAGATCTGAACAACATCCAGGGTTAGACTGATAGCTGGCAAGTAACATTCATACCACACAAGTGCTAGGCATTGACCATCTCCAACAAGAGAGAATCTCACCATCGCCCCTTTATTCACAATTCAATGGTGTTATCATTGTTGAATCTCCCTCCTATCAATATCCTGGAGTTACCATTCACCAGAAACTGGACAGGATTATATGCTGTGGCTACAAGAGCAGGTCAGAGAGCGGGAATCTTGCAGAGATTCCTTCTCACCTCCCCAAAGCCTGTCCACCATCCACACTCTACCAGTCAAGAGTGTGATGGAATACTCCCCACTTGCCTGGATGAGTAAAGCTCCAACAACACTCAAGAAGCTTGACACCATCCAGGACATAGCAGCTGCTTGATTGGCACCCCATCCACAAACATCAACTCCCTCCTCCGCAGATGTACAGTGTCAGCAATGTGTATCATCTACAAGATGAATTGCAGGAACTTGCCAAATCTCCTTAGACAGCACCTTCCAAATCTACATCTCTGCAATTTGGGAGGACAAGCACAGCCTACACATGGGAATATTAACAGCTGGAAATTCACCTCCAAAGCACTCATCACCTTAACTTACAGATATATGGCCATCCACTCACTGTCGCTGAGTCAAATTCCTGGAACTCCATCCCTAACAGCACTGTGGGTGTATCTACACCACATGGACTGACTGAGGTCCAGTACCAATCTTGGAACTCGTCCCTAACAATACTGTGGGTGTACCCACACTGCATGAACTGACTGACTGTCTAATAAAAACCCTGGAACTCCCTCCCTAACAACACTGTGGGTGTACCCACATTGCATGAACTGACTGATGTCTAATAAAAACCCTGGAACTCCGTCCCCAGCAGCACTGTGGGTGTACCTACATCACATGTCTGCAGCAGTTTAAGAAGGGTGTGCACTGCCACCCTCTTGAGGGCTATTGCAATGCCTCCATCAGTGACAAATTAAGAAAAAAACCTTTCTTGAGACTTCAGTTTTCTTAAAATGCGATGTCCAGGATTGACCATAACATTGCAGCTGACTCCTAATCACTCTTTATAAAGGCTTGGCACAGTTTCCTTATATTATTTTTACTCCGCCCCTCTAGGGATAGAGCTGGGGATCCTGTGTCCTTTGTTAGCCACTTCCTCAACTTGCCCATATACCTTCAAGTTCCATGTGTACGTCAGCTCTGAGGTCTGGGGGTCTTTGAACGTTTACTATTTAAATTGTACCAATGAAGATGAGGGAAGCTAACAAATGGTTAAAGATGTAATGTTTTGCTTTCTTCTCTCGTTCTCCTAACCTCTGTGACCTTCCCTTCCTCCTAATCCTCCTCCCGTCCCCGCTGACTTTTGTAGGCTGGCCGTATGGATGAACAGTTGCCCAAGCATATCCCCTTCACCGTACTCTCTGGAGACAAGGGCTTTGAGGAGCTGAAGAATCAGTTGAAGAAAACGATGCGTCCTGGCCACGTTCTGAACCCCCACCAGATGGAAGGGGAGCTGATGTGTGCCTTACTGAATAGTATATCTGATATTGGGAAAGGTGGGGCAGAAGCAATAAGATGATTGAAGAGAGGTTAAATCCCATGACACTGCTTAACTGGAATAAATGCGTCTATGATTCCTACATTGATGTTAGATGTAGTTTTTTTTTAAGTTTGACAATCGTGGTATCTTTCTGTTGATGCGCTGAAGTTATTTTGGCTGTTTTGATTGCCGAAAGAGAAACAAAATATGGTGTTTGCTGCTGGAAAATGCTGGAGACACTTCATACCTCTGACAAAATCTGCGGAGCAAGAGAGAGAGAGAAAATGGATGTTTCTGTTCAATGAGATTCCATTTGAAGGGCGGCACTGCTGCCCCACAGTGGCAGGGGCCTGGGTTCAATTCCAGCCTTTGGTGTAACTGTCTGTGTGGAGTTTACACGTTCTCCCCGTGTCTGTGTGGGTTTCCTCTGGGTGCTCCGGTTTCCTCCCATACTCCAAAGATGTGCAGGTTAGGTGGATTGGCCGTGCTAAATTGACCATTAGTGTCGGGGGACTGCCTCGGGTAAATGCCTGGGGTTGGGATTCTAGTCTCTGCAGACTCAATAGACCAAATGGCCTACTTCAGCACAGTAGGGACTCTATAATTGGAACAAGTCAGATGTGAAATGTTTTGAACAAAAGCAGAGAAAAAAAGAAGGGGAATAAATTTGCAGGGAAGAAATGATTAAAAGACTCGAGGGCTGATGGCAGAAGATGTGGTGAACTCACGGGTTCCTTCTGGGTGCTTCAGTTTCCTTCTACGTTCCAAAGATGTGAGAGTTAGGTGGTTTGGCCGTGCTAAATTGTCCCTCTACGTCAGGGGATCCGGTAATAACTTTCAAAAGGGAATTGGATAAATACTTCAAGGAGAAAGGATCCAGAAATATGGGGAAAGAGTGGGCCCAACAGGATGCTGTAAGAGCGATGGGCTGAATGGCATCCTGTGTTGAACAGTATAGATATTCAAAGCACCAGCACCTGTTTCTATCTGCGATGCTCTTCACTGCTATCTCCCTTCTGGAATACTGCCACTGTGCTGATTCGTAAGACTATAAGAGAGAGGAGCAGAATTATGCCATTCAGTCCATCGACTCTGCTCCACATTCAATCGTGGCTGATAAGTTTCTCAACTCCATTCTCCCACCTTTTCCCCTCAACCTTTGATCCCCTTGTCAATCAAGAACCTATTTCTCTTGATCTTAAATACACTCAAAGATCTGCCCTCCATAGCCTTCTGTGGCAATGAGTTCCACGGATTCACCACCGTCTGGCTGAAGGAATTCCTCCTCATCTCAGTTCTAAAGGGTCGTTCCTTTTACTCTAAGGCTATGCTCTTGGGTCCTAGTCTCTCCTACTAATGGAAACATCTTCTCCATGTCCACTCTATCCAAGCTTTTCAGTATTCTGTAAGTTTCAATGAGATCCCCCCCCGCCCATCCTTCTAAACTCAGGAGTACAGACCCCTTGTCCTCAAATGCTTCTCATGCATCAAGTTTTTCATTTAGCACTATGAAGAATCAAACAACACAGGAGGAGAGGCCATTTGGTCCATCATGCCTGTGCCAGCTCTTTGAAAGAGCTCTCCAATTAGTTTGTACTGCTCTTTCCTCATAGCCTTTTAATCCTTTCCCCTACTAGTGTTTAACCAATTTTCTTTTGTAAGTTATTGTTGAATCAGTACAGAGGGATATAGGAACCTCCCTCTCTTTTTGATGAACGTGAATGATTAGAGTTGGAAGTCTGTCTCTGTCTGGTTAGATAACAAACAGTTCTGGTTCCTCTCTGCTGCAGTAGTCATGCTGTTAATTTTATTTTCTTTCCTGGGTTCCAGACAGTGATGATGAGGATGAAGTTCTCCAGAAAACACTGACGCTGAGCTTGCAAGAGGAAAAGCAGAGAACAGCTCGTGAAGGTGCTCTCTTTTGTTTTCATTATTAATAACTTATTGTATCTTAAGTATTCTTCACTGTCTTTCTGAAAAGAATCTTAAACATAGAAACAAGAAGCAGGAATAGGCCATTCGGCCCTTCAAGCCTGCTCTGCTATTCATCTTAATCATGACTCACCAATATTCTGATCCCCACCTTCCCCCTGCCATATCTCTCGATCGCTTGAGCCCTTAGAGCTACATCTAATTTCTTCTTGAGATTGGACACTATGTTTTGGCCTCAACTACTTTCTGTGGTAATGAATTCCACGCATTCGCCACACTCTGGGTGAAGACATTTCCCCTCACCTCAGTTCTAAAAGATTTACTCCTTATCCTCAAACTATGACCCCTAGTTCTGTGCTCCCCCCGTCATCAGGAACATTGTTTCTGAATCTACCCTGTCTAACACAGTGAATATGATCCTAATTTAGTCTCTCCTCATATGAAAGATCTGCCATCCCAGGAATCAGCCTAGTAAACCTTTCACTGTTCTCCCTCTATAGCAAGAACATCCTTCCTCAGATAAGGACACCAAAACTGCACACAGTACTCCAGGTGTGGCCTCACCAACGGCCTATACAATTGCACTAAAATATCACTATCCCTATACTCAAATCCTGTCACTACGAAGTCCAACACATCATTCGCTTTCTTTACTGCCTGCTATTCCTGTGCACTTAGTTTCAGTGACTGATGCACAAGGACGCCAAGTTCTTGTTGATGTACACCCATTCAAGTAACAATCTGTCTTCCTGTTATTGCTACCAAAGTGGATAATCTCACATTTATCCAATTATACTGCATCTGCCATGCAGATGCTCTGACACTGTCTGTCCCAAACACGCTGAAGTATCCCTTCACCCTCCTCACAGCTCACACTCCCGCCCAATTTTGTATCATCAGCAAATTTGGAAATAATACATTCATTTCCCTCTTCCAAATCATTAATATGTAATGTGAATAGTTAGGGTCCTACCACAGATCCCTGCAGAACCCCACTAGTCACTGACTCTCAATCTGAAAAAGACCTGTTTGTGCCAACTCTTTGCTTTCTGTCTATTGAGCAGCTTTTTATCTATTTCAAGATATTATTTGCAATCCATGTACTTTAACTTTACATAATAGTCTGCTGCATGAAACCTTCTGAAAACTTAATTGAAGCACATCCACTGGTTCTCCTGGTCAATTCTATTAACAAAGTCCTTAAGAAATTCAACATTATTGCATAGGATTAAATCCAGGACTGAGGTAGTCAAATGGATATAAAATTGGCTTGATGACAAGAAAGACAGTGGTTATAGCGAGTTGTTTTTCAATTTGGAGGCCTGTGACCAATGGTGTGCCTCAGGGATCAGTGCTGGGTCCACTGCTATTTGTCATTTATATTAATGCTTTGGATGCAAATTTAGGAGGCATGGTTTGTAAGTTTGCAGATGACATCAAGATTGGTGGCAGAGTGGACAGTGAGGGAAGGTGATCTAGGATTGCACGAGATCTTAATCAATTGGGCCGGTGAGCTAACCAATGGCAGATGAAGAGTTTAATTTAGACAAATGATGGATGATGCATTTTGGTAGATTGAACCAGGGCAGGATTTGCTCAGTTAATAGTAGGGCGTTGGGGAGAGTTATAGAACAGAGATCTAGGGGTACAGGTTCATAGCTCCTTGAAAGTGGAGTCACAGTGAAGAAGGCATTCAGCATTGGTCAGAACATTGAATAATGGAATTAAGATGTCTTGACTTTGTATAAGATCTTTGTAAGGCCACACTTGGAATACTGTGTACAGTTTTGATCACCCTGTTATGGAAAGCATATTATTAAACTAGAAAGAGTGCAGAAAAGATTTATTAGGATGCTACTGGGACTTAATGGCTTGGGTTATAAGGAGAGACTGGATAAACTGAAACTTTATTCCCTGGAGCGTAGGAGACTTCAGAGTGATCTTAGAGTGGTCTATAGAATAATGAGAGGCACGGATCAGCTTGATAATCATCATCTTTTCTCGAAGGTAGGGTGGGTACATTTTTGTCTTTTAAAAAGCATTTAGACAGTTACATGGTTAAGATGGGTATAGAAGGATGTGGGCCAAACGTGGGCGATTGGGACGAGCTTAATGGTTTACAGAAAAAGAGTGGCACGGACAAATTGGGCTGAAGGGCCTATTTCCGTGTTGTAAGTCTCGATGACTGTAACTTGAGTAGCAGTTTGTTTTTGTTACGATCTGGGATGCACCGCCTGACAGGATGATGGGACACAGGTTCAATAATTTCCTCGAGGGAATTGGACAGAAAGAGAGGGTGGGGTTCTCCAGCCCAAAACCAGAGAGCTCCCTGCCCCAGGTCGCTATGATTCCTGTGGTGGGCCGGGTGAAATGTTTGCACGATTCTGGGGAGTGGAACTTTGCACTGCCACAGGCATATTAGGCCAAATGGCCTCTGGGGTTTTACTTTACCAAAAGCACAAGTTGCCTGACCGCCTGTGTTTTTTTTTAAAATTTCAGATGCCGCAGTTGAAGAGGCTATTTTGCGAAGTCTGGAGGAGCAGTGATCAGGGAGCAGTGGAAGTGGGAAGCCCTGTTGGTCAGATCAGCAAGAGCACAGAGGGAGGTTGAACAAACCGTGAACAACAAAAAGTGCGCAAGCACTTTGCAGGCTGGAGTTTTCTTTCCCATATCTCTGTCGTCGAGAGGAAATGCTGCTTGCGGCTAATTGCCCCAGTGGAGCTTTTCATCCTTCCCTGAAAGGGATAAGGACAGGACATTTTTTTTTTAGATGGCAGGAGAGTAGAGGCACGTGATGTGTGTTCAAACATACGCAGGGCTCCAGTGCATGGTTGCTATGGCAGTTGATGGAGGCAGCTTGCTGAGAACATAAGGGCTTATTTGCAGACGGACTCTGACCTGACATCAACGTAACAGTCACAACTCTGCAAAGTTTCTCATGTTCCATCGTCGGGGGCACCCTTTGGGATGCCATAGCAACCAAGCATGATGGGTTCAGTAGCAAATATTATCCACCTTTACAAAGCAGAGGGATGAGACAGGGTTTATTTGAGGGTGCAGGCATCGAGAAACAGGCAGATATTCTGTACAGTAAGAATAGTGGTATACCAAAAAAAAAACAGGGCATAGAACATGTTTATTTTCTAGTCAGTTCAACAAATAACATGGCAAGAGAGGGCAGGTTTCGAACATTTGCCACCATTTAAAAAAAAATGCATGTTTATATTTTTTTTTAAAAAATGCTCGTTGTCTTAATTCTCATTATGAGAGGTTTGGAAGGCGGACAGGGCAAGCAGAGAGGGCAGTTGCTGTTGCGGATTTCGCCAGTTGTACATTTTAACACCTTAATTTTCAATAAAGGAAGCAAAATGTGAGAAATACAGTTAATTGTGCAATCACTGATCTCTGCAAAAGCTTGGAAAGACCATGCTGTTCAAACACAAGTTGAACGGGAAAGGGATCCGTGCGACACAAATTAGTTAACAACTCTGATGCAAACTGTTCCATTGTCATCGATTGGCAGAGAGGAAACAAAGAGTAGGAATTAATGGGTGCTTTTCAAATTGGCAAGCAGTAACTAGTGAAGTGCTACAGCAACCGGTGCTAGGACCCCAGCTATTCACAATATATATTAATGATTTGGATGAGGGAACAAAATGTAATGTCTCAATACGTTACCAAGTTGGTTGGGAGGGTGAACTGTGATGTGGATGCAGAGATCCTTCAGAATGATCTAAACAGGTTGGGTAACTGATGTAACACAATTTGGATACAAGTGTGAAGTTATTCAGTTTGGAAGCAAAACCAAGAAAGCTGATTACTACCTGAATGGCTGTAAATTGAAAGAGGAGAGTGTGCAGTGGGACCTGGGTGAGTAGTGCATTAGTCACTGAAGGTAAGTATGCAGGTGCAGCAGATGGTAAAGAAGGTAAATGGCACGTTGGCCTTCAATGCGAGGGGATTCGAATACAAGGGCAGGGATATGTTGTTGCAATTAAACAGGGCCTTGGTGAGGCCACACCTAAAAGTATTGTGTGCCATTTTGGTTTCCTCTTCTGAGGAAGCATGTTCTTACTCTCGAGGGTGTGTAGCGAAGATTTACCAGGCTGATTCTGAGAATGCTGGGACCAATATGAGGAGGCATGGACATAGGTTAGGATTGTTTTCGTGGAGTTCAGTCGAATGAGGGGAATCTCATAGAGACTTCTAAAAGGGCTAGACATGGTAGATGCAGGGAGGATGTTCCCAATGGTGGGGGAGTCCAGAACTAGGGATTACAGTCTGAGGACTCAGGGTAGACCATTTACGATGGAGGCGAGGAGACATTTCTTCACCCAAAGAGTAGTGAGCCTGTAGAATTTATTACCACAGGAAGTAGTTGATGCCAAAATGTTGAATGTATTCAAGAAGTGCTTAGATATAACACTTGGGATGAATGGGATCAAAGGCTATGGGAGAAAGCAGGATCAGGCTGTTAAGTAGATGATCTGCCATGATCGTAATGAATGGCGGAGCAGGCTCGAAGGGCCAAATGTCATCCTTCAGCTCCTATCTTCTAATGTCATCGGCATCCTTTTACAATACCACAACATCTGAGCGCGATTGACACTTGGGTTTACAGGGAAGATTACGGATCTCCTGATAATTCAGTGGGTGGTGGGTTTTGGTGTTGATTTGGAATCCGTGGTCTTGAGTAACGTGGCAGAGGCAGAATCAATCGAGGCCTTGTGTGAAAAAGGCAGTGGAACAGAGTTGGTGAGTTGCTCTTGCAAAGATCCAGCACTTGCGCAATGGGCTGAATAGCCTGTGAGGTAAGCGTTCTATGATTCAATAAACGATGCGTGAATGTCGGCTGCGTGCGTTGAATTCGCTCAGCTCAGCCAAGCATAGGAAACTCGGACCTTGCTTGAAAATGAAGGAACTTGCTTATGTTGTGCCATTTTTCATCTTGGGACGTCCCAAAGATAGTTCCAAGCCAATTCCTTTTGAAGTGTAGTCATTTTGACACAGTAAGTGGCAATGTACTCTTTGTAATGATATTGGTTGAGGTATAAACATTAACCAGGATGAGATTCACTATTATTTGAAGTTGTTTACTGGGACCTTTTAACATCCACCATTGGTCAGAATATTGAATACAGGAGTTGGGGGGTCTTGTTGAAGTTGTACTAGACATTAGTAAGGCCACACTTGGAATACTGTGTATAGTTCTGCTCATCCTATTACAGAAGAACATTATTAAACTAGAAAGAATGCAGGAAAAGTTTACTACAATGCTACCAGGACTTGACGGTTTTAATTATAAGGAGAGGCTGAATACACTGGGACTTTCTTTCCTGGTGCATTGGAGGTTTAGGGCTGACTTTATAGTGATCTGTAAAATAATGAGAGGCATAGATTAGGTAGATAGTCAACATCTTTTTCCAAAGGTAGGGGATTCTAAAACTGGAAGGCATAGATTTAAGGTGAGAGAGGAGAGATACAAAAGAGTTCAGAGGGACAATTTTTTCACACAAAGGATGGTGAGTCTCTGAAATGAGCTGCCAGAAGCAGTAGAGGTGAGTACAATTTTTTCTTTTAAAAAGCATTTATAAAGTTATGTGGATAGAGAGGGATGTGGGCTAAATATAGACTCATAAAGTAGGATTGAGTCTGACAAATCTTGGGAGTTCTTTGAGAAGGTAACAAGGAAGTTAGGTAAAGGAGAGCCAGTGGATGTGATTTATTTAGATTTCTAGAAGGCCTTTGACAAGGTGCTGCATTAGGAAACTTAATTTAAGTGCCCATGGGTAAGATCCTGGCGTGAACAGAGGATTAGTTGACTGGCAGAAGGCAGTATATGGAGTTAAAGAGGTCTTTCTCAGGATGGCAGTTGGTGACTAGTGGTGTGCCTCAGGGGTCAGTGCTGGGACTATGGCTTTTCCCAATATACATTAATGATTTGGAGGAAGGAACAGAAGGCACTGTTGCCAAGTTTGCAGATGTAGAGGAACAGGTAGTACTGAGGAACGCTGTAAACCTCTACGACTCTACGAGAGGAAGGCTGGACCTCAGTGAGATATCATCTGAAAGGTAGTGACACCTACAATGATGCAGCACTCCCTCAGTATTAGCACTGTCCAGAACCAAGAGGGAAAGGTTAGAATTGTGAACTCTGTATACAGGTTCTCATCTACTGGCTATGATAGAGGTCAATTTTTTTATTCATTGAAGTGATGGGGTGGGTGTTGGCTGGTCCACAACATACAGGACTTTCATCTGTTTCCATCATGAGTTTTTGCCTGCAGCAGGTCACTAGCCTTTCACCAGAAGCTTATGGTTGAGGGGCCACACTGCGCATCAAGCATGGCTGACCCAGTTCTTGCTGCCAGCCATTCACATGTTGGAAGAACTTTGTACTGTTTGGCTGTATTATGAATGTATCTGCCTTGGTCAACCTGAGGTGGGACTTGAATCCAAAACCTCTGGCTTCAGAGTACCCACTGTGCAACAAAATCTCTTATAGTATTTCTTGCCTATCACTAATTGCACACAAGAAGGTGGTGGTATAATTAAAGACCCCACACGGTCTGGACGTATTCTCTTTCCCCTTTTTCGGGTGGCGTAGTGGGTTAGCATTGCTGTCTAGCAGCATCAGGGACTCAGGTTCAATTTCAGCCTCGGGTCACGGTTTGTGTGGAGTTTGCATGTTCTACGTGTATGTGTAGGTTTCCTCCAGTTTTCTCCCACAGTCCAAAAGATGCGTGGATTAGGTGGATTGGCCGTACTAAATTGCCCTTCACTGTCAGGGGGACGAGCTAGGGTAAATACATGAGGGCATGGGGATAATACCATAATGGGATTGTGGTTGGGGCAAACTCAATGGGCTCAATGGCCTCTTCCTGCACTGTAGGATTCTATGATATCTCATACCTTACCAAGGTCAAAGTTACGTCACTGGTAAGACCTCATGATGACCCTGTTTGCAAATTCTTTTGAAGACATTGATGTAAACGGTTGTGTCAGTTTACTGAAGGGCTATTTTCTTCAAAGAAGACTTCCTGCCTGTTCCTAAACTTTAATTAATGGCTTTTTATAATCTTTTTACACTGTAGTTAGTAGACATCTGTTTAAGTTTGAAGTTTATTTATTAGGCACAAGTAGGCTTACATGAGCACTGCAATGATGTTACTGGGAAGATCCCTAGTTGCCATACTCTTTGGGTACACTGAGGGAGAATTTAGCACGGCCAATGCAACTAACCTTCAAGTCTTTCAGATGGTGGGAGGCAACCTGAGGAGCCTGAAGAAACACACACATGGGGAAGAACATGTAGACAGTGGCCCAAGTCAGGAATCGAACCTGGGTTGCTGGCACTGTGAGGCAGCAGTGCTAACCACTGTGCTACTACACCACCCCCTACTGTACATGCATACACGACTCTTGTCAGGAAAATTAGACTTTAATTGCTGTCACTGATTTTCACTTCAGAACCATCCTATTATTGGAAAGCCTGGTGTTCCAAGATATGAGGGAGTTAATTTATTAACCCTTAACTCTCCTGAAAGCTCAGTACATGAGCAGAGCTGCAGGATCTCATTAAGGACGTGTGTTTTAGCTCTACCTACAACTCTGCCCAAAGGCAAAATCATATCAATTACATTAACTAAATCTGATTATAACTCTTGCTCTTGTATGTACAGCAAGTTGTAATGAAATGGAACAACATTTGAACCAAGTCTCTCGTTAAGTGCCTGCTCTGCCCAAATTCAGAGAGATTGAACAAGTACGTGTACAAAATACACGTTAAGCTGGTTTTCATCATGAGAAAGACTGGTGTTAGTCATCCTGATCCTACCCTCATATATTTGAGTGTACACTGGACTATCTGCTCTGACCAAAACTGCAAGAAATTACACAGGGTTGTGAATGTAGTCCATCAAACAAACCAGCCTTCCATCCATTGACTCTGTCTACGATTCCTGCTGCACAGGAAAGTCAGCCAGCATAATCAAAGACACATCTCAGACGTTCTGTCATCCACCTTCCATCAAGAACTGACACAAAAGTCTGAAATCAGATAGCAAAGGACTCAAGAACAGCTTCTGTGCTACTATCAGAAGCTTGTGAATGGACCTATCCTATATTAAGTTGATCTTTCTCTACACCCTAGCTACGACTGTAATACTACATGCTGGACCCTCTTTTTCCCTTCTCTATGAACGGCATGTTTTGTCTGTGTAACAAGCAAGTAACAATATTTTTCACCATACAATAAGTCAAAATCTCCCATAAACATAACGAGTGTTATTCATGTCAACTGAATTGAAGGTGGTACGTATGGCTGACTCAAATTCATAGTTCCCTTAAAAGGAACCAATGTAAACTGCAACCAATATAATTTTTAAACAAACTTCCTTCAAATTTCAGGCTGATTGTTCCAACCTTTACTCATTGCTGTTTATACAATCTTATTGTATAGAAATTGGCTGCTATTTTACCTGTTGCAATAACAGACAGGAAACTTCTAAAAGTGTTTCATTGGCTGGAAAGTTATCCTGCGGTTATGAAAGCTGCTATATAAATGTAGGTTTTTTTTAAAGCTAATGGGACTCCAGCCAGAGTCAACTTGCAAACTAATCAACACTCTTTTCTCCTTAAATTTTAATTGCTAGGAATTCTGTATTCTTGCATTTCTCCTGATCAGGAGAAAGAAAAAGCTTCAATATGTTTATATTTTTAAGTTTTAAAGTTCATTTATTAATGTCACAATTAGGCTTACATTAACACTGCAAAGAAGTTGCTGTGAAAATCCCCCAGTTGCCACTCTCTGGTACCTGTTCGGGTACATCAAGGGAGAATTTAGCACGACCAAAGCACCAAACCAGCATGTCTTTTGGGAGGAAACAGAAGCATCTGGAGGAAACCCACCCAAATACAGGGAGAATGTGCAGACACTGCATAGATAGTGACCCAAGCTGGAAATTGAACCCAAGTTTCTGGCACTGAGAGGCAGCACTGCTAATCTCAAAGGCAACAATGAGTGATGGGCAATAAAAGCTGAGCCATGAATAACTAACTATTCAACAATACTCGAGTTATGTAATGCCAAGTGACTGGTGTGGGGGGGAAGGAAACTGACAAGAGTCAAATCAGGTACAGGATGAGGATAGAGAGAGAGAAATAGAAGTAGGACGTTTTTAAAAAAAAAATGGACTTTTCCAATCTGCAGCAGTAGATTGAGAAAATGCACCTTGCTGTAAAAGTGTCACTAGTTTGTTTGGAAATGCTAAGCAGACATAAACAGCCAGTGGCTGTGTTTGTAACTCTGGTCTGGATACTTTTTGTTTTGCCTGAGGGAGAAGGGTTGGTGGGAGTATGGGTGGTCCCTCGCCCTATTTGGAAATCTTCATCTCCTGCGGGGTGACGAGTACGTTCTGCTGCAAGTGGAGCCAAGTCTGAGAGAGAGAGAGAGAGACAGTAAAAGGGAAGACAACAGCCCCGAAAGCTTCTCAACACCATGGCTCAAACCAAGATCAATAATCAGCTGAAGGATAGCACTGTAGAGAACAAGTTCCTCCGCTCGGTGTCTATGGCTGACCGCTCAGGGCGATTACTGGAAACACTGGACAACTTGGAGCTCAGGTAGGGCCACTGCAGTCACGCTCTTTAAAACGGCTCAGATAGAAACACAAGCTAAATCAGGGGTGATTTCTCTCTTTCTGTGGCCATTTCTCATCAAAATTAATGCCTTCTGGAACCTCCCCCATTATCAGGAATCTTAAAAATAGCCTTGGAGACCAGGGTAGGCAATTGGAAAGATACTTTCTATTTTTAGTGAGGAGTTGTACTTTCTCCCTTTACACCCAGCTTTCTCTCTCTAGTCGCCGAATTGCTGTCGAATCTTAATAACACAGGCTTCTTATTCTCACTCAATGTACTCAACAGTTTGCCTCTTAATGAGATTCAATAGCTATTCTCCATTTAAAGTCTATTTATAGTGTCACAAATTAACACTGCAGAATTAAGATGATTCACAGAATGAAAGTAACTCACAAGGTAACTCTTGCATGCCGTAGACCAAAATGTATTAACACTAATTATGGACTGGACCATACATTGAGAGTTTTTTAAAGTTTAAAAGTTTATTATTGTCATAAGTAGATTAACATTGCAATGAAGCTACTGTGAAAATCCCCTAGTTGCCTCATTCTGGCACCTGTTCAGGTACAGAGAGGGAGAATTTAACATGACCAATGCATCTAACAAACACAACTTTCAGACTGTGGGAGAAAACCGGAGCATCCGGAGAAAACCCATGCAGACACCGGGAGAATGTTCAGACTCCACACAGACAGTGACCCAAAGCCAGAATTGAGCACAGATCCTTGGCGCTGTGAGGCAGCCGTGCTAATCACTGTGCCAGCCAGAGAGTTCAAACTTTTGTTGTGTTTATACCAATCATTATTCAATAATGTAAACACAAATTCCTCTTCACTCAGACACAAAAGCAGAAAATGCTGGAAAATCTCAGCAGGCCTTCCAGCATCTGAGGAGAAAGAACACAGCTAATGTTCTGAGTCTGGATGACCCTTCGTCAGGGCTGATGAAGACTGAAGACATTAGCTCTATTCTTTCTCTGCACAGATGCTGTCAGATCTGCTGAGACTGTCTAGCATTTTCTGCTTTTGTTTCAGATTCCAGCATCCGCAGTATTTAGCTTTTTTCTCTATCCAGAGTCATTATTCCAAATGGCCCCCACTGTACAACTCTGCTTATAATTACATACCACACTTTGTAACAGTGTCAGTGTTGCAAATAGAATTTAATTGCCTGTTATGTAGCTTCGGAAAGGCATGACATAAATTGTAAAAGTTCTTTCTTTCTGACGTTGCATTGGCGTCAGTGCAAACTTACAGTTCAATTAACAATCTGATTCTCTATGTGAAGCACGCACACTAATAATGGATGCAGTCCTTTGTTGTGTAGACTTGTGGAAAACTTATTTACGGCAACCTGTGTGTTGGCAAAGCTGTCAAATACCACCTTCTGTTTCAGATACACAAAGTCAGGGGCAATTTCTGTATCACTGCTATTTATTGGCCCCACGCAGGATTGTATATTTGCCGTTATATTTATTTATTAGTGTCACAAATAGGGTTACGTTAACACTGCATTTGAGTTACTGTGCAAGTCCCGTAGTTGCCACACTCCACTGCCTGTTCAGGTACACTGAGGGAAAACCTAGCATGGCTAATGCACCTAACCAGCACGTCTAACCAGCACGGGGACACAGCTTTAAATTAAGGGGTGATAGTTATAGGACGGATGTCAGAGGTAGGTTCTTTACCCAAAGGGTGGTTCGGGAGTGGAATGCCCTGCCTGCAGCAGTTGTAGATGCGCCAAGTTTGGTGGCGTTTAAGAGGTTAGTTGATAAGTATATGGAAGAGAAGGGAATGGTTTAGTTTGGAGGGGCATTGCTTTTTATATTGGTCGGCGCAACATCGAAGGCCGAAGGGCCTGTTCTGTGCTGTAGTGTTCTATGTTCTATGTCTTTTGGATTCTGGGAGGAAGCTGGAGCACCAGAAGAAACCCATGCAGACACGGGTAGAATGTGCAAACTCCACACAGACAGACAGTAAGCCAAGCTGGGAATTGAACCCGGGTCCCTAGAATGTGAGGCAGCAATGCTAACCACTGTGCCACACATTACTGAGTCAAAAGGAAAGTGCAACTCATCAGACTTAACAGTATTTTCATCATTTACATTTCCTTTGTCCAGTTATAACTCCTCCCATCCTATCATCATTCTATAAATCTCATCTTATTTTCTTTGTCTTCAGTTCTAAAGAAGAGCCATCCAAACTTGAAACATTGGTTCTATTCTCTCTCCACAGATGCTGTCACATCTGCTGAGTTTCTCTAGCATTTTCTGTTTTGTTTCAGATTCTAGTATCCGCAGTGTTTTGCTTTATTTCTGTTATCAAAGTCCAGCTAACCTGGCCCAGAATTCATACAGTACAGCAGGAGGCCATTCAGCCCATCGAGCATGCACCAACAGCAATCACACCCAGGCCCCATCCACGTAACCCCATTTATTTACCCCACTAATAACCCTGACACTAAGCAGCAATTTTGCACGGCCAATCCATTTAATGTGCACATGTTTAGACTGTGATAGGAAACCAGAGCATCCAGAGGAAGCTTACGCACACACGGGATAGAACATAACAGATTCTGCGCAGGCAGTGACCCAAGTTGCAAATGGAACCTGTGTCCCTGGCGCTATGAGGCAGCAGTGCTAACTAAGTCCATGTGAAAAGATGCAACATGCAGGATATCTCTAACAGGAAGCTGCTTTTTAAATAGGTGGAAAATCTATTTGAATCAATTGATTTGATCGGATTACAATTATATTTATGCCAATCGATGGTTTTGTTCTGCATTGAAGAATATGTATGAGTTAAAATACAGAGACAAGCAAAGCTGTAAATCTTTTCTTTTGTGCAGAGAAAGCGAAGGAGAGATTTAGTTGAGATATCCAGAACAATAAAAACCTTTGATGGAGTGAACAAGGAGAAACAAGGAGGAGGGTCAGTAAGCAGAGGACACAGATTTATAATAGATAAAAGAATGGGAATGAATTAATTTGAAGTAAGAATTATTTTGCTCAATGCATTTCTGAATGCACTGTCTAAAAGAGTGGTGGAGGCAGGTTCAATAGTAACTTTCCAAAATGGAATTGGATAGAAGGAATTACATGTACAGCAAGTAATTAGGAAAGTGAATAAAATATTGTCATTTATTGTAAGGAGAATTGAATACAAATGTATACTTCAGTTGTACAGGGCATTGGTGAGACCACATTTGGAATATTGTATATAATATCAGTCACAGATAAGGTGGCACAGCAGTTAGCACTGCTGCCTCACCACATCCGGGATTGATCCCCAGCTCAGGTCACTGTCTGTGCGCAGTCTGCATGTTCTCCCTGTATCTGTCTGGGTTTTCTCCGGGTGCTCCAGTCTCCTCCCATGGTCCGAAAGATGCGCAGATAAGGTAGATTGGCTATGCTAAGTTGCCCCTTAGCGTCAGAGGGTAAATAAGTGGGGTTATGGAGAAAGAGCCTGGGTGAGATTGTTGTCACTGCAGACTCTACGGGTCACGGCAGATAGTGGAATTTGAATTCAACAAAAAGCATCTGGAATTAAGAATTTACTGATGGCCACGAAACCAGTGTCCAAGTCGGAAAAAGCCATCTGGTTTGCTAATGTCTTTTAGGGAAGGAAATCTGCCATCCTTACCTGGTCTGGCCTACGTGTGACTCCAGAGCGACAGCAATGTGATTGACTCTCAACTGACCTTATGCAACTAGTAATAGGCAATAAGTGCAGTCTATCCAATGATGCCCATATCACATGAATGAATTAATTTTGAAAAAAATGTGGAAAAAATGTTTCCCTTTGTAGGAAGATGGAGCAGGGGGAGGTCACTCTTTAAAAATAAGAGGTTACTCACTTAAAATAGAGAAGAGGCAAAATTATTTCTCTCAGAAGGCCATCAATCTTTGCTTGGAGCACTGTTCCTCAAAAGGTGGGAGAAGCAGAATCCTTGACTATTTTTAAGGTAGAGATGGATAGATTCTTGATGAGCACAGGGTGAAAGGTCACAGCAGCAGATTTAAGGTTACTGTTGCATTATCCAGGTCGTATGGAATGGCGGAGAAAGCTGGAGGGACTGAGTGGCTTTCTCATGCTCCTTGACCACAATCCCACCCAAGCCCTTTCTCCATTGCCCCATTTATTTACCCCCTAATGTTAAGGGACAATTTAGCATGGCCAATTCACCTAACCCGCACTTCTTTGGAGTGTGGAAGTGAAACTGGAGTACGCGAAGGAAACCCATGCAGACACAGGGAGAATGTGCAAACTCCATATTGACAGTCACCCGATGCTGAAATTGAACCTTGGTTCACGGCACTATGAGGCAGCAGCGCTAAACACTGTACTACTCACCATGCCCTGGAATGGGTTGATCGTTTTATTAGGAAAGATTGGACAGGTTTGTATCTGCTGGAGTTTAGAAGAGTAAGAGGTGACTTGATTGAAACACACAAGATCCTGAGGGGTCTTGACAGAGTGAATGTTCATCATATGACTTGCACCCATACTCTAGCCATTAGTTGGCCAGAACATCCATTCTTGAGACGTACTACCTTCCTACGCTAATCGGAAGGGAATAAAATACGGTGAAAAGTACTGTTTTTTGCGCATGATACAGACAAAGCATACTGTTCATAGAGTACATATAGGAGAAGGAAACAAAAGGGTGCAAAATGTAGTGTTACCATCATAGCTAGGGTGTAGCGAAAGATTAACTTAATTTAAGGTAGGTCCATTCAATCTATACTGACACTCCAGCCTACTACTGAGGGAAAGCTGAGCCCTACTTTCACCATAAAGAAAGGGCATTGTTAAGATGCATGGGTTTCCTCCGGGTGCTCTGTTTTCTCCCACACTCCAAAGAATTAGGTGGATTGACTAAAGGTGCTAAATTGTCCCTGATGTCAGAATGGTAAATAAGTGGGATTACTGGGGAAAGGGCCTGGATGGGACTGTTGTTGGGTGCAGACTGGATAATGCTCGACTGTCAGTCAGCCAACCAGTGCCCCCTCTATTTTCAATATTTTACATTTGGTAAAGAGAAATGATCAAGAAAAATGACAAAAAGAAAGATTTTTTCTGAGCATCCAGATGATGGTTCTCCAGCATTGCACACTGCAGGGTCCTGGAAATTGAGTTTCAATTCCTAGAGGCCCCCAGGGCCAATCCTGGAGGGTTTGCCACCCTACTTTCCATCCCTGTTCCACCCCCACACCCCAATGCACATCGAAGTGTTCATCTTTTCATTCCAGGGTGGAAGCTTTGAGAGAAGCAGCTGCCTCAATGGAGCAAGAGAAAGAGACCCTATTGGAGCTGATCCAAAGTGTACAGAACAGCCAAGACATGAAGCACATCAGTGACGGTGAGTCCTTGTCCTTGTTTGTCACTTAGAGCTGAGTGAACATTTTTCCGAGTTTTGTATGTGAGGGGGCCCCCGGGGGAAAAAAATGTGTTGGAATCAGTACATCGTTATTCAACCTTTTAGAAAGATCTCAGTGTCACCTGTCAACATCAGCCACTGCTGTTCCTGTATCCCAGAGGATAAGAATCGATTTGTCTGCCTCACATGGGGGTTTCCGAGCAAAAAAATCTCAATAGCTCTCCAACATCTGACTCACGGGGGAAAGTCCTTGCTACAGAGGGAGTACAGAGAAGATTTATCAGGCTGATATTGTGAGATGTGAAATAAGGAGAGATTAAGTCGGTTCGGATTATATTCACTGGAGTTTGGAAGAGGGGATCTCATAGAGACTTACACAATTCTAACAGGGTTAGACAGGGAACATGGTGATACAGGGTTGATTCAGAAAGAATGTTCCCGAGGAATCCAGAACTATGGCTCATAGTTTGAGGATAAGGGGTAAAATTTTTAGGATTGAGGCGAGGAGAAATTTCTTCACTCAGAGGGTGGTGCATGTATGGAATTCACTCCCACAGAAAGTAGTTGAGGTCAAAATGTTGTGTGATTTCAAGAAGAAATTAGATATTGCTCTTAGGGCTAAAGGGATATGGGAGAAAGGGGGGATCAGGATATTGAATTTGACCATCAGCCATGATCAAGTTGAATGGTGGAGCAGGCTTGAAGGGCCGAATGGCCTACTCCTCTTCTCGTTTCGATGAATAAGGCAGAAACTCCCTGCTTACTGTGAACTTTACTGGTCGGGACTTTATCACTTGGGGGCCCACCCCTTGACTAGACAAAGGCTTGGTTTTTAACTTACAGCAGTCAGCCTTGCCATTTCTTTATGGTAAAAGTAGCACTCAGTATTCTCTCAGTGCTAGACTGGAGTGTCAGGATAGATTGAATGGATCTACCTTATTTAAGTTGATCTTTCTCCACACCCTAGCTATGACTGTAATACTACATTCTACACTCTCTCTTTTCTTTGTTCCCCCCTTTATTCAAATAACTTTGTCTACACAACATGGAAGGAACAGTGCTTTTCACTGTATACCATTACACGACAATAATACATCAAATCAAATTATGTTCTCAAGTAGTCTTTGAACCCACGACCTCCTGACTCAAAGGTCAACGAGGTACCCCACCGAGTCACACTGACATTTACAAGGAGAGCAATTGTCTTCAAAGAACAAAACAGCACGGGAAACAGGCCCTTTGGCCCAACGAGCCCGTGCCACCACCCCGATGTTCCCACCTCTACCCGTGATCCCTGTCTATGTTTAGATCTATGGATTAAAAACCAAATTTGAGACAATTTAGGGAGAATTTGTTTTGCCAATTAGCCTAAGAGCACATCTTTGGGATGTGGGAGGAAACCGGAGCACCCGGTTTCTAAGAATGTGATCTGTCGCAATTTATTCCATATATATTGCTGAAATTAAGTTGACAATTCAATATAAAACTGGACACTGGGGGGCAGAATTTCCCAAGAGTTCCTATGTGCAGGGAATTGAAGTGACCTTTTAAGGATACAATTTATTACAGGAACAGAAAGGTGGAACTCACTAATACCTGGGGTAGTTGAAGCAAATAGCATTGATATGTTTAAAGGAAAATTAAATAAACACAAGAAATAAAAGAATAGAGATATCCTGATGGAGCAGGAGGAGGCTCACAAAGTGGGGAGGTGGTAGCCTAGTAGTATTATCACTGGAGTATTGATCTAGAAACTCAGCTAATGTTCTGGGGACCCGGGTTCGAATCCCACCACAGCAGATGGAACTTGAATCCAAGAAAAACAAAATCTGAGATTAGGAATCTACTGATGACCATGAAACCATTGTGGGGAAAACCCATCTGGTTCATTGACGTCCTTTAGGGAAGGAAATCTGCCGTCCTTACCTGGTCTGGCCTACATGTGACTCCAGAGCCACGGCAATGACTCTCAACTGCAACAAATGGGGTGAGGAACAAATGCTGGGCAGCCAGAGACACCCACGTCCCATGGATGAATTAAAAAGAAACACCAAATGGTGTGTTGGGTCGGATGGTCCTGTTGCTGCCGTGAACTTGATGGAACGCCACACCTGACGGCTTCCAGTGTGGCAACTGCTTCCTTCATATTTTGTTTCCTACTGCTTCACGTCGCTAGTGTACGCTTGACCTGGACCATTTGATGGGCAACACGACAGCTCGGTGACTATCGCTGTGCTGTGCAGATACATGGATGTGGGCCTGTGTCTGCGGGAGTTTGCGCATTCTCCTCGTGCTTGCGTGGGTTTTCTCCGGGCGCTCCGGTTTCCTCCCTCATCCCAAAGATGTGCTCTCAGGCTGATTGGCAGAACAAATTCTCCCTAAATTGTCTCAAATTTGGTTTTAAATCCATAGATCTATAAACATGGACAGGGCTCACGGGTAGAGGTGGGAACATCGGGGGTGGCGGCGCCGGCTCGTTGGGCCGAAGGGCCTGTTTCCCGTGCTGTTTTGTTCTTTGTTCATACTTACCACACCATTGTTTATTAGGGAGTTATTCAGGTACACAGGAAGGAATATAGTAACATTTCAATTGATTCCCAATCTGAACATGTTAATGGGGCGGGGGGGCCGGTTGTGGGGTGGGGGGGGAGGTGGTTTCCACTCTCCTTGAGAGGAGGAAGAGTGTTCAGATCTCGTCCCTTAATTGCCAAACTCTAATTTGAAGTTTATGGCCGTGCTTTGCTCTGGATTGCTCCCATCAGTTAAGAATTATAGTTAAGAAAGCCCACCAACGCCCCTCCTTTCTCAGAAAACTAAGGAAATTAGCATGTTCCCTACAACTTTCACCAACTTTTATGGATGCATCGTAGAAAGCATTCTTTCTGGATGTATCGCAGCTTGGCATGGGCTCCTGTTTTGCACATGCTGCAAGAAACAATAAAGGGTCTTGATTGAAGCCCAATCCATCATACAAACCAGCCTCCCCTCCATTGACTCTGTCTGCACTTCCTGCTGCCTCAACAAAGCAGCCAGCTTAATCAAAGACCCCACACACCCCGGAAATGCTCTCTTCTGCCTTCTTCTGTGATACAAAAGTCTGAGGTCACGTACCAACTGACTCAAGAAAAGCTTCTTCCCGACTGACATCAGACTTTTGAATGAACCTACGTCATACTAAGTTGATCTATCTTCTCCCCCAACCCAGCATCACAGCTAAGACTCTAACACTACATTCTGCACTGTCTCTTTTCCTTCTCTATGAATGGTATGTTTTGTCTGTATTGCATGCAAGAAACAATCCTTTTCACTGTATACCAATGCATGTGACAATAATAAATCAAATCAAATCAGAGGATATAGTTTCCCTGTACCTACCCTCTCCTTTCATAATATTCAGTGCCTCAGTCAGATAGTCACTTAACACAGGCTGTGTCGACATAACCTGTCCTCTCAACTGAACGTTTTCATCCCCGGCATCATCCTGAATTAGACCTAAGTTGGGAGAGAGGAGAGATTTACACAGGGGGTCAGAGGCATGAAATACAAAACAACATTCACTAATGTCCACTAAGATTCACTAATATCCTTTAGGGAAGGAAATCTGCTGTCCTTACCTGATCTGGCCTACATGTGACTCCAGAGGCACAGCAATATGGTTAACTCTTAACTGCCCTCTGAAAGCTGAGCAAGCCATTCTGTTTAAGGGCAACTAGGGATGGGCAATAAGTGCTGGCCAGCCCGCGATGTCCATGTCCCATGAATGAATAAAAGACAACTTGTTTGAAACACAAGGAGGAGAGCAGAAAGGTGGAATTAAGTTTGGATTGTTCTAGTAAACAGCTAGCATGGATACAATGGGCTGAATGGTCAGTTTCTGTGCTGTAAACAATTACGTTCATAGAATCAAAGATTGAAAACTCATAGAATTATACAGTGCAAGAGGCCATTCAGTCCATCGAGTCTGCACTGACCACAATCCCACCTAGATTCTGTCCCCATAACCCTATGCATTTATCCTAGCTAGTCACCCTAACACTAAGGGGCAATTTATCATGGCCACTGCACCTAATCCACACAGCTATGGACTGTGGGAGGAAACCCACGCAGACACAAGGAGAATGGGCAAATTCTACATAGATAGTGACCCAAGGCCAGAATTGAACCCGGGTCCCTGGTGCTGTGAGGCAGCAGTGCTAACCACCGTGCCACGATAAATACAATGTTAATTAAAGGATTGACGTATGTTTGATCACTGTTCAATCCACAGATGTTGTTTCTAATTTTACAAGTGAATGAGTCACAATTCTTATCACCAAGGTGTAGCCATGAACATGGATGGAAGTACGAATTATAACTTGACAATGTTTCTGTTGCTCTGCTTATTCAAACTTTTACGCAGGGGAGCGAGAGGAACTCCATTTAACAGCCAATCGCCTCATTGGCCGAACTCTGACGGTGGCAGTTTCCGTGGAGACGATCCGGAATGTTCAGCAGGAGGAGGCCCTCCGCAAAGCAACGGCGTTGATCGATGAGGTGGTCAATAAGGTCCTGCAGGACCTCGGAAGTGGCAAGACCCACTTAACGGCTCTCTACAATGCCTGCTCCTCCGAGGCACCCCAGGGACCCGTTGACCAGAAATTCCAGTCCCTTATCGTGGGCTGTGCCTTGGAAGATCAGAAGAAAATCAAGAACCGGCTGGAAAAGCTGATTAGGAATGTCTCCAATGCCGACAGATCAATCATCCTCCTGGACCAGCAGAAAGCAAAGCCTGGCAAATATAACTACATCTACTGAAACACTCCATGCCTGCGCTATTCAAAGAACTGAAATGTAGTTCACAAAGTGAGTATTGACACCCAATGTGTCAGTCAATGAGTTGGAGGTGGGGTGGGACTTGTAGAAGGTCTCTTAGCAAACATTAGTACTTAACTCAGCAAATCACCTTTTTAAACAGCACACTATAGCAACCAGTCCACAACTGTCTGCTTAAAGAGCAACTACAGCAAACAAAACTCATAACCAAAGCTACAGCAAACGGAACTCATAACCAAAGCTACAAGGGATCTCCAGATAAAAGCATGGTTACAGCTGCAGAAAAATGCAGTACAGGACAGTTACATAATATAAATTAAAGTTTAATCATTAGGCTTACATTAACACTGTAATGAAGTTACTGTGAAAATCCCTTAGTCGCTACAGTCGGTAGCTGATGCCTGTTTGGATACTCTGACGGAGAATTTAGCACGGCCAGTGCACCTAACCAGCATGCCTTCTACACTGTGGGAGGAAACCGGTGCACCCAGAGGAAACCCATGCAGACACAGGGAGAACATGCAGACTCCGCATAGACAGTGACCCAAGCCGGGAATTGAACCTGGGTCCCTAGAGCTGTGGGGTAGCAGTGCTAACCACTGTGTCACTGATTATTATAGGCATAAAATTGGTCCCTGTTGCTAACATCCGTACCATTGCCAGGAATGATTGATAGAAGGTTCGATTAACCATCTTCAATCTAGCTGGGGTTACGTTGTATGTAGCCAATTTTTTTTTAACTGTCTGACATCCTCCCACAATGTGACAGTGCACTGGAAATACACATTGGGATAGAGTTCCTGCTTTTGTTCTGTTTCTGCAACCAACAATCTGGGTGAAAATTATATTCAGTTTACCAAAGCGAAGCTGTGGTTCAGGTTTTCACTCAAACTGATCTGCGTAGCCATATCTTCCACCAACCCATTTGGTTAGGCAGTGTTTCAGAATGCAATTGTTTTCAAAGAATATTCCTTGATATATTTAAAGTGATTAAAAGCAAGGTTTTATTACTACTGCTGAAAGCACATTTATCACACAAACGATGACTAATGTTACATTCCAGGGCAGAAACTCCAAGATTTTAAATAAAGTCAGCTCAGACCTTAAGTTTCAAAAGTAGAAAATGCTGGAAAATCTCAGCATGTCTAACCGTATCTGTGGGGAGAATATAGAGCCAAAGTTTCAAGCTTGGCTGACCCTTTGTTAGAGTTGTTAGACATGCTGAGATTTTCCAGCATTTTCTATTTTAGTTTCAGATTCCAGCATCCGCAGTATTTTGCTTTCAGCTTAGACTATAAGTTTTTTTGCATTTTGAATTTGGCTGGGGTAAATATCAGATGTTCCTCTCCAGGTATGATCTAAGTGACTCACTAGGGAGCTTTACTCAAAAGCAGTTTATTTCAAGACCACAATTAACATATAATAAAAAAAGACAGCATAACTATTACCAAGTACAAAAAAGCAGCCATAATATTGTATAAATCTTAATAGCTAACTTTACTGTTCCAAAACAAGCAATTCCCACAAAACATACACCCTTTTCCAGAATTAAACAGGAAGCAAGTTTGTTCACATGATGCTGGATTTTGCAGCTTCTTAATACCTGCTGTGAATCAGTCCTTTGGATGTTAAATTAAAATACTGAGGCCTTCTTAGTCCTGAAATATTCAGCACAGTTTGAAGTAGAGATAAAGACACTGCTTCTAGTTGGCAAAACACCAACAGCAAAGTTTTCATTCCAGAGAGAGAAAAAAAATGCTGCTTCTCGTCTGCAGTCTAAACATTTCTGACCAATTAGATACTGAAACCTAACCTGTCAAATCATCTCCACCCGACAATTCCAAATGGGTCATAAAACTCTAGGGGTTTAGCCCAGAGTAAAAATAAACAAGATTTTTAATAAACAATACTTCTGGATGAGTATATGGAAAAGAATAGGATAGGGGGTTATAGGTAGGTCTGTGGATTGGTAGATATGATCGGCGCAACTCGTGGGCCGAAGGGCCTGTTTGTGATGTATTGTTCTATGTTCTAAGATGCCCATTATATAACTTCAGAGGATACCAACACAGACATTTCAGCAATACTAACACTATTAGTTGTCAAACTCTGCAGTTTGAAAAAAAACTGCAGAGAAATGTGATTAAAATATATTTTATGATCTTATAAAATAAATTTCTTAAAGGCACAGTAGCATCATTAGTTTCATTGGTGTGCAGTACAGCAGTGCGGTTGATTTCTTAATACATTAGATTCTTCTAATATTAAAAAAAAACTTTTAAAATCTACCTATCAAGCTTCTTGCAACTAAAGTAAAGCTAATTTTAAAAGGCTTGTTGAAGACTGATAATGGAGCATAATTAGTTGAAATCTTCCCTGGTGAACAATTGGATTTTGGGGTGTAATTAGTTTTGAGGGCAATGCTCATGATAATATCAAGGAGCCTCGTCTGTAATTTGCATTTGAAATTTCTTGATCTTTTGCACAAGTTTTAAGGGATTTTTGCAATGTGTCACAGCCTACCTGTGACACTGAAACAAACTTTTAAAATGTTTTTTAAAGTTTGGTTGACTTTTGCCAACAAAAGAAAAGCACCAAAGAGTGGAAACCTGCCCCTTTATTTTAAACGTTCTATCTTAAAAATGTTAAGCACAAAAATTATTTAGAAGCGCTGACTGAAATGGACAGTGAATGTTGTGCTGACATTTCTTCAACAAAGCAAAATGATAGATGCTTTCTTAAGGTACAAGGCTACACTATTACATACACTTGACTCACTCATTATAGAAGGCAGCATGGTGGCACAATTGTTGCCTCAGCACCAGGGTTCAATTCCCAATTTGGGTCACTGTCTGTCTGGAATTTGCACGTTCTCCCTATTTCTGTGAGAGTTTCCTCTGGGTGCTCCTGTTTCCTCCCATGCTCTGGAAGATGTGCTGGTTAGGGTGGCTATGCCAAATTCTCTGTGTACCCGAACAGGCACCTGAATATGGTAATTAGGGGATTTTCACAGTAATGACATTGCAGTATTAACGTGAGCTTACTTTTGACTAACAAATAAACTTTTAGAGAGGATGGGAAATTTCTGAAGCAGCGTCCTTTAAGTTTGCTATGTAAAAAAAGGCTCAAAATTAGCATTGATTTAAATGCTGTATATTAAACAAGGTTCTCATTTCTGATTTATATTCAGCCTTAGATATCTCCAGCTGCAAAACTGAAAAAAAACAAGCGGTTTCACTTTGCCAATAAGACAAAATAATGGTGAGAATGTGTTCTCTCTTCAATAAAATATATTAATGAAACTGGTGACAATTTAAAATCTCTAACATGCATCGATTGCCTGCTGTTTGTCTAACAATGTCATGGCTTTATTATTGTTGTAACGGTAACAACTGAGCAGTTTGGCATGTTGGTGAGGATTTCAAGTAGAACATATTTCCCATCTCATGACATCTTTCACCATATTATTCATTCCCAATTTAAGCTGCATTCACATTTATCCCAGTTTTATTATATGTGACTTCCTACTGATGGAAAATTGGTTGGCAGGAACAATAAATAGATAAGTTCCATTTGGCATCCTCACTGTACAGAATGATCATCTGCAGTGCAACTGGTTGATGGCTTACTTATGGTCCATGTGAGTTTCCTCCCACCTCTCTATCAACACATCCTTTTATTAATTTCTCTCATGCTTAGAATCATAGAATCCCTAGTGTAGAAAAAGCACATTTGGTTCTTGAGCCTACACTGGCAACAATCCCAGCCAGAACCCTATATCTGTAACACCACATATTTACCCTGTTAGTCTACCTAATAATAAAGGGCAATCTAGCTTGGCCAATCCACCTAACCCACACATCTTCGGACTTTGAGAGGAAACCGGAGCACTCGAAGGAAATCCACGCAGACACGCAGGAAAATGTGCAAACTCCACACACTCAGCCAAGGCCAGAATCGATCCCAAGTCCTTGGCACTGTGCCACCATGCTGTCCAGCGGATTTATCTGGATTCTCTTTAATCGCGTGTCTAGATTCAACTTGCATTCGTCTATACTAATTGCCTCAACGACTCCATCTGGTAACAAGTTCCACATTCTCATCACTCTCTGGGTTAAAAAAATTCCCTGTTGGAAAAATTTGAAAATTTGGAATTTTTCAGCCTCCAGTTCTTTTGGTGGTTTAAAAATTAATTTTTGCCTATGTTCTATGATTTATTGGTGACTACCTTAGATTTATGGTCAGATTTTGGTCTTCTGGACCAAGCAGTAACGTCTCCATGTCTGCCCGATTAAACCTTCACAATTCTAAAGGCCTCAATCAAATCATCCCCCTCAGTTTTCTTTTTTTGCTACAAAAATAGTTCCAGCCTGTTTATGGGTAAAAATGGCGATTAAGGCAGTTTGAAAGAACCAATTTAAAAGCCGTCATGCTAGGATAAAGTTAGGATGGAAGTATCGATGGAAATACAGGTCACTAGATGATAACATGCCCTCCGCTACATAGTAGGTCATGGTTACAATTGTTTGTGTTATTCGTTTTTGCATTCCTGTCTGAATGTTTCAGAATTTTTTTTGGAATAATTCTGTCATCATTGAGGCATCTTATGTATGACACATTTTCAACAAATTGAAATAAAGTGAAGGAAATCATGTTTGCTGCATTGAATCTAGCTTTTTTCAGCCTCCAGTTCTTTTGGTGGTTTGGGGATGGGTATTGGCAGTGAAACAGCTTGCTTTGTATAAGATGACGTGGAAATTTTGACAAACTTTTGTTTGAAAAATAGTTGAGTAATTTATGCACAAAGAATCAGATATTTGCATAATGAGTAGAAAACTAAGTTAGATAGCATAATACTTACCCGGTCGCAGATTAAAATTAATCATTTTCCACAGAATCTTAATATCGCAGCAGGGTAGCACTGCTGCCTCACAGTGCCAGTAACTTGGGTTCGATTCCCAGCTTGGATGACTTGTCTGTGTGGAGTCTGCATGTTCTCGCCGTGTCTGCGTGGGTTTCCTCTCAGTCTGAAAGACCTGCTGGTCAGGTGAATTGCCCCTCAGTGTCTGAAGATACGCAGGTTAAATGGATTGGCCATGCTAAATTGCCCCTTAGCCACCCAAGGTGTGCCGATTAGGTGGATTAGCCATGGTAAATGCGCAGGGCTATGGGGATAGGGCAAGAGAGTGGGCCTGGGCAAGATACTCTGACAAAGGCAGTGCAGAGAATCAATGGGCCAAATGGCCTTCTCCGACACTGTAGGGATTCTATAGTGTGCAGCAAGACAACCATTCTCGATTCAAATGAGTGAAATCAGGTAGAACCAATTCCGATGGTACGTTCTGTAGTTACTTTCCTTTTCCCCAAAAGCACCAAATAATTGTAATCCCCTTACACGCGTTCCACAGGTCAAAACTAACACGATCATAAAATTAGACAGCAAAAATACAGAATTTGTGCCTTTGCACTTTCAAACTGACCGAAGATCATTCCCAGCAAAAAGGATATCAGGCACAGACTGACTCCAGGTTTAAAAGCGCTATCCTGGCATTTGTTGCTTAGAAACACTGCAGTGTCTTCACAGCCCATTATTGTACAAGTTTAGCACTTGTGATGTGGATTTTGTGCCAAGCTTGATTTGTGCAAGGAAAATGCTAAGAGCCAGCTTGGCTCTGGAGAAAAAAGCCTTTAATTTACATGAATCTCTTCAGCCATTATAATTCTGGATGAAACAAGCAATCTATTCATTTCCCCGCTTGAACATTTCCCCACAGTGATCATACAACCCTCCCCTTCCCCCAGTCCTTGAATCAAAAGCAGAAAAGGGAAATGAGTTTACAGTATCCTCTGCCACTCCTGCAGCGGTGAGAATTCTCCACTTCTCAAGTTGTGCAGCTCGTGTCAATTGGCTGTGTAAAACATTCAGATGAGAGAAAGAAATGTAACCATGGTTTTGGAAGTAGTTGAACTGCTTTTGTCTGAGATCTACTCTACAAGAACCACAAGGGAAGGGGGACGAGGTGACTTAGGAAGAGTTAAAGCTAGCAGAAGATTAGACAGTAAGGAGTGCCTTGGTGCTGATGCCTGAATGAGTTTGGTAGACAAAATTCAAAAGTCACAAAGAATCCAGTAGAATTTTCATTTTATTAAGATCATTTACACAAATATGTCAATAAAAAATCTGCTAAAATTGTGTGATTAGTGTGGCACAATGTAACAGACACATACATGCATACCATCAATTGCAGTAAAAGAATAAGGAACACTTATTTAATAAATCATATTACCAGCTACTGCCGACCAGAATAACTGATTGATTACCCAGCTGAAAGTATAAACCCAGTAGCAAAATTTCCTCTGACTGGGATGTTCAGAGATATTTATACGCATTACAGAGAGAGGGTGTAAAAGTCAATGCATGCACATATGAATAATTTTAAGTATAATTATGTTGTTACTGAATTGGCTCCATTGCAGATCATAGAATCCCTATAGTGCAGAAAGAGGCCATTCGACCCATTGAGTCTACATCTACCACAAACCCACTCAGGCCCTATCTCCATAACCTCAGGCATTTATCATAAGGGTCAATCTAACATAGCCAATCCATCTAACCCGCACATCTTCGGAGTGTGGGAGGAAACTCATACTGACACGGGGAAAATGTGCAATCTACACACAGACAGTGACCCGAGTCAGGAATCAAAACTAGGTTCCCGGCACTGAGAGGCAGCAGTGCTAACCACTGTGCTGCCCAAATGAATGTTTTAAACCAGGAATTACCCAGATCAGTTGGAACGCAAGCCAACAGAGTTTTACAAACGCCAGTGACCCAAACTGGGAATCAAACTCAGGTCCCTGGAGCTGTGAGGCAGCATTGCTAACCACTGTGACCCACTGATGCAGCAATTCATTCAATAATAAACTATTAAAAAGTTCTTCCATTGCAAAAGCAGAGCATAATTGTACCTGATCCCTTGGCAGTATATCAAAACTGAATCTATACCTTCAGGAAACTTGAACCAACACATCGGACAGCATTTTTATAATGGGATTCAGCAAAATCTACACACAACAGCAATTTTGCTTCATTGGTTTATTTAATGGATTCTATTCATATTTACCAAACTCTGCCCAGCTTTGAAAGCATGGTGAACGTTTGGAGATAGCCCATTTTAAAATCAGATGCCATTTGGGCTTTCATTCACAGGGGCATAAACCAGCAGAGTATTTCAAGGTTGTTACGCTTCCTGTCTACATGCTAGCACCTTATATGGCCTTTGCTGGGAGTCACTAGATAAGTCAGAGGCACTTTATTTCCAACAAGTTCCAATAGACACTTAACAGAAAGTCTCCTTGCCGGGAGTTTGAGATCAGCAAATCATTGCTGCAGTCCCAGCAGAGAATTAGCTGTTGGATCAGATCCTGAGGGGAAGAGTGCACACCTCCTGCCCTTCTTGTCAACAAGCTCTCTTCTTGAGAGCTCCAATGGCTCCCATTGTGGTTCAGCAAGGAAGGCAGCATATGTACACAAACCAGAAAGATGCCAGGATAGACTTCCCCACTACCTGTTTCTGCTTTGGTTGTGCCGGGATCTCAGACTAACATCTGCATTCTGCCAACTTTTTTTTAAATTAATGTGGTTAACAGCATTGTAATGACCCAGAAATAAGTTTTTTGTGATCTTGAATGAGGGATAGATGTCAACCAAGGCATTGGAGGGAACTTCTTTGCTTTTCTTTAAAATAGTGCCATGGGATTTTTTACACCCTCTAAAGCAGGCAGATGGGACCTTGGTTTAATGTCATATCCACAAATCAGCACCTTCTACTGTGCAGTGCTCCCTCAGTATTGCACTGGAGTGTCAGCCTTGAAGGGCTAGTAACCAGAGATGGGTAGAAGACCCAGGGTGAAATGACTGCTTTCTTACATAAAAGTGTCAGTTCTCTTGAATGAGAATGATAAGGAATACCATGATAATGATCTGGAATTAACTGTCTGAAAGTATAAGGATGACTGTTCAATAATTTTTGAAAGGAAGTTGGACCTGGAAAGGAAAAATACTGTACGACTTTTGGGGAGAGCTGGGGAATGGGATTAATTTGATGGTGTTTTTGAAGAGATGCCACAAACACCAGTGGCCTCCTCCTGTGCTAACCACTCAATGCTGATGCATCCTCTGATTTGGATTACTCGCCTCTACAGGAGGGGAGAAAAAGTATCCAGGACTGGACAGCTCAAGAAGACACATGAAGAGGTAAAGGGCCATCTGGGTGAGACCTCCCTCCTCTTCCAGTCAGTCTCTTCACGTTCATCTCGGCTCAGTAGGCCTGTGGGGTGGGGAAGTAAGAATAGTGAAGTTTACTTATATAGCACCTCAACATACTTGGTAAAGTGATCCAAGGCTGGGAGAAATGGAAGCAAAACAATTAATATCAAAGCATAAAAGGAAAGTATTCCCTCAGCATTGTACTGGAGTCAGCTTTGATTTTTGAGCTCAAGCCCTGGAGTGGGACTTGAAGCTGGCACCTTGCAACTCAGAGATGAGTACGTTATCCACTGACTCATGGCTAACATGTAACGGCAATGCATCACAGGAACAACTAACCAAAAAGAATGATGACTGCATAATATAGAGGAGGTGCAAGGTGTATGCAACACCTCTTCACTTTTGACACTTGGAACATCTCAGTATAATACTTGTACATTGACAAATTCTAACAAACATTCCAGTCCTCTCCAAATAGGAGACAGTCACAGAGAATGGCCTGCATCTAATATATATTTTATCTGAAAATTCTGATCAGTAACTGCATGACCTCCCACCCCCATGCATTCTGCTACGCTCAAACGAGTGATGACTTGCCCCCTGGGTTTTTGGAAGTTAGTGACTGGTTTTCGCAGGATTTGTAAAAGCAGAAGCAGCACAAAGTAAGAGTAAATTGCCAAAATAGGCCAACTTGATTCCTCAACTGAACAATGACTTTGAATGCACAGAGATGGGACTGGGGAAATCAAGGTACAAAGATTAGCTACCCAGAAGCTTATGAGGCACAGAGTTGAAAGGAAGCAACAAAACAAATGTTTCCAAACACAAGTGTTTTGTCTTGTTGCGTTTGCACCATACTGCAGTTCCTACCACCAAACCACTGCTTCCCACACAGACTTGGGTCAGGATGTTTTGTGAGTCTGTAACACATCAACCAAATTGGACATTGTGATGTTCCAACTCTTGTATAATGATCAGAATTCTGGAGTTTGTTAGGTACAACTCACTTTGACCCACCCATGCTTTTGGTGGTTCTGCATTCAGTCCTTGTATGTCACTGTGTTCAGACTGGCTGCCAGGAGGCGCATTGTCCTGCTGGCAGGCACTGCACTGACCCAAGTATGTGCACATGGAATAGTGGATTGGCAATTGGTCAGTACTATGACAGCAGTTTTGTATCATACAATGCAAAATTGGGATACCATTTATAGATGAGGATGGGAGGAGGACAAATTCAAATCATAGAAACCCGACAGGGGCAGGAGACTACGTGGCTCATTGAGCATGCATCAACAATCCCACACAGGGCCTTATCCCCGTCACCCCACTTACTTACCCCGTTAACCCCCCTGATACTAAGAAACTTAGCATGGCTAATAAACCTAGCCTGCACACCTTTGGAGTGTGGGAGGAAACTGGAACACCTAAAGGAAATCCATGCAGATACAGGAAGAATGTGCAAACTCCACACAGACAGCGACCCAAGGCCAGAACCTTGGGTCCTTGGTGCTGTAAGGCAGCAATGCTAACCACTGTGCCACTCACGAACAGTGAAGAGTGGGAAGTCCACTCTTCACTCTCTGAAACCCAATGGGCTGAATGGTCTGATTTTATACAGTATTATATGACAAGATAACACAAACCCTCCATTGACTGGAAAGCACAACTATAGGTATCTTGAAAATTATATACTATATTGATATGCAGCAGCAAATATGACGAACTGTACAAAATATCATAGCAGCAACATCAAAGAAACTAGAGCTGATTTTCTCAATACACACTGCCAAACATGGTGCCTTGCACTGGGAGATTGTGGGCAAGCTCATGATTATTTGTGCAAGGCAGGGAGTGTATAATGAGAAAAGCCAATCCTCAAAACCAAAACCAGGATGTCCTGGAAATAAGTAATAGGGGAAAGCAACACATGAAAGTTCAGGCTAAACCTTGCAGGCAAAGCTTTTCATCATAATGGCCTTAATCTCAGCTCTCCACCCTCATCTTCCAGGCACCAATTTTAGAACATGTATAGATTCATTCATCCACAGAGTGTTGGTATCATTGGCAAGGATGGTATTTATTAACTTCTGTAGTCATCTCCAGTAATTGCATTTTGTCCCTTTTTTTTTACTACCATGTGTCATCACAGAATTCCTACAGAAGAAGGAGGCCATTTGACCCATTCAGCCTGCACCAACCACAATCCCAGCCAGGCCCTATTCCCGTATCCGCACATATTTACCTTGCTAATCCCTCTAAGTTGTGAGGGACAAGGTTTAAAGGACATGTACAAGGCAAGCTTTTTTTTTTTCCCCACACAGAGGGTGGTGGGTGCATGAAACTTGCTGCCAAAGGAGGTAGTGGCTTTTAAATACATGAATAGGATGGGAATAGAGGAATATGGTCCCGGGAAGGGTAGGGGGTTTTAATTCAGTTGAGCAGCATGGTCGGTGCAGGATTGGAGGGCTGAAGGGCCTGTTCCTGTGCTGTACTTTTCTTTGTTCTGATCCCCCTGACACCAGAGTCAATTTAGCATGGCCAATCAACCTGACCCACACATCTCTGGAGTGTGGGAGGAAATTGCAACACCCGCACAGATATGGAGAGAAATTCCACACAGCGTGACCCGAGGCCAGAATTGAATCCGGGTCCCTGGCAAACGTGAGGCAGCAGTGCATTGCCTGGACTATATGAACAGATCTCAAATAAAACTTGAAGCACAGCTAGGAATTTCAAAACTGCAATAAACCCACAACGTGGACCAATGTATAAGGCTGGCTTCAAACAACCTCAACCTACACACATATCTATATATGCAAGCACACACACAGACCAGCTTCTCTTCATAGAAATCTGTTACAGAAAAAAAATCTTTAATAGTGTATGGTACTTAGTGTTTGTATGGTGCTGTGGAGTATAAACACCAATGATTATTTAGGCTGAATGGTCTGTTTCTGTGCTGTAAAATTCTTTACAAGAAAACAGCAGCTCCATGATTTATATTTAACTATCTGGATGCACGCAGCTTTCCAAATGCACATTTCTTTCGGTGAGTGCTGTTTCCTTGTAAATTTCTAAAATGAGCAACATGGAGTGGGATCAAAGAAACTGATGTCTCATTTGGTCCAAATGAAAAAAATAGAAAAGCACAGGTGACCACTCCGCGTGGTCGGGAGAAACCCAAGTTTGTGTTTTACTTCAGCTGACTGTGACTGAAAAGTTTAACACAACTGCGTTTTGTGAATACCAGGATAATTAATTTGGTCTCTCATTTCAGTGACTCGAACACTGAACGATCTTGTCCGGGACTGCGAAAAGTCTCCTTTGTAGTGACACAAGTCAGAGCAGCAACAGCAGCAGCAGCAGCACAGTCAATGCTATTCTCCTGACATCACTGCAAGGGAAGACATTTTATTCAAAGTGCCTGTTTCCTGGCAGTGCCTCAAACAACAGATTTAAAAATCTGAAACTTAACTGGGTGACTGAAAAATAAACACCAGTTCCCTGGACTCGTTTTGATTGCCGGAGGAGGATGGAGGGGAATCTTCCAGGAATGTCTCTCCCTTAGTTAGCCCAGGCTTTTTACAATTGTTTTCTAGGCAATTACATGGCTGCGGGGTGAGGTAGGGCGAAAGGGAGGGGATGTCTAGTCATGAAGATCTGTCAATGGTGAGACAGGCTGGCTGGACAAGCTCACCTTTTCGTACCTGCTAATTCTGTACATTCGCAATGACAACAGGGATTACGTCACAAGTTACAAAACCACTGCAGCATTAGTGTGTCATCCACAAACTGGCTGTTGTCACTTGCAAACACAGCAGCAATTCTGGACGGGGAGAAAGTACAGTAGCTGCCAAGCTGTGTAACTCAAAAACAACCACCATGCAGTCAGTAACTCACGATTTCGAGACAGTATGATATAAAATTTGTAGTGTTATCAGGTAACGCAACCTCAGATATGGGCCCCTGTCATAGGTTCTACTTACCGTATCATTCAGAATACTTGGCTGGAATTTTTCCTGCTACCTGCCATGGGAATCGGAGCGGACCACGGAAAGGTCCATTGATTTCGGGCAGGATTTTACGGTTTCGGGATGGGCGAATTTCTTATCCACTTGCAGGAAACAATGAAAAAAGCAAAAGGCAACAATTGCAGTACTGAATTGGCACTCATGCTAATATCTTGCTCTGAATAATAAGGCCTATGAAGAAAATTATCCAAATCTTACATGCAAACAATTGACAGACATGATTACACATGCACAATAGAAAAAGTATATAAACAGCGAATTCATGACTACAAACATCAAAATATCAAAAGCCTTTTTTTTTTACACTTATCTGAATAATACAATCAACTCAAACCATCGGAATGTGAAAAATACTACTCCTAGTAGCAAAATACCTTGCTTCAGCTGCATCCAACACTGAAATATTGCACAAGTCATTACTGTCAGTTCCATCAATTAACAATCACACACGTAAAGCACAAATGGCAATGTTTTCGTTACATCTGTTCAAATGACAATAAAATCTCATAATTACAATGTTTTCTTTTTAAAAAGAAAAGGGTTTTTTTTTAAGTCAATTCCCTAAAGGAAAATATTTTAAGCTTGCTCTGGTGATTCTTGGTCCTGGTAACTGGGTTACTCCCTCACTTACAGGAAGTGCTTTCGAGGATTAATCACACCGCCTTCATTACTGTTTCCCTTTTAGATAATGCCGTGGATCTGACTGGACGCTGCACAACTCGAGCATACTGATTTTTGTAATAAAGGAGGTGACTAAAGTGGGTGAATAAACCTAACGTCCCAGAACCAATCCACGCAAAGCTGCAGCAGTCAGACATGCCATTGATTGCCTGTTCCAGGGACGGCTCCCTCTTTTACGCTATTGCAACCTTCAACCGAATTCGGACCGAATGATATGTTTTCCGAAGCCTCTGCACCAGCCGAGGTGTGGGTAGCCAAGTACCACAGCGTCCGTAATTGTGACCTACCGCTGAAGTGTCAGAATATCTAAATTAAAAACCCTTACTCGTCTCAACAGCTGCACAGATGTTGCGGACCGACGCTGTGCTACAGCGGAATGGCTAGAGTTTTCCACAGCGGCCCCCGAGGCTTCTACTCTTCTTGGTCCTCTGCTTGTTTGGCCGCAGGCTGATAACCGCTCCACCGTTTATCATGTTGGAATTCTGGCCAGAGTGACTGCCGCCAGCCGTGTTGAATACTCCTGGGAGAAGAGAAGAATTTCAATGATTTAATCTGATACACTAATTGCAGTTAGTGCTAACAGCGTTGCATGGCAACTCTTCATGAACGTCTTTGTGTCAACCCTTCTCTAAAACTGTACATGCACAGACTTGTACCATGGTTCTTTGTCTGCAATTTTATGTATGTATTTTTAAAATCACTTGTGCAACTTAGTCAACATAATTAATCCTTTGTCAGCTTATCAAAGAAGATTGGACAATTTCCTCAAACAATAATTGTTAATACTTCCAATGTCCCTCACCCTTATGAAAAAAACTCTCTGGTTTGGCAACGGGACCCAAATGCAAATTTACTCCCTTCTCCGCTATCTAGGCACACACACAAACCTTCCTGTAAAAAATACTAGCAGGGAGCTGAGGATCTTCTATCATCTATGATTTGTCAGGAACTCTGAAGTTGACTGTTCCCACTTGTGAAAGGATTGAGAACGAGAGCGCACAGATTTCATGTAATTGTCAGAGAAGCGATGAGCAGAGCGTGATTCAGGTCTGGAATGCACTGCCTGAGGATGTGATAGAAATAGGTTCAATCAAAGCATTCAGAAGGGACCTAGCCTGTTATTTGAATAGGAGGAATGTGCAGAGTTATGGTGAGAAAGCAGGGTAATGGCATATAGTAAATTGCTCAGTTGGGCAATATGATAGACTGAATGGCCTTCTAGCGTACTGCAACAATGCCGTGCTGTTGGCTCTGCCCCTGCAGCCAGCTTTCAGAGGGATTTAACATGTTTGGCAGGAAGCAGGAAACACTGGTTTGGACAAGCTGAACCACTAAACTCAAACCATGTGCTCCCAGCAACTGTCTGACAAATTGTACATAACTAGATCTGCTACCATCACACATTGTCTTCATGGATAGAACGCTTGCTGCTGAATCAAATAGGCATAGATTCAACCTCCACTTGTGTAGGTGACACTTTCATTATTTATCTCTCAATCAACAATACAGATCATCTACCTGGTCACTACTGCATTGCTGTTTGTGGGATTTTGCTAACTGCTATTTGGTTCTCATGACAGTGTTCGGAAACACTTAATTGGCTGTGAAGTGCCTTGAGACACCGAGTCCCTGAAAGGTGTTAAATAATTGCACATCTTCCTTTCCATTGCTTGAGGTAACCCGAGTGAACAACTCGGTTACTAACCAAAGAGGTGGGATTGTACCACGGCTACTGTACAGATGAGCAACAGCGGGATTTGAAAGGAATGAGGGCAATGAGACACAAACAAGTTAATAAATAGGCCAACGTCAGCCATTGTGCTGTGATGCATTGGATATTAGAATCATTGAATTCTACAGTGCAGAAAGCCACTGCACTGTAATCCCACCTAGGCCCTATCCTCATAACCACACACATTTCCCTCTGGCACTAAGGAGCAATTTAGCATGGCCAATCCACCTAACCCGCACATCTTCGGAGTGTGGGAGGAAACTGGAATACCTGTAAGAAACCCATGTAGACATGGGGAGAATGTGCAGACTCCACACAGGCAGTGACCCAAGCTGGGAATCAAACTCAGGTCCCTAGCACTGTGAGGCAGTAGTGCTATTGAGGGAGGAGAAAACCATTAGTTCGCTGTTTCCTGGGATACAGTGTTCATTGCAGGAGCTTTCTATAATCAGAAGCAATTGGTTTGTTTTGTGTAGGCGCCTTACAATCAACAGCTAGATCTGAGACTCATCCCTCAATTTGAAGTTCCCCATGAAATATTATTGTCTCACCTACTGCATCATCTAGTGTCAGACAGTTCCCTTTCCAACACTGAAACCCTTGGACAGCTTACATGAAAACGATACCCAAGGCTATTGGAAATCACAACTCAGAGGTATATTTAATGCGTTAATGAAGCAAAGTACCTATGCGATTGCTTGTCGCGTGCACTTGCTCCTGTTCTTCTGTGGTGTGCTGTTTGAGTCGCTGCAGATACTTCTCAGCCAGATACTTGAAAACTGTAGAGATAAAATAACTTGAACTAAATCTTCCCAGCATCGTGTAATGTCTTCTAAAGTCAGATTGAACATACTGGGTCAGTTTGTATTGAGACAATGGCTTGTTTCAATACAAATGACTTATATGCAATTCATTTCAAGAACGAATGAATTCACTGTATTTCAATACATCTAAAAAACAAAAAAGTATTCCTCACACAAAAATAGCCATTCTCACAATGAACTGCAACAAAACAATTTGGGATAATCACAGCCAAACAATGGGGTTACCACACTACTTGGAGTGCTACCGCTCAATGCAATACCTCCAATATCCTTACTTATCCTGGTGCTCTGACTGTGAGCGTCACCAGCTGATCAGATGGATTGGGATTTTGAGCATGGGATGACAGAATCTTCAGTCGCCTCCACAACCCAATCCCCATTCAACTCAGAAGCAGATGTGAACACCCTCCTCTGTGATCTTCCAGGTGATGTACAATCTCCGCTGATCGTGTTACTGGCACCTAAGCCACAGTCACCCAGAACAGCCAAATCTTCCCTCAAAGCTTCAATAAATCCCCATAATCAGTTAGCAAAGTGCTACATCATTCTACCCACCCAAAAACAAGACTGAAGAGTCCACTTTAAATGCCATTCGTAACAAAAGAAGTTTGCAGGGCAATGGGCAAGGAGCAGGAAAAATGGGAGAGGGGTAACATAGGCACAATGGGTCAAATAGCCTCCTTTTGTAATGTATGATTTTGTGCATTGCAAACCCTATACAAATAAAATGAACAATGACAAAGTTTCAAAAAATAATCTTTTCGTCTGCAAGTCGTCAACAGACTAGACATACACCGAAGACATGAGTCAGGATCTTGTGAATGTTCTGGTATGTCTGATCTCTGTGGAACGGACTGGGAAGTTTGAATTTCCAAAGGGTAACGTCTTTGCTTCCTAGGAATCTCCATGAACGTCTTTGACTCCAAGCTACAGTCAGAGACTTTGGGCAATCCCAATTTATTTATCCAGGAAGCGTGAGGCAGAAAAATCCGAGTGTAACTCCTGGCTAACTACAGAACTGATCACCCAATCGCTCCATGACTCCCCTGACTATCCCCAACCCAACCTGACCATTCACCCCAACCATGCTGCCTGATCCACACCTCGATCCGACCACCTCTGCTCACCACCCTAACCTCCAACTATCTAATTACTCCTGTTATTACCTAACTACCTCTGACTTGCCAAGCCTCCGACCAGCCACCCCACTCACTTTACCCACCGATCATCTTATCCATCTGCCAAACTATCCCACTTAGCTTGCTCAGCTATCCATCCTTCTAGCCTGCCCATTCGCTCACTTATCTATTAACATTCACACTGGAAGTTTTAACTTGTCTTACTAGCAGCTGTTGGTGTAAAAAGGGGCCATGACTCATCTTCTCCCCGACACTCCAGCACTGCGATAAAGCTCTTTATGGAATTCAGTACTCTCTGCACTGAAAAAGCCAGCCTTGGAAGACCTGTCCAGAAATGCGGGGCAGAGTTGTGGCGTGGAAAAGTAAGCAAGGAACAGTAATCTGACAGAGACTGCTGCTCCGAAGATTCGGGTAAGTCTGTAGTTTTGTTTCAGTTGCTGCTAGAAGCTGGTAGAAGTGTCTCTATCTGTCTCACTTTCTCTCCCCTGAGGCTTTCTGAAAATTCAAGGGTTAGGCACCTTGAAGAATTGATCCAACAATTAAAGGGCCAATTCACAGCCGATGTTAAAAAGCTGCACATCCAGCATTCTTGTTTCTGTGCCAAGAATGCAAAAGGGTGCCAGTGAGGTGGCATTTGATAAGGAACAGCTAGCTGTTAAGAATTATAATTGCCATGTTTAAGTTTTGTCATTGATAAAAGCTACGCCAATTCTTTTTACTATATTTTAATTGTGTCCTTAAATAAACTTTGTTTGATAAAAGTTTTCTAGTGGGTCACTTGAATCATACCTGCATTGAAACACCCCAGTACCAAAATTAAACATAAAACATACGGTGCACGCTAACGTCACAAAATACCTTGGAGCTTCAAGCCTGGGTCTTAACATACACAATCACACTGTTCAATTTACAGCAGCCTGGGAAACTGTTAACAGTTTCTGGAGAGTTCACTGTAGTAACCAACAATAACCTGCGTTTATATAGCAACATTAACCTGACAAAACATTCCAACAGTGTTAGCAGACAAAAATTCGATGCCAAGGCACTGAAGGAGATATCAGCACAGGTTGGTAAAATAAGTTAGTTTAAAAAAGCTTGCTTAATAGGAAGAAAGAGACAGAGGGAAGAAATTTTAGAGGGAACTAGGAATTTAATGCATAAAGGCCTAAATTCAAGGCATGGTTGTTGATAGAGGGGTCTGGGCTGCACAAGGGGGTTAGAAGTGGAGGAAGTGTGTTTTCAAAGGGCTTTGGGATTGAAAGTGGTTACAGGTAAAGGGAAAGCAAGGCCACGGAAGGACAGGAAAACAAGGATCACAATGGAGACTGTTTAATTATTTTTAATGAGGTAATTCGTAATCAAGTAGGCATATTGCTGTAAGCTCCAACAACAAAAAAGCTAAATTTTCAACTGCAATATAAATATTCCTGATAAAGTAAGTGACAAAGTGTCAAGTTAAACAGAGAAGATCCTCTGGTACACTCACCTTCATTGACATTTAGATCCTCTTTCACAGAAGCCCGATAAAACCGAAGTTTCAGCTTTTTAGCGAGAGCCTCGGCCTCTTCACTGCACCAAAGAAAACACGTAGATTAGCATTCTCCTTCTTGACTTTTATAAAGGTACAAGTTACCACAGTTCATTCACTGATCCACATCTATTTATACTCATTCTGTAAGTCCATAAATGCAAGCTATCTTCTTTTTTTGCATCATTTGCTGCCTTTGCATGTTCAGGTTGCTGATGTACTCAAGCAAGCAATAGATAGTGGAAATCTGGAACTATTTTAAAAGCTTTTGAGGCTAAGGATCAATTGAAAATTTCAAAATTGAGATTGACAGATTTTAGTTTGTCAAAGGTACATAAGAACATAAGATATAGGAGCAAAATTAGACCAGTAGGCCCACTGAATCTGCTTCACCATTCAAACATGACTGATGAGGTTCTCAACCCCATTCTCTCACATTTAATCCCTTTAGCAATCAAGAACCTCTCTCTCAAATATATTCAGGGACCTGACCTCCACAGCCTTCTGTGGCAATGAATTCCACTGATTCACCATGCTCTGGCTGAAGAAATTCCTCATCTCAGTTCTAAAGGGTCGTCCCTCTACACTGAGGCTGGGCCTTTGTACCCTAGTCTTTCCGACTAACAGGAATATCTTCTCATGTCCCCTTTATCCAGGCCTTGCATATTCTGTATGTTTCAACGAGATTTCCCCCTCATTCTTTTAAACTCCATTGAGTACTCACCTAGAGTCCTCAAACACTGCTTGGGTATTAAAAATTACAGATAGAGAGAACACACAGGCCATGCTCTAAGTTGAAGGCAGACAATTTCAAGATGCTCTAATGACAATGACTTATTGTTGTATGCTATCCTCCAATTGTTTGGGTTATCCTTTGCACATTGTTATGAAAGCTATACTGAACCTTTTTGACAGCTTCCCAATGAACTATGGAGCATTTGCACGTGCACAGACCATGAGTGAGCTGCACATACACAGATCTGTAATTTCGGTGGCCTTTGGGCCTAGCGTGCCTGTGGAAGAAAAGGTGAAAAGACCCAGGGCAGATGACCATGCAAGACCAGTGTTCCAAGCAGACAGCTGAAAGGGGGAGAAGTGCCAAAGGAATAGTTAGACAGGTAACAGACAGGAAAGACAAGAAAGGAGTAGAAAAAGGAAGATCCAAATCAGACAAGAGCTGTGAAAAGCGGACCTTTAAGTGAAGAGGGCTCAGGAGAAGTCCTGAAGATCCAGGAAAGCAGCCCAAGGTTGGAAACTCCATGCCCTAGGCCGTTAGGGGGAAGTTACCCATCTGTGTTCTGCCTGGCACAGCCAAAAGTCATGTTTGAGAGCTGGTGCTTGAGTGCATATTCAGGAATAGAGGGGCATGGGATCACGAGAAATGAAATTGAAACCCTGTGAGATGCACCTTTAACACCATCCAAGTTGGAGTGGGTTTTGGAAAAAAATGTCAAGGTTAGATCTTTGAAGATGAAGATTGGAATCCCTCATGGGAGGCAGAGGATGGAATTTTCCCATCCCACGCAAAGGTCCATTGACCTCAGATGGAACTTCTGGCTTGGGGTGAGCCAAGAAAATCCCATCAGTCTTATCAGTGAGATCGGCTGGTTCAGTGTTATTGATGTCAAGGTGGACTGTTGAGAAATCCAAGGATCCTATTTGGTTGTATTTGCCACTTATTGTTCAGGGTGCTGTGTTCAACTCCAGTTGGCCTGTTAATCCATGTGTGCCCTGTGTTAACTGTGAACGGTAGAAGATAAATGTTGGAAAATGTTTTATTCTTCCAAACTTGCATAATAATGTTTATTTCTGTTTGGAATATTGTGGCTTTTTTCACTGATAAATGCCTTGAATCTGAATCTTTGACTACTTTAAACAATGAATTATTAATCGCTAACCAGATGTTATCAACAACCTGCAGGTCTGGGCATGGAACAGAACATAAATCAAAATGACTTTTTTTAATCTGCAAATCTTTGCGTCTGCCATCTAAAATTATTTTGTTCTATTCTCCTGCTGGTCCCTGTTGGAATTGTTTTGGTTCTTATCAATAGAATCATATTTGTCTTTCACATAACATGCTGAACTAGCAATGGCATTCAGAGATTTAGGCTGAATGTCAACTCAATTGACGCATCATCCTTTGAGCATCAAGGAAAGTGAGCAGAAGGGAGAATAGAATTGGGTCAAACTGAGAAACCTCTTTCACAGAATCCAAATGAAATTTCTTTATTTGGCTTATGTGCCATATGGCTTAAAGAAACATTCTCAACTGCTTGCTGGATCCAAAACAAAAATAAAATCAGGATCAAGACTTCCACCTTCTATTCATTTATAATCCTTCCAAATTTACAACTGCAACAAAATTTGTCACACCAATTTCAACCTCTTTACCTGCATTGGTGAAGCTGCACAGAAGGATTATTTAAAATTGCACTTAGGCTTCTAACTGCAGCAGTACTAAACAAAAACCATTATAGTTTAGAAGGTCCAGCTAATATATCAATAATATTCTACCTGCGAATAGGAATCCTGTTGACATTTGCGCAAATGATTACTTTTGTCATTATCTACAGCTCTATATATTCTATATTTTCATTTACCTTTTAAGGATCTCCCTCTTTATCTCCAACATGCCACTGACCTCAAAGTTTCAGCTACTGCAGAAATGCCTTTGTGGCACTGTGTAACCAAGATCTGTGTTCATTCAATTCTGGCTTCCTGCACACTGAAAATTTTTTCACTCTACTCTTGGTAGCTGTGCTTTTCAGCTGCTTTGCCTCCAAGCTCTGGGATTCCCTGCCAAAGCCGCTCTGCCTTTCTCACATCTTTTAAGATGCAGCTAAAAACCTCTCTCGCGAGTCAAGCTTTTTCTCACTTTTTATTCATTTGTGGGATGTGGGCATCGCTGGCTGGCCAGTATTTATTGCCCATCCCTAGTTGCCCCTGAGATGGTGGTGAGCTGTCTTCTTGAACCATCGATACAACTGAATGGCTTGTTTGGTCATCTCAAACTGAGTCAACCACATTGCTCTGGAATCACATGTAGACCAGACCAGACAAGGCAAGGATGGCAGATTTTCTTCCCAGAAGAACATCAGTAAACAAGGTGGGTTTTTTCAACAAACAACAATGGTTTCATAGTCATCAGTAGATTCATGATTCCAGATAAATTTTATTGAATGCAAATTCCACCATCTGCTGCAGTGGGATTCAAATCTGGGTTCCCCAGAACATTAGCTGAGTCTTGGATTAACAGTCTACTGATAATACCGCTAGCCATCACCTCTCCCATCCCTCCTGATTAATAATGTGATAGGGATTATGGGGAAAAGACAGGAGAATGGGGATGAGAAAAATATCAGTCACGATTGAATGATGGAGTACACTCGATGAGCTGAGTGGTTTAAATCTGCTCCCATGTCTTATGGTCTTACGTTATGTGACTCAGCGCAAAACTTTACTCAGTAATGCCCTGTGAAGTGCATTAGAGCATCTTACGATGTTATAACTACTATCCAAATGTAAATTATTTTGCCTCTCGAGTGCGTAAAACATAAATAATTTATAAATCAGTCAGCCCGAGTTGAATATAGCTTTTAGCCACATACTTTTTAAGTACAGTTTCATCCAAGAGGTCTATTTTGTTCTGTACTAGAACCGTAGGGATATCTCCGACTTCAGCCTCAACTTTCTCTTTCCAGCTGGGGATAGCCTCAAAAGATTCTCTGTCGGTGGTGGAGAACACCAGCACACATGCCTGAGCACCTGCGATAAAGTAGCAAAGCCATCATATTAGAATTGCAACTGCTCTTTACAACCTTGTAACATTTGGCCACAGCAATTTGAATTCTGTCCCACGCAAAACGCTCAGCGATATAACTTTGCATATTATTACTTTAAGGAATAACTGGCAGTGAAGTACTGCATTACGAAAGCAACCAACACTGTGGAGTAGAACTCTATTCAGTGAAGACACACAAAGTGTTTCCAATACCTTCGAGGAATCCTCCATGTAGCCATACAGGAAACATTCACTGCTTACCGAGAAGCAGCACTGCCTTTTTTCCCCAGGAAATCCTGATTAACTGCAGTGTAACACTCCAGAGCACAAGCTACTGACCAGGATTCAGAAATCATGTTTACACAGCATGTCAATGGAGAAAACTCAAGACTATTAAGTGAAGCTCCTTTCAGGGATTGAATTAAATGCCAGGGAATTAAAGCATGAGGCATAAGGTTCTGGTAAGACCAATTTAGAATATTGCAAGCAATTTTGGGCCCCATATCTAAAGAAAGATGTGCAGGCTTTGGAGAGGGTTGAAAGGTGGTCCATGAGAATGATCCCGGGAATGAAAAGCTTGGCTTTTGAAGAGCATCTGAAGACTCTGGGCCTGTATTCAATGGAGTTCAGAAGGATGAAGGGGGATACAGAATACTGAAAGGCCTGGATAGAGTGAACATGGGAAAGATGTTTCCATTAGTGAGAAATTAGGATCTGAGGGCACAGCCTCAGAGTAAAAGGATGACCTTTAGAACCCAGATGGGGAGGATTTCTTCAGCCAGAGGGTGTTGAATCTGTAGAACTCATTGCCACAGAAGGCTGTGGAGGCCAAGTTATTGAGTGTATTTGAAACAGAGAAGATATGTTCTTAATTGGTAAGAGGTTTGAAGATTGAGGTTAAGCGGGAGAACGGGATTGAGAAACTTGTCAGACATGATTGAATGGCAATATGAATGGCTTAAGTCTGCTTCTTTATTTTATGGTTTTGTTCATTTTCTGACATAATTAACTTTCAGCAATTGATGCTATACTTAAAATAATTTTTCCAGCTTATGGTACACTTCAAACTTGCTATTGAATCCACGCAGTAATTAGCGTACAACAGGTAAACTTCAATAACAAAAAACATATTAATGATCTTATCTAAATCAGTTATATGCGCAATATGCTATTTCTATAAAAGCCCAAATTATAAAATGTCCTTTTCAGGTGAAAGAGCAGCAATGGTTAGCACTGCTGTCTCAGAGTGCTGAGGGCCCCAGGATCGATCCCAGCCGTGGGTGACCATCTGTGTGGAGCTTTCATATCTTCTCCACGTCTGCATGGGTTTCCTCCCACACTCCAAAGTGGAGGTTAGGCTGATCGGCCATGCTCAATTCTCCCTCAGCGTACCCGAACAGATGCTGGAGTGTGGCGACTCGGGGATTTTCACAGTAACTTCATTACCATGTTAATGTAAGCCTACTTGTGACACTAGTAAATAAACTTAGGACAGAAAACAACTGGAATCCTATCGACTCACCTCTATAGTAGGCTTTCGTTATAGCATCAAACTCCTCTTGGCCTGCCGTATCCCATAACATTAACCTGACATCCTCATCATTAATTCTGAAAAATAAACATGACACTTGAGATCAGTCTTGGAAACCCTGAAATTAGCCTGCAACTGCAACGTGAGTGGAACATTTAATGGAGCGTTTACTTAATCTAACCGTGCCCGATTACAGAGAGCTCATCACATTCAATCAGCTCTGATCTCCCAACCACAGCTGCTCAGCATCAAGGAGAACAAACATCACACATCACATGCTCAGATTGATATTTTATGATTGCCTTTTATCATTTGTTACAATATTATACATCAATTTGCTTGCTTGTTGGTTGTTACTTTTAAAAGATGACAGATTGAGGTCTCTTGCGCTTAATCATGCTCAGAGTAATTACTAATAAGTGGAACATTTCTATTTAATTAAGAGCTGATGTTTTATTATGGCGCTATTTATGAAATGCAATTTCTTCCCTTCGGTCAGTTTATGGCATCTTTTCGCAGGGTTGCTGTGCACGATTGTTCCTTTGCTCAGAGGATACAAATAAATAAATCCTGCCAAATGTTGGCAAACGTACAAGAGCAACCCAAGAGAACAATCCTTCAACTGTCCCTCTAGCAAGTCAGGTGAGGGATCCATTTCCCGCAGCACAACTGGTTGAAACACAACATGTAACATCAGCATTAATACCGCGTGAATATTTCACTACTCATTGCCTCATCTCAGTTACCCTGGACTTTGAACCACAAGCTTTGCTGGTTAATGCCTACCCAGGGCTAAAGCAGATCAGCTCGGCTGACGTAGTACTGAGGGAGAGCAGCACTGTCAGAGATGCCACTTTTCAGATCAGATACGAGACAAGTGAGACTCGGGTCAAGATGAAGAATTATGGAATGGTGCTGCTCACAGAGCAAAAGAGTTCTCCACAAGCCTGAGGGAGCTGATCTTCCTGAATTAAACACCATAAAAATTAATGAGTCAGTCATTTCATTTGATGTGGTTGGATTTTGACATGTCGGGTTGACAGAGTGGTTAACACTGCTGCCTCACAGTGCCAGGGACCTGGATTCAATTCTGACGTTGGATCACTGCCTGTTCTGCACATTCTCCCCGTGTCTACATGGATGCCCTCTGGGTGCTCCAGTTTCCTCCCACATTCCAGAGACGTGTGGGTTAGATTGACTGGCCATGATAAATTGTCCCTTAGTGTCAGGGAGATTAGCAGGGTAAATACATGTGTAATGGTGATAGGAGCCTGGGTGGGATTGTTGTCAGTGCAGGCTCAATGGGCCAAATGGCCTCCTCCTACACTGTAGGGATTCTATGATTCTAAATTATTGCCTCACTTTCCCCACACAACAACTTCAAAAGCAACTCAATGAATGAGAAACTCTTTAGGTTGCTCTGAGGAATATAAAACAAAGCTATTCTTAAAATGAATAAAAATGTTTCTTTAGTTTAAAAATTAGAACTTTTGATGCATTTTGTACTCAAGGACTTGTAGATCAATATTATGGGACAGGCAATGTTTCAATTTTGCTACACATGGCAAATCCAAGTGTTTTCTAACTCAATTATATTACAGGCCGTACATAAATTGCAAATGGTGCTCACCTGCTCCAACTAATTTTTTAAAAATTCTCAGTACTGCAGTATCTCCTTTCTTTTGCTATGACATTCATTACTATCACCTTCCCTTCTTTCAAGATGTATTCTCCCCTTTAGAATCAAAAAACCCTAAGTGGAGGAGGCAGCCATTTGGTTTGAGTCTGCACTGACTATAATCCCACACAGACGCTATCCCTATCCCCCATGCATTTACCCTAACTAGTTTTGCTGACACTCGGGTACAATTTAATATGGCCAATCCACTTAATGCGCACATTTTTGGAGCGCGAGAAGAAACCTGAGCATTCGGAGGAAACCACGCAGACACGGGAAAAAGGTGCGAACTCCAGACAGACAGTGGCCCAAGCTCGGAATTGAACCCAGGTCCCTAGCACTGTGAGGCAGCAGTGCTAATCATTGTGCCACCTTGCCTGAAATTTCCTGCAGTGAAAATGTTAACCGCATGCCTCCGTCACTATTTGCATACCATGGGCCAGTATCCATCAGGAATTGAGTACGGATGAAATAATTGCATACATGGCCCATTTAGGTAGGATAATGAGGAAATCATATCCATTGAGATAGATTCAAATCGAGAAATCAAAGCTAAAGCAAAACTCGCTGAGTTAGCTGACGCCAACTTTCAGAAAGTGTGGCAATCTTTTTAAGATTTTAAACATTCAAGAGTAATTTTCTTTCTTTCTCTACCCTTGCTTTTCTTCTGTGCAGAGGTTTTTCATCTCTTCTTTCCCAACCTGAAAGCATCCACCTATTCTTGGTTGTAACTGTACAATCATGCTCCATCCTTCTGTGCCTGGGCTAAATGGCATTTCCCCATGTCCAAAGCCTTAACAGCAAATGCTGGCAGATGATTTAAGAAGATAATGAAGGCAAAGTGAGAGATCTTGCTCTCATTGGGTTAAATATTCACCTCCAGCAGCAGGGTCCAGAGCTCCATGAGTCAGGAGAAGCCTGGCCACGGTCCCCTTTCATCACCACACAGAAAGAGGTCTTTCTGCTCTTCATGTCTGCACCTACCCCCTTTTCCAGCACTCGGTCTGTGGCCTTGTATGCCGTGGCATTTCAAGTGCTCATCTGAATGCTTCTTAGATGTTGTGAGGGTTCCCACTACTATCATGCTTTCAAGCAGCGAGTTCCAGATTCCTACCACCCTCTGGGTCAAAAAGATTTTCAAATTCCTTCCAAATATTCTCACCCTTACCTGAGATCCATGCTCCCTGGTGATTCACCCACTAAGGCAAAAAGTTTGTGTCCTTCACAATTTTGTTCACCTCAATCAGGGCCACCCTCAGACTTCTCTGCTCTAAGGAAACCAACCTCAGTCTAACCAGCCTCTCTTTGTAGTTGAAACACTTCAGCCTAGGCAACATTCTGGTGAATCTCCTCTGCACCCTTTCTGGTGTAATATCATCTGTCCTATGGTATGGCAACCAGAACTGCATACAGTACTCTAGCTGTGGCCTTTTATACAGCTCCATCATAAACTCATTGCCCTTAGTTTCTAATGCCTCAGTTAGTAAAGGCAAGTATCCCATATGCCTTTTTAACCATCTTTTCTACCTGTCCTGCTGCCTTCAGTGACTTATGCACATACAGCCCAAGGTACCTCTGGTCCTCTGTATTTCCTATTGTTCATTGTGTATTCCCTTGCCTTCTTACTCCTCCCAAAATGCATCACCTCTCACTTTTCAGAGTTAAATTCTATGTCACTCTTCTGCCCATCAGATCAGCCTACCCATATCATCCTGTAATCTAAAGGTTTCCTCCTCACTATTTACCATGCCACCAATTTTTATGTGTTATCTGTTAACTTACTGACCACCACCCCCCTCAACACACACGTTCCCATCTAGATCATTAAACGTATACGAAAAACAAGGGATCCAACATCAATCCCCGAGATATATCAGTGGACACCAACTTCCAGTTACAAAAAGAAAATGTGACCAACACCCTCTGCTCCTGCCATTATGCCAATTTTGAATCTAATCTGCCAAATTGCCCTGGATCCCATGAACTCCTTCCTTCTTAATCAGTCTTGCATGCAGGACCACGTCAAAAGTCTTACTGAAGTCCATGTAGACTACCGCCAACTGCACTGCCCTTATCTACCGACCTAGTAACCTCCTCAAATAATTCAAATTTGTTAGGCATTATCTTCTCCTGACAAAACCATGCTGACTATCTTTGATTAATTCTTGTACCTCCAAGTGGAGATTAATTTTGTCCATCAGAATTGTTTCCAATAATGGTGTTAGATTTACTGGCCTGTAATTACTGTTTTTTTTCCTTACTTCCCTTCTTCCTCTGATCTTCTGGCACCTCCTGTGGCTAGATGGGATTTTGAAAAATTGCAGTGCTTGTAATCTCCTCTCTTGCCTCACACAGCAGCCGAGGATGTATCTCATCTGGACCTGAGAATTCATCCACTCTTAAGCCCCGTAACACCTCTTGCCCTCTCAATGCTAATTTGTTCAATTATATCAGAGTCCTCCTCCCTGCCTGCAATATCTACATCATCCTTTTCCATGGTGAATACAGATGCAAAATACTCATTTAATACCTCACCTACATCCTATGGCTCCACATACTTTTTGGTTCATTTGGGTCCTATTCTTTTTCTGGTTACTCTCTTGCCCTTAATATACTTCTAAAACACTTTGGGATTTTCCTTTATTCCTCCCCCCTTCAGATGGTTTTCTCATGCCATCTCTTCGCTCTCCTAATTTCTAAGTTCCCTCCTGCATTTTCTATATTTTTCTCGAGTATCCATTATTTTAAGCCTTCTTTCTTTCCTTATCAAATCCTGTATTTCTCTTGACATCCAGCATTCTCTGGAACGTGTTAGCTTTGTACTTTCTCTATTTCCTTCTTGAATGAGTCCTACATTCAAACAACAGCTTGCAGACTACTTTGGCCAGATCCTGTCTTATCTGATTAAAATCAGCCTTCCCCCATTTCAGAACTCTAATTCCTTGTCCAAATTTATCCTTTTTCTAAAGAAGGGGCATACAAACCACTTAACTCAAAGACTAGAGGATCAAAGCTGGAACTTACCAAGTCTATAATGCCTCCAGTTATTCGCTACCTTAATCAACCATACTAAAGAAGTTTCATGATAATTGGCAAGACCCAGATACATGAGGAGAATCTTTTTTGCTCAGTGTGCAATGGAACGCATTGCCTAAAACATTCAACAATGATTTTCCAAAAAGGGTTGGAAAAAGCTGCTAGGAGAAGATCTAGGTGGACAACCTTTTGGTCAATCTGGCAAAGATATGATGGGTCTATTAGACTCCTTCTGTGTTTTGACAATTTACAATTCAATCAAAGCAAAATAAACTCATTGCAGCAGTGGTGGAGTGCATTAATTGAAAAAGTGCTTTGCCACTGATACACATCACTAAGATGGAACAGTGCAGACTGATTCTTTACCGTATACAATGCTTGAAACTTGTACTTTTATTAATTGTTAAATTGATTCTTTTCTTTGAATAATTCTGTTGCTCATCCCCCTACAATATCTGAGTGACTCACAAGAAGTCCCTCCTACATATATTAGCACGGTATAGCAGAGATCTTCACTCACTGGATCTGTCTTTCCAGGAAGTCCACTCCAATGGTTTTCTTGTAATCCTTGGTAAAAATCCCCTTGCAGTATCGCTGAATCATGCTCGATTTACCAACAGCACCATTACCAACAACGACCACCTTAATGGCTACTTCAAAATCTTCTTCCAGCATGGTTAGACTGCGTGAGTGGATCCGCTGCAACACACTTGTTGAGATGCAGTCTTTTGGCTGCAGTACCTCTTGTTAGAAGCAATATTGCTTTTATCTAGTTCAGTAACCTGCAACAGAAATAAGAAAGGTTACTTGACCTTGGGTTTTATAAGCATCTGTTCGTTCTCACCGTAAGCACGTTTGACAAAAGCTATAATATCCTTTCCACCCCGAATGAAACCAAACCAATGACAATGTAGTACGCAGATCGTGAAAAATTCAACAGGTCCATCTATAACTCACACGCATCATTACCTAGCTGATAACAGAGCTGTCTAGCTGCTCTTGCTTTAGAACAAGCTATTAGATGTTTGGGAGCAGTAAGGATTACCAGTGCTTTCATTCTGCCTTCATCGTATCTCAAGAAAATGTATTTTTCTCCAAATAATAATCGGGCTTGTAGGAGCTGTATGAGTGCGTGACTAATTTAATTAAGCTGAAGACAGTTAGGCTGCAAGCTTTAAATCATCAAAGGGCTAGGTGTAAAAGCAGGCATGTGAAGTGGAAGTGACCAAGCTAAAATAAGTTGCAAGTAAATACAACCCGAATCAAAATCTGCATTAGTAAATAAGCGAGGGGTTGGATGTTAGCTGTTGAATATCAAAGATAAACTAAGGAGATATGAATAAAAGCAAATTACTGCGGATGCCGGAATCTATAAGTAAGAGAAAAAGTGCTAGAAAATTTTAGGTCTGACAGCATCTGTAAGGAGAGAAAAGAGCTGATATTTTGAGTACAGATGACCCTTTTGTCAAAGAAAATATGGAATTGGTAAAGATCATAAAGTAATAAAGAAAAACTATTTATTTTATGCAAAAGTGGCAACTATTAGGAAAACACAAGAAGTTTTTATATTCTTGAAAAGGTAACTTCCAAAAAAGAATAACGATGGTTTTAAAAATGAAAGAGGAAAAGCATATTTAAGGAGGTTAGAAGATAAGCAAGAGTGGTCAATTAAGATTCTGCAGTGTGTTGAGAGAAGGCTGCGAAAAAAAGCAAAATAAGCTATCTCCAGAAAACACAAGTGTCTTTTTGTTGCAGAAAATAGGGTTTTGATGAAAGTCTTGGATTTTCACTGTTGAATGAGAGAGAAGCTTTGTAAAGTACCTCCCAAATAACAGTGGGTGTCCTGTGGTAATATTGCTGACAATTTGCATAGACTAAGTATCTAAAGGGATTGTGCGAAATTATTGCAAGATTAATTCTTAACTGTGCAAATATAATTTTGTATGTTTAAGTTTTCTTCTCAGTTAATAAAATTTAATTTAATATTTAATATCTCTAGAAGTAGCATTTAATATTTTGCTTCTCAACTTCAATAGAATGTACCTTCTCATAATAAAACACAAATTTGCACATTGTTGTGATAGATTGCCCAAGTTTCCCTTTGGGATTTGGTCAGATCAGGACTTGGCGCCTGTCACGTCATAACACTTGGACCAGGCAATGTCTTCTGTCTACCAAAGTCACTTTGAATATCTGAAACAATTTTCCTCGCACAGTACGCAATTTGACTGCTGTTGTCTTAGCAGCAGAAGTCAATAGAATCCTATGCAGTCTGGTAAATTTGATCCATTTCATTTCCTCATACTGCAGGCAGAACTTTCATACTAATTTCTGGCAAAAATAAAATCTGAGCAAAAGAATCTCCTGAGCAATTCTGTGAACCCGATAGCTTTTTCAATGTTGAAAATCATTGCCTAATTGTTCAAAATTCTAAATTAACCAGCACAATGATGATTACACTATTTTTGTTATCCACGTCTTGCTGGATGAAGTCATAAACTGAATAAATGTATATGCACAGTTGAACTTCAGTCACTGACATGCATAGGTTAGTCAATGAAAGTAAGAGTGACTGTACTTCTCTCCTCCTTTTGCCTGAAGACTCTCTTCACTGGGATACAGTTGCATCAGTGCAGTGATGCACCTTGTCCAACTCGCAATTGGACATGAACTGTGACTGGGGCAATTCAATCAGGTTAAAGTCCAAAAGGTTTATTTGATTGTCAACACCACTAGCTTTTGAAACGCTGTTCCTTCGTCAGGTGAGAGGAGAGTTCTGATGAAACCAGGGCATATAAAGACAAACACAGTTTACAGAATACTAATTAGAATGTGAGTCTTTACAGCTAATCTGCTATTCAAGTCTTAAAGGTGCAGACATTGTGAGTGGAGATAGCATTAAGCATAGGTTAAAGAGGTGTGTATTGTCTCCAGACAGGACAGGAAGTAAAATGTTGCAAGTTCAGGCAAGTCATGAGGGTTACAGATAGTGTGACATGAACCCAAGATTCTGGTTGAGGCCGTCCTCATGTGAATGGAACCTGGCTATCAGTTTCTGCTCAGCAACTCTGTGCTGTTGTGTGTCATGAAGGCTTCCTTGGAGAACATTTACCCGAAGATCAGAGACCAAACGTCCGTGACCGCTGAAGTGTTCGCCAACAGGAAGGGAACAGTCTTGTCTGGTGGGAACAGCATTCCAAAAGCTTGTAGTGTTTACTATCAAATAAACCTGACGGACTTTAACCTGGTATTGTAAGACTTCTCACTGTATTTACCCCAGTCCAATGCCTGCATCTCTACGTCATGGTTACTCAATCAGGTCAGAGAAATTACAATAGTATCAGCAGTTTATGATATTCACGCATGCACACTTTCAGCAGATAACAGCATGTTAATCAGGATGTAATGACACTGATGGGGCTTTGACACACAGTTGCCAGGCAGAGATAAAATTATCAAATGGTACAGCACAGGATGTTAACAGGTCCACTGCTTCTGTACCAGCTATCCATTTAGTAGCACGTGTGTCATTGAGGTGTCAGTGATCTTCTCCAATGAGAGAGAATTTAACCATCTCTCCTTGACGTTCAATAGCACGAGCATTGCTGAATTCTCAACATCCCAGGGGCATGTCATTGACTAAACTGGACCAATAATATAAATCATGTGGCTGCAAGAATAAATCACAGACTGGATATTCTGTGGCAAGTAAATGACCCTCCAAAGGCTGCCCGCCATCTACAAGGCACGAAGAAGAGTGTGATGGCATACTTACCAATTTCTTAGAAAAGCTTAGCTCCAACAACACTCAAGGAGCTCAATACCATCAGAAAAAAGCAACTCCTTTGTTCAGAATCCCACAAATTCCCTCTACCAATGTGCAAAGTCTACCCTACACAACCAGTATGCACTACAGCAACTCACCAATGCTCCTTTGGTAGCACATTCCAAACCTGTGACCACTACCATTGAGGAGAATGAGGGCAGCAGATGCTAGGGAACATCATGATTGTCAAACCTATTTCCAAGTCACATACCATTCTGATTTGGAAATGATGCTGTTCCTTCACTGTCACCAAGAACTCCATCTCTAACAGCACTGTGGGAATACCGACACCACATGAACCGCAGCTGTTAGAAAAGTCACCACGACCTTCTCAAAGGCAATTAGGAATGGGCAACAATTGCTGGCCTTGTCATCATTGCTCACACCTCATGGAAGAGTACAAACATTTTAATCCTATTATCCTTGTGTACTTTCTTCGCTGTAACAATGAATTGATTTAACTGGCGAGATCTGAAACTTACCCAGTGTATGTGTGGATCAGCTGTTGAGAGAGATCAAAACAGCACCTGGCAAATGTCAATGTGACAAAGTGTTGAATTCTAAATATGATAAGGTTTTAAATTAAAGCTTGATTACTTGATAATTTGTTAAATTGCTGCATTTGCTGTCCTTTCACAGCTTTTCATTCTGGTTATCGGTTGCCAAGTGTCATTAGCAACAGGCTCTCTTAGGATGCAGCTGCAGTACAGAACTGAATGGAACAAAAAGAATTATTTAATCAAATGTTGTGAGTAAAGTCAACCCAAACACATTGAAACCTTTGGTCAATAATGTGAATAGGTTGAGAGTCAGAAACATTGGTCTGCAAAATTGGTCTTTTTCTGATACAGTACTAAGGTGTTGAGGAAGACTTACTTCCACCTCTGGTTTGATGGGTCAGCAAACCATTTCACACGTGGGACAGGGTATGCTTGACAGGTCACCTACATGAGTTGTTGGGAAGTTTGTGCATGCTCTCCAATGCCTCAACTTTGCCTCCACACGTTCCTATTGGAAATTTCTCAATGTGTAAAGTGTCTTCCAGAGCAAGTCACCTTCATTTCAGTTGGTTACAGTTAGTATCTCATGAGTCGGTGGGAAGTTTAATCATTTCAGGGATGTTTTGAGGACATTCCTAAAGCATTTCCAATGTCGTCCTGAAAAACCATGGCCAAATTCTGAGTAGAGTAACTGCTTTGGGAATCTGGGGTCAGGCATATTAATAGCAAGCAATGCCAGCGAAATTGGTTTTGAGGGATTAACACCTTGATGCTGGGTGAATGACAAGATGCTGCTGTTGGACCACAATTATTGCTATGGATTTGGTACAGGCATTGCAGTTAGTACTTCTCCATTGCTTGGAGAGGCCTCTGAAGATTGTCCAAGTCTCTGATGTATATAAATACAAGGTTCACTGCTGCCCAGTAAACCATGACCTTATATTTGGGTAGAATCACAGCAGAGGGAACTGAACTAGAAAATGAGGAAATGTTTAACAGAATTTGTACAAGTTGAGTTAAAATTGAAGTCACCCACAGAAAGAACATTAGGGAAAGAAAAGTACAGCACAGGAACAAATCCTTTGGCTCTATAGCCATGCCAATCATGATACCCTAACTAAAAAAAAAATCTTTCTTTACTTGGTCTGCATCCCTCTATTCCCTCCATATTCATGTACCCATCCAGATGCCTTTTAAATGTTGCTAATGTGCCCACTTCCTCCAGCTCCTCTGGCAGCACCCACTATTCTGCATGAATACTTCCCCCACGCAGATCTCCCTTACACTTTCCTCCTTCACCTTGAACTTGTGCCCCCTTGCAACTGACACTTTGAGCCTTGGAAAAAACTTGTAACTATCCACCTTATCTATGCCTCTCAATTTTGTAGACTTCTATCAAATCTCCTCTCAGATTCTGTTTTTCTAGTGTAAACAATCCTATTTTATTCATCCTTTGTCAGAGCCAACACCCTATGAAGGTGGGCAAGCAATTATAAATTGACAGAAGTAAGAGTTAATGGTCTATATCTTGCACTTAATACAAAAGGAACATTGCTTCACCTTCACTACACTGACCTGGAGACTTATAGGCTTTTCAGCATAGCACTACTCTACTTCGGGCTTCTGATCCAGCCGATTTGCCATGTCACAGAACAACATAAGCAACATTGAGCCTTTCAACAACTGGATTGAAGAATTCTCATAGACTCTCAACATCTAAATAAGGAAGCTGACAGTAGCTTATTCAAATCGTGATAAAATCATTAATGGAAAACAAAGCATGAGAGGGAAGGAAGAGATGGAATTTTGAACAAGAGAGGGGGGAGGTAGGGAGAGAGGGTAGGAGAAAGGGCACAAAGAAAAAGTATTCTAAAAATGCAAGTACACTCTTCAAAATGAAATGTTCAAGATCAGTGGAGTTGTTTGGCAATTATTGAGACACAGCACTGCATTTAGAAACTTGTGCACTCAAATGCCTCTCAAGCCTTATTTTTTTCTGCTATGTTTATGGATATATACAACGATCTCTTACCCAAATATTAATTTCAAAATCGAATCTAGGCACCAGTTAGTATTCTGATCATTCTGTGGTTGAACAGGAGAACTCAGATTGCAACTTCTCTATTGTCCCTTTAACTGGACTCTGGAAGTCGCTGCCTGATTCTGCAATGGGAAGTGCTGATTAGTCTCGCTGTTATTCACAATAAAAGTTTGGGCACTATTAAACAAAAGTATGCCACTGTTAAAGTTACAGAACAAGTACACAGCACAAAGATTATTAAAACAGAAAATTCCTATACAAATAGGTCAATGACAATATTTCTTTAACAAATTCCTATGGCATCCAGTGTTGCGTATAGCGCTACAATGCATCAGAAAAATCCATCTTCAGACTAGCAAATCGAATAAGTATTGCCAGAGGGATGGAATTTAAAAGGTTATGTTACAGCTGTATAAAGTGTTGATGAGGCCACACCTGGAGTACTGTATACAATTTTGGTCTCCTTACTTGAGAAAGGAAATACTGGCATGGAGGAGCTGCAGAGGAGATTTACTAGATTGATTCCAGAATTGAAAGGGTTGGTTTATGAGGGAGACTCAATAGACTATACTTACTGGAATTCAGAGGAATGAGGGGAGATCTTATAGAAACATAAGATTATGAAGGAAATAGATAAGATAGAAGCAGAGAAGTTGTTTCCATTGGCAGGTGAAAGTAGAATTAGAGGGCATGACCTCAAATTAAGGGGGAGCAGATTTAGGACTGAGTTAAGGAGGAACTTCTTCATCCAAAAGGGTTGTGAATCTGTGGAATTCCAGTGAAGCAGTTGACGCTACCTCACTGAATGTTTTTAAGGCAAGAATAGATAAATTTTTGAACAGTAAAAGAATTAAGGGCTGGTCAGAGAGTCCATAAAAAGATCAGCCATGATCGTATTAAATGGCAGAGCAAGCTCAAGGGGCCAGATGGCCTATTCCTAGTTCTTATGAAAGCTTTTTGATAACAGAAATGATGGGTAAGCAATGAGCATTTTTTTGGAAAGAATTCCAGAGGTAAAATCCCAATGATGGAATGGGGGAAGCAAAAACAAACGGTCATCAAACGAGTAAAGCTCGCGAATTTACTATCAAATAAATTGGTTGGATTCAAAATTGGTGTTGTGAAACTTTACTGAGTTTACCCCAGTCCAACGCCGGCATCTCTACATCTGATTAAAGGAGCAGAGGAAACCAAAAAAAAAGCTCAGGGAAGCAGAAAGATCCATGTTGTAGAACGGGGTCACCTGAACACTTGGAGCTTGGAAGTTGATTTGCCGAGGTACATAATCAGCAAAATTTGGCAGATTTCAGGAGATAGAAGAATGTGTTTTTCAAAACAGCCCAGACATAACACTCAAATTTCAATTTAAGAATGCAAGGCACTTTAAGAGCAAATTCAGAATGAGTTGAGAGCTGGTGATGCTGACTGAAGTTTATACTTGAGAACTTGGTTTTCCCCTAGTTGGGGAATTATTTTTGGATGGGGTGAGGGATACAGACAGGAAGAGAGGAAACCAGTGTTTGTACTGAACTACATCATATTGGAATAGTTGTGGACCATCAGAATGTCTTTTGCTGGCTAAATAGATAAACAGATATTCGCCTACAAAACTCAAACAAGATGCCAGAATTACTCACTGCTATTTACTTTTATGTAGGCGAGGGATGAGATGTTGAGAGGGAAACCAAGTAGATTACTTTACGTTAAATCAGAGAGCATGTAGTTTTAAAGCAAACTGATTTTTTAAAAAGATTTCTCCAGGGTAATTTAATAGAGGACCAGTTAGATACAAGATTAAAAAGCACAAGTTGTGAAATGCCAAAATGCCTTTCCAATTATTGGGATTCCACCCTCTCCTTGTAAATTGAGCCCTGATTACATCAGTAAATTGCATATCAATAATTTAAGTCTACGCTTCACGCTGCTTCAGAAAAACAGCCAGCATAATCAATCATGCACCCAGGACATATTCTCTTCCATTGAGAAAAAGATACAAAAATCTGAGATCACATGCCAAACGACTCAAAAACAGCTTCTTTCCTGCTGCCAGAGTTTTGAATGGACCTACCTTGCATTAAGTTGATCTTTCTCTACACCCTAGCTATGATTGTAAACTACATTTTGCACACTCTCCTTTCCTTCTTTATGTATGGTATACTTTGTCTGCATAGCACGCAAGAAAACAATATAATTCACTGTATACTAATATGTGGCAATAATAAATCAAATTTTGAAGAATTTAGTCACAAACTATAAAAAGAGTACAGCTAAAATAAAAACTATCCCCAAGCAATGTGTTGTTCAGTTAGTTGCTGTAGAAATTGCATCATGTTTCAGAGCTGTTTTGTTCGCAGTCATTTAGTATGAAAATGTGATACCTCTTCTACAACAAGCCCAATATTAAATCACATCAAAGTGCAAGTTTTGCATTCCACCAAGTGATCCCTTCTCACTTACGTTGCTTTCCAGCAAAAGGAAAAATGGATGGAACTGTGCTTTTAACTCCCTCCACAGCCTTCTCTCTCTCTCCCCCTTTCTCTGCTGCCTCTTTTGACTGCCTTTGGATCTCTAAAACCACATTAAACATGTGATCTAAGTGAAAGATGTCTATTGTACATTTTAAATGTATGATGGGGTTACTTTGGAAATATAATCTGCTAATCTATGTATCCCCTTCAAGAATTGTTTCTATCCAGTGTACACAATACATTCTGCACCCTCTCCTTCCTTTCTCCATGAATGGTCTGCTTTGTTTGTATAGTGCACAATAAACAATACTTTTCACTACATACTAATACATGCGACAATAATAAATCAAACATGACACAACTGGGTCATGGACATCCCAACAGTTAGACACAAGTTGCCAATTGCAGAATCTCCCAGGTCCTTATCACTGCAGAAAATGTACAAATGCAATCAGTCTGAAACAAACTAAGAGAGAAAACAGATGGGATTCCTCCTACTATTCTGACACTACCTCCAAGATTCAGTTCGAATGACTCATCATTCCTTCCAATTTGTCAGTAAAATTTAAACCATCTCCTTCAGTTTCTGTCAAGGCTACCATTCATCTGCTCTGAGCCTGTATCTAATTCACAGCTGTAGCCTTAAGGTTGGCCATTGCTGTCAGAAAATCCCAATGTCCTGCTCACTCTTCCAGGTAAGTGTTTTCTTCCACCTCACTGATCAACACTGGTATCTGCAGATTTGCTATGCTGAGTAGATTAGATGAAGAGGATGTGAGGAGGTTCATATGGAGTACGAACCAGTGCCCATTTCTGTTAGGTATGTTCAATGAACGTCTATGTCGACCCCTGTCCCCCTCGAGGCTAGTCTACTCAAATATTCTTAACTCCAGCTTGTATAAGCTACTTGGAAATAGTACTCTACAACCATTGCAGTGAAATGTAATGTATTAGGAATATTTTGTTTTTTTGTTATATTTAAATCAATCTACTTGGAAGTGTTAGGAGTATTTTTAAAAGGGAAAAAAGCAGTTATTTTGAGATACTTTCCACTGCCCAGAGCCTGGCACATTTACGAGTATTTACCACTTTGTAATCTTCCCAAACAAACAACATAGCTGACTCAAACTGGCAGTAAACCGCAATTCAAATTTATCTGAAAAAAACCAGTCCAGAGGCAACAGAGTGATGCACTGGACATGATAGGGAGCAACCAAATAACTGCAGGAAAAGAACAAGTTCCATTCAATTCATTTTCCACCATCCTGGTAGATGGGTGATAACAATAATTGATTGGTGAGATGAATCTCTCATTAACTAATTTACAATACTCCTCCAAGCTAGAGCCCCAAACTAGAAATCCTTCGTGGTGAAGAGGTTTGGGTCCTATACAAGCAGTAAACTGCATGTTTTTAGTGGTTTGAATATAGTCTAACATCCACAAGTGCTTCACAGGAGCATGATCAATCAGAATTCAGAAAGCCAGTCACAGATTGGATGTGGGGACCAGGAGCTTCAGTTTTCAATCATTGCAGCTGAAGCTATGGTTGTCAGTGGAGCAAGGTAAATCAGGGATGAGCAAGAAGCTAGCATGAAGGAAGTCTGAGTGTAGTTTAGAAATCCTTCTCCACAGAGGAAGTTTGGGAGGGAGGAAGCTGCAAAACTGGGGAGAGGGTGAAGCCACAGAGAGATTTGAAAATATGAGGAACCTCTATATGTTGTTAGGTTGTGAGCCTCAGGAGGCCAGCAAACACAGCAGTAGGGGTGACCTGGAATTGGCACAGGTTAGGATGCCGACATTAGCATTTTGAATCAACGCAAGTTTATGGGAGGTGAGAGATGGGGCACAACCCTTTTTTGATTTGTCATATATTGGGATACAGTGAAAAGTATTGTTTTGTGTGCACTATAAAGACACAACATTTCGTCCACAGAGTACACAGAGGGGAGAGGGTGTAAGAGTTAAGAGTACAGTTCCAACACTGTTGAACGAAACTAAAAGATAAAATTAGAATGTATTCTGGGGACAGCTTGCAAGAAGTTGCCTTGCTCTAGCAGCATCTTAGATCTTGCCCCTTGGTGCCAGAGTTATCACTCCCAGTAGTTAATAATATTGGGTTCCTGGTTGAGAATGGCAGACACACCAAAGATTTGCATTACCTGCTTTTTTCTACTCTTATGGATAGTTGCCTACCTATTATAAACCCCTCTCTGCCAGTAAAGTGGTCTCCTCCTAGAATATGCAATGAAGAGAATACTCATCTTGCCTGCTGGTCAGCCATGACTCCAGATGACCCTAACTCTGTCCTTTCCTTTTCCCCTATGTGCTCTATGAACATATTGCTGTATGTGTATAGCACACAAGAAACAATACTTTTCACTGCACATCAATACATGTGACAATGATATATCAAATCAAAAAGATGTTAGTGCCCCATCTCACACCCTCCATATACTTGAGTTGATCCAAACTGCTGCTGTCTACATCCTAAATTGTGCCCATTCCGGATCACCACTTACTTCTGTGATTGCTGACCTGCTGTAGCTCACAGTCGAAAAACAGTTTTTTCCCAGTTAAACAGAAGTGTAAAAAAGGCATTGATTTGGGTTACAACAAAAGAGTGAAAAAGTGCCAAAGTGGTGAGGAAATAGGTCAGGAATGTCAAAAGCTGATGGTCCCAGAAGAAAGAAAGGAAATAGGATCATTTGTTCCAATCACTGATGAAGTAAGGATGTGTCAAATCTCAGATTACTTATAACATTGTAAGGTATATCTACAGACATATTTAATCTGCATCACATTATTCATAATTAATTGATGATATATGAAATTATTCTAACATACAGATCAAAGACTAACATAAAATACTGACTCAATAAACACAAAACACTGGAATGGGGGAATCCGCCCACATCCCTCAGACAGAAAGAGAGCAGCCCCTCTCACAGACAGCAAAGTGCACACCCCCTTCCTTCACAGAGGGGCCGAACCGACCCCCTCCCCTCCCCCCTCCCCCGGCCAAAGGGGGCAGAACCCCCTCCCTCCCCGGCAGGGGGCAGACCCCCTCCCCTCCCCGGCCAAAGGGGGCAAGACCCCTCCCCTCCCGCGGACCCCCTCCCTCCCCGGCACCCCGGCCAAAAGGTGGCAGACCCCTCCCTCCCCCCAAAGGGGGCAGACCCCCTCCCCTCCCCGCCAAAGGGGGCAGACCCCCTCCCCTCCCCGGCCAAAGGGGGCAGACCCCCCTCCCTCCCCGGCAAGGGGGCAGACCCCCTCCCCTACCCCGTCCAAGGGGGCAGACCCCTCCCCTCCCCGGCCAAAGGGGGCAGACCCTCCCTCCCCGCCAAGGGGGCAGACCCCACTCCCCTCCCCGGCCAAAGGGGGCAGACCCCCTCCCTCCCCGGCCAAAGGGGGCACCCCCCTCCCCTCCCCGGCCAAAGGGGCGACCCCCTCCCCTCCCCGGCCCAAAGGGGGCAGACCCCTCCCCTCCCCGGCCAAAGGGGGCACACCCCTCCCCTCCCCGGAAGCAGACCCCCTCCCCTCCCCGGCCAAAGGGGGCGGAGACCCCCTCCCCTCCCCCCGGCCCAAAGGGGCAGACCCCCTCCCCTCCCCGGCCGGAACCCCTCCCCCCGGCCAAAGGGGGCAGACCCCCTCCCCTGCCAAAGGGGGGCAAGGGGGCAGACCCCCTCCCCTCCCGGCCAAAGGGGGCAGACCCCCCCTCCCCTCCCCTCCCCGGCCAAAGGGGGCAGACCCCCTCCCCTCCCCGGCCAAAGGGCAGACCCCCCCCTCCCCGGCCAAAGGGGGCAGACCCCCTCCCCTCCCCTCCCCGGCCAAAGGGGGCAGACCCCCTCCCCTCCCCCCCAAAGGGGGCAGACCCCCTCCCCTCCCCCCCCGGCCAAAGGGGCAGACCCCTCCCTCCCCGGCCAAAGGGGCAGACCCCCTCCCCGGCCAAAGGGGGCAGACCCCTCCCCTCCCCGGCCAAAGGGGGCAGCCCCCTCCCCTCCGACCCCCTCCCCTCCCCTCCCGGCCAAAGGGGGCAGACCCCTCCCCTCCCTCCCCGGCAAAAGGGGCAGAACCCCTCCCCTCCCTCCCCCCAAAGCCCCCCTCTCCTCCCCGGCCAAAGGGGGCAGACCCCCTCCCCTCCCCTCCACCAAGGGGCGACCCCCTCCTCCCCCCGGCCCAAAGGGGGCAGACCCCCTCCCCTTCCCCCTCCCCGGCCAAAGGGGGCAGACCCCTCCCCTCCCACCAAAGGGGGCTCCCCCTCCCCTCCCTCCCCGGCCAAAGGGGCAGACCCCCCCTCCCCTCCCGGCCAAAGGGGGCAGACCCCTCCCCCCGGCCAAAGGGGCAGACCCCCTCCCTCCCCTCCTCTCAGACTGAGGAAGGGGTTGCAGATCCACCTCTCTCCTGTTTCTCCCTCCCTCCCTTTCTCTCTCTCTCTCTCTCCTTCCCTCCCTCCCTGTCTGTTTCTCTCCCTTTCCCGATCTCCGTTTCTCCCTCACTCACTCATTCCGCCATCTCTCCACCATCGGGATCCACCCGCTGAGCGCCGGTAACCCGTGACAACTACCGGAACCGGAAATGCCAACGCACGGCCAGCACCGCGCAGGCGCCGTGGAGGGGCTGCGGAGCGCAGCGCGCAGGCGCCCGCACGGCACGGCGCTGCCGGAGACGGGAAAGGACACTGCGCAGGCTCCCACACGGCACAACTCTGCCTCCTCCTGGCTCTCTTTGCAGAGACATTAAGAAGTCTCACAACCCCAGGTTAAAGTCCAACAGGTTTATTTAGCAGTACAAGCTTTTGGAGTGTCACTCCTTCTTCAGACAAGTGGGAGTTCTGTTCACTGACAGGGTATATGAAGACACAAACTCAATTTACAAGAAAAAGTTGGACTGGAATTCTTTCCAGCTAATCAATTCTTAAAGATGCAGACAATGTGAGTGGAGAGAGGGTTAAGCACAGGTTAAAGTATTGTCTCCAGCCAGGGCAGTTAGTGAGATTTTGCAAGCCCAGGCAAGTACATCAGGTGAGTCCTCATTCACCTGATGAAGGATGAGACAATGAAAGTTTGTGCTGCCCAGATGAACCTTTTGGACTTTAACCTGGTGTGGTGAGATTTCTTTTTACTGTGTTTACCCCAGTCCGACTCCAGCATCACCACATCTTTGCAGAGACAGACAGAGAGTTGGAACTTTGCCTCGTTCTGCTCCAAATCAGCCCACTGTAGGGAATTAAAAGTGAAAGGCTTTCCAATTCACTTGGCTACTGCTCAATAAAAGCAAATTACTGCTCGAAAATCTCAGCAGGATAAAGTAGGGGGAAGGTAAGAGTGGGAGGGGAGGGGGGGGGGGAGTGGGGAACGGGGGGGGCAAAGGGAAGGTGGGAGAAAGGGGGGACGGGGAGTAAAATGAAGAAAGACCATAAAGAAATAAAACGTAGAGAACAGTAAAAATCATTAAATAAAATAGAATGAACAAAGAACAAAACAGCATAGGAAACAGGCCCTTCAGCCCAACGAGCCCGCACTGCCACCCCGATGTTCCTATCCCTACCCACAATCCCTGTCCATGTTTATAGATCTATGGATTAAAAACCAAATTTGAGACAATTTAGGGAGAATTTGTTTTCCCAATCAGCCTAAGAGCACATCTTTGGGATGTGGGAGGAAACCGGAGCACCCGGAGAAAACCCACGCAAGCACGGGGAGAATGCGCAAACTCCCACAGACACAGGCCCAAATCCATGTATCTGCACAGCACAGCGATAGTCACTGAGCTGTCGTGTTGCCCATCAAATGGTCCAGGTCAAGCGTACACTAACGACGTGAAGCACTAGGATACTCTTGAAAAAAAATCCAAGAGCAGCCCTCTCACGACCCATCGCGTGTATGCCCCTCGTTAGACAACAAGGTGGACCAAAGCACCTGTAGGATAAAAACAAGTACATCAATATCATCATCTATTTACACACTTCCCAGGGACTCCCAAGGCTCATGATCCCTATTTTAAATTAGTTTTCTATACCCCTCCATTCCCATTCTGTTCATGTGCCCATCTAAGTATTTCTTAAATAACTCCAGAGTACCTGCCTCCACCACTTTACTTGGCAGCGCATTCCATACACCCACCACCCTCTGTGTGAAAAAACTCCCTCTAGCACCCAAATTATACCTTACCCCCCTCACCCTAAGCCCGTGACCCCTCGTGCTATTCGAGTCCACCCTAGGAAAAAGCTTAACCCTGTTTACTCTATCGATACCCCTCATAATCTTGAGAACAAAGATGGCCAAGGTGGGTTAGAGCAAAATCATCTTAAGTTGTTAAATTTGATGTTGAGACCGGAAAGCTGTAAAATGCCTAGCAGGAAAATAATTTGCTCTTCCTCCAGTTTACATTGAGACTCACTGGAACATTGCATCAGGTCAAGGACAGACACGTGGATATGGGAGCAGGATACGGCAAGCAACCGGAAGGTCAGGGTTCTGACTATGTAGAGACTGAAGGTGCTCAGCAAAGCGATGATCACCTAGGATACACTTGGTCTCTCCGATATGGAGGAGACCACATTGGGAGCAGTGAATGCAATTCATCAAATTGAAAGAGGTACAAGTAAAATGCTGCTTCACCTGGAATGAATGTTTTAGACCTTGGATGGTGAGCATAGATGAGGTAAAGGGACAGGTGTTATACCTTCTGCGATTGCAAGATAAAGTGCCATGAGTGACGGGAAAGGTGTTGGGTATGGTGGGGAGTGAACCAGGTTATCCTGGAGGGAATGGTCTCTGTGGAATGCTGATAGAGGGAATGAAGGGAAGATGTGTCTGATGGTGGTATCAGGCTGGAGTTGGCAAAAATGGCAGAGGATTATGCTTTGATGGGGTGAAATGTGAGAACAAGAGGGACTCTATCCTTGTTCTGGGGGAGAGGGGAGGAAGTGAGGGTCGTGGCGAGAGAGATGGACCACACACTGTTGAGGGCCCTGTTGACAGTTGTAGATGGGAATCCATGGTTGAGGTAAAAGGAGCACATATTAGAAGCATGAGTGATGGAGGTGAAGGAGCTGAGAAAAAGAGGTGGAGTCCTTACAGGACGTGGGGTGTGAAGAGCTGTAGACCAGGTAACTGTGGGAGTCAGTGGTTTGTAATGGATATTGGTAGATAGTCTATTGCCGGAAAATGGAGACAGAAAGGTCAAGGAAGGGAAGGGAAGTTTCCGAGATGGACCAGATGAAGGGGTGGAAACTAGAAGCGAAGTTGATTAATTTTTCGAGGTCTAGACGAGAGCATGAAGCAGCGCCAAAACAGTCATCGACGTACCAGTAAAGGAATTGTGAGAGGGGACCCAGATAGGTTTGGAACAGGGAATGTTCCGCATACCCTATAAAAAGACAAGTGTAGCTAGGACCCATGTGGATACCCATTGCTACTCCTTTGATTTGGAGAAGGTGGGATGAGTTAAAGGAGAAGTTGTTGGGAGAGAGAACAAGTTCAGCCAGGTAGAGGAGAGTGGTGATGGATGGGAATTGTTCAAGCCTCTTTTCAAGAAAGAAGCAAAGAGCTCTCAGGCTGTCCTGTTGTGGGATGGAGGTGTAGAGAGATTGCACATCCATGGTGAATAGGAGGTGGTTTGGACCTGCAAACTGGAAGCTGTCAATATGATGCAGAGCGTCAGAGGAATCCCAGATGTAGGTGGGGAGGGAATGGATTCGGGGGACGAGAATAGATTCAAGATAAGAGGAAATAAGTTCAGGCTGACACAATGGGCCGACCAGGATAGTCCTTCTTGTGGATTTTGGGAAGTAGGTAGAAGCAGGCTATTTGGGGTTGGGAGACAATGAGGTTTCTTCTTCCCCCCAACTCTTTTGTTGCCCCTATTCATCCCCCTTCTCTTCCCTTTTCTCCACCCACTTTCCCTTTTCTACATTCTACCTCTGTCCCATTTCACCCTCCCATCCCCTAACATCTTCAGCTGTCACAACTTACAGCTTGTCTGCCGTTTGGCCATTCACACCCTTTATTTTCTCTGTGGCCAACTATTAGCAGTCTTTTCCCCATAGCCTCAATGGCTATGATTCATCGCTCATTCCCTCACCCTGCAGTATAAACATTTCCCATTTTTCTCGGCCTTTTGGCTTTGACAAAGAGTCATCTGGACTCGAAACGTCAGCTCTTTTCTCTCCTTACAGCTGCTGCCAGGCCTGCTGAGATTTTCCAGCGTTTTCTCTTTTGGCTAATGCTCAACAGCTTTGCATACTGACTGGCATTGATTGCCAAATATTTTTCTCAGACCTGAACAATTTTCTCCATGGGTTTTATAGTCAGCTAGGGTTAAGGATGTGTCTTGAACTGTTCCTATTTTCTCCAGTTTTTCTCTCATGTACTTTCCAATGCTAACGAGAGGGATGTTTTCCACAAGAGCCAGCATATTTTTACTACTGATGTCATCACACATTTGCTAATACTCATAACAGAGAAATAAAGCTGACACATTGCAACATCAATTACAATTCACTCAGCCCACTGACTGACTAGGAACAAATTGCAGTGGAAAACTTGGGGGCAGAAAATTCACTACAGAAACTCACATAGATCTCAACTCTTCTTGCAGGTTTTTTTTATTTGATTTATTATTGTCACATGTATCAGTACAGACAAAAAAGTATTGTTTCTTCCAAGATATACAGACAAAGCATACCTTATATAGAGAACACCAAGAAGTGTCACAACACCAGGATAAAGTCCAACAGGTTTATTTGGAATCACAAGCTTCAGAGCACCACTCTTTCATCAGGTGAGCGGATCCACATTCATCTAATGAAGGAGCAGTGCTCTGAAAGTTTATGATTCCAAATAAACGTGTTGGACTTTAACCTGGTGTTGTGAGGCTTCTTACTGTGCCCACCCCAGTCCAACGCCAGCATCTCCACATTATGACTTACACAGAAAAGGACAGGAGAGGGTACAGAATGTAATGTTACCTAGATAGGGTGTAGAGAAAAATCAACTTAATATAGAGTGATAAAGGTTTACAGTATGGAAACAGGCCCTTCTGCCAACTGTTCCATGCTTCCTTTTTGTTTAAACCTGTAAGCTAGTCGTAATTGCCCGTATTTGGCCCTTATTTCTCCATTCCCATCTTACCCATGCAACTGTCTAAATGCTTTTTAGATGACAAAATTGTATCTGCCTTTATTCCTACCTCTGGCAGCTCATTCCAGACACTCACCACCATCTGTGTGTGAAAACATTGCCCCTCTGGACCCTTTTGTATCTCTCCCCTCTCACTTTAAACCTATGTGCTCTAGTTTTAGACTCCTCTACCTTTTGGGAAAAGATATTGACTATCTAGCTTACCTATGCCCCTCATTATTTTGTAGACCTCGATGAGATCACCCCTCAGCCTTCTACGCTCCAGAGGAAAAAAATCCCAGTCTATCCAGCCTCTCCTTATAACTCAAACCATCAAGTCCTGGTAGCATCCTAGTAAATCTCTTCAGCACTCTTTCTAGTTTAATAATACCCTTTTTATCACATGGTAACCAGAATTGTACACAATATTCCAAGTGTGGTCATACCAATGTTTTGTCTAACTTCAACAAGACGTCCCAAATCCTGTATTCAATGTTCTGACCAATGAAACCAAACATGCTAAATGCCTTCTTCACCATTTGTCCATCCGTGACTTCACTTTCAAGAAGCTATGAATCTGAACCCTAGATCTTTCTGCTCTACCATTAGCTGAGTAACTCCTGCCCTGGTTCAATCTACCTTGCATTTATGTAAATTAAACTCCATCTGCCATTTGTCAGCCCACTGGCTTAATTGATGAAGATCCCATTGCAATTTGAGATAACCTTCTTCACTGTCCACTATGCCACCAATCCTGGTATTATTTACAAACTTACTAACCGTGCCTCTTAAGTTCTCATCCAAATCATTAATGTAAATGACAAATAATAGTGGGCCCAGCACTGATCCCAAAGGAAAAACAACCCTCTACAACCACCCTCTAGCTTCTGTCATCAATATGTAGAGATGCCAGCGTTGGATTGGGCTGAACACAAGAGGAAGTCTCACAACACCAGGTTAAAGTCCAACAGGTTTATTTGGTAGCAAAAATCACTCGCTTTTGGAGCTGCTCCTTCATCAGGTGAATGGGATTTCAATTCACAAACAGGGCATATAGACACACAAACTCAATTTACAAAATAATAGTTGGAATGCGAGTCTTTACAGGTAATCGAGTCTTAAAGGTACAGACAATGTGAGTGGAGAGAGTTAAACACAGGTTAAAGAAATATGTATTGTCTGCAGCCAGGATAGTTAGTGAGATTTTGCAACCCAGGAGGGTTACAGATAATGTGACATGAACCCAAGATCCTTGTTGAGGTTGTCCTCGTGTGCGGAACTTGGCTATCAGTCTCTGCTCAACGACTCTGTGCTGTCATGTGTCGTAAAGGCCACCTTGGAGAATGCTTACCCACAGATCAGAGGCCGAATGCCTATGGCTGCTGAAGTATTCCCCAACAGGAAGAGAACATGCTTGCCTGTGATTGTCAAGCGGTGTTCATTCATCCGTTGTCATAGTGTGTGCATGGTCCCCCCAATGTACCATGCCTTGGGACATCCTTTCCTGCAGTGTATCAGGTAGACAATGTTGGCCCAGTTGCAAGTATATGTACCGTGTAACTGGTGGATGGTGTTCTCACGTGAGATGATGGCATCCATGTCAATGATCATCATTCTGTTATCAAGCCAGTTTTGAATCCATTTAGTTATCTCACCCTGGATCCCATGAGATTTAAGTTTATGCAACAACCTACCATGCGGTACCTTGTCAAAGGCCTTGCTAAAGTCCTTGTATACAACATCAACTGCTTTGCATCAACCTCATCTACCTTTTTGTTTACCCCTTGAAAAAACTCAATCAAATTTTTCACAAAGCTGCTGACTGTCCCCAATCAGTCCTTGCATCTCTAAATACCTGAAGATCCTCAAAATACCTTCCAATAACTTACCCACCACAGATGTAAGGTTCACTAACCTGTAGTTCCCAGGTTTTTCCCCGCAGCCCTTTTTAAACAAAGGCACAACATTCATCACCCTCCAATCTTCAGGCATCTCACCTGTGACTATTGATGATTCAAATATCTTTGCTAGGGGACTCACAATTTCCTCCTACTTTAAATGGACCTACTATAAGGTAGGTCCATTCAAAAGTCTGATGGCAGCAGGGAAGAAGCTGTTTTTGAGTTGGCTGGTACATGTCCTCAGACTTTTGTATCTTTATCCTGATAGAAGAAGGTGGTCATGATGTAGAGATGCTGGCGTTGGACTGGGGTAAACTCAGTAAAGTTTCACAACACCAATTTTAAATCCAACCAATTTATTTGATAGTAAATTCGCGAGCTTTCGACACTATGGCATTTGCCTGACGAAGGCCATAGTGTCGAAAGCTCGCGAATTTACTATCAAATAAATTGGTTGGATTAAAAATTGGTGTTGTGAAACTTTACTGAGAAGAAGGTGGAACAGAGGATGTCCATAGTGTGTGGGGTCCTTGATTATGCTAGCTGCTTTTCTTTTCCTCCTCCCTTACGAATGGTATGTTTTATTATTCTCTCATAGACTATTTCCCAGGGCTGAAATGGTCACGACGAGAGGGCACTGATTTAAGGTGCAGGGAAGCAAGTACAGAGGGGATGCTAGGTGAAAGTTTTTCACTCAGAGGGTGGTGAGTGAATGGAATCGGCTGCCGTCTGTGGTGGTCGAGGCGAACTCGCTGGGGTCTTTTAAGAGACTTCTGGATGAGTATATGGGATCCAATGGGATTGGGGGTTATAGATAGGTCTATGGCTGGGTAGGTTTTGATGTGTTCGGCACAACTTGTGGGCCGAAGGGCCTGTTTGTGCTGTAGTGTTCTATGTTCTATTTGTGGTTCATGGGCGTTGCTGGCTGGCCAGCATTTATTACAGTAAGAAGTCTCATAACACTTACTTTGTTTACCCCAGTCCAACGCTGGCATCTCCACATCAGCATTGATTGCCTGTCCTAGTTGCTTGAGAGTCAACCACACTGCTGTGGCTCTGGAGTCACAAGTAGGCCAGGCTGGGTAAGGACGGCAGATTTCCTTCTCTGAAGGGCATTAGTGAACTACATGGGTTTTTCTGTCAACGATTTCATGGTCATCAGTCAATTCTTAATTCCAGATATTTTTTAATGAATTCAAATTCCACCATCTGCTCTGGCGGGATTAGAACCGAGGTCCCTGTGGTTCTGGATTTGTAGTTGAGTGACAATACCACTGGACCATCACTTCTCCAAGTGTTCTTTCTGTCTTTATAGTGCACAAGAAATACTGTCTTCCAAAGTATGCGACAATAATAAATCAGATCAAGTTTTGCTTCTCTCTCCACATAACGCTGCCAAAAACCATCTGAGCTTTCCCAACAATTTTTGTTCCTGTTTTTAGAATTCCAGCATCTACTCCTTGTAGTTTTCATTGAGGAGTTGGAACTGTTACACTGCAGTCCTCCGGCCGCCACGGGGCACTGCACTGACTTCCTGAACAGGGGGGGACTATGATCAGTCTGATTGGTTGTACGGGTGACAGCTGTTAACCAATGGGCATAATAGTTTCGGAGACTGCACTGTGATTGGTTGCCGCGCCAGCAAATGGGAGAGCGAAATCCCCAGTGAGGCATTCTTATTGGCTAATTGTTTCCCAGTCTCGGCCAATAAGGGTCTAGCGCGCTGTGATTGGTTTGTCGGGTGCGGGCTGTGGGCAATGGGAGTGTGTGGCTGGTCGGACAGGCTGTGATTGGGTGTAAATGTTGCGGGCTGTGGCCAATGGGAGTGTGAGCCTGGCCGGGCGGGCTGTGGATTGGTGTGCGGGTGGCGGGAGTTTGCGGTAGCGGGGCCGGGCTCGGGTTATTGAGTGAAGCCGCTGGCGCTGCCTTAGGCCCCGGGTGAAGGAGGGAAGATGCAGTTCACCCGGAGCGCTCACCGCCGCTTGCGATGCTCACCACTGGCCGAAACCTACCCGTTCCCCATTCAGTTCTACGAGCAGCCGCCCACCGAGAACATCTCCCTGCAGGACTTCGAGACCTTCGCCGTGGAGAGGCTGAGACGTAAGAACATAAGAACGAGGAGTGGGGCCATCCAGCCCCTCGAGCCTGCCCCGCCATTCAATGGCTGATCTGCAGTGGTTCAGTACCACTTTCCCGCTTTCTCCCCGTAACCCTTAATTCCCTTGTCAATCAAAAACCTACCCACTCTTGATAACGACCGGGAAGGGGCAGTGTAGGTGGCAGGGGCGGAGGGAGGTGTGAAGTCGGGGGTTGGGGGAGTGAGTGGGAAGTGTGAAGTCGGGGTGGCAGGCGGATGGGTGGAAGGGGAAGGGTCGGGGGGTGGCGGGGGCGGGCGGGAGGGGAGAGTCGGGGGCGGGGCGGGAGGGGAGAGTCGGGGGTGGCGGGTGGGCGGGAGGGGAGAGTCGGGGGTGGCGGGTGGCTGGGTTGGAGGGGAGAGTTGGGGGTGGCGGGCGGCTGGCTGGGTGGGAGGGAGGAAGGCAGGGAGTTAGTGGGAGTGGGTGGTCTGGGTGTGAATGGAGCAGCTGGGAGTAGGGACGGGGGTGGGGGGGGGAGGGGTTACCTGACAATTTGTTTTGAAGTTCAGTTTTATTTACTTCTACCTTTGCAGCATTGGTTAGCTGTTAACCGACTCCAGAGTGTGCACCCAGCTCCGATCGGTGCAAGTATTTTGCTCCCTGATGTCCAATCTCATTGAAAGACCCTCCCCCACCCTGAAAAGGGATTACCAATTTCACACCCAGTGAACAATTCAATAAACTTTGTAAGAATATCAAACCACCCTCGCCAAATTTATCCTTCCCTAAGTTCAACCCTTGACATTATTCAGTCGCCACTTAACAATCGTGGACAAATTATGTTCTAAATTAAAATTTAAAGTTTGTTTATTATTGTCACAAGTAGGCTTACATTAACACTGCTGTGAAGTTGCTGTGAAAATCCCCTAATTGTCACACTCCAGCACCTGTTCAGGTATTTTGAGGGAGAACTTAGCACGGCCAAATCAGTACGTCTTTCGGACTGTGGCTGGAAACCAGAGCATCCGGAGGAAACCCATGCTGACATGGGGAGAATGTGCATACTCTGCACAGACCGTGATCCAAGCCGAGAATCGATCCCGTGTCCCTGGCACTGTGAAGTAGTGGTGTTGACCACTGTGCCACCCTTGTCTGGAGGGAGCAGTCACCTGAAGTGATAGGGTTCCGTCATTGGTTTGGGGAGGAAATATTAGGTGGTCGTCAAATAGCGTTTAATGAAGTAACTTGCCTCAAATGTGTTTCTTTCTATTGTGTGTCCATTACTAGCAGGTCATGTCCAGGCATAAGTGTTGTGCTCTATGAGCATCTTTTAGGACCATTGGAATTGACCATGTTGCCTTCTCTGAGCTACAGCTTCCAAGACTGCAGCAGGAGATTTAAATTGTCAGAAGAATATCTTCTTTGAGATATTATCAGTTAATTCCCTGCAAAACCCTATTGGTGTGGGTTCAATGTTCCCGTCTGATTTCTCTTTTTTCCCCCATTGGTTTTGTGGGAAACTCAAACTCTCATAGATAGCAATTCAAATTTACTTAAATGCAGCTACTATAATTTATTTATTTATTTTTTCTTTCTCTTCTAGTTCTTAAGAGCGTGGAAACTATTGGTGTTAGCTATATCAGAGCATCAGAATCCTACAACAAGAAGCTGGAATATGAGCTTCGAAAGCTGAAATTTCCCTACAGAGTAAGCTTTGACACTGCTAATTGTATTATAAGAAAAAGAGCCAGTACAGTTGTCACTGGTGTTTCACCCTGGCCGTCTTCCCGCTGCCTCGGAAAAGGAGCCAATGTAATTGAGGACCCTAGTACCCTGGATCTTCTGGCTTTCGCTTTCTTCCATCAGAAGAAAGGAGAAAGATACAAAAATCTGAGCTCATGTACCGACTGACTGAAGAACAGCTCTTTCCCTGCCACCATCAGATTTTTGAATGGACCTACCCTGCTTTAAATTGATCTTTCTCTACAGCCTAGCCACCCTGGGCAGCATGGGACCCTGAATCAATTCTGGTCTTGGGTGACTGTCTGTCTGGGTTTCCTCCCACAATATGTAGGTTACTTTGATTAGCCATGCTAAATGGACCCTAGTGTCAAGGGGATTAGCAAGGTAAATATGTGGGGTTGTGGGAATGGAATGGGTAGGATTGTGGCCCATACAGACACAATAGGCTGAGTGGACTCCTCCTGCATTGTAGCGATTCTATGATTCCATGACTATAACATGTACCACCTTCTTTCCTATGTACTGTATGAATGGTACGCTTTATATAGCATGCAAGAAAATACTTTTCACTAATTTATGTGATAATGATAAATCAAATTGAAAAAAATCATCGTCATAAATGACTCATCTTGGAGGAGGTCAGTTGGCCCATTGTGCGCTGTAAGACAGTGATGAGGAGATATATTTTCTCTCCGCTTAATATGTGGAATTCTGAGCTAGACAGATTTTAAAAGAAATTCATTGATGGGATGTAGGCATCGCTGGCTGGACTAGCATTTATTGCCCATCCGTGCGAACATTTAAGAGTCAACCACAGTGTAATGGCTCTGGAGTCACGTATAGGCCAGACCGGGTAAGGACTTTCTTCTCTATAGGACATTACTGCTCCAGACAATTATTTTCAATGACAATTGACAACCGATTCGTGCTCATTAATTCTACATTTTTTTTTATTGGATTCAAATTTCACCATCTGTCTTGGTGGGATTTGAACCAGGATCCTCAGGGTCTCTGGATTAATAGTTCAGTGACAATACCACTGTGCCTTCCCTTGTTTTTGTGAGGTGAGGGAGTCGAGGAGTGGTGCACGGTTGGAAAGTAGAGTTTAAAGGAAGAACAAAACACGGGAAACAGGCCCTTCGGCCCAACGAGCCCATGCTGCCACCCCGATGTTCCCACCTCTACCCGTGATCCCTGTCTATGTTTATAGATCTACAGTGTGAATGTATGGTCTGATTGACTGATGGAGCAGGCTTGAAGGGCCGACTGGCCTACTCCTGCTCTTGTGTTCCTGAAAGAGCTATGCCTCAGTCCCAGTTCTTTGCCCCCTCTCCATATCTGTTCAGTTTTCACCTATTCACTTCTGTCAGTGATTAGCTAGAGTTACAATCATTGGTATTGATATCGTGACTTTGGTTCACGGGAATATCATCTGACACTTGAGGTCTTGGATTCAGTGACCAAAAGCTTAAATCTGGAGCGGCCAGTGGAAATAATTACTGAGACTCTAACTGGTTTATTGAGAATTGGACAAATGGCTGATCCACTATTTTATCCCACATCTCGTGTATAGAACAACTAAATGGCAATAGAAAATCCCTGCAGCTTTAAAACATAGCACAGTGGCATGGGTTTGATTCCTGGCCTGGTCACCGTCTGTGCATGTTCTCTCCATGTCTGCATGGGTTTCCTCTGTATGTCTCCCACAGTCCGAAACGTGTGCTGGTTAGGTGCACTGGCCATGCTATGTTGTCCTTAGTGTACACAAATAGGCACAGGAGTGTGATGACTCAGGATTTTCACAGTAACTTAATTGCTGTGTTGATGCATGTTGACACTAGTAAACTTTAACCTTTTAAACTCTAATTACCAGAAACCTCCTCTCACACCCCTGTGTCAGTTCATCTTGCCCCTCTGTAACCATATTCAGCCTCTTGTTACAATCCTTTCTCTACCTTGTGTTTATCCAGCTTCCTCTTAAACGCTTCTCCCATTTTCAGCTCAACCACTGCGTCTGATGATGAGTTCCTCATTTTCATTCCCATCGGGATAGAGAAACAGGAATAAGTAATTTGGGGATGGGGTGGGGGGAAGCAGAGCTCAGCACAGAAGGAAGCCAGCTGACCCACTCTGCCTTGCTGACTCTTTGAAAGGAATATCTGCTTAGTGCCCTGCCCTTCCCCGATGGGCAAGTGCACTTTCATTGCATCGCCAATTCCCTTACGAAAGCTATTGTTGAATCTGATTCCACGAGCCTTTCAGGCAGCACACTCCAAATCAGAAGTTGTTTTTACAAAGAAAACCTCAGTCCTCTCTGCTCTGGTGCTTCATAGAATCCCTACCGTGCAGAAGAAGGCCGTTCAGCCCATCGAGTCCATACTGACCACAATCTCCATAACCCTATGCATTTATCTTAGCTAGATCCCCTGACACACAGGCGCAATTCAGCACTGCCAATCCACCTAACCCACACATCTTTGGAAGGAAACTGGAGCACCTGGAGGAAACCCACACAGACATGGGGAGAATGTGCAAACTCCACACAGGCAGTGACCCAAGCTGGGAATGTGAACACGGGTCACTGGTGCTGTGAGGCAGCAGTGCTAACCACCGTGCTGCCAATTGTTTTAAGTCCAATTATTAATACTTCTCTCAGTGGGAATAATTTCTCCATATTCACTCTGTCGAAACACTGCCAAAGTGCCTTTGGAACTATAACCAACTTGGGTGGCACAGTGGTTAGCCCTGCTGCCTCACAGTGCCAGGGACCCGTGTTCACATTCCCAGCTCCAGGCTCGTTTCACTGTTTGTGTGGAGTTTGCACATTTTTTCCCGTGTCTGCGTGGGTTTCTTCCCACGGTCCAAAGATGTTTGGGTTGGGTGGATTGGCCATGATGAATTGACCTGAGTGTCAGGGAGATTAGCAGGGTAACTATGAGGGATTAGGGAGATAGGACCTAGGTGGGATTGTATTCAATGCAGATTCGATTGGCTGAGTGGCTTCCTTCTGCACTGTAGGGATTCTATGACTGAACACCGCCGTTATGTTTTCTCTCGCCCTTCTCTGTTCTAACAACAAAATCCGTGGATTTTAAATAATAATTACATGGTCTTCCTAACCGCGTGTTTTATGAAGACTATTTTGATTCCCTTTGTCCTCGTGCTGTCTGGCTTTCCGAGTTTTGTGAGCTGGGAATAATCAGCGCTTATATTTGGTGACTGAGTCTAAAAGGTCCATTTCTCTGCCAGGTTTCAAGTGAAGAGAAGCTGGAAGAATATGAAACTAGGAGGAAAGATCACATCTCTCATTTCATTCTGCGCCTCGCTTACTGCCAGTCGTAAGTCTGACACATCTTTTCAAGTAAAATCTGTTTGTAGTAGTCTTCAGAAATCTGTCATGCTTTGTGTGTGGAGGCCGTTCCAGCTATGAATATTTTATGTTCAACGTGTGGGAATAGAAATCTTCTCAATAATATTGCCCGTTGAAATAATAAATTTTTATAATCGTATTAATAAAGACAGAGCCATGTGAACAAAGAACAAAACAGCCCAGGAAACAGGCCCTTTGGCCCAACAAGCCCGCGCCGCCACCCCATCTCTACCCGTGATCCCTGTCCGTGTTTATAGATCTATGGATTAAAAACCAAATTTGAGACAATTTAGGGAGAATTTGTTTTGCCAATTAGCCTAAGAGCACATCTTTGGGATGTGGGAGGAAACCGGAGCACCCGGAGAAAACCCACGCAAGCACAGGGAGAATGCGCAAACTCCCACAGACACAGGCCCAAATCATGTATCTGCACAGCACAGCGATAGTCACTGAGCTGTCGTGTTGCCCATCAAATGGTCCAGGTCAAGCGTACACTAACAACGTGAAGCACTAGGATACTCGCAAAAAAAATCCAAGAGCAGCCCTCTCACGACCCATCGCGTGAATGCCCTTCGTTAGACAACAAGGTGGACCAAAGCACCTGTAGGATAAAAACAATTCATTTCAGATCTACAGTTGTAGAGTTTTACTGTATACAAAAAGGTCCTTTGGCCCATTGTGTCTGTGCCGAACATCAAGCATCTACCTTCTGCAAGCTCTGCAGTCCTGGCACATCCAGTTGTGAACAGTAGTGGATAACTCAACAACAGCAGGTGGCACAGTTTGTTATAATTCAGTCAGAAACTTCAAAGTGTTTTACGGATCATAAAGCTTTCTACAGGTATGTCAGGAATAAAAGAATGACTAGGGTAAGATTAGGGTCAGTCAAGGACAGTAGTGGGAAGTTGTGTGTGGAGCTCGGAGAGAAAGGAGAGGTGTTAAATGAGTGTTTTTCGGCAGTATTTACACAAGAAAAAGACAACACTGTTGAGGAAAATACTGAGATACAGGCTAGATGGGATTGAGACTCATAAGGAAGAGGTGTTAGCAATTCTGGAAAGTACGAAAATGGATAAGTCCCCTGGGCTGGATAGGATTTATCCAAGGATTCTCTGGGAGGCTAGGGAGGAGATTATAGGGCACGATAGCACAGTGGTTAGCACTGCTGCTTCACAGCTCCAGGAAACTGGGCTCAAATCCCGGCTCGGGTCACTGTCTGTGTGGAGTTTGCACATTCTCCTCGTGTCTGTGTGGGTTTCCTCTGGGTGCTCCGGTTTCTTCCCACAGTCCAAAGATGTGTGGGTTATGTTGATTGGCCATGTTAAAATTGCCCCTTAGTGTCCTGGGATGTGTAGGTTAGAGGGATTAGTGGGTAAATGTGTAGGGATATGAGGATAGGGCCTGGGTGGGATTGTGGTCGGTGTAAACTCGATGGGCAGAAGGGTCTGTTTCTGCGCTTTAGGGTTCTAATTGAAAATCCTGACTTCTCAGCCTTGTAACTTCTAGCAGCCCTCTGAAGTCAGAACACCAGGGAGAGACTCTGATCAAGCCACCAACAGCAGATGTTCTACTCCAGGTAGAGGTTGAAGCCTTGCTTTCAGTGAACCAGCAGAATTTCCAAAACCAGGGAAAGAGGGGAAAAACGCTTCTTATCAGCTTGAAGTCCTTCTAAAATCTGCAGGCAGCCCAAACAAAATTTAAACCTTAAATTCACTAGGAAGATGAAAGCTATGCAAAACATGTGACCTTTCTAACAATTCAGGGTTATAAAAGATTCCAGTATTAAAATAAACGGCATTGAAATCCCTGAAGGAGCAACAGAAAGACTTCTGGCAGATGGTCCGGGAGCAATGAAACCAAATCAGCTTATAGTTGCAGAGAACATGATTTAAAAAAAAATCTTACATACTAACATTGAGTGGCCTCACAGCACCAGGGAGCTGGGTTCGGTTCCTGGCTTGGGTCATTGTACGTGTGGAGTCTGCATGTTTTCCCTGTGTCTGGCTGCTCCGGTTTCCTCCCACAGTCTGAAAGACGTGCTGGTTAGGGTGCATTGCGCCATGCTAAATTCTCCCTCAGTGTATCCGAACGGGCGTTTGAATGTGGCGACTAGTGGATTTTCACAGTGACTTCATTGCAGTGTTAATCTAAGTCTACTTGTGACACTGATTTAAAAAAAAAAACAACTGCTTGCACAACTCGGGACTTGGGATCAGTGCAAAAGATGAAGCTGAAGCATTTGCAGCTGCGGCATTCTCTGGAATCACTGGGAGGGTCTTCCAGCAAGTGCTGACATTCTTCTTGAAGCCAGCTCCACAAGCATTCAGGCAAAACCGCTGTAAAATCAAGTTTGATGGATTGAAAACAGTCCAGATGGCTGCAGTCTGGCTGTATTCTCACAGCTCACGGTTGGCTAATGTACCAGGCAAGACAAAGGAAACATTTCACAGACACCCTGATGCATAGCCTCACGTGTCTGGGAGGATCTTGCTGTCAGCTGTTCCCAAGATCAAGCTATCCTGCTCTCTGTCACTCTGGTGTGCTCCATGAGCCTATCCAATAACTGCTTGACAGTTCCTCAAAGTGTCCCTTATCACAGCAGGCAGTGCATCCACACCTCACTCGCTGAATAAAGAACGTATCTCGGACATCCCTCCTATTTGGAGGGATGTCTTTAATGGAGTTTAATGTGGAAAAGTGTGAGGTAATGCACTATGGCAGAAATAATAAATGTGTAGAGTATAGGGCAAATGGTAGGATTCTTAGTAGTCTCGATGAACAGAGGGATCTTGGTGTGTATGTGCATAGATCCCTGAAAGTAGGCAGTCAGGTCGAGAAGGTTGTTAGGAAGGCATATGGAGTCTTGGCTTTTATTGGTAGAGGGATTGAATTTCGGAGCCGCAACGTCATGTTGCAACTGTACAAAACTCTAGTGCGGCCGCACTTGGAGTATTGTGTGCAGTTCTGGTCCCCACATTATAAGAAAGATGTGGAGGCATTGGAGAGGGTACAGAGGAGGTTTACCAGGATGTTGCCTGGTATGGAGGGCAGGTCTTATGAAGAGAGGCTGAGGGATTTGAGGTTGTTTTCGTTAGAAAGGAGGCGGCTAAGAGGGGACCTTATCGAAACATATAAGATGATTAGAGGTTTAGATAGGGTGGACAGTGATAGCCTTTTTCCTAGGATGGAGAAAGCTAGCACGAGGGGACACAGCTTTAAATTAAGGGGTGATAGTTATAGGACGGATATCAGAGGTAGGTTCTTTACCCAAAGGGTGGTTCGGGAGTGGAATGCCCTGCCTGCAGCAGTTGTAGATGCGCCAAGTTTGGTGGCGTTTAAGAGGTTAGTTGATAAGTATATGGAAGAGAAGGGAATGGTTTAGTTTGGAGGGGCATTGCTTTTTATATTGGTCGGCGCAACATCGAAGGCCGAAGGGCCTGTTCTGTGCTGTTATGTTCTATGTTCTATATCTCCCACCATGAACCTTAGAGTTATGCCTCTACATAACTCCATGTAACAGCTACGTCCACCCAAGGAAATAGTCTCTACGTGTCCACTCTATTTATCCCCCCCCCCATCATTTTACACACTTCTATTAAGTCACCTCTCATCTTCCTCCGCTATATCGACTGCAAGGTACACTGCAGAAACTCAGCAATGTTCCTTGGGCAGCACCTCCCAAACCCAAACCCACAACCACTGCCATCTCGAAGGCAAGAGCAGGAGATACCTGGGAACACCACCACCTGCAAGTTCCCCTCCAAGTCGCTGACCGTCACTGGGAAATATGTCGCTGTTCCTTCACTGTCGCTGGGTCAAAATCCTGGAGCTCTAGTTCTAACAGTGCAGTGGGTGTACCTACACCTCTGGGACTGCAGCAGTTCGAGAAGGCAGCTCACCACTGCCTCTCAAAGGGTAATTCGGGAAGGGCAACAGTTAACGGTGGCCTAGCCAGCGAGGCCCACGTCCCGTAACTGAATTTAAAAAGCAAAAGGTTGGCAAGAAAGCCGCAAAGCGTCCACAGAAAATAAATTTGAGCTTTGTGACTTTTTTTTTGCTTTAAGCAAAATCGAGAGCATGTTCGGTAAATCAGCAGAGGGTGCTATTGGATCACATTGTCAGAATGGTCACACTCTGCATTGGCCTGTCCCTAGCCTCCACCGCGTCTGAACTTTAAATCAGGTCACAAGCAGACATCTGAGACCTGAAATGTTGGAATCTGGTTTTAATAAAATGTTTGATTTGTTAAATGCACGTTATGTGCTGTGGAAATTGCATGGTTATAGGCAGACCTCTGCCGAGTCTTCGCCAGTGTTGCTCGGTGCACTGAAGCCCATTCGAAACTCTGTCCTAACTCACATCAATTGCCGTCCAGCCATTGCTGATTTATGTTGGGCCTCAGTGAAGCATACTGTGTCTGCTTAGCCTCATCTGCTTCAGTCTACGCAAATATTTCATTTCAAGATGTTTCTGCTAAGCTGGACAATTGTAGCTTAATTTGACTACCTGTTGAATCAGAAGGTTAGCTAGAAATTGACACCAGCATCTCCACAAAATAAATCTGGCCAGCCCAAATATTCCAAGTTCCCGATGAGCTGAAGGAGATATTCTGTAATGCATTGAACATTTCCTGCACCCTGGCAAGTCACCCCTCTTTCTAACGGCCACTGGTGATGAGGAGATCCAACAGTGGATCAGCTGTACCACCTCAGCCTCGGCAGCGAGTGCTTGCTGACAAAGGCCCCGCGAGTCTCCGGAACTCTGGTACTGCAGTGAGAACCGAACTCCCTTGTGCATTAGAGCTCGGGAGATATTCCGTCAGCAATGCCTCCACGGCATCCTCTGGAATCACTGGGAGGGTCTTCCAGCAAGTGCTGACGTTCTTCTTGAAGCCAGCTCCACAAGCATTCGGGCAAAACCGCTGTAAAATCAAGTTTGCTGGACTGGAAACAGTCCAGATGGCTGCAGCCTGGCCGTGTTGTCACAGCTCACGGTTGGCTAATGTACCAGGCAAGACAAAGGAAATACTTCAAAGACACCCTGATGCGTAGCCCCACTAATGTCTGGAAGGAATTTGCTGTCGGCTGTTCAGAATGAAAGCACGACTCCATCAGGCTGGATTGTGCTGTGGAATCAAACGTTCTGATGATAAGGCAGGAGGAGAGACAGAAAGAAAGCAGACCCTCACGCTCTGGATCCTGCTCCCCTCCATAGGGGAGACAGTGGTCGGACGTATTATCACTAGCCTACTTATCCAGAATGAAGACAAGTCCATCACGCAAACCAGCCTCCCGTCCGTTGACTCCGTCTCGCTTCCTGCTGCCTCGGAAAAGCATCCTGCACAATCAAGGATACCACTCTTCCCGGACATACTCTTTCCACCTTCTTCCATCAGGTAAAAAGTCTGAGATCACGTAGCAGCTGACTCAAGAACAGCTTCTTCCCTGCTGCCATCAGATCTTTGAAAGGACCTACCTCACATTACGTTGTTCTTTCTCTACGCCACTCTGCACTCCCTCCTTCTCTACGCTTTGTCTGTGCAAGAAACAATACTTTTCATTATATATTAATACATACGACAATAGAAAATCAAATCAGACACTCTGCTAGTGTTCTGGGATGAACATCTGCCACTGCAGATGATGGAATTTGAATTCAGTAAAAATGTCCGGCATTCAGAATCCGCTGATGCCCATGAAACCATTGTTGAATGTTGGGAAACCCTATTTTGGTTCGCTAATGTCCTTTTAGGGAAGGAAATCGGCCATCCTTACCTGGTCTGGTTGACGTGACTCCAGATCCACAGCAATGTGGTTGACCCTCAACTGCCCTCCGAGGGTAACTGGGGATGGGCAATAAATACTGGTACAGCCAGCGATGCCCGTGAACCAGGAATGACTGAAACGTGGAAAAGACTGAACAAGCATGGCGTGGGGATGGAGAATCGGTCCGTGACTGAGACCCAACTCCCTGCAGAGATGTTGCTCTGGAATGCAGTGGCAGCAAGGCAGCTACGCTCCCTTGCTTGTGCGATGCTGCTGTGCCCCGGTGGTGAATCGCTGAGAAGGTTGCGTTTGCTCTTTGAGTCGAATGCGAGTTGCCCCTCCCACAGCTCTCCACTCAGCATTGCTCCTTTAGCAGTGTGGAATTTCAGTATCGCGTTCCGGGTTGTAAAGTGAATGATGCTTCCCGGAGGATGGGGCTCCAGCTGGCCAATCCCATTGGTGCTTCGAAAGCTTGCGCGCTGCTTCCTGCTTCACGGTTTTCCTGAGTCTGTCTGGGGCGGGGTTAGTGGCACCGTCAGGTGGGCGCTTCCGATCGCATCCCAGTCTGTTTCACTGAGTTGATTACTCGAGCCGGCCTGGGCAGAGAGCATGACTGTTCTGTTAACAATATTCCCTTTTGTTTTTGTCCTTCTCCCCTCTGCCGTCAGGGAAGAGCTGAGACGATGGTTTATCCAACAGGAGATGGACGTTTTCCGTTTCCGATTCAATGAACTCCAGGACAAGCAGCAAGAATTTCTCAAGCACAATAACCTGGAGTATCAAACTGTGAGTAGACAACCCGCTGAGAATGGGGGTGTGTGAGTGCGCTTTCCCTGCTTTTCTATTCTTGTGCCTGACGGAGCAGCGGTTTATTTAAACCATCGCCCCGCTACTGGACAAAGGAAGGTTGAGGGAGAAAACTGATAGCCAGCTAGTCCACTATGAACCAGTTTAATAGAGTAAACTCACCTGGGCCAGTCCAGAATTTAGGTATCATAAACGGCAACCACTCACCATCCCTCAGAAGTCAGGAAGACTTGTTCGTGTCGAAATCTAGCGACTGTTTCGAACGTGGAATGCGTTACCACGAGTTGAGGTGAATAGTGCAGAAAGGGTTATGAAATGTGGCCCAGCCTGTCAAACAAACCAGCCTCCCATCCGTTGACTCTCTACACTTCCCGCGGCCTCGGCAAAGCAGCCAGCATAATCAAGGACCCCACACACCCCGGACGTTCTCTCTTCCATCTTCAATCGAGAAAAAAATACAGAAAATCTGTGGTCACGTACCGAGGAGAAATCTTCTTTGATCTGGTTTTGAATTTTTTTTTCATTTTTTTTTATTATTGTCATGTCTTAGTATACAGTGAAAAGTATTTATTGCTTCTTGCGCACTACACAGACAAAGCATACCGTTCACGGAGAAGAGGAAAGGATGTAGAATGTAGTGTTACAGTCAGAGCCAGAGTATAGAGAAAGATCAACTTCATGTGAGATAGGTCCATTGAAAAGTCTGATGGCAGCAGGAAAGAAGCTGTTCTTGAGTTGGTTGGGACATGACTTCAGACTTTTGTATCCTTTTTCCCCGAAGGAAGAAGGTGGAAGAGAGAATGTCCATGGTACGTCGGGTCCTCAACTATGCTGGATGCTTTTCCGAGGCAACGGGAAGTGTGGACCGAGTCAGTGAGTGGGAGGCCGGTTTGTGTGATGGGCTGGGTTTCGCTTGTGACCCTTTGTAATTTCCTGCAGTCTGGGACAGAGCAGGAGTCCTGTCAAGCTGTGATACAACCAGAAAGTGGTAGAGGTTGGTGAGAGTCGTAACTGATGTACCAAATTCCCTTTGTCTCCTGAGAAAGTAGAGGTGTGCTTTCTTTACCAAAGTATTGGCATGGGGGGATCGGGACAGGTTGTTGGTAATGTGGAAAAACTTCAAAACTTGAAGCTCTTGACCCCTTTCTACTCCGTCTCCATTGATGTAGACAGGGAAATGTTCTCCACTCTGCTTCCTGAAGTTGATGAGTATTTCCTATGTTTCGTTGACTTTGAGGGAGAGATTATTGTCGCTGTACCAGTTCACCAGATTCTCTGTCTTTTTCCTGTACTCTGTCTCGCCATTGTTTGAGATCTGGCCCATTGCAGTGGTGTCATCAGTGAACTTGAAAATGGAAAATTTGGAACCTGTGATTATTCCTCTCTTGCTTGTACAACCTTTCATTCCCGTATGGCCTCTTGTTGGGACTGAGAGGCAGATGTGGCAGTCATAGTTAAATGTGCTACCCCGTTATTTTTTGAAGAGAATTGCTTCTTACCCCATGAGAAGTGGAGTCTTTCCCACGCTCTCATCAGTCTGTAGTCATGACGCTTGGTCATGCCAAACTGCTGATGAAGTAACTGCGACTACACTTCAGACACCGTTCACTGATTGCAGGGTGGTGTACAAAGCCCTCAGACGCATTGCAATGTTGCTGAATTATGTTTTATTTCTGTCACTTCCTTGACAGAATATCTTAGCAGAATTATCAGAAGAGCATCCCACCACAGAACAAGGATAACTTACCTTCTACAGCAGGTCGTGCGTCCACGCTGAGTTGGTGTGAGTGTGTGTTGTGTGTGGTGGTGAGAGACAGAGAATGGACCTAAGGCTGAGACAAGCTTAGACACATTTCCCTTCACTCCCAGATGCTTACTCATGCACAGTCTCTCTCTCTCTCTCTTCCTTTCTCAGTCTCTCTCTTTCTCTCTCTCTCTCTCTACCTCCCCTATCCCCTCACTCACCCGACTGTCTCGTACCCACTCACTCCACACGAGGCCATCAACCTGCCTGCCCGTCCATAACATCTCATTTCTGGCATTCTCTGCCGAATTTTTTATTTGTGTGTGGGACGTGGGCGTCACTGGCTGGCCAGCGTTTATTGCCCAACTCTAGTTGCCTAAGGGCAGCTGAGAGTCAACCACACTGCTGTGGCTCTGGAGTCATGTGTAGGATGGCAGATTTCCTTCCCTGAAGGACATTTGTGAACAAGATGGGTTTTTCTGACAATTGACAATGGTTTCATGGTCATCAGTAGATTCTTAATTCCAGATTTTTTTAAAATTAAGTTCAGATTCCCCCATCTGCCGTAATGGGATTCGAACCCATTAGTCCAGTTTCTGGATTAGTAATCTAGCGATAATACCACTGGACCATTGCCTCCGCTAATCTCAGCTCCCTCTGTTCCCCAGGTCCTGAAGTCTGCTGCTAGTATACTCTAATCACAAGTAGCAATCAGAGTAAAGCCCTGTGATTGTCGGTATTTATTGGCCTTGTTTTCCATGGTTACTCCCTCCTCCCTATCGCTATAATTTACTCCAGCCAGGCAGCCATAGAATCATAAAATGTAGAAGAGGCCTTTGGTGCCCATGAGTCTGCACCAACATGTATAAAACAACTGATCTCCCATCTAATCCCATTTTACCAGAACTTGGCCCATAGCCTTGAATATTATGATGTGCCAACTGCTCATCCAGGTACTTTTTAAGGGATCTGAGGCAACCTCTAACACCTTCTCAGGCAGTGCATTCCAGGCACCACCACCCTCTGGGTAAAAGAGTTTTTCCTCAAATGCTCCCCTCTCCCCAAACCTCCTGCCCTTCACCTTGGACCTGTGTCCCCTCGTAACTGACCATTCAACTCAGGGGAGCAGCTGTTCTTATCCACTCTGTCCCTCATAATCTTGTACTCCTCGATCAGGTTGCCCCTCAGTCTTCTCTGTTCCAATGAAAACAACCCAAGGCTATGCAACCTCTCTTCATAAATTTGATGTTCCATACCAGGCAGCATCCTGGTGAATATCTGCACCTTCTCAGTGCAAACACATCCTTCCTGTAATGTGGCGACCAGGAATGCACACACTACTCCAGCTGTGGCCTCGCCAAAGTTCTGTACAATTCCCAACATGATTTCCCTGCTTTTGTAATTTATGCCTTGATTGATAAAAGGCAACTATCTTTTTCACCATCCTATTAACACTCCCGCCTTCAGAGATAAGGACAGACACATCAAGATCCCTTTGTTATACAGAACTTCCTAGTGTGATGCTATTCGTGGAATATTTCCTTGTCAAATTTCTCCTTCCAAAGTTTTATCTCATTTTTCAGTGTTAGAATCCGCCTGCCACTTACCTACCCGTTTGACCATTCTGTCTATATCTTGTAGCCCAAGACACTCCGCCTCACTGTTAACCACCTGGCCAATTTTGTCATTCGCCAACTTATTAACCCTATCCCTCCCACCGAGGCATCAGTGTTATTTGGGGGCCGAACACAGATCCCAATGGTTTGCCACTGGTCACTGTTTCCAATTAGTAAAGCAGCCTTTTGTCATCACCTTCTGTCTCCTACAACTGAGCCAAATATGAATCTACTTTATCAAATTACCCTCTATCCATTTACCTTCTTTACAAGTCTCCCATGTAGGAGCTTTGCTGAAATCCATATAAACTACATTGACTGCGCTAACCTCATCTACACACCTGGTCACTACCTACAAAAATGCAATCAAATTTGTTAGGCATGACCTCCCCTCTGACGAAGCCATGCTGACTATCTATAATCAAGTTTTGCGGCTTCAAAGAGGAGATAGATGCTCTCTTTCAGAATTTGCTCCAATAGTTTTGCTATCACTGTCATGAGATTCACCAGTCTCTCTTCCTGGCTTATCTCTGTAACCGTCCTGAAGTAATAGAACCACATTAGCTGTTCTCTAGTCTTCTGGTTTATCTCCATATTTGCAGATGATACAAAGTTAAGTCGGAGGGTGAGCTGTGAGGAGGATGCAAGTGATGCTTCCGTATGATCTGGACACGCTGAGTATGTGGGCATATGCATGGCAGATGCAGTATAATGTGGATAAATGTGAGGTTATCCATTTGGTAACGATAATAGGAAAACAGATCATTACTTGAATGGATGTAAATCGAGAGAGATAGATACTCAGCAAGACGTTGGTGTCCTCGTGCATCAGTCACTGAAAGTAGGCGTGCGGTTACAGCAGGCAGTAAAGATGGCAAATGGTATGTATCCTCATTGAGAGGATTTGAGTATAGGATCTTTTGCTGCAATTGTATAGGAAGTTGGTGAAGCCATCTCGATTATTGTGTGCAGTTTTGGTGTCCTTATCTGAGAAAGGATGTCCTCGCTATACAGGGAGTACAGATGGTTTACCAAGCCGATTCCTGGGATGACAGGTCTGTCATGAGAGACTAAGTCGGTTCGGATTATATTCACTCGAGTTTAGAAGAGTGAGAGGCGGTCTTCTAGAAACTTAAAAATTCTACCAGGGTTAGACAGGGTAGATTCCTGATTGGGGGGGAAATCCAGAACTTAGGGGTCATAGCTTGAGGACTTTAAGAACTGAGTTTTTGAACTGAGATGAGGAGAAATTTCTTCACTCAGAGGATGGTGAATATGTGGAATTCACTACCACAGAAAGTAGTTGAGACCAAAACATTGTCTGATTTCAATAAGGAATCACATATAGCTCTTTGGGTTAAAAGGATCAAGGGATGTGTGTCTGGGGGGGGGGGATCAGGATATTGAATTTGATGAGCATCCATGGTCAAGATGAATTGTAGAATAGACTTGAAGGGCTGAATGGCCTACTCCTGCTTCTGGTTTCTGGGCTTCTATGTTTCCCTTGTCGGACCCTCTGCGTATTGATCTAAAAAGTTATCTTGTACACGTTACAAGAAATCTACTTCACTCAAGACCGTAACACCACCTCTATCCCAGTTAATGGTGGGAATGTTGAAATCACCTATTGTAATCACTCTACTTGGATCCATCGAGTCTGCACTGACAATTCCCATCCAGGCCCTATTCCTGTAACCCTGTATATTTACTTCTAGTCCCTGACACTAAGGGACAATTTAACATGACCAGTGCACTGAACCTGCAGGTCTTTGGAGTGTGGGGGCACCTAGAAGAAATTCGTGGAGAATGTGCAAACTCCATACAGACAGTGACCCAAGCTAGGAATTGAACCTGGGCCCCTGGCACTGGGAGACAGCAGTGCTAGCTCACCACTGCCACCCGTGAAGCTATTTGAGCTATGTTAAAAGCTGATGTAAACTTCAGTTGTTACTATAATGTTCGTTTCTTTGGTCTCCCATTTCCTTTGCCCTGTAAAGTAAAGTATGACCCCCAAATTGCTAGCCTGTTTACAGGGTTGCTGATATAACTTTTTTTGCTTAAGCATAAGCAGGAAGTGTTCCCATTGTTATGTTTAAGTGCTCCTCCTTTAACAGTGCTATCGGATACATAATTGTTCATCATTTGCTGTTCCATTAAAATCAGTCACAAAGCGATATTCTGTTCTTGAGTTGATGGAATTAATCCAGAAACCATTACTTGAACCCAGTCGGTTTTAAATTTGCTTGTCAATAAATATCGTGTCTGGGTATGATCAGGATTGCCCCTCGCAGCCTGTGAATGAACTGGTGTAATAGATTGGAACAGCAGTGGATCAATTGAAGCAAATCTTTTCGATCAAGTTAAAACTGCAATACCTGGCAAGTCTGAGGAATAGAAACCATGTTGAAATGGCAAACGTTCAAAGGAGTTGGCATCCGCATGCTTTTAGTTCTGATTCCGATATCTCTGTGCTATCAGGCCTGGACGTTGTGTGTTTTATCCCACAGCAGACATGCCGTGGACTTTTGACAAAAAGGCTCTTGCCTTGTACCTGTGATATTGGAATACACTCTTAAGCCTGGAGTTAAATGAGGGACTGTGTCTGCAGCTGGAAGTAACAGAATCCCCCGAAAGAATATTTCACTTTGGAAATTGGCATAGTGGCTAGCTAGCACTGCTGCCTCACAGTGCCAGGGACCTGGGTCCAATTCCCGGCTTGGGATACTGCCTGTGTGGAGCCTGCACATTCTCCCTGTGTCTGCATGGGCTTCCTCTATATGCCTTCCACAGTCCGAAAGATGTGCTGGTTAGATGCATTGGCCATGCTAAGTTCTCCTTAGTGTACACAAATAGGCACAGGAGTGTGATGACTCGGGGATTTTCACAGTAACTTCATTGCAGTGTTGATATAAGCCTACATGTGACACTAATAAACTTAAAGTGCGTTAGAGAGAAAGGAACAGAAGGATAATTAACACGGTTAGATAAGTTTGCAAGTAGACTTACGTTAACACCGCACTGAAGTTATTATGAAAATCCCCTAGTTGCCGTACTTCTGCGTCTGTTTGAATAAACTGAGGGAAAATTTAGCACGGCAGTGCACCTAACCAGCACGTCTTTCGGGCTGTGGGAGGAAACTGGAGCACTGGAGGAAACCCATGCAGACACGGGGAGAATGTGTAGACTCCACATGGTGAACCAAACCGGGAATCGAACCCGGATCCCTGGCGCTGTGAGGCAGTCGTGCCAACCCTTGTTTGACTGTTACAACTTTAGAGCAATGTACTGCACAATTTCTCAAAAGAAATACCATAGAATAAGCGGCTGAAGAAAATCTAGAGACTGGAGAGGATTTGGACCTTTCTTTTCCACTTCCTGATTGATTGTAACGAGCTTTTTTTGTAACCAGGATGAATTCAGTTCTGTACTTAACAATTTATGTACTGACAGGCTGTCTTGAAAAACACAAAGGGCTCAGCTTTTATTGTGCTAAAATCTCACCGGGGTAAAGACATAAAGGTCTTTACAGAGGAGTAAAGGTTGACTTCTTGTTTTGGCGTTAAATGCCAGCAATGCCCCACATCTTGTGAAAGAATAAACAGAGTTGAGCTGTCATCCAGTTTCCAGCCTCTTCTCGATAACTTTGAGGCTGAAGATGACGCAAGCTCTACTCAGCAGTTTGGGCCAGGAACGAAAGAGTGGAAATTGCTGCTTTGCTGCTGTGTGCTTTTTTTGTAAAGACTTGCGTACGTTCAGTGGCTGAGATGAATAGCATAAATGTGTTGCGGGAGAAGCTTGCTCAGCTCATGAGAGAGAGAGAGAATTAGAAGGATATGGGGTGTGATAAAGAGAGGATGCGAGGATGTTCCTCTGGAGCATAAGCATGATGTGGAGAAGCCGGTGTTGGGGTAGGGTAAACACAGTAAGAAGTCTCTCAACACCAGGTTAAAGTCCAAAAGGTTTATTCGGTAGCAAAAGCCACTAGCTTTCGGAGTGCTGCCCCTTCGTCAGGTGAGTGGAGGGTTCTGTGATCAAAATTCTGTGAATTTTGTGATCAGAACTCCTCACTCATCTGGTGAATGGTCAGAGGTTCGAAAGCTTAGTGGCTTTTGCTACCGAATAAACCTGTTGGGCATAAACTTGAGTACGGACCAGTTGGGCCGTGTGGTGTTTCTGTGCGTTATGTCTTGTTGTTTGTAACGTGTTCCTACAGCCAAGATTCCCTTGTCTGTAAAGGGCAGTGGACGTGATTTGAGAAGGCATGCCGAAAATCTGAAATTTGAACAGAAGATGCAGGAAGTACTCGGCAGTTTGTGCAGCATCTGTGGAGAGTGAAGTAGAGATAATGGCTAGAATTTTTACCGGCGCGCCTGCTCCAGAATTGTGATGGGTGAGACTCGTAGAATGGCGTTCTCTGTTGGCCTTAGGTGGGACCTTACGAACTCCGGGTGGGCGAGGCAGTAAAACTCCGGCAAATATTTAGGGTTGATGCTCTTTCGGTAGAGGGTAGGAGTCAGCACTGAGCTGAAAGAAAAGGCTTTCACTAATTTGATGTAACAATATGTGTCGGGATACAGTGAGTAGTATTGTTTCTTGCGTGCTATACAGACAAAGCGTACCTTTCCTAGGTTGGAGGGAAATAAAGTAAGTCGAGCCTTGGAGACAGTGTTGAACTTCAAGAAGAGTTTTTATTCCACGTGCATGGGGGAGAGATGAATTCCAGCCCGAATTCTCAGGTTGCCTTTAAGTTTTCTCTGCCCGTCATAGATTCGATGTAGATCTTCGGGTAAGTGTTCTCCAAGGCGACCTTCACGACACGTGACAGCGCAGAGTCGCTGAGCGGACACCGATAGCCAAGTTCCAGACACATGAGAACAGCCTCAACCGGGATCTGGGGTTCATGTCACACTATCTGTAATCCCCATGACTTGCCTGGGCTTGTAAAATCTCACTTACTGTCCTATATGGAGACAATACACATCTCTTTAACCTACGCTTAATGCTATCTCCTCTTACGTTACCTGCATCTTTAAGACTTGAATAGCAGGTTAACTTAGAGACTTGCATTCTGTAAACTGTGTGTGACTTTATCTGCCCTTCTCTGATCAGAACCTGCCACACACCTGACAAAGGAATACCATTTCTAAAAGCTTGTGGGATTACTATCAAATAAACTGGTTGGACTGTAACCTAGTGTTGTGAGACTTCTTTCTGTATCGTAGATTCGTACAGGTGGTTGTTTTTTGAGTTGGAGGTTTATATTGGCATATTAATTTCTTGAGATGATTCTTCTAAATCTCATTATGCAAACTACATTGTTCAGTATAGTTCTGTTAATCATTTTGCTGGACAGTTCCGTTTATCCGATTATAATGTCAAAGCGTTGTATTTGCCCAACTGATTTACAATGATTCCTTCCCTCCCCCCCCCATTCTATTAAGTGATTGTGATTTATAGGAGATGGAGCCTGACTGTCTTAATGCTGATTCAACCATTGTCGTGATAATTTGGAAAGATTTCTTACACGTGAGAAGTTGATGGCGTGCATTAATCGTTATGAATTGGCAGAGCAGGCCTTGAGCTGTCTGCATTACCCCACCCCCTCTCTCTCGTGAGGCCTGGCTATATGGGCATTCAAATTAAACAAAATATGAATGGCATATAAATTAAAATATAAAATTTCTGGTTTTCACCTGCAACATTAGAGGACATGGGGAGAAGAAAACGAGAGATAGGTAGGGTGTGGAGAAAGATCAACGTGATGTAAGGTCCGTTCAAAAGCCTGAAAGTAGTAGGGAAGAAGGTGTTCTTGAGTCGCTCGATATGTGATCTCAGACTTTTGTATCTTTTTTCCCGATGGAAGAAGGTGGAAGAGAGAATGTCGGGGATGCGTGAGGGTTCTTGATTATGCTGACTGCTTTTCTGAGGCAGCAGGAAGTATGGACAGAGACACTGTGTGATGGATTAGGCTACGTTCACAACCTTTGGTAGTTTCTTGTCAGGACAATGAAAATCCAGTGAGACTGAAAGCAATAGAAAGTAATAAGACGTGGAAAAGGAGCACAAACATAATCAACCTGAGAATTTCTTCCTTTCCATTTGTACAGCATTTTCCAGCATTCTCTGTTCATATTAGAGTTTAAAATTAAAATTTCGCTTTGAATATTAACCTTGGGAGTTGCAGTAATGTGGGGGTTTGGAACTGGTTGATTCTATTGTGAGGATTCTGATTTTATTAAATGAGGGAAGAAGGTGGTGATGAATCAGTCAGTTGAGCGTTTAAGAGAGCAACGATTGAACAAATGTACTGCCCGTGTGTTTAATGAGACCAGTGGGTGTATCAGCATCTTTTCTTAGATCATTAACTGATTTCTCTGGTGATTTTATGAAGCAGATTGATTTATTATTAGAGTACTGAGAGGTTTTTTTTTCTGTTTAGTTTGGTACTTTTCTAAATCTGTAACTGCAGTTTGTGTTAATGTAGAATGTTCAGCGCAGAAAGAGGCACTCAGCTGTACAGACTCTTGTAACCACGCCTAGCTGGTCCAGTTTAGTATCTAAGATTGTGATAGCTCCCAGGGTGTTAATAGTGGGGATTCAGCAACAGTTGAATGCCAAGAGAAAATGGCTAGATTTCCTCCTCTTCAAGATAAACATTCCCCAAGATTTTCCACTTATCAGCCTGAGTCTAAACATTGTCCAGGTCTGGCTGCAGGTAGCGTAGGCTACTTCAGTCCCTCAACACTGCAATCAGCAAACTTATGACCTAATGGACTGCAGTGGTTTAAGATGGCGGTTCACTGCCATCACTTCAGAAGAGATTGGGGATGGGCAACAGATGCTGGCCAAGCCAGAAATGCTCATGTCCCAGGAATGAATATATTGAAAGAAAATTGACTTATTAATTTTGTACTGCCTCTCTCGAAGAGGAATCCATTCATTCTCACACACCTTTACTGAAATCATAATCCCTGAAATTTTCTCCCCTTTGTATCCAATTCTCCTTGCCCACCTACTGTTGCTAAATTAGGATAATATCGACGTGGAGATTTTCAGTGAAGGAAGTTGGACGTTGCTGCTCACATTGAGGTATGGATGGTGCCTCATTGAAGTGAGGGGAACAAGACAACATCTTTAATGCAGGATATCAAGAAGCTCCAGACATTGGGATGTTGCACGCTACAAATGTAATTTAATTTGTTACTCCTGAAATGAGCGCATTTCAAAAGTAGTCTTACCTCTAAAATTATTTTTCTGGAAATTATTTTTAAGAAAGCTACCAACACCTCTACTTTCTCAGGAGGCTAAGGCAATTCATCATGACGGCTACGATTCACCAATTTTTACAGAAAACCCTCCTTTCCGGATGTATCACAGTTTGGTATAGCTCCTGCTCCAACTAAGGGTGGCCTGGTGGCACAGTGGTCAACGCTGCTGCCTCATAGCACCAGGGTTTGATTCCCAGCTTGCGTGACCGTGTGGAGTTGGCACGTTCTCTGCTTGAGTTTTCTCCCACAGTCCAAAAGACATACTGGTTGGTTGCTTTGGGCCGTGTTAAATTCTCCCTCAGTGTACCCGAACAGGTATCGGAGTATGACAACTAGGAGATTTTTTTTTTTTACAGAAACATCATTGCGGTGTTAATGTGAGCCTACTTGTGATACGTATAAATAAACTTAAGACTGCAAGAAATTATAAAGGGTTGTGAATGTGGCCCATCCATCATGCAAACCAGCCTCCCATCAAACCAGTGACAGCTTGACACTGTCTAAGCTTCCGGCTGCCTCAGAAAAGCAGCCAGCGTAATCAAGGACTCCACGCACTCTGGAAATACTCCCTTCCATTTTCTGTTGAGGAAAAAGATACAAAAGTTTGAGGTCAAGTCCCAACCCACTCAAGAACAGCTTCTTCCCTGCTGCCATCAAACATTTGAATAGATCTAACTTGTACTAAGTTGACCTTCCTCTGCATCCAAGCTGTGACTTTAAAACTACATTTCTGCAATCTCCTCCCCTATGAATGATATGTTTTGTCTGTATAATGTGCACAAAACAGTACTTCTCGTTGTATGCCAATACATATGACGGTATATCAAATCAAATACGCTACAAGAACAAATTGCATCAGTCTTGCATCTTTAATATAGTAAAATGGCCCCAAATGCTTTACAAGGGCACCAAGACAGAAAATTGACAGATTTAATTGTTACTGATCTCTTTCTTTGGATTCTAATATATCTGATTTCACATATTTCTGAAGATAAGAGTTAGTCACAATTTGAATAGTAGGACACACACACTAACTGGGTATAATTTTGTCTAGCAAACCAATTATTTAAAATCTATGTAACTAAATTCAGTGATTCTCCCGATAAGTCTGATATTAACAGCAGTTCCAAATGCCTGTGTCGTCTGTATGTCTTTGAAAGATAAATGCATGTTGAGAGGAGGTATGCACATAAAAAAAAAAATAAATCTGAAACAAGAACAGAAAATACTGGCAAGTCCGAGTTCTGAGAGCATCATGAGGAGGAATGTGGTGCAGTGGTTAACACTGCTACATCACAGGCCAAGGACCCTGGTTCGATTCCCGGCTTGGGCCACTGTCTGTGCGGAGTCTGCATATTCTCCCCATGTCTGTGTGGGTTTTCTCCGGGTGTTCTGGTTTCCTCCCCCTGTCTGAAAGATGTGCTGGTTAGGTGGATTGGCCAAATTCTCCCTCAGAGTACCCGAATAGGCACTAGAGTGCGACGACAAGGTTCCACTGGAAACTCTGCAGCAAGTTACGATCTCGAATATGTGACTTCCCAGGGAGGTGGCAGCAGCAATAATCATTTTCAATAGGAAATTGGATAGCTATTTGAAAAAGAGAATTTTGCAAATCTCAGAACTAGAGTGAAGCAAATATTCACTGGTTTCACGTGTCCTGCCGAAAATGTTGAATTTTCTGTGGGCGATCACAATTGCAATGGGTCATAAAATATTCATGCAAACATACAATTCAAGGTATAATTGCTTCATCAACTATAGATCTCAATTTTCTTTTTTTGAGATTTGTACAACAAAATTATGCAACATAACATTTTCTCACTCAACTTTCCTTCCCCTATGTTTGGTTGAGAATTGCGATCCTGTTTATAATTTAAAAACAAAATCGGTAACTAAAAATTTAAATTGCATAGAGGAATGATGATGTTTTGAACAATATTGGCTTTCCTTCAAGATTGAGTAAATTATATTTGGCTTGATAATCGCTCAGCAGGTTTGCAAATTAAAATTGTATCTTGCAGGAAGTATTTGTAATGTTAGAAAGGAACTGTAACATTACAAGGAATACTTGCTGCGTTCTGCTTATGAGTTCTGAATCGTGTGTTTGACACTTGTATATTTGTAAGTTTCCGTTTGCTGGGGCAATATTGTCTTTTGTACTACTTCTGGGAATGTAGAGATACAGTGTGAGAACCGTAGGAGCAGGAATAGGTCACTTGGCCCACTGATCCTGCTTTCCCATTTGACAAGATCACGGGTGATCTGATTGTGGCCTCAGCCCCACTTTTCTGTCTGCCCTTCATAACCATTGATGCACTTATCTATCAAAAATTTGGGCAGCACGGTGGCACAGTGGGTAGCACTGCTGCCTTATGACGCTAGGGAACTGAGATCGATTCCTGGTTTGGGTCACTATCTGTGTGGTGCTTGCATATTTCCCCCATGTCTGCATGGGTTTCTTTCAAGTGCTCTGGTTTCCTCCCACAGTCCGAAAGACATGCTGGTTGGGTGCATTGGCTGTGCTAAATTCTCCCCCAGCGTACCCCCAAACAGGCATTAAAGTGTGGTGACAAGTGGATTTTCACAGTAGCTTCATTGTAATGTTAATGTGAACTTGCTTGTGATGGTAATAAATAAACTTTTAAGATGTGGAGATGGGGTGGGCAAGTAAGAAGTCTGACCTGATGAAGGTGTACTGTTCTGAAAACTCATGATACCAAACAAACCTGTTGGACCTGATGTTTTGAGATTTTAAACTTTTAACTGAGCCTTAAATAAAGTCAGTGGACCAACCTGGAAAGACATCCTTCCAATTGACTGTTTTATCAGATACACTGTTTGATTACCAGCTAATGAAATACAATCGCTTGAAGGTTAATGGGGTATTTTTGTTGTGTTTGCTCCCAGATGTATGTCTGGTTTCCACATCACAGCTCGTCTTAATGCACAACCATATTCTGTTGAAATTACTAACTCATCTTTTGGTTACTTATTGGTACGATTGCTTGGAGCACCAACATGATGGATTTCAGTAAAACTCATTTTACGAGTTAAATGGGGCGGCACCTCTGAGGAGAGACAGTTGCAATGTTCAACTCCATTCTGCGGCATTCAGAGGTGTTCCACCACTACCCATTGCTCAAGCTTTCCAGAGCCTACTCATCTCGGTACCGAAATTCTCACTGGAATTTAGAAGGATGAAAGGGGGCCTCACCAAAACATGTAAAATTCTGATGGGATTAGACAGGTTAGATCCAGGAAGAATGCCCCTCATGTTGTGAGAAGTCCAGAATTAGCTGTCCCAGTCTAATAATAAGGGTTGAGCCATTCAGGGCTGAACTTCTTCACTCAAAGAGTTGTGAACCTGTGCAATCTGTCCAACAGAAAGCTGTTTGAGTCAGTTCATTAGAAGAGCAATTTTTTTTTCACGTTGCTCCTGTGGAAAAACTGTCTGGAATGAGCTTCTAGAGAATGATAAAATTTTGTCTTTTGAAAAGCATTTAGACAGTTATGTGGGTAAGATGAGTATAGAGGGATATGGGCCAAATGCTGGTAATTGGGATTAGCTTAGTGGTAAAAATGGGACAGCATGGACAAGTTGGGCCAATGAGCCTGTTTCCATGCCGTAAACCTCTGCGATCCTATGACTGTGTTAAAGAAGGAGCTGGACACAGCCTCTGCAGCTAAGAGGATCGAGAAAAGCAGGCAGGAATGGGATACTGAAAGTGCAGGATCATATTGAATGGCCTACTCCTGCACCTATTCTCAATGTTTCTAAAATGTGGAAAGCTCCTTCAATTAAGCAACGTTTTAGATTTGATTTCTGACTGTTTGTGAGACTCCTAGAAAGTGCAACGAGTTTCATGACTGGAGTAATGGGTCACGAGAATGTTTGTTTGTTTTGGTAGAGCAAGCGGAGTGATTGAAGAGATTGGATTAGGAGCTGTGATTATGTAAATTGGGCGTGCTCTCGGTCGTAAAGAGGTTGAAAGATGATGATTTTTTTTTAGGATTCCAAAGGTATTGCCAGCCCTGACGAGCTGTTTCATTTTTGTCGGGAATCAGCACAGAGCGCAGGTCACGTATCGAAGGGGGTAAATTGGAAACTGATTTACGGAAATAATACTTCATAAAAAATACTGTGGAACAGACTCACCAGGGAGAGGCTGGGTACAACCAGTATCGATGCACATAAGTGCAAATTGGAGAGATTTTTTTTCAGGGTTGCAATATATAACTAATTTGAAGTGTGAGGATACTGTTTGGATGAACTGAGGTCTTAAGTTTCTCAAACACAGACCTTTTCTTTGCCTCATACCTGGCTCTGTAAAGTCAAGATAGATTGCAAATATTAGTCAACAACTCCATTATTATTGCATCAGGAAGAATGCCTGAATCTGTACTCGATGGAGCTCAGAAGGGTGGGGGGAACTCATTGAAACTTAGAGAATATTGAAAGGCAAGAATGAAGTGGACATGGGCAAGATGTTACCCTCAGTAGGAGAGACTGGGATCCGAGTACACAGCCTCAGAACAAAGGGACAACCCTTTAGAGATGAGGAGGAGTTTCTTCAGCCAGAGTGAATCTGTGGAACTCATTGCCACAGAAAGCAATAGAGGCCAGGTCATTGAATGTACTTAAGATGGAGATAGGTTCTTGGTAAGGGGATCAAAGGTTGTGGGGAAAAGGCAGGAGAATGGTGTTGAGAAATGTATCAGCCATGGTTAAATGATGGAGCAGACTAGATGGGCTGAATGGCCTGATTCTGCTCCTACATCTCATGGCCTTGTGGACAGTGCCAGCGAGGTAGGAGGTGATCCAGGTGGACCTTGGCTTTTTTTCAATAGCGCTGTTGCTGTTTTTCTTTCTATCGTGGCAGCTGGCCACCGCTTTGTCAAAAATGCTATTTTATGTCTTTTTTTTTGTTTGTCCGCTGAAAAAAAAAAAGAAGCTTTCTTTCCCAAAAAAAATCACACGTGAACTAATGAGCAGTATTAAAGGCATTAGCCAAGATCGGCAGGATTGAGGCAAGAGATTTATTTACCTGAATAAGATGGTGCGGTGTTTTGGCATCTGAGCGTTTAACAGTCAGTCTTTATATTTTGTTTAATCCCCAGGGCAAGGTCAGTGCTGTGAAGTGTTCAAATGTTTCGTGACTTTGTGTTGCTTTTGAGTGGACTGGCTGGGTCAGTGAAGTGATTCTGTGAGGGTGATTGGATTTGAAAAGCCTCACATCGCAGCTTGGGGTAGCGGGCAACTCAAAGGCAGCTTCCTTCAACGAAGGAAAGCTTCTGAAAATTTCGGAACTCCTGTGCGTCCCTTCGCAGCCATTCAGAAATTATTATAAAAACGTGGCGGGGTTGGGGGTGGGGGGAAAGGGGCTTGAATTGCATGAAGAGTGCTGTCGCACAGCACCAGGGACCCAGGTTCAATTCCTGGTTTGGGTCACTGTCTGTGCAGAGTCTACACGTTCTCTCCGTGTCTGTATGGGTTTCCTCCGGGGGCTCCGCTTCCTCCCTCGGTCCAAAAGATGTACTGGTTAGGTGCATTGTCGTGCTAAATTCTCCCTCGGTGTACCCGAACAGGCGCTGGAGTGTGCCAGCTAGGGGATTTTCATAGTAACATCATTGCGGTGTTAATGTAAGCCGACTTGAGACTCAAATAGATAAACTTTGAAAGTGTTGCATTCTAGAACAGCATAACTCAGTGATTTAAACATAAATCTCCCCGCTTGCACGATTTATTTTATTTCTTAACCCCAATCTAGTTCTCTGTGCTATATTTGAACAATGCATTGCTGGGTTGGCCAGTGATTTGAATGTGCTGATTTTTATCAGCCAGATTAGAATGTCTTTTGGGCTGTAACTTGTGGCGTCCTGCGGAATTATTCTGGATAATCGGGAGTTGTTAAATGTTGATTTCTTTGTGATCACTGAATCAAAAATCTTGAGCTAAACAATGATGTTTTATTTATTTAGATTGAAGAAGAAGAAAAAGAGCAACTTGCAAAGAATCTCGCTGACTCTGGTGGATACAGCCTAGTTAAAGTAAACGAATGGTTGTTTTACAAGGTGAGATCAGAATTGATTTAAGTAACTGCGTGAGACCTGCAATTTTAATTGTATTTTTTTTCACTAATCTTCATATTACATTTAGAGGCAGGTTTGTACAAATGTATGAACTTTCAGGCACAGGAAGTGTTTAAAATATTTAAAAGGGATTAAATTGAATCGTCATTTTTGTTGACTGCACTCTGTTTAGTTGCACAGAATGCCATTTTTATTCATTTGATTTATTATTGCCGCATGTATTGGTATGTAATGAAAAGTATTGTTTCTTGCACGTTATACAAACAAAGCATACTGTTCATAGAGTGCATGGGGAGAAGGAAAGGAGAGGATGCACATGTAGTGTTACAGTCATGAAGGGGTAGAGAAAGAGCAACTTAATGCAAGGTACGGTCCATTCAAAAGTCTGACGGCAGCAGGGAAGAAGCTGATCTTGAGTCATGTCTTGGGACATGTCTTCAGACTTTGGTATCTTTTTCCTGCTGGAAGAGAGAACGTCTGGGGTCCTTGATTATGCAGGCTGCTTTTCCACGGCAGCGGGAAGTATGCACAGAGTCAATGGATGGGAGGCTGGTTTGAGTGATGGACTGGGCTTCTCTTTGTAGTTTATTGTGGTCTTGGGCAGAGCAGGAGCCCATACCAAGCTGTGATACAACCAGAAAGAATACTTTCTGTTGGGACTTTAACCGCAGATCTTATGTTGCTGCTCAATTGATGTAAACTTTAAATCTGTGGCTCACTCTGACATCTTGAGCCAGCCCATGAAGATTCGTTTTAACGTTGGGATTAGTTAGTAGGCATCAGAATCTTGAGGTGCAGAGTTGCCCAGCAGCTGCTGTTATTGGCAGTCCCTGGCCACAGAATAGAAAGTCGGGCCAACCAGCAATGGGCAGACCATCTCCTGGTGCTGTGCCAATGCCCAACCGCACTTGGAGAATGAGAGAAGAACTGATCAACCCAGCCAAACCAGCAGCAACTCAAAGATGAGAAGAGTTTGTTGCCCATTTGCCAAAGATCCTGAGACAGCATCTTTCACACCTATGACCGCTTCCATCTAGAAGGGCAAGGGCAGCAGATGCATTGAGGAACATCAGCACCTGCAAGTTCCTGTCTGAGCCACTCACCATCCTGACTTGGAAATATGTCGCCGCTTCTTTGAAGTCGCTGGGTCAAAATCCTGGAATTCCCTCCCTAACAGCAACCTACCATCACGCGGACTGCAACGATTCAAGAAGGCAACTCACCACCACCTTCTCACGGGCAACACTGGCCAGCCAGTGAAGTCCATGTCCCACAAATGATTTAAAAAAAAATTTTTCGGTAGTTTTGGAGTCACTTTTGCTTTGACAGGTCATCTGAATGACACAGCACCATGGCTGGTTCCTCCATGCCCCACTCCTGTTTTCTCCTTCGATTTGTGACTACTGTGCATTTCATCGATGCAAGCAAAGGCTAGGGGAAGAGAAGCCAACAAGCTGATCCTTTCTTTTTTATGTCAGTCTTGAATGACTGCAACCTTACTGAACAAAATGGGCCAAGTACAGCAAACTCCCTCAAAGCAGTGCAGCCGAATATGTAGGAGAATGAGAGGAGAGGGAAACGTTTTCCAGTCCGGGGGCGATTGAGGTCTGGAACTCTGCCTGAAATGGTGACGGAGGCAGAAAGCCTGATCTCCTTTTAAAAGGGCGTGCACTGGCTTCGATTCCCAGCTTGGGTCGCTGTCTTGTGTGGAGTCCACACATTCTCCCCATGTCTGCGTGGGTTTCCTTCGGGTGCTCCAGTTTCCTTCCACAGTCTGAAAGATGTGCTGGTTCAGTGGATTGACCATGCTAAATTGCCCCTTCGTGTAAGGGGGACGTGCAGGGTAAATGTGTGGAGTTACGGGGTTAGGAGTGGGGTGGTCTTGAATGCAGGCCGAATGGTCTCCTCCTGCACTGTAGGGATTCTATGAAGGGCTGTAACCTGCTGGGGTACCTACCAACTGCTGGGAAGTTAGATTAGGCTGGAGACAGAGTGTGGGATTTGCTCATTGTATCTGCGCCAGTCCAGAGCAATGGGCAGAGTGGCCTCTTCTTTTGGCCGTAAACCTCTTCTGACTTCTCCTCCTTTTGTATCCCTCCGTGGCTGAAGTTCACCTGCTGGCCCTGGATGATATTTGTCTTCAGCGTGGTCTGGTGAATCTGTGCCCAGGAGCTGTGACTGAGCAGAGCCCCAGGTTCTTCGTAACATCAGAAAGCAATTCATTCGAAAGTATCTGTCATGGTCAAAGCATGTTCTTTTTTTTTAACTCCCCAATTATTAATACAGACTACTTGACGAGAAGGATAATTAAGGGTACAGCGAGAACAGTGAATTGCAATCAGCTCAGTAATGAGGCCACAGATTCTAATAGTCTGCAGACACACAATGAGATGGCCATATTTAGTTCTCTCTCCATTATGAATATGGATATGAACCATGCATTTAACAATCCTGTAGTTCATTATAACATTGCCTATCATGGGCCCCATATGTCCTCTTGCCACAGTCAGAAGTATTTTTTTTACTGCCAGATTTTAGATCTCTCCTAAGTTGGTATTCCTGCTCATTTTCTGGACTGCGATACTCTTTTAACAATGTTTGCTGTTTATATGGTTTTGGTGGGTGCACTAGGATTCTATTTCTCCCTGGATTTGAATAAGACTTTTTTGTTTAGTTAGCACTGTCACCTGTCTTGTTGACCACGGTTGCTTCAAATCTGGAGCTCCTTTCTTCAAGGCAGTCGCGTTTGTTCACAGAATCACACAGCACAGAGAGGGAGGTCACTTGGCTCAATGTGCATGAGCTTGTGAAGAGTTATCATTTTGCCCAGCTCCCCCTGTTCTTTCTCACAAATTCCTTTTCCTCCAAGTATTTAGATGGGTGGCACAGTGATTAGCACTGCTGCCTCACGGCGCCAGGGGCACAGATTCAATTTTCGGCTCGGATGGACCACTGTCTGCAGAGTCTGCGTGTTCTCCCCATGTCTGTGTGGGTTTCCGGTTCCCTTCCGCAGTCTGAAAGACATATTGTTTAGACACATAGGGAGAATGTGCAGACTCCGCACAGACGGTGACCAAAGCCGGGAATTGAACCTGGGTCCCTGGTGCTGTGGTGCTAACCACAGTGCCACCGTGCTGTCAGGAGGGAGGGCTTTTAAATGCTTTTGGGGAGGGTTTCTGTCTGTCTTCCACTTGAGTCGAATATCACGTTCAGTTACCATTCCAAAGATGATCACCAGGCCTGATTGACTAACTATTGTTTTTTTCATTCATCACTCAATCTTATATGGACTTATCATTTGGCCCTGAAGTTATAGTTTGAAGAGAGAGAATTTATTATCCTTGCAGGGAGTTCAGCAAAGATTCATCTGGGTGACGTCCAAACTCCAGGAGAAAACTGAATTAGGAGAATGGGTTGCACGAACATGCATTGTATTACCTTGACTATAGGAGGTTAAGGGGGTGATCTAATGGATTAACGTGATTGGAAGTGCTGGTCTACCAAAACGAAAGTAACTATTTCCCCCGGTTGGGGGAGCGAGGGCGTTGAAACTGAGGGGGAAGACTATCTTCAAATTTGGGCTAGGCAGCTGGGTCAAATCCGAAAGTATCAGGATAGTGTTCACGTGGTTTTCTGTGTTCCAAGGCTTTAGTTCATTTAATTTAGTTCATTTTTCGAGAATATCCTAGTGCTTCACGTCGTTAGTGTACGCTTGACCTGGACCATTTGATGGGCAACACGACAGCTCAGTGACTATCGCTGTGCTGTGCAGATACATGGATTTGGGCCTGTGTCTGTGGGAGTTTGCGCATTCTCCCCGTGCTTGCGTGGGTTTTCTCCGGGTGCTCCGGTTTCCTCCCACATCCCAAAGATGTGCTCTTAGGCTAATTGGCAAAACAAATTCTCCCTAAATTGTCTCAAATTTGGTTTTTAATCCATAGGTCTATAAACATGGACAGGGATCACGGGTAGAGGTGGGAACATCGGGGTGGTGGCATGGGCTCGTTGGGCCGAAGGGCCTGTTTCCCGTGCTGTGGGTTGTTCTTTGTTCCGACATTAACGCTGCAATGAAGTTGCTGTGAAAACCCCCTAGTCGCCACACTCTGGCGCCTGAGGGAGAATTTAGCATGGCCAGTATATCCAACCAGCATGTCTTTCCGAATGGAGCAGCCGGAGGAAATCCACGCAGACACAGGGAGAAAGTGCAAATTCTGCACAGATAGTGACCCAGGGTCACTATCTGTGCGGAATTGAACCCAGGTTCCTGTGAATAATGGATTAAGTGAAATTGTGGAAAGAGATCGATAGACCTTTATGAATATCATAGGATCGTGATCAGGGACAGATCAACCATGATCTAACTGAATGTTAGAACAGACTCGAAGGGTTGAATGACCACCCCTGATCATTATATTCCTCTGCTGTCCTATGTTAAAGGCAATGCAGTGGTTAGCACTGTTGCGGGACCTGGGACCCAGGTTCAATTCCCAGCTTGGGTCACTGTCTGTGTGGAATCTGTGTATTCTCCCTGCGTTTGTGTGGATTTCCTCCCACAGTTTGAAAGGAGTGCTGGTTCGGTTCATTGCCCATGCTAGGTTCCCTCAATGTACCCGAACAAATGCCGGGGTGTGGCGACTAAGGGAATTTCACAGTAACGTCATTTGCAGTGTTAATGTAAGCTTTTTGTGACTAATGAAACATTTTATGTTCCGTGCACTGCAGTGTTCCAAAACTTACAACAGAGAAAAGTAGTTGGCTCTTGTCATTATTGATAAAGCAAGAATAAATTGGGAATGAGACATTTGGCCATCCATTTGCCGTTCTGGTTTGTCTCCAATTGACTGCAGGATCAACCTGTTCAAAGCATTTCCCTCGAAGGAATACCGCTTGTGACATGAAGCATGTTTGCACACATCTCTGTCTGTGTAACGAGCAGCTTTCCCCTAGTGTGGGACCTTCGTGCCCATGGAATAATGCTCCAGTTATTGCACCCTGAAGCTTATTATAACCAATACTGCGAGACATCCGCTGCTATGGGAATGCAACCATTGTGGATAGAGATGAGGCCCGGATATTGGCTATTCAAAATTGGTAATTTTCAATGTGCTTGAAGTAATTTGAAATCCAAACTTAATCAGATCGATTTGCCGTCCTTGTTTCTGGAAGGAGACGGTTACCTTCCGAAATCCCTTGCACCCTCCCCTGGAGTCCAGGCCAGCACTTACTTGTTGACAAAAGATGCACTAATGTTTGTATTTTTACAGTTATTACAACTTATCGCAGCGAATCTAAGCAGCTGCTTTTGAATTGAGATGGCAAATAGAATTTGATTTTCTGTGAGATATGAGGTTCGCTGCTTAGTCAAGGCTACTTAAGGTATGCAGTCAGGATTTTGAGTGATTGCTCTTGTTTCAAGAGGCCCATCGCTCGTGATGCAGATGTTTGAGAACCATAGAGTTTGCTCAGATTCAGCGTTCAGTCTAATTTTATGGTTATTGAATATGAACCGTTTTGTGCAGTTTACTTTTGCAGATCTTTCACTTGTCTCTTTGTCTCTGTTAGGTCTGCTTTACTGAGGTTCTTGAGCTGGTGCGCGCTCGCAAGGTCTACGTTAAAGATGGTTTTGCGTACATACCTCACCCGGATATCGTGATTACGGTCCTGAATGAATTCCGACAGCGGCTCTCCAAGTCTTTGGCAGTAAGTTTCTCTCTCTTGTTTTTGTTTTTTTTTTGCTTCCTGTGTCGGTGGCCCTGTTCGATGAGGCAAAAGTCCAAAAGGATTTCCGCACACTTTCAGCTTCTGATATAAATATGCCATTGTTGAAGTGAGGAAAAACGTTGGTGCGCTCGGATTGTTGAGAAAGGATGTGTATCGTGGGAGTGGCGCAGTGGTGAGCACTGTTGCTTCACGGTGCCGGGGATCTGGATTCAATTCCGGCCTTGGGTGACTGTGCTGAGTTTGCACGTTCTCCCCGTGTCTGTGTGGGTTTCCTCAGGGTGCTCCGGTTTCCTCCCACAGTCCAAAGGTGTGTGGATTGGCCGTGCTAAACCTTGATAAGCCGGGCAGACTCTGACTAGACAGTGACCCAAGCCAGGAATTGAACTTGGGTCCCTGGAGCTGTGAGGCAGCAGTGCTAACCACCGTGCCACCCCGTGAAACCTAAATACTTCATAGTTGAACAAATGCTGGGTTAATGGTTTGCCAGTGCTTTCAACCAAGTATTGCCAACTGTTGTCCTGTGAGTGTACTTGCACTTGGTATTGATAATCTGTCACTTAAGGAAGTAAACGGTCTCTAATTTGCAGGCTCCCTCACCGGTGTGTCTGGTTTGGTTGGGGTGCATCTCAAAAGTTGTACTGGGGTATCTCAGAAATTTCTATGTAATTGCCCAGAAGTGCTGGCTTTCTCTGGGCCATCACCTTGAGCTGGGAACCATCTGAAAATGTGATTTTAGACTAATAGTGACTCTGGAGAAAAAAAAAAGAGAATTAAAACTGACCCCTCATGGGATTCTCATCACTCCACCCCCCACCCTTACCCAGCCAAACTCTCATCCCTAACCCAACCCCCCGATTTGTCTGACCTCCCCCCACCTGGTCCAACACTCCACCCCTATCAGCTCCGTTCTACAGCCTCAGCCCTCTTTATCGACCCCCCCCCCCCCCCCACTCACCTCTGATTTTCCCATCCCCCACAAACAAACCCCCTCAAATACTATCCACTTGCCTTAGTCACTTACCTGCTCCCTAGCCTGTTGTTTTCAATGGGACAGTTAAACTAAGCTTCACCCCAGCATCTAGAGCAGGCAAAAAAGGGGCTGTTGTCCTTCTCTCCAACTCTGTTAGACTTTGACCCTGGGCCTGAGGGCAGGCGGTGCTGCCTGGATCGCGCATGGCCTGTGTTGGGAAGATTGGGAAACTTGGCACAGATTAGTGGGTACAGCGCAGCAAAAGCTCGCTGAATGTCACTGCGCGGAAGTTAGAACAACAAAGAACAAAGAGCAACACAGCACGGGAAACAGGCCCTTCGGCCCAACGAGCCCGCGCCACCGTCCTAATGACATATCCTTGTCTTGGGGCTATGCCTATTGTTGAAGATTCCCATATAGGGACCAATATAGGGACAATTTGTTACCCAATCAGCCTAAGAGCCCAAATCCATGTGTCAGCGCAGCAACAGCGATAGTCTCTGAGCTGTCATGTTGCCCATCAGATGGTCCAGTTTAAGCATACACTGACGACGTGAAGCACTAGGCAACTCCTGAAGCAACATCCAAGAGCAGCTCTCGCGCGACATGCCGCATGCATGCCCCTTGTTGGTCAACAAGGTGGACTGAATTTCCTGCGGAAACAAATAAGACTTAATAAGTTACTGTTTGACTGCAGGTCCAATGCTTGGTCATAGAATCCCTACAATGCAGACAAAGGCTATTCAGCCCATTGAGTCTGCACTGACCACAATCCCACCCAGGCCCTATTCCCTTAACCCTGTGCATTTACCCTAGCAAGTCACCCTGACATTGGCCTGGCTATATTGCCTCTTAATCAGCCTAACCCACATATCTTTGGAGTGTGAGAGGAAACAGGAGCACCCGGAGGAAACCCACACAGACACGGGGAGAACCTGAAATGGTTACAATGGCCTACCTTTTGCCAATCTTGATTTAGGGTGGGGCTGGTAGTGGGAATGTTTGTGAATTATTGATATATTATAAACTGCTGAAAGAATTATTGTCCAACCATCCGTTATAATAATGAGGCTTTGGAACCGAGGTGATACTCAAAGCACAACTGACCTGGTCATGGCAGAGCATTCATTTGAGGATTGTGATTAATCCTTAGACAATACTATCTTATAGAAACTGCCTTTGTCTTGTGAGCTGCTGTGGGTGTTGAGTCCATATTGTAGATTGTTATCCAGATTGAGAAGGCTTCTTTGGCCCTGGTTTCAATGCGATGCCCTTTTACAAATCTACAATGCTGCATTCAGATGGATTCGCTGTTACCCAGTCAACTAACAAGAGCCTGGCTTGTTATCACCTTTCGGATGTTTTGCTAAATGGACGGTGCTATTTATGTTGACGATTCATGTGTCAGGGGTCAGTTATCTCAGTCGGCTGGACGACTGGTTCGTGCTGTAGGGCAATGCCAACAACATGGGTTCAGTACAATGGTGGCACAGTGGTTAGCACTGCTGCCTCACAGCATCAGGGACCTGGGTTCGAATCCCGGCTCGGGTCACTGTCTGTGCGGAGCCTGCACGTTCTCCCAATTTCGGCGTGAGTTTCCTCCCCCAGTCCAAAAGATGTGTGGCTTAGATGCATTGGCCATGCTCAATTCCCCCTCAGTGTGTCTGAACAAGCACCGGAATGTACCGACTAGGGGATTTTTAGAGTAACTCCATTGCAGTGTCAATGTAAGCCTACTTGTGACACTAATAAATAAACTATAAAACTTCAAAATTTAACGTGCGTGGTGTTAAGGAGATAGGGCAGTAAGCTCCTTCTCAAAAAGGGGGAGACCAGCCTGGACTCAGCTGGGACTTTCGAGGTCAAACTGTGGCCTTGTATTTCCCTTGTATGGAATCATAGAATCCCTGTAGTGCACAAGGAGGCCGTTCAGCCCATCGAATCTGTACCGATCACAATCTCACTCAGGCTCTAATCCCGGAATCCGCATATTTTACCCTGCTAATCCCCCTGACGTTTGGTTCAATTTAGCCCGGCCAATCGACCTAACCCACGCAGACACGGGGAGAACATGTAGACTCCACCCAGCCAATGGGATTCAAACCCGTGTCCCTGGCACTTGTGAGGCACCGGTGCTGCCCCCACTTGCTTACCATTTGGTGTAACTGCCTCTGAATAGGTGTAGGAAGTGTTGCTCTTCCAACTCGGAGTTGTACCAAATTCCCACGGAAACAGAACAGTGGATTAGTATTCCATCTGGATGTGTTCAGCCCGTTCGGTGGAGGAGCATCGAATTGATTTAAAAATAATTGGACGTTAGGCTGCATGTAAAATGGAGAGGTGGTTTATTGGATTTAGCAGTGTTAAGTTTATCTGCCGGCAAATGGCCGAGATCGGTGCAGTTAACACATTGGCTCAAGTACTTCTGTTGACAGATCTGTGCAAACGTGACTAAAGTTAGCTTAGAGGTTGCCGCAGGCGACGTCTGAGGGCTTTGTCTCGTGATGTCTCTCCCTGACCGGAATGGAGTTGGTTGGTTAACTCCCCCATCACTCATGCCTGCTGCAAGTGACTGGGACTGATTTATGTGCGGGTAGCTTGTGTTACGCAGCTGTCTTTCACTCTGTTTTGCGGGAAAGCCACCCTGCTTTGTCGGGAGAAGTTGCTGTCACGCTTGTGTTCTGTTTGCTGAAGCTCAGAGAGAGGCTTTTTAAATGATTTTGCTAAGCGAAGGGACTTTTTTCAGCACGGAGAACCATTTGATGTGAATACTGTTGTAAGTCTCCCCTTCAATTTGTAGCGGATTCTGGCAGTTGATACACTTGAGATCAGCTTGTAGCCATATCATAGAAATTATAGAATCTCTACAGTGCAGAAGGAGGCCATTCAGCCCATCAAGTCTGCACCAACCAGCATCCAACCCAGTTTCAATCCCCATGGCCCCAATTATTTACTCTAGCTGGTTCTCTTGGCACTAAGGGTCAATTTAGCATGACCAGTGCACCTAACTGGCATGTCTCTTGGACTATGGGAGGAAGCCAGAGCATCCGAAGGAAACCCATGCAGAACATGGGGAGAATGTGCAGACTCCAGACAGACAGTGACTGAAGCCAGGAATCGAACGCAGGCCCCTGGCATTGTGAGGCAGCAGTGCTAACTGTTGTGCCATTGCACCGTACTGCTGCATTTAAGGGAAAGGTAGACAAGCACATGAGGGAGAAACAGGTCCGGTACAGACAAGAAGGGCCAAAAGGCCTGTTTCTGAGTTGTAATTTTCTACGGTTCTAAACTAAACTGTACATACTCGTGTGGAGTTTTTAAGACTAAATATTTAAAATCGGAGGGGGGGCGTGGGAGCAACTTTTAAAGGAGTAATTTTTTGAAGGATAGGAAGATCTGTGTCTGTTTTTGGGAGGTGACTGTTTTAGTGGTCGCTGACCAAGGTTCTGATGGACCTGCTGACCCATTTTTGATGTTTAAATGAGAAAAAAGTAATTGCTTTAAAAGCCTCAATGGACCGTTTCCTTCAATCTTGCTGCCAAAACCAGCATACGGATGTGGAAAGTTAAGGATTTTCAGGCTGAAAGCTCAGAGGGTGACTTTTACACGAAATGGATTTATACTCGATTGTGTTTGGCGGAAAAGTGTGGTGGGAGATTGGTGTGCAGCACAGATGCCAGCATGGAGCAGTAGGGCTGAGTGTCTCTTTTCTGTGCTGCACACTGCACGTAACTGTTGTTCCTGTTTCTTACACAGACAAACCCAGCCAGCAGATGTGTTTGCGTTGATGTTGTTTCCTTTTTCAAGTGAGAATTAAAATTTGCCTTCTTCTCGTGTGAATAGTAATTGTGCTTGGAGAATAGATGTACAGTGGCTGGTGGCACGGTGGTTAGCATTGCAGACTCAAAGCATCAGGGACCTGGGTTCAATTCCCACCTTGGGTCACTGTCCATGTGGAGTTTGTGCGTTCTCTCCGTGTCTGCGTGGGTTCCCTCGGGTGCTCCGGTTTCCACACGTACCCCAAAGACGTGCCGGTTAGGTGAATTTGCCAATGTTCAATTGTCTCTTAACGTCAGTGGGACGAGCACTGTAAATACGTAGAGCTACAGGGATAAGACGTGTCTGTGATTGTTGTTGGTGCAGGCTGAATGGGCCAAATGGCCTCTTTGTGCACTGTAGTGATTCTATGATTATTATTTAAAGGCAAATTATTATTATTTAAAATCAAAATGTATACCAGGTGTATAGTTCCATATGAAAGTTACTGGGATTTTACTGAGATTTGTTTTTGCTGCTATAGGGTCCTTTGACTACTGAAGTCTAAAAGTGCCTACTTGTTTTCACTGTGGGCAATAAGAAAAGGTGTGGTATTATCATTAATCCAAAAACTCAGCTGATGTTCTGGGGATCCGCATTTGAATCCTGCCACAGCAGATGGTGGAATTTGAATTCAATTAAAAAAAAATCTGGAATTAAGAATCTACTGATGACCACGAAACCATTGTCGTAAAAACCTACCTGGTTCGGTAATGTCCTTTAGGGTCGGAAATCTGCTGTCTTTGCCTAGTCTGGCCTACATGTGACAGTGTGGTTGACTTTCAATTGCCCTTGGTCAACTGGGGATGGGCAATAAATGCTGGCCAGCCAGTGACACCCATGTCCCATGAATGAATTTAAAAAAAAAAGAATCCAGAATTATTTTTCAAGCCGTTTTGTTCCCTCACGGTATGTTGCTGCTAAGGTGATGCAGAGTCAAAGCTATGTCTGTCACTGTCCTCCAGAGCTTATTTTAATGAGGGAAAACTAGGATGGATTTCCCTCATGCCTGAAACAAAAGCTTTGTAGTAAAATCACTGGCTTGAAGTTTTACTTGTAGGGTGAAGTCCTGTCTGGGGCATGAGGTAGTGTCTGTAACTATGCCACTGGAGTGGGTGGGGAAGAGGAGGAGGGAAAGGGGGCATACATCTAGAGATGCAAGAGGCTCATTAGGATTTCTGAAATCTGTTGTCCAGGTAAAGATGTAGGGAGAGATGAGAGGCATTACCGTACTTGCTTCTGTGTTAGTATATCAGTGTTTGGACCAGAGTTGCCTTTGATTTGAGAAGAGTTGTGTCAAAATCATGGACTTGTAATATTGTGTTAGTCTTTTTTTCTGGGGTGGGTGGGTGTGGGGGGGGTGTTTAACCGTGCAATTATATTTTCATTGATGGATCGCTGCGGTGACACAGACCAGAATCCATACACATCACTGCTTATTGCTGGGGAAACCATTGGCAAGTGGCTGTTGCTAGGAGACAGCAGAACACTGAGACAGCAGTAAATTCTTCGATGTGTAAATTCAGTTTTATGATGGAACTGGTTTGGTTAAAGGAGGGGGGGGGGGGGGGGGAGGTGGGTTGCGGAGAGAGAAAGAGGGGGAAAAAAAATTCTTTTGTTCCCGCGGAGAAAGATGTGTTGTCTCTGCATTGTATAATTTGCACAGCGAAGCTGAGGGACTACTTGGGGACTCTGTGGCAGAATGATTAAGTGTGCATGGAGTAATTTCGCCCAGACTTCCTGCTTCTTCTGTGTCACTTTATTTGCAAAGGAGCTGTAACCTCTGGTGAATGGATTTTAAACACCATCCTGCATTTGTCAAAAAAAAATTGATTTCTAACGAGCGCATTAAGTTTTCTCGACTGAATTCTGTTTACTCTTGATTAACTGTAAATAGCCGGGGCTAACTTGCAAAGTGCAGCAATTAGAAGTTGTTTTGCTGCATTCTGTTGGAGGTTTCGTACCTCAAATGAGCACCTTGAAGCTGCGATGGCATTAATTTTCTGACCAGTGCGCAGGAGAGAGGGGTCCCCACACACTGACTCTCTCGATGGAGATAAATTGTGACTGGTCTGTCTTTTGATTGACTCCTGGCGCAGTGCGACCAGCACATTAAAAGCAAGTGGCACGTGCCGTATCGTTTAATGATGTGATGTGTTGAACGTGTCCACGGTTAGCGGCGCAGCCTGCGCCGAGCCGTACCCGTGATTTTGGGCGGGTTCGGCGCCAACGTGACTGCAGTCACGTTGTAGGCCTCGCTCGCTGAGGTGTTCACGGCTTCTGCGCGATGACTCGGTTTCTCGCGATGCTAAAGCAGTTCTTCACAACACGGTGCAGGGAGGAGGGAGGGAACACGAGTTTCTCTGATGCAGAAAAGTAGCCTGAAGACGGAAGATGTTGGAAACGCACAGCAGATCAGGCAGCGTTTGAAGGGAGGGGAAAGAACGAGTGTAACATTTCAGCCCGCGACTTTTCATTGGAGATGTGCTTGTTTCTGGGTCACTCCAAACGGCATGAGGATGATCCCTGCACCCCTGTCCCCCATCCAGCAATGACTCCCTCCCTCCCCTGAAGTGAGTGATATTCCGCGATGGGATTGTCCAAGGCCACACCTTATTTAGGCCACGCTCCTTGTCAATGCCACACTGATACCTTGGCAGTGCCAGTCTAGCAGTGCAGTCTACCCAGCCACGCACAGACCATCCAATGACCCCATAGAACTGCGATGAAGAGGGGTTTCTTCAGCCAGAGGATGTGAATCTGTGGAATTCATTGCCACGGAAGGCTGTGGAGCCAGGTCATTGAGTGTGTTTAAGGCAGAGACAGATTCTTGATTGGTAAAGGGGTCAAAAGTGACAGGGGAAAAGATGGAGAATGGGGGTGAGAAAGTTATCAGCTGAGATTGAATGGCTGAGTAGACTTGATGGGCCAAATGGCCTAATTCTGCCCCTGTGTCTTACGGCTGACTACTTGGACAACATCTTCAAACCTATGACCTCTGCCATCTAGAAGGGCAAGGCCAGTGAATATATGAAAACTCTATTGCCTGCAATTACTCCTCCAAGCCATATCCTCCCTGGCTTGGAACTGTGTTACCGCTGGGTCAAAATCCTGGAAGAGAGTACCTACGTTACGTGGAATACAAGAATTCAAGGAAGAAGCTCAATAACACCTTCTCCAGAGAAATTAGAGGTGCCCAGCAGATACTGTCAATCCAATGGCACCTACTTCCCATGAAAGAATTGAAAAATTACATGGACATGATATGTATGAAAATATGCAAGGTGGGGTTCTTCATTTTCTTGAGAAAACGCAAATGTAGAAGATTTAATCAAGTATTTTTAAAATGTCATGGTTAGAAGAGCAATTAAATATTTTCAACACAGGATCATAGAACCCCTACAGTGCAGGAGGTGACCATTTGACCCATCGAGCCTGCACTGACCATAATCCCATCCAGGCTCTATTCCATTAACCCCACATATTGACTCTGCTAATCCTCCTGACACTAGGGTTAATTTAGCATGGCCAATCCACCTAACCTCCAGATCTTTGGACTGTGGGAGGAAACCGGAGCACCCGGAGGAATCCCATGCAGACATGAGGAGAATGTGCAAACTCCACACAGACAGTGACTCGAGGCTGGAATTGAACCCGGATCTCCCTCACAGAGGGCAGCAGTGCTAACAATGTGCCATACAGTGCCACACAGTGCCAACATATGAAGCCATGTAACATCGGCTTAGCATAAAGGCCAAGCAGTTGCAGAAGTTATGGGGATGTACTTTCTGAGCTCTCACCTCAAAGAATGGAAGTAAAATTCCAGACTGTTTTAACTTCGTGACTTGGATTGTGTTCTGGATGCTTCAGATCTCTGCAGTGTCACAGATATGTAAAATGCCTGTTTGGAAATACGCTTGGATGGTTACAAGTGTGCAGCACTGCTAACTAATTGCTGCAAATATCTTTAAGCTGTCATTCTGGTTTGGAAAGGTGTGGACCGGATTTTCTTTGCAAGAAATAGATTTGCACTGGGTGCCCTGATTTAACAAAGTGATATAAATGTCAGCAGAAGGTTGATTGGTAACAGTAGCCTTCTGGAAATAATGAACTAAGCCATTATTTTTTAAAAGTTGAGCGTCTATAACTTTAGGATGATTATTGTTACCTGTTGGATTTCCATGCACAACTGAAGCGAACGGCATAGGATTAATTTTCATGAAGGGGGGCCATTTGACCCATTGTGTTCTCGCTCTTTGAAAGAGCAATCCAATTAATTCCCATGGCGCGCTCTGTCCAAATGAACTACATCCCTGGGACCATGATGTGACAAATCTTTCTTAACTTTGATTTTGTTCCGAGCAGCGATATTGAAGCCTATTCTCTTTCCATGCTGAGCATGGAAAAGTGGGAAGACTGGCATTTAAAAAGAAAGGGAATGTATTTTTCTGGTAAAGGGAATTTGCTTCAAGGGTTGGGTAACAGCTTTTAATCGTCAATGAATGAAACTTTTGCAAATAGCTGTGCACTTTCTTTTAAGTTTATGTGGGGAAAATAGTTCTGGAAAGACGTGGAGGATGTATATTGGACGAGAGTTACCTGCTGGTGGGAAGTGGCATGTTGTTTGTTAGCAGTGGGATTCTCTGGTCCCGTCACTCTCAATGAGAGTTCTCACTGTTATCGCTCCATTCTGGCCATTCCTTTTTATTAGTTACTTTTCCTTAGATTTGATTTATTATTGTCACATGTATTAGTATACAGTGAAAAGTATTGTTTCTTGTGGTTATGGAGACAAAACGCATCGTTCGTAGAGGAGGAAATGAGTGCAGAATATAGTGTTATAGTCGTAGCTGGGTGTAGAGAAAGAACAACTTAATGCAAGGAAGGTCCATTCAAAAGTCTAACAGCAGCAGGGAAGAAGCTGTTCTTGAATCAGTTGGTATGTGACCTCAATTCTGTATCTTTTTCCCAAATAAAGAGAGTGTGTCTGGGATGCATGAGGTCCTTAATTGTACTGGCTGCTTTGCCGTGGGAAGTGTGGACAGAGTCAGTGAATGGGAGGCTGGTTTGCCTGATGGACTGGGCTACATTCACAATCTTTTGTAGTTCCTTGCGGTTTTGGGCAGAGCAGGAGCCACGCTAAGCTGTGATACAACCAGAGAGAGTGCTTTCTGTGGCGCATCTGTAAAAGTTAGTGAGAGTCATAGCTGACATGCCAAATTTCCTTAGGCTTCTGAATAAGTAGAGGCTTTAGTTGGCTTTCTTAATTATAATGTCAGCATGGGGAGGGGAACCAGGACAGATTGTTGGTGATTTGAACACTTGAAGCTCTCGATCCTTTCTAATTTGTTCCCGTTGATGTAGACAGGCATGTTCTCCTTTATGCTTTCTGAAGTAGATGACAACCTCCTTCATTTTGTTGAAATTCGGGGAGAGATTATTGTTGCCGCACGAGTTCACCAGATTCTCTATCTCATTCCTGTACACGCACTTATCATTGTTTGAGATCCAACCCACGATGGTGGTGTCATCGGCAAACTTGAGAATCGACCTGAAGGAGAATTTAGCCACGCAGTTGTAGGTGTATAAGGAGTACGCAGCCATGTGGGGCAATGGTGTTGAGGGTGATCGTGGAGGAGGTGTTATTGCCTTTCCTCACTGATTGTGGTCTGTGAGTTCCGAAGTTCAGAATCCAGCCGCAGAGGGACTCGTCAATTGATGTGTAAAAACAACATTTTATTCGTCTAGCGGTAATGATCTTGTCTGAGGTTTTATAAGATGAATACCATTCTTCTGTTTGCGAGTTATTCTTTCTGGTAAGGGGGTCATGGACACTGAAAGCGCATGTGTTACGCATATTGCTTTGTTTTGAGGAGTGTGGATTATCTCACTGCTGCACAATAGCCATTTCGTTGCTTTGCTTCGGGTGCCGTACTCACATCGAAACATATAAGATGGTTAGAGGTTTAGATAGGGTGGACAGTGATAGCCTTTTTCCTAGGATGGAGAAAGCTAGCACGAGGGGACACAGCTTTAAATTAGGGGGTGATAGTTATAGGATGGATATCAGAGGCAGGTTCTTTACCCAGAGGGTGGTTGGGAGTGGAATGCCCTGCCTGCGGCAGTTGTAGATGCGCCAAATTTGGTGGCGTTTAAGAGGTTAGTTGATAAGTTTATGGAAGAGAAGGGAATGGTTTAGTTTGGAGGGTCATTGCTTTTTTCATAATTGGTCGGCGCAACATTGAAGGCCGAAGGGCCTGTTCTGTGCTGTAATGTTCTATGTTCTACGTGTAAAAACACACGCTGTCCTAATTCTGGATCCCACAATGCACGCACCCTTTGAAACCAGATCCAAAATTCAACACTTCCTACCCTAAGTGGGTTTAGCTCAGTTGGCTGAATGGCTGGTTCGTAATGCACGGCAACACAACAACGTGGGTTCAATTCCCGTACTGGCTGAGGTTATTCAAAAAGGCCCTGCCTTCTCCTCGCCCCCTCATCTGAGGTCTCAAATTAAGTCACCATCAGTCACACAGCCTATCGTCATCTGAGACTGTGGTGACTTTATCTTTCATTTTTGCCCCACCCGCCCGCCCACCACCCCACGAGCCAAAGGAAGGTGCACCCCTTATTATTTAATAGGGTTTTTTTAAGGGAATGAGTCATACCAGGTCTCACAGTCCAGGGGGTTTTACCAGAATGAAGAATGTGGTATTTCAGTTCCAGTGCAGGGGTTGGAGAAGCTGAGATTGTTCTCCCTGGAGGAGGGAAAGCGAAGAGATATGTGATTGACATGTTCAGAGTCATGAAGATTGCTTGCAGTGTAAATAAAGAAAACCTTCCCGCTGGCAGAAAGGTCTGTAAACAGGGGACACAAATTTAAGCAAAGTGGCTTAAAAAAAAAAACCAGAGGTGACATGGAGATGTTTTCTACAAGGAGTTGGAATGCACTGGTAGCAGATTCAAAAATAGTCGGAAAACAAATTGGAAGGGGAATGGGATTAATTGGATAGCTTAAGACAAATTACTGGAATCTGAAATCAAAAGAGGCAATGCTGGAAAATCTCAGATCCGGCAGCATGTATAAGGAGAGAAAAGAGCGGATGTTTCGAGTCAAGATAACCTTTCTCAAAGCTGGTGTCAGAGGGTCATCTGGACTCTCAATATCAGCTCTTTCCTCACAGACGCTGCCAGACCTGCTGGAATTTTCCAGCATTTTCTCTTGTAGTTGGTTATCTACTTGAAAGAGCCAGCATAGGTGCGATGTGCCAAATGGTCTTCTGTGCTGTATCATCTCTTGACAGAACCTTGCACACACCTGACGAAGGAACATCGTTTCCAAAAGCTTCTGGGATTACTATCAGATAAACTGCTTGGACTTAAATCTGGTGCTCTGAGACTTCTTACTGTGTCATCCCTTGACTAACAGGGGACTTTGACAGGACAAACCTGTCCCGTTATTTATTCCGGTATTAACAACCATAAGAAGTCTCTAATTTCAACTGCAGGCGTACCCCGGGACTCCTGGCAATGAAAGATGCATCACAAGCTAGTTTTGTGCCTTCGTATCTGAAATGATGAATCATGCAGTTGAGAACCAGGGCCCAATCTTAGCTCTCTGAGAGGGCTTGTGAATCTTATTTTCTTCTTAAACGGAGTGGTGATAAGTTGGTGCCAAGTGCAGCTACCTTCTGAATGCTTTTGATTAGATTTTGTTGGGCCATAATATATTTTTCCTTTTTGTTTTCCTCCCCTTACCTGATTGACCACTTCCCCAGTACTGCACATCTTTTGCCGAGCTCATGATTAAGGTGTTTTATTGTTCGCTCGTTGCAGGCCCCTGGCTGCCTGTGAAGTACAGCGTTTCCGTGCCGATAACAAATGCACATTTTTCTGCTGCAGCCTGCGATTATTTGTCTCTGGAAACATTACTGGAGGCCCATTTAATTCTGACAGGTTTGAGCTGCGACCGGTTGAATGCTCTTCTCACGTTTTCCAAGATTGTGTTGAAAGTTTACTTATTAGTGTCACAAACAGGCTTGCATTAACGCTGCGATGAAGTTACTGTGAAAATCCCCGAGTCACCACACTGAGGGAGAATTTAGCATGCCCGATGCACCTGACCAATATGGACTGTGGGAGGAAACTGGATTAAACCCGCACAGAGACGGGGAGAACATGCAGACTTCACCGAACATTGTCTAGATCTTGTTGCATATGGTCATGGATTGCTTCAGTATCTGGGGAGTTGCGAATTGTACTGAACATTGTGCAACCATTAGTAACATCCCCACTTCTGACCTGATGGTGGAGACTGTCTTATTCTCTCTCGCTTCCTCCCTTTTCCTTTGATATATTGCATAATTTTTTTTCTCTTCTGTTCTCTCTTCTTTCCCTCAAATTTTTAAAACATTTCTTTTGCGGCTTGTGGGTATTGGTGGCAAGACATGCATTCGTTGCTCACCCCTCATTGCCCTTGAGGAGATCTTGAGGCACATTTGGTGACCAGGTCGACTAAGACAAAAGGACAAATTTAGGCGTCTGTGGCATTACGAGAGAAGCCAGGACTCTTGGCCTTTTTGGTGTGCGGAGATTCGATAACATGTTCTATGTGCAAATTGTTCTAAAGCTGGTCCACTTAAAAATTGATTCGTTGTTACGAAATCGAGATGAGTGTTTCTGAAGGACCAGCTCCAAATTACAAATTCCTTTGGCGCTCTTACGCCAGATAAAACACTGGGAATTTTTTCATGGAGGTTGCTTTAAACCTGCCTCTGAAAGATAGGGGCGGCATAGTGGGTTAACATGGCTGTCTCACAACTCCAGGGGCCCGAGTTCGATTCCTGACTTGGGTCACTGTCTGTGTGGAGTCTGCACATTCTCCCCGTGTCTGCGTGGGTTTTCTCCAGGTGCTCCGGTTTCCTCCCACAGTCCAAAGATGTGTGGGTTCGGTACATTGGCCTTGCTAAATTGACCCTTAGTGTCCCAGGATGCATACGCTAGAGGGATTAGCAGAATAAGTATGTGGAGTTACGGGGATGGGGCCTGGATGGAATTGTTGTTGGTGCAGAATTGATGGGCTGAACCGCCTCTTGCACTGTTGAGTTTCTATGATTTTCGATGTTGTATTTAGAAGATTATGAATAGGGGAAGTTCCAGAGACTGTGATGTGATGAAGAAGTGGGCATTACTGGGATTGCAGTGAGCATGAATCTCCGACAGATGTCCTAAGTGTGGCGCAGTTTGGACGTGAAAGTGAGCAATTCAGTCTTTTGTATGGGGTGAATATCTATTGAAAAATGAAAGTCAAGGGCGTGAAGTAGAATAATAGCTCAGTGCTAAATTGTTAGTCCAGGATGCTTCATGTCATTTCGCCCCCTGCACCTTAATTTCTCTCCTTATGGAGTGGATAATAAGATTTTGCAAATTATCCAGTTACTATCAGTGTGTACCAAACAAAAGGCTGAAATACTTGGACAGCTACAGAACCATAGAAAAGTTAACAGCGCAGAAATCAGCCTGTCGAACCTGTGCCTGCTATAGAGAGAAAACAGTAACTCGCCACTCATTTTAGAACAAAACAGCATGGGAAACAGGCCCTTTGGCCCAATGAGCCCGTGCCGCCACCCCAATGATCCCACCTCTACCCGTGGTCCCTGTCTATGTTTATAGATCTATGGATTAAAAACCAAATTTGAGACAATTTAGGGAGAATTTGTTTTGCCAGTTAGCCTGAGAGCACATCTTTGGGATGTGGGAGGAAACCGGAGCACCCGGAGAAAACCCACGCAAGCACGGAGAGAATGCGCAAACTCCCACAGACACAGGCCCAAATCCATGTATCTGCACAGCACAGCGATAGTCACTGAGCTGTCGTGTTGCCCATCAAATTTTAATCCCATTATCCAGTACCTGGTCCTTGATGTTTTTTTGAAACTTTTTTTAAACTTATATCTCTTGTGTTTCTATGAAACGTGTGCTGTGAGCAGTAGTTGAACACATTTGAGATCCAGTGTAAATTTGACACATTCAGTTGACTGCTTTGAGCAATTAGCTGAAGGACTGAACAGTGGCAGCACAGTGGCACAATGGTTAGCACTGCTGCGTCACAGCACAGAGATCCAGGTTCGATTCCCAACTTGGGTCATCATCTGTGCAGAGTTTCACATTCTTCCTGTGTCTGCGTGGGTTTCCTCCCACAGTCTGAAAGATGTGCTGGTTAGATACATTTGCCATGCTAAATTTTGCCTTGGTGTATCCGAACAGATGCCGTAGTGTGGAGACTTGGGGATTTTCACAGTAAAATTTCATTGCAGTGTTAATGTAAGGTTACTTGAGACACCAATAAATGAACTTCAGCCTTACCTTTCTGAATTCGAAGGAGTGGTCATTTGGTTTCTGTTGCACGTTCTAATTTCCATTGCATTATTTTGGAATATTTTGTGAACTTGGCTTAAATCTGAGAAAATGGTGAAGGTATCTTCCTCCCTGCCCTAACCCTTCCAGCTCCATCATTTGAGCAAGAGTGGAGGTGGAGGAAATGTTAAGACAGCGATGGTGTTGGAGGAAGACTTTACACGTGTGAGTGAATGAATGGGCTGAACGAGGCGAATTGGCTCCCTAGGCACGCAGTCAATTTCTAAACATCAGCGTACCACAGGAATTGTCAGCATTGACAAACTGCTAAGGGAGTTTGGTTATGGTCTGTCGGGCAATCCAGGGGTTTGGGAAACTGGCAGGGATTTGGAGTTGCAGCCCAAGATCCACCCTGATGGTGTTGACTGCTGGAGCAGGTTAGGCTGGTGTCCCCACCCTGCCCGTCCCATGGTTTACTCCTGTTTATTGTGTTGCGTTAAAACTATGGAGTCTTTGAGGCTGGAAAAGGCCAATGTAAGTTGGCCTCCTGAGGTGGACAAATGATTACGTGACACAGATAATGAACAAATTAACCACACTTTGGGCATCATGGTGGCACATTTGTCAGCACTGCTGCCTCACAGTGCCCGGGTTTGATTCCTGGCTTCGGTCACTGTGTCTGTGTGGACTCTGCCTGTGCCTGTGTGGGTTTCCTCCCACACAGTCTGAAAGAAAGCTGCTCTGACAAAGGTTAATCCAGACTTGGTTCTACTCTCTCTCCACGGATGCTGTCAGACCTGCTAAGACATTCAGATTCCAGCATCTGCAGTAATTTGCTACTATCAAATTGAACCTGAGTTGCTGGGCACTGTGAGGCAGCAGTGCAAACCACTTATGACTATGTTGCCCACAGTTGAATGACAGAACAATTTCGAAGGGCGAATGGCCTCCTACATTTATATAAGAGTCACTCGCCCTTCATTTCACTAAAGTCCTTTGAGGGCTGTACGTACGAGAGCTGCAATGCAATAGAACATCCTCTGACCTACTTAGCCGTCTGGTATACCCTCCCATCGAGTCCACCTGGTTGGTGAACTCTGCTTTAAATGCCATCATCCAACAAGACCAGTGAGGGTAGTTCCAAGCCTGGTTACAGAGAAAATTCAGATGATTATTGCAAAGACTCAAATGTCTCTTTACACTCTTCACTGTAAATGTGTTTTAGAATTGGCAGCAGGGGCAAATGCATTTCCGTGAGTGATTATGAGGGGATCACCCATTCAAGTTTTAACTAAAAATCAGAGAACTGCCTTTTTTGCAGTAGGTTTGCACTGTGTTATTGAACCATCTAATTATGGCCGTTATTATTAATTTTCTGTCCTAGTGAAAGGAATTCTCCAGACGGCAGATGTCAGTCTTCAGTGAGACGGTTTGAAGAGAAAAGCCTTCTATTTATAATGGTCCACTCTATATTTTAAAATAAGATTTGATCTCAGATTTGCTGAGCAGGGCATTTTATTATTTATTAAAGTGTCACAAGTAGATTTGCATTAATGCTGCAGTGAAGTTACTGTGAAAATCCTCTGGTCACCACACTCTGGTGCCTGTTCGGGTACACTGAGGGAGAATTTAGCATGGTCAGTGCTCCTAACCAGCATGTCTTTGAGACTGTGGGAGGAAGCCAGAGCACCTGGAGGAAATCCATGCAGACATGGGGAGAATGTGCAGACTCCACACAGTGACCCACGTCAGGAATTGAACCTGGCTCCCTGGCACTGTGAGGCAGTTATGCTTGCCACTGTGCTGCCCTCTGTTCATTCCTACTGTGCATTTATGCTGGATTGGTTTAGGATTTGTAGCTGGAAAACTGCCCATCCTGTTAAACATTCTGGTGCTCACTTTGCTGTAATTGAATTTATTTCAGTCCTGTTTAACTCAGTTCCTCAGACATTGCTCACCTGTGGTTACTGTTCACCCTGTGCCAAGCGTTCCGAGTAAAGCTCAAACTAAAATCCTGCAAAGGGAGATGTGCACTGACTTTGTATTCTTTGACCGTAACATGTCAAATGCATTGATGTAATCTTTCCCAGTAAGTGAAGGCATATGTTGGTGGTACAGCTGTCCTTTCAGAGTGCATCTGATCCCAGACGTTAGTAGAAAATGAAATATGTCAGTCTTCATTTAGTTGATATCTCGCATTGTATATCACCAACTCAACTAGATGATACGGTGCAGAATAGAGAGAATGGGATAATGTTAGATTGTGGACTGCTGCAGCAGCACCGATTGGACAAAGTTCCTCTTTTGAACTGAAGTATTTGTGCATCTAGCTTACTTTTCCAGCACTACCTTACTTTGCCTGTATAAGGGTCTTGATGCATGAGGACAATGTTAGCGTGTCTAATTGTGTTTAACATCATGTGGTTCATCAACAAATGTGCTAGTGTTTTGAATTTGCTGATAACTTTACTGCTTAAAGTTGAGCGCGAACAGTAAGCATCCACGTAACTGGTAACCCTAATGAAAGAACAGCCTTGAATGGAGACAGCAATGTTTCAAGTTTACTGGGACACAAGAAGGCTTTATGTTAACGCTGCAATGAAATTGCTGTGAAAATCTCAGAGTCGCCGCACTCCGGCGCCTGTTCGGATACACTGTGGACTGTGCGAGGAAATTAGAGCACCTGGAAAAAACCCACAGAGAAATGAAGAGAACATACAGACTGTGTGGGGGGCCTGGGTGAGTGTGTGGGTTTGTGGCCTGGGTGGGTGTGTGGTCAGTGCAGACTCGATGGACCGAATGGCCACCTTCTAGCACTGTAGGGATTCTGTATCATCAGGGAGTGTGGAGAATTTGGCTGAAACTAGAATGAATATATCAAATAATACTTTTGCAAGTTATTTCAGTAACAACAATTTTCGCAAAGATATCGTATAATGTGTGAGCATTAATAATGAATATTCATTACTTTATTGCTGCTTTGTTTTTGATGACATTTGGGGTTATGTTAGTTTTCATGAAGTGGTTCAGTAGAGCGTGAGAGCTGCTGGTGGGGCCAACATTTGTTGCCCATCACTAATTGCCCTTGAGAAAAACGATGGTGAGTTCACATGGGGTCACACTGGGAAATACTGAGTGAAGCACTGCTGGTATCTCCTTTGCTTGGCTTCGCATGTACATAATCCAGCAAGATCATGTTCTAGCGTTAATATAAACATCATCCTACATTACAGGCGCTAACTGCATCGAATGCTGAAATGCTTGGCCCCTGTGGAGATTTGATACAAATACTTTGCTTCACATTCTTGATGGTCTTGGAAGGTCAACAACAAGCCGATATTTCCACCCGCGTGAATTTTCATAATTCCACCTGGTTGAGACAACCTAAAAACATTTGCATCCTCCAAAAGATCATGAAAGTTATAATTATGTGATTCCTTGTCACACAAGAATTTCAGACCTTGAGCCACTAATTTTCAGACACTTTTTTCAGACCCTACTGACGACCATGAAACCATTGTCAATTGTTGGAAAAATCCACCTCGTTTGCTAATGTCCTTTAGGGAAGGAAATCTGCCCATCCTTACCCGATCTGGCTACATGTGACTCCAGAGCTACAGCAATGTGATTGACTCTGAACTGCCCTCAAGCAAGTAAGTACGGGTAATAATTGCTGGCCAGCCATGAATAAATAAGAACAATATATAGAACATCTGAGTTTGCGAGTTTGCAAGATTGTTTCATTATGTTTGTAAGGAATTTGATTTTTGTTTTTTGGGCTGCTGGCTCATTCATTTTGAGGACAGAACAACTGAACTATAGTTTGCAATAGACCAGGAGATAGTGGGCTAGAAATTAGACTCCTTAACGCCCAGTCTGCTGTCAGCAGGTGTGTCTCTTTGCATTCAAAACACCAGCTGTACAATTCACTTGTGGCTCTGCACAGGCTATACGGAAATAACACCGACAACAGTCCCACCCAGGGCCTGAGTCCCGTAACTCCACGTGTTCACCCTGCTAATCTCCCTGACGCTAAAAGGCAATTTAACATGACCAATCAACCTAATCCACACAGTTCGAGTATGGGAAGAAACCGGAACGCTTGGAGGAAACCCTTGCAGACATGGGGAGAACGTGCAGACTCCACACGGATAGTGACCCGAGGCTGGAATTGAACCCAGGTCCCTGGTGCTGTGAGGCAGCAGTGCTAACCACTGTGCTGCCCAACTTATGTGGGCTTCTGCTGTTCTATCTGCACTAAAAAAAAGTCCGAGGCCAAAGCTCCTCTTGGACCTCCTCGTTTGAGTGCTGACTGTTAGCCCTCTGTGAGTGAAGAATAATATCCAATTTCAAGGGAAGGGGCTCTGTGTCGATGGTCAGAGTTTCAGAGAATGCAGTGAAGCTGGATTAAAGACTAAATTTGTGTTCGTACTTCAGCTCATCAAAGTGAAAAAGTGAGTGGAGAATACCTCGATGAAATTACTGTAATTATTTTAAACAGCAATTACTACCTTGATGGCTGTTTGCTGTTATATGACTTCTGTGATTATGTAATGAGCGTTTTGATGCTCTGTGCAAACTCTGCCTTTATTTGTGCAGTGCCGGATCACAACAAATTGAAGTGTTTAACGGTACCTGCACAGTGCTTCTGAAAATTGCTTTTGATGCACATTTGCGCATGTCACGATGTATAAATACCAGCAAAGGTATTCAGCCCGTTGTTGTCTGAGGGAGGATATTTCGAGAACAGACTCCTGTTTTTATTTGATTTATTATTGTCACATCGAGAATCCTACAGTGCAGAACGAAGCCGTTCGGCCCATCGAGTCTGCCCTACCACCAATCCCATCCCAGGTCCTATTCCCCCCCCCCCCCCCCCCCCCCCCCCCCCCGACACTAAGGGCGTTACCATGGTCAATCCACCTAACCCTCAACCTTTCAGACTATGGGAGAAACCGGGAGCACGTGGAGGGAATCTCACGCAGATGGAAAGGTGCAAACTCCACAGACAGTGACTCCAAGCCATACGCCCATATACAGTGGAAAGTATTTGTTTCTTGGCATGCTATAACAGATAAAACACACCATTCATGGAGTACGTAGGGGAAAAGGAAAGGAGAGAGTGCAGAATGTAGTGTTACAGTCGTATCCAGGGTGTAGAGAAAGATCAACTGAATGTAGGTAGGTCCATTCAAAAGTCTGAGGGCAGCAGGGGAGACGCTGTTCTTGAGTTAGTCGGTACATGTCTTTAGACTTTTGTATCTTTTTCCTGACGAAAGAAGGTGGACAAGAGCATGTCCGGAGTACGTGGCGTCCTTAATTATCTGGCTGCTTTTCTGAGACATCGGGAAGTGTAGACAGAGTCAATGGATGGGAGGCTGCTTTATGTGATGGACTGGGCTTCACTCACAACCTTTTGTGATTTCTTGCGGTCTTGGTCAGAACAGGAATCATACCTAGCTGTGATACAATGGGGAAAAAAGACTAGAGTCGGCATTCCTGCTTTTTGATGATGCTTGTTCTGTAGGGTGGCGGAAGACTGCTTGCCAAAAAAAAAGACTTTCCATGACACGTTTTATCACTTGAGGACTTCTCAAAATGCCTCACAACCATCAATTATCATGTGGCACCTAGTTTGCAATCAGCAAGTTCCCACAGTGGCAGAGTAATAATGAGGTAGAACACCGGTGAATTTGGTGGCGGAGTATTCTATGCGCTTGCAAAATTTTATTTTGCATTGGTGGCTGCAAGTTCATAAAGAATCACAACAGGACCTGGCCCTCTGGGGCAGGTTTTGCTGAGCTGAATTGTAATTTTTCTTTCCTCTTATTCATTCATGGGCACGAGTGTTGCTGGCTGGCCGGCATTTATTGCCCGTCCCTAGTTGCCTGAAGGCAGTAGAGAGTCAACCGCTTCGATAAGCCCAGGTAAGGATAGCAGATTTCCTTCCCTAAAACACATAAGTGAACTACGTTGGGGGAAAAAAATCCACAATCGACAATGGTTTCACGTTTATCAGTAGATTCTTAATTCCAGATATTTTTTCAAATTCTACCGTGGTGGGATTCAAACCAGGATCCCCAGGACATTAGCTGAGTTTCTGGATTAATAGTCCAGCAATAATACCACTGGGCCATCGCCTCCCCAGTATTGCTCACCACTGTCTGGTTCCAGCAGGCAGGTGGGAGAAAAGCCATATATTTAATCCCAGTGACTAAGAGAAACATCAAAGCTTTTGGATGGATTGCGTTACAGTTACGGGGAATCGGCACCACCCAGCGAAATGGACTCGCAGCGAATCAGCAACCACTTTTCCACTGTGTGCCAGTTAGATTCCATCGGCAAGGAAAATACTGCCAAAGATTTTTAGTCTTGAAATAATTGAAGCAGACGAGGAAACGGGTCTCTCTTTAAAAGGAAAGAGTTTGAGCCATCTTTCCTGTGAGCATAAATGGGGAAGTGTGTGTGTCGTGGTGCAGAACAGGTTGCCTGTTGTCCGCCAGCCCGTTTAGTATTGCTAGCATGGACCGGTTTCACGCTCCTGAGTGTTGCATAGGTTTATTATTGCAGTCAGAAAGCTATGCTGATGTTGACATTGCTTTATTACTGCAGTGGCTTTTTTTTTCCTCTCCAACCACGACAGTTCTCAAAATGAACAAAAGAACAACCTCTTGACTCACGGGCATCATGAATTTCCCTGGTGTTTTGATAGCCCAAGGCTTTGGAGGGCTCAGGATGTCAATGATTTATTTACTTTTGATGTGCGATCAATAAATAACACACTACTGAAACTGATCCGAAATGAGAGCACTTTCCTTTCTTCCCCTAAGTTTTACTTCCCACTCTGTTTTGGGTCCCCACTAATCACGTCCCTGCTGACTCTCTCAGCTGACTAAAAGGACAGTTGGATTGTGTGTCATATGCTGGGTCATCAATGTCCAATTTGCTTTTATTGTGTGTTGGGATACACTGAAAAGTATTACTATTTTTGTACTACGCAGACAAAGCATACCATTCGTATGGCACATAGGGGATTAAAACAAGGTGAGGGTGCAGAGTGTAGTGTTACAGTCATAGCGGGGCATAGAGAAAGATCAACTTAATATAAGGTAGGTCCATTCAAAAGTCTGATGGCAGTAAGGAAGAAGCTGTTCTTGAGTCGGTTGGTATGTGATCTCAGACTTTTGTATCTATTTTTCCAACTAACAAAGGTGGAAGAGAGTATGTCCGGAGTGCCTGGGGTCCTTAGTTGTGCTGGATACTTTTTTGAAGTGTAATAGGAAGGGTAGATAGAGTCAATGGATGGGAAGCTGGTTTGAGTGATGGTTGGGGCTATGCACATGACCCTTTGTAGGTTCTTGTGTTCTTGGTCAGAACGTGAGCCATATCAACCTGTGATTCATCTGGGAAAGATGGTTTCTATGGTGCATCTGTTTAAAGAAAAATGACAATTGTAGTGGACATGCTGAGTTTCCTTAGCCTCCTGAGAAAATTGAGGCGTTGGTGGACTTTCTTAACTATAATATCAATGAGGAGAGGCCACAACAGGTTGGTGATCTGGACACATAGAAACTTGAAGCTCTCGACCATTTCCACTTCATTCCTGTTGATGTAGACAGGTGCATGTTTTTCTCTCAATTTTATTTCTCATTTTCTTTCCAGCTTACTCCTGCTGTAGATTGCGAAAGCAATCATTTTTGATAAGTGGAACTTCAATGTACCTATGCAGTATGCATACAAATCTGTTTTTCGTTTATTGGAATATGAACAGGTCATCCAGCCCTTCGATAGTGTTACGGGGATAGGGCCTGGGTGGTGCATACTCAATGGGCCAAACGGCCTCATTGCGCACTGTAGGATCTCTATGAATTGTATAAATATTTATGAATTTTATCTTTAAGGTGGAGCAGAAAGTTCGTGGTCTGACGTTGGTGAATTCAGTGGCGTTCTGAGGGCTGTAATGTTCTGAGTCAGAAAATGTGGTGCTGATCCTCCAGCTTGTGTTGGACTTCACTGGAGAATTGATGGGATGATTAATGGGATGAAGGAGTACAATGTAAGGGGTAGGAGTCTTAGCTGTGTTGTAGAGCAGAAGGATCTCGGGGTCTGGGTCCATAGGACTCTTAAATCAGCCTCGCAGGTGGAGGAAGTGGTCAAGAAGGCGTACGGTGTACTGGCCTTCATTAATCGAGGAATAGAGTTTAAGAGTCAGGAGGTAATGATGCAGCTCTATAAGACTCTTGTCAGACCCCAGTTGGAGTATTGTGCGCAGTTCTGGTCGCCTCATTATAGGAAGATGTAGAGGCTATTGAGAGGGTTCAGAGGAGATTTACAAGGATGCTGCCTGGATCGGGAGGCAGGCCTTATGAAGATAGGTTGAGGGAGCTGGGACTCTTCTCACTGGAGAGACGTAGGTTGAGAGGCGACCTGATAGAGGTTTATAAAATGTTGAGAGGAATAGATAGGGTGGACTCTCAGAGACTATTTCCCCGAGCTGAAATGGTCACTACGAGAGGACACAGATTTAAGGTGCAGGGAAGCAAATACAAAGGAGATGTCAGGGGTAGGTTTTTCACTCAGAGGGTGGTGAGTGAATGGAACCGACTGCCGTCGGAGGTTGTTGAGGCAAACTCACTGGGTCTTTTAAGAGACTTCTGGATGAGTATATGGAAAAGAATAGGATAGGGGGTTATAGATAGGTCTGTGGATTGGTAGATGTGATTGGCGCAACTCGTGGGCCGAAGGGCCTGTTTGTGCTGTATTGTTCTATGTTCTATGTTCATTTCAGCAGGCCAAGGATCGACATGAGGACACGAGAGCAAAATGATCAGTCATAAAGTGGCCTGCTTCATCTTGCTATTTGAAGTGCAGAGTATCCACACCCTTTCTTTTTGTACAAGAGTAAAGTACTGCAGCCCGAAAATGATGGAGATAGTATTATATAATTCTACAGTGCCCAAGGAGACCATTCAGCCCTTTGTGCCTGCACCAACCACAATCCCAACCACGCCATATCCCCATAACTCCATGCATTTACCCTAGCTAATCCCCCTTACACCAAGAGGTTAATTTAGCATGGCCAGTTCACCTAACCCGCACATCTTTGGACCGTGGGAGGAAAATGGAGCACACGGAGGAAACCCACGCAGACATGGGGAGAATGTGCAAACTCCACTCAGACAATGATCCAAGCCGGGAATCAAATCCAGATTCCAGAATTCATAAATATTTATACAATTCATAGAAATCCTTCAGTATGGGCCATTTGCCGCATTGAGTATGCACTAACAACAATCTCATCCGGGCCCTATCTCCACAACACCATCGAGGCAGCACTGCTAACCACTCTGCCTCCCCAGTATTTTGGGTCTGGCAGTATGTGTGGGGAGTGGAGGAGTTTTGGGTTGGCGAACTGAGATTGTGAATTCACTGCGTAGGGAAGGATGCGTCTAGAGAGATAAAGTGCATGCACTAATTTGTTTCCCAACGAGAGTCATAATGAAATTAGGTTTCTATTATTTGGACATCAAATACACTGTTAAGCTTTAATGTCATCAATGTTATAAGATTAATGACACACTTGAACGCCTTGTCCTTATCCTTGTTTAGAAATGCTTGAAGCGCAAGATACTTTGTGGCAATGCAACAAGATGCCCAGTGCTATAATTATAATTGACACAAAATATGATTTTGTGAAGTAAGGGCTTTCATTTTATAGTTTAAAGAACACATAGCTATATTTAACTAAGTTGTTGGCCTGCTGTGAATCTAATTAATTGTATGTTAGAAGCACAATGGAGTAATGGTGGGCGACTTTGGTGAGTGAGTGGGCTGCATGAGTGGCCCTCCTTCATCTCAGTCTGCTGTAAGATTGAAATCGGGCTTGTTCACTAACCATGACCCCATGAATAAGAACGTAGAACACTGCAGCACAAACAGGCCCTTCGGCCCACAAATTGCGCCAATCATATCCATACCTACCAGGCCTATCTATAACCCTCAATCCCATTAAATCCCATGTACTCATCCAGAAGTCTCTTAAAAGACCCTAGCGAGTTTGCCTCTACCACCACCGATGGCAGCCGATTCCACTCACTCACCACCCTCTTGAGTGAAAGACTTACCCCTGACACCTCGTCTATACCTGCCCCCCAGCACCTTAAACCTTTGTCCTCTCGTAGCAACCATTTCAGCCCTGGGGAAATAGCCTCTGAGAATCCACCCTATCTATACCCCTCAACATCTTATAAACCTCTATCAGGTCACCTCTCAATCTTCATCTCACCCTGATATGTGTGCTATTGCAGACCAGAATACCTCATTCACCTGAAGAAGGCTACAAAAGCTTGCAAGCTTACTATCAAATAAATCGGCTGGATTTAAGATTGGTGTTTGTCAGACCTCTTACTGTGTTTACCCCAGTCCAACATCAGCATCTCTACACTCTGCACACGGGCAGTGGTTAATAAAATGTCTCCCATTTTGGCTGCCGTCACTGTACTCTGTCCGTGGTCTGTGAAATCTGAGAATGAGATGGGTGTAATTGCCTTTTCACATTTTCAAGGTTTAGGCCCTTAAATGATTACAAAGAACAAAACAGCACGGGTAACAGGCCCTTCGGCCCAACGAGCCCGCGCCGCCACCCCGATGTTCCCACCTGTACCCGCGATCCCTGTCAATGTTTATAGATCTACGGATTAAAAACCAAATTTGAGACAATTTAGGGAGAATTTGTTTTGCCAATTAGCCTAAGAGCACATCTTTGGGATGTGGGAGGAAACCAGAGCTCCCGGAGAAAACCCACACAAGCACGGGGAGAATGCGCAAACCCCCACAGACACAGGCCCAAATCCATGTATCTGCACAGCACAGAGATAGTCACTGAGCTGTCATGTTGCCCATCAAATGGTCCAGGTCAAGTGTACACTAACGACGTGAAGCACTAGGATACTCTCGAAAAAATCCAAGAGCAGCCCTCTCACGACCCATCGCGTGTATGCCCCTCGTTAGACAACAAGGTGGACCAAAGCACCTGTTGGATAAAAACAAGTACATCAATATCATCATCTATTTACACACTTCCCAGGGACACCCAAGGCTCAAGATCCCTATTTTAAATCAGTTTTCTATACCCCTCCATTCCTATTCTGTTCATGTGCCCATCTAAGTATTTCTTAAATAACTCCAGAGTATCTGCCCTCACCACTTTACTTGGCAGCACATTCCATATCCCCACCACCCTCTGTGTGAAAAAATTCCTTCTAGCATCCAAATTATACCTTACCCCCCCTCACCCTAAGCCCATGACCCCTCGTACTATTCGAGTCCATCCTAGGAAAAAGCTTAACCCTGATTACTCTATCTATACCCCTCATAATCTTGTACACCTCTGTCAGATCTCCTCTAAGTCTACGTCTTTCTAAGGAAAACAGTCCCAATTTGCCTAGCCTCTCCTTGTATCTCAGACCTTCCATACCAGGCGGCATCCTGGTAAACCTCCTCTGCACTCTCCAGAGTTTCCACATCCTTCCGGTAGTAAGGCGACCAGAACTGGACGCAGAATTCCAAATGAGGTCTAACCAACGTTTTATACAATTGCAACATTAAAGGCCAGCTCTTGTACTCTATATGTATTACATAAGCATAGAATCCTCACAGTGCAGAGAGAGGCCATTCGGCCAGCCGAGTCTGCACTCACTATAATCCCACTCCAGCCCTATCCCTATACCCCCATGCATTTAACCTAAGTAGTCTCCCTGACACTAAGCAGCCAATTTAGCATGGTCAGTTCACCCATCTTGCACATCTTTGGACTGTGGGAGGAAACCCACACAGACACGGGGAGAACGTGTGGCCTCCGCACAGACAGTGACCCAAGCTGGAAATTGTACCCGGTGCTGTGAGGCAGCAATGCTCATCAGGGTGTTGCGTTTGTCTGCGAGGTAGAACAATCTCTGAGAATAGTGCTTTCAAACATTCTGCTGCCCTACTTTATTCTGTCTTTTAATCTCTTTCTCCTATTGTCCACTGGCACAGAACTTGTACAAAAAAAAACTTCGCTTTGGGGAAAAACTAGTCTTAAACTTGTCAAGATGTCAAAGAGTTATTCAATAATGTGGAACTTAACTCAGTCCTGGACTCTTTTTGCTTGCCCATCTTCTTGGTTTTCCTGTCTTTATTTGAAGTTTTATTTATTAGTCTTGCAAGTAGGCTTACATTAACACTGCAGTGAAGTTGAAAATCCCCGAGTTGCCACATTCCAGCGTCGATTTGGGAAAATTTGGCACGACCAATGCATCTAACCAGCGCATCTAACCAGCACATCTTTGCGGAGTGTCATGAGAAAAGGTGAACTCAGCACTTCCACCAGGGTATTGGTGAAGATGGTGGGACCGTCAGAGAAAGTCGAGAAGATGTTGTAATCATCTGTTGTAGAGAGAGCGGTGAGGCAAGTGATGGGTCTGTCAAAAAGGAAGGAAGGCCTAAGATTGGATGGAAAGTGTGTTAAATACAGTGGGACTGGAAGAGGAAGGGATGAATGATGGGTGCAGCTGGAGAAGGGCAATCGACCACAAAGCTAACAATTTTAATCAGTTGTTGGTTGGATCGGGTGCTAATGTCAGTGATGGGGCAAGATTGGTGAGTGCAAGTCAGGATGCAGCGCGAGTCCACGTTTATAGCAGAGCTACTTTTCTGCATATGAAATGAATCACTCTATCGTCTGGCATAAAGATGCTAATGGTTGTAGTAGTACTCACATTGTGGATCAGCCTGCAAATCCTTCCAGTATTGAACACTGATCTCCATTAACAAGGCAGTGAAGTTGCATTGAAAATCCCCGAGTTGCCGCATTCCAGCATCGGCTCGGGAGAACTTGGCAATGCACCTAATCAGCACATCTTTGTGCAGTATAATGAGAAAAGGGTGAACTCAAAAACCAGTGCGTCCACCAGGGTATCGGTGAAGATGGTGGGCGCATCAGAGAAAGCTGAGGAGAGGTTGTAATCATCTGCTGTGGAGAGAGTAGAAACATGGTGAAGACTCGAAAACAGCTTCAGCCTTTCGAACGGGCAGCATGAGACTCATTTGAAATGGCTTGGTTGTCCAGTAGCTGAGTGAGTGAATGTTGGGTATTTCTTTGCCACACAGATGAGAGTGACCTCTGGCTCAGTTTGTACAGAGTTACTTGATCTTGGCTTGGTTTGGTCCCTATCACGGCCTTGTTGAGCTTGGGTGATTGAAAGAAACGCCTGATGCCCCCAGTGGAAAAAGTGCACATGGGGATTTGATTTGATTTGATTTATTATTGTTACATGTGAAAAGTATTATTGTCACTGTGGAAAGTGTTGTTTCTTGCGTGCTGTACAGGTAAAGCATACCATTCATAGAGAAAGAAAGGAGAGAGTATTGAATGTAGTGTTACAGTCATAGTTAGTGTGTAGAGAAAGATCAACTTGATGCAAGGTAGGTCTATTCAACAGTCTGACAGCAGCAGGGAAGAAGCTGTTCTTGAGTCAGTTTATATGTAACCTCACACATCTGTTTCCCGAAGAAAGAAGGTGGAAGAGAGAATGTCCGTGACGCGTGGGATCCTTGATTATGCCGGCTGCTTTTCTGAGCAGCTGGGAATATGGATGGAGTCGATGGAGGGGAGACTGGTTTGCATGATGGACAGGACTACACTCACAGCCTTTGTAGTTTCTTGCGGTTTTGGTCAGAGCAGGAGCCGTACCAAGCTGTGATACATCTGGAGAGGATGCTTTCTGTGGTGCGTCTGTTAAAAAAAAAAAATTGGTGAGAGTTGTAGTAGATATGTCAAATTTACTTGGCCTCCTGAGAAAGTAGAGTCGTCGGTGGGATATTGGGCGAGGGTCATCGACGTGGATGACATAATCAAACGTGAGGATACCATCCACCAGGTACACAGTACATACTCTTGCAACTCAGCCAACGTTGTCTACCTAATACGTTGCAAGAAAGGATGTCCCGAAGCATGGTACATTGGGGAGACCATGCAGACACTACGACAGCGGATGAATGAACATCGCTCGACCATCACCAGGCAAGACTGTTCCCTTCCTGTGGCTGAACACTTCAGCGGTCACAGGCATTCGGCCTCTGACCTTTGGGTAAATGTTCTTCAAGGTGGCCTTCACGACACACGACGGCGCAGAGCCACTGAGCAGAGACTGATAGCCAAGTTCCACACACATGAGGATGGTCTTAACAGGGATCTTGGCTTCATGTCACACTATCTGTAACCCCCATGACTTGCCTGGGTTAGCAAAAAACCTCACTTACTGTGCTTTCTGGAGACAATACACATCTCTCTAACCAATGCTCAGGGTTCCCTTCACCCACATTGTTAGCCACTTTAAGACTTGAATAGCAGGTTATGTGTAAGGATTCGCATTCTAATCAGCAATCTGTGACTGTCTGTGTTGATATGCGTGCTATTGCAGACCAGGACACTGCATTTGCCTGACGAAGACGAAAGTCGAAAGCTCGCGGATTTACTATCAAATAAATCGTTGGATTTAAAATTGGTGTTGCCAGACTCTTACTGAGTTTACCCCAGTCCAACGCCGGCATCTCTACATCATTGGGCGAGGGATCAGGCTTCGCTGTATCCGTTGCATGAGAGAATTGACTGATGATGAAGGCTGGTGGCACCAGTGAAATTGTTTTGGCAGAGTTGGTGTTGTAGAAAGAAATGCCACCCCTAAGGGGATTTTTAATTTGCTGCTGCGCTGCTATAATCAATTTGAGGGTAAATGAATCTGGTTCCAAGTAAAACTCTGAAGTGAGAACAAGACTTTCTGAAATATAATCTTAAAAGTAATTTTGAAATTTGAGTCCTGGGGGGAGAATGTCGATTGATTTAGCATTCGGAGCTTGTGACGATTTTAGTTCCCTGCCGTCTTGGCATGGAACTATTTGGCAGCCTTTGTAAACCAAGGGCAGTTCAGTGGATAGCTTTTTATTAATTAAGTTATCGCCTCATTACCCTGTGCAAGTGTTGAACTTGAGATTCAAGCCTCTGAACTGTCAACATCTGTTGTAGCTACCAACATTTTAAAGTCAAATTAATTGTTCAGAAGCTTTTGAACTGTTACCATACCACATGAAACATTGTGAATGTCGGCCCGTGCTAATCTCTAGGAACCCAGCGTACTGGAGCATGAAATAGATGGAATGCTTATAATGTGAAGCGCTTTTCCTGCTTGTTCTTCAATAATTTAAATACATGTTGACAGGACCAGGGAGATAAATACATGCATGAGTAATTAGGAACATGAGAATTATCAAGGCCCATTCGAACCATCGATGCTCATTCCTCGCAACTTCCAGATAGTCCTTTCTGGCATGCACCCATCATTTAAACATCTCCAAAACCTCCCTCATCCAGAAGCATTTTTTTTTTTTACTTGATTTATTATTGCTACGTGTATTGATATATAGTGAAAAGTAGTGTTTCTTGCATATTGTACAGATAAAGCGTACCATTCATAGAGAAGGAAAGGAGAGAGTACAGAATGTAGTGTTACAATCACAGCCAGGATGTAGAGAAAGATCAATTTAATGCAAGGCAGGTCCATTCAGAAGTCTGATGGCAGCAGGGAAGAAGCTGTTCTTGAGTTGGTTGGTACGTGACCTCAGACTTCCGTATCTTTTTGCCTGATGCAAGAAGATGAAAGAGAATCTGTCCAGGGTGCGTGTGATCCTTAATTATACTGGCTGCTTTTCCGAGGCAGCGGGAAGTGTAGATGAAGTCAATGAATGGGATGCTGATTTGGGTGACGGACTGGCCTTCATTCATGACTCTTCATAGTTTCTTACAGTCTTGGTCAGAGCTGGAGCCATACCAAGCTGTGATACAACTGGAAAAATTGCTTTTTGTGGTACACCTGAAAAAGTTAGTGAGAGTTGTAGCAGACATGCCAAATTTCCTTAGTCCCCTGAGAAAATAGAGGCATTGGTGAGGTTCGGCATGGTTGTTGCTGATCTGGACGCTGAAAAAATTGAAGCTGTTGACCATTTCTACTTTGTACCCATTGATATAGACAGGGGCACGTTCTTTACGTTTCCTGAAGTCGAGGAGTATTTCCTTTAAGTAATACTCTCACTATGAATTAATTTCCTCCCATCATCTATTGATCAATTTTGTCTCGAGTGATGGTGTTCCCGCTTGTTAGGGAGTTGGATATGAGGAGCAGGAACCATAAGATTGTCCCTCATACTCCTAGTAGTGAGTTCAAGAGAAACAATGTGGTGAGGATGTGAAATGCACAACCCCAAGGACTACTTGAGGCTAATATTACATCCATTTGAAGGGAATCTGAGTAAAGGTGTGAAGGGGAACAATTGAAGGATATGTTGATGGGGCAAAATGAAGAGGGGTGTGTGGAGCTTGAATATGTGCAAGGATCAGTTGTACCAAATGGCCTGTATTGCTACTGGGCATTTTATATAACCTTAAAAAAAGGAGGAAGAGTAGACCAGATGGTCTGTCAAATCTGCTCTATTGTTGAACATGATCATGCCTGATCTTCAACTTTAGCTCTCGTTTCCTGCAGGCTCCCAATATCCTTCAGTTCAATTCAATTTTATTGTCATTGTATAATGCACAAATACAAAGTCAAGTGAGTTTGCAGACTCCTAAGATACAAAAAAAAGCAAATGCAGTAATCATTATAAAAACAATACCAATCGTCATTAAGTGTATAAATGCACATTGCACAATACCCATCTCCTGGGAATATGGTAAATGTTTGAGTTCAGCTGGGCAACAGCTCTGGGGAAGAAGCTGTCCCTGAGCTTGGATCATATGGGCTCAAATGCATCTGTAACACCTCCTGGATGGCAGGGGGGTGCAAACAGTCTGTGGCTGGGCTGGGTTAGATCCTGAATCATGCTGAGAGATCTCTGCAGACAGCATTTGTGATAAGTGCCCTGGTTGGTAGCTGGGTGCCACTGATGCGTTGAGCAGCTTTGATTACTCGCTGCAGAACTTTCTGCTTAGAAATGGAGCAACTGCCGTACCACACTGTGACGCAGTTTGACAAGATGCTTTCTATCAATTCTTTGACGGACCAAATATCTGAGACAGATCCCTGCAGTGCAACCTATAATCAACACGTAGGGCATGTGACACACCAGGACAGGGATGGGCAACCTAGCTACTGAGTGAGCTGCATGAGTGGCCCTCTATCTCTGCGCCGCAAGATTGAAATCACCTTGTTCACTAACCATGACCCCGTGAATATGATTAAATACATTTAATACACACCAAATATTTTGTAATGAATTATAGAAAATGCTTAATCATTTAACTTTTTAGTTTATTTGTTGGTGTCACAAGCAGGCTTACATTAACACTGCAATGAAGTTGCTGTGAACACCACACTCTGGCACCTGTTTGGGTACACTGAGGGGGATTTTAGCACGGCCAGTGCACTTAACCAGCACGTCTTTCAGGCTGCGGGAGGAAACCGGAGAACCTGGAGGAAATTCACGCAGACGTGGGGAGAATGTGCAGGTTTTGCACACTGACCCAAGCCAGGAATCGAACCCGGGTCCCTGGTGCTGTGAGGGAGCAGTGCTTAACCACTGTGCACCACCCTCTGTTAATAGAACAGTTAGCGACTACAAATGGTAAAAACCAAATAAGTATTTATACTTTGGACGCAGAGGGAGCGCACGGCTCTCTCAGTCAATGTTGTGTGTAATCAGAATGCACCGCACTTCACTTGTCCTCGCTTTACATACATGTCACTTTAGCCGTACCAATAGGAAAAAAGACTACACGAAGGGAAATTAGCGGAATGTGGCAATCCCATGCGTGGGTATGATAACACTGAGTCTTATCACCCCCTCTGAGCTCCCATAAATAATTCAGTGCTTTTTGAAATATCTTTTATACCCCATTTTTCCACCCGAAGTAACCATAACATTTCTAATATCAAAAATAAGAGTCCAAGCGAAAAGGAAAAACATTTCTTATTTCACACAACCATAATGAAAATTATCCCTCGAGTGATGCTTTGTGCCCTTTTTGTGTTCTTGAACCTTATAAAAACATAAACCTGCCAGCCTTTCCCAAAAACCTGGCCTTGGAGTTGATATTTTCCCTCTGCGCTGACTGCGAACTGTGTGTTGATTCTGCAGTCTCAGCAAGTGCACAGGGCCTAATTTCCCTGGGTGCTTTAGTTACCGCTTAATCAGCTGTATTGATGGGATGCTTTGCTTAAGCAAGAACTTGCATTTAAATAGAGCCTTTCATGTAGCAAAACGTTGTAAGATGCCCCCCCACAGGACAAGGGAACCAACACTGACACTGAGCCATAGCAGATGTTCATGACTAAAAGCTTGGCGGATGTTAAAGAGGGCTGTACAGAAAGAGAGAAATCTGGCAAGGTTTAGTGATGCAAATGCCAGAGCTATAGGCCCTGTACGGTCGAAGGTGAAGCCATCAATAATGGGTGAAGGGAATGGTAACTGCGCAAGAGGCCAAAGTTTGAGCAATGCCAAGTGCTGAGGGGGTGGTAGGCCGGAGGAGTTTACAATGAGGGCTGAGTGTGGTGGTGTGGGTTTGGGATAGGGACAGCTTCACTTTGGATGAACGTAATTTTATGAATGATGGAACGCTGGGCTGGAGAGCACAAGAACAGTTTCATTTCGAGGTTTTAAAAAAAAAACCGGGATGAGGTTCTCAGCAGCAGGTGGGCTGAGATGATCAATAGACAACTCAATGTTTTGGAGTTGGGAATAGGTTGTTCGTGTGAGGGTGTCAAATTCTGTGGAATCCATTATGGTGACTTTGGATGAGATCTCGGCGGTGGGGGGGTGCCTCTTAGTGTCAGAGCGATTAGCTATGGTAAATGCGTAGTGCTATGGGGATAGGGTCTGGAAGGGATTGTGGTCAGTTCAGACTCAATGGTCTGAATGGCCTCTTCTGCACTGTAGGATTGCGTGATTTTCTGCTGTTGTGTGTCTAGGACAAGCAGGCACAGTCTTAAAACAGAGACTGGCTGTTTGAGAGAATTTGCAAAACATTTGTGGCAAGGTAGCACAGTGGTTAGCACTGCTGCTTCACAGCTCCAGGGACCTGGGTCCGATTCCCGGCTTGGATCATTGTCTGTGTGGAGTCTGTACTTTCTCCTCGTGTCTGTGTGGGTTCCCTCTGGGTGCTCCGATTTCTCCCACAGCCCAAAGATGGGCGGGTTAGGTTGATTGGCCATGCTAAAATTGCCCCTTAGTGTGCTAGGATGCTTAACGTTAGAGGGATTAGCAGGTAAAATATGTAGGAATATGGGGGTAGGGCCTGGGTAGGATTGTGGTCAGTGCAGAGTCGATGGGCTGAAGGGCCTCTTTCTACACTGTAATGTTCTATGATTCTGACATCTTCATACAAGGGGAGGTGGGGTACTCCTTCCATGCGAAACAGCGGTTATGAGCTCGATTAACTTTCAGCCCGAGGTGGGGTTTATTTTTGCTAACTTAAAAGTGTTAAAGCTTTATGGATTCATGGTGGACAGATCAAGTTGGGATACAGATTGATCATCAACTCTATTAAATCATAGAATAGGTGCGAGTGACTGAAAGGCGCCCCCCCCCCCCCCGTTCTTGTGCCAGCAACACAATCTTCAGTAATAATAAGTCGTGGCAGTGAGATGTGGGTAACAGTGAATTAACGTACGGAAATCCTTCAGTGTTCTTGATGTGAAGCAAAGTTCTGCTAAGCCAAAGCTCCAGGTGGCAGTGTTGAACAAGACAGAAGTCTAGGAGATCACAAATTCTGGGATAAGTAATTCCTTGATTTTTTTTTCCCCCGATGACTTTGAGGTTGTATTTTCATTCTCCCTATTTTGGGGTCGTGGATTTTAATGCGGTGCATTTTTTGGAAAGAAATGTATGCAGTTGACAACAACGCTTGCACGTTTCAGGAAGGATTGAAGCACCATTCTCCTTGCAGAGCCTGTATTAAGTGTTGCTGCATCCTTAAGAACCATGAATAGTCCAAGTCTCAATCAGGCATTATGAGGTGTGTTTGTCAGATGTGTTTCAGACAAGTTGTGAGACATTTTGACGAAAATAATTACTGCTTCGGGGAATAGATAACACAATAATAACATTCCTTTTTCAAATAGCCTTTGAAAGAACAATTTTTTTAAAAGACTTTGTACTTGCAAGGGTTTGCAATGTCTTTAATCAAGAACCTCTTGAGGACACTATTGTATTGGAGAGTTTCTGTCTGAATGTTCTTGAAGCTTTTGAGCCTTGATTCTGAGTAGATGGATTGGCCATGCTAAATTGCCTCTTAGTGTCAGGGGGATTAGCTATGGTAAATGCATAGTGCTATGGGGATAGGGTCTGGAAGGGATTGTAGTCAGTTCAGACTCGATGGTCTGAATTTTGGTCCTCTTATTTGCGAAAGGATATATTGGCCTTGGAGGGAGTACAGAGAAGGTTCACCAGGCTGATACTGGAGACGAGGGGTTAGTTTATGAGGAGAGATTGAGTAGATTGGGCCTGTACTCGTTAGAGTTTAGAAGACTGAAGAGGGGAATCTTATAGAGACATATAAGATAATGAAGGGGCTAGATAGAGTAGAGGTAGAGAGATTCTTTCCACTTTGAAAGGAAACCAGAACTGGAGGGCACAGTCTCAAAATAAGGGGAGGGCACTTTAGATCAGAGTTGAGGAAGAACTTTCCTCTCAGAGGATGGTGAATCTCTGCCCATTGAAGTGATGGAGGCTACCTCGTTGGATATGTTTAAGCCACGGGTAGATAGATTTCTGATAAGGGAATTAAGGGTTATGGGAAGCAGGCAGGTAAGCAAAACTGATCCACTTCAGATCTCCCATGATCTTATTGAATGGCGGGGCAGGCTTGAAGGGCTAGATGGCCTACTGCTGCTCCTATTTCTTACAATTCTAGCACCCTTTCTTCTCGAAGATTAAGATTGACCACTTCTCCCTTTTTTTTGTGATTCATTCATAGATGTGGGCATTACTGGCTGGCCGGCATTTATTGCCCATCATGTGTTTCCATGGAGGGCAGTTGAGAGTTAACCCCGTGACTCTGATTCTGGAGTCACAGGTAAGCCAGACCCAGTAAGGCTGGCAGATTTCCTTCCCTAAAGGGCGTCGTGAACCCAGACGGGTTTTTCTGAAAATCGACAGTGGTTTCAGCGTCATCCTTGGATCCTCACTTCCAGATTTCTTTTATCGAATTCAAATTCCATTCTTCTGCCTTGGTGGGAATCGAACCCAGGTTCCCAGAACGCTGGTTGAGTTTGTGGATTAACGTTAAATTTTATTAGTCACAATTAGGCTTAGATTAACACTGCAGTGACGTTACTGTGAAAATCCCCTAATCGCCTGTTCGGGTACACTGAGGGAGAATTTAGCACGGCCAATGTACCTAAACCAACACGTCATTCAGAGGGGGGGGAACTGGAGAAAACCCACGCAGACACGGGGAGAATGTGCAGACTCCGCAGAGGCAGTGTCCCAAGCCGGGAATCGAACCCGGGTCCCTGCCATTATGAAGCAGCAGTGCTAACCACTGTGTCACTCCGTTAGTAGTCCAGCGATAATACCACTAGGCTGTTGCCTCCCTTCTGCTCTTCATGCCTCTCTCTCTCTCTTTTTTTTTCCCCGAATGCTTTTTTTGACGAAGCTGCTGACAATGTAGCTCGGTGCCCCGTTTTGTGGTTAACAGTGCTGTGAAGCACCTTGGGAGCGTTTGCCACTTCAAATGAGCTGCACAAGTTGCCGAATGACGTGCCGAACGTTCTCCTCGTCTGACAGATGGCGCGATGTGCCAGTGGGCACGTTGCCTGGCAGCGTGGTCAAGCTTAGCACGGAGAGCAGGAGCAATCTTGGCAAGTTGTAACTTTTAATTGTTTTCACCATCCTGCGAGGTCTGGCCAAGAAGAGCAGTGTTAAGTATCTGGAGCCGTCTAGATTTAAGCAGTGGTCTGAATGTTTCCTGACTGCCCTCCAGCCTCGCCGGATCACCACTGCTTTGGCTACGTCTTTCTGCTTCAGCCGATGGCATCACCTCCCCACGCAACGGTCTGCTGACACAAACCTACACTGCTGCACCTCATTTACATAGAGTCATACAGATTTACAGCGTGGAAACAAGCCCTTTGGCCCAACTTGTCCATGCTGCTTTTTTCTTTCCCAACCACTGTGCTGGTACCAATTGCCTGCGTTTGGCCCATATCCCTCTATACTCATCTTAGCCATGTAACTGCCTAAACACTTTCTAAAAGATAAAATTGTACCTGCCTCTACTACCACTGCTGGCAGCTCGGTCCAGGCATTTTCTGTGTGAAACAGTTGCCCTTCTGGACCCTTTTGTTTCTCTCCCCCCTCGCCTTTAACCTGTGCCCTCTAGTTTAGACTCCCCCACCTTTGGCTAAAGGTGTTGACTAGCTAGCTGATCTAGATTCATTATTTTCTAGACCTCTATAAGATCACCCCTAAACATCCTGCACTGCGGGGAAGAAAGTCCCAGTCTGTCTAACCCCTCTATGTAGTTCAAACCATCAAGTCCCGGTACCGCCCCAGTAGATCTTTCCTGCATTCTATCTAGTCTAATAATAAATAATTTACCCACCCTACAATGATCTGTTCACCCCACCTGCCATCTCACCACCACCTCTCCCCCAACACACATACACATACCACGCGCACACGCACACGCACACTCACGCGTACGCACACACACATACACATGCGCACACACACATACACATACACGTGCGCACACACACACACATACACATACACGTGCGCGCACACACACACACACACACACACACACACACACACACACACACACACATATACAATAGAGCACCCTTCCTCGGTAAGACTGGTCAGTGGCCATCTTCTGGATCAAGGAATGGGATACAGGGGAAGTCTTACCAAGCACTGGTCGAATGGTATCCTGTGAATTGACAAACCATTCCTTAATTTGAATTTTTAAAAATTAATTTATTGCACAGGGGCGCCTCTGTTCAGGTTGAGTGTCAATCACATTGCTGTGGCTCTGGAGTCACATATAGGCCAGACCAGGTGAAGATGGCAGATTTCATCTCCTAAAGGACATCTGATGAGTTTTCTCAATAACTGACAATTGTCAGCAGATTCTTAATTCCACGTTTTTTAATTGAATTCAAATTCCACTATCTGCCGTAGTGGGATGTGATCCCAGATCCCCAGAACATTAGCTGAGTTTCTGGATTGATAGTCTAAAGGTAATTTAGACTATCTCTTTCCATGGCATTGGATTGCAATAATTCCATTGCGATTAATGTGTATTTTCTCCATGGTGGACTTGAAGGAAAAACCTGCTCTCTTTATCTCGTAAGATCTAATGGAACAGTGCTAATAACAATTCCAATGTATTGCTGGTTCCTCCCCCACCCTTTCCCTCCTCCACCATTCAAAAGATAACAAGGCTTTCATAGCTGAAATAAAAATTAAATTAAAGCAGTCTTCTGCGTGTGAGAAAAAAATAAGTTCAATATGTTGACGCATACTGCAAGTCATAGAATAGAACTAAACATCTCAAATGCTTTGCTTGATTCATTTGTTGTAAGTTAATGGAATATTCACAAAAAGCTCAAGAGTTAGCTAATGGGAGTGAGAATATGCTTTTTAACAGATGGTCTAATAGGATTCTTGGAACAGTAAACTTCACAATATCTGCTTGTAAGTTAATGGTGAAATTACTCTCCTTTATTAGACAGCTTGGTCTCTCCTGAAGGAAAAAAAATCCCTCTCTACAAACAATTGGCTCACGGAAATGGTGCAGCTCACTCTTTTTTAAAAGAAATTGATGCATTCTTTCTTGTACCCAGCTGTCGTCATTTGTATTGTGGACTGGTATTTCGAGGGGATATTTCAGACATCTGGTGCAAGCTATCAAAACACTTGGATTAAAGAAAAAATGCTATTTACCGGGAGACATTGGCAAATCTGCTGCAAAAAAAAATGGATTTGTATTTTCCTTGAGTAAGCAGAGCAGGGCAATTGGGTTAAGCCAATGCAGCTTTCTCACCGAGCGGTCCAGCTGTGTGTGCTGTGTTCTATTGTTTGTACCTGACAACACTGCTGAGGATTTCTGCATGTTAGTGGTCCAGTAATTAACTAATTCTTCTGGCATATAGGATAATGATTGTGACTCTCTTCTATATGGTTTGCTCTTTATTACTGATAAGAGCAGAGGAACATGTGAATTAATTTGTCCAAGTGAAGTAATCCATGCATATTGTAATACCATAAGATCACTGGCGCAGCAAATGAATATATTGCCTGTTTAACTCTGCCACTAAGGAGTTGAATGAGCTTTAACATATGCACCTAATCCACAGGAACGACTTCAAAATGTAATTTGGTTGGAATAATATCCTGCATGTCAAACTGCTGCTGCTCAGGACCACGTCTGATATTCAGGTTTGGAAGTGCAGAACGTTCTGTAGCTCGGTGGTTAGCACTGCTGCCTCGCAGTGCCAGGGGTCCAGGTTTGATCTCTGGCTTGGGGTCACTGTCTGAGGGGAGTCTGCATGGATTTCCTCTGGGTGCTCCGGTTTCCTTCCACAGTCCAAAAGACGTGCTGGTTAGATTCATTGGCCGTGCTAAGTTCTCCCGCAGTGTATCTGAACAGGTGCTGGAGTGTGGCAACTGGGGGGGTTTTCACAGTAATCAATCTCATTGCAGTGTTAATATAAACCTACTTGTCCCACTAATACATAAACTTGAAACTTTATTTCACTTCTCATTCCAAAACTGACATTGGCATTTGGCTGTAAGTTGGAGAAGAGGGCTAAGACCAATTAGGTACATTTGATAAGGGGGAGAGAGAGGCACTGTGCAAAATAGGGCAGGGGTTTGATAAAATTATTGGAAAACAAAATTGGGCGGAATGGGTGAGTGTGATTATTGTAGGAAACAAATTGCTGAGAGTTGATTTAGAAGTTGGACAGGCGCCGTAGGGAATGGCGATGGGTCAATCAAGGAAACATGCCTTTACATGGAAGGCTGCTGCATAGGAAGGGAACATTTTTTTTTTTGCTTGCCCATTCCTTTTGACCCTATAAGACTTGACCTTTCCATCATTCAATCCTTCCTGTCTTCCTTTTCCCACCCACCCTGTTCCCAAAAGCTTTCACTTCTCTTATCTTTTCCCAGCTTTGATGAAAGTAGTCAAGATGAACAGAGGGATCTTGGTGTATTTGTGCATAGATCCCTGAAAGTAGGCAGTCAAGTCGAGAAGGTTGTTAAGAAGGCATATGGAGTCTTAGCTTTTATTGGTAGGGGGATTGAATTTCGGAGCCGCAACGTCATGTTGCAACTGTACAAAACTCTAGTGCGGCCGCACTTGGAGTATTGTGTGCAGTTCTGGTCCCCACATTATAAGAAAGATGTGGAGGCATTGGAGAGGGTACAGAGGAGGTTTACCAGGATGTTGCCTGGTATGGAGGGCAGGTCTTATGAAGAGAGGCTGAGGGATTTGAGGTTGTTTTCGTTAGAAAGGAGGCGGCTAAGAGGGGACCTAATCGAAACATATAAGATGATTAGAGGTTTAGATAGGGTGGACAGTGATAGCCTTTTTCCTAGGATGGAGAAAGCTAGCACGAGGGGACACAGCTTTAAATTAAGGGGTGATAGTTATAGGACGGATATCAGAGGTAGGTTCTTTACCCAAAGGGTGGTTCGGGAGTGGAATGCCCTGCCTGCAGCAGTTGTAGATGCGCCAAGTTTGGTGGCGTTTATGAGGTTAGTTGATAAGTATATGGAAGAGAAGGGAATGGTTTAGTTTGGAGGGGCATTGCTTTTTATATTGGTCAGCGCAACATCGAAGGCCGAAGGGCCTGTTCTGTGCTGTTATGTTCCGTGAAAGGTCATTGACCCTGCCTGTTAACTCTGCTTCCCCCTCCACGGATGCTGCCTGACCTGCTGAGTTATTGCCAACGTTTTCTGTTTGTATTCCAGATCTCCCGCAGTATTTGGCCTTTCCAGGTTTGTTTAGCTGGCTTTATATGACTGATAATGCTGTGAAAGGATTGCGTTTGTGTTCAGTAAAACCTTTGTCATCCCAATTACGCACATACAGATGACTCCCTGAGGAAAACAGGAATGTTGAACAGAATGCTAGCTGTTTCATAAAATCATAGCATCCCTACAATGCAGAAGAAGGCCATTTGGCCCATCAAATCTGCACCCACCACAATCCTATGTAGGCCCTATCCCCAAACCCCGTGCATTTACCCTAGCTAATCCTCCTGACACCAAGAGACAATTTAGTATGGCCAATCCACATAACCAACACATCTTTGGATTGTAGGAGGAAACTGGAACACCCAAAGGAAATCTACATGCAGACAGGGAGAAAGTGCAAACTCCACGGAGACAGTAAGCCAAGCTGGGAATTGAACCCGGCTCCCTGGCGCTGTGAGGCAGCAGTGCTAACCACTGTGCCATCTTTTGCGGGAATTTGTAGGAAAATGAGTGTTTTTGTCATTGAGGCTATGTTTATCAACAGTACATAGTAGAATTTTTAGAAGATGGGATGAATTCTCAGTTGTAAGTGGAGTATTCAGGTTAGGAAGGAACTGTGCTAGATCAGCAAGAACAGTTGGCCCTTCCTTAAAGAAGAATTGAAAATATAATTTTAACATGGATTACGTCAAGTTTATTTGTGCATGTTATTGTGGAAATGTAACTTTGGAATCCAGAACTGAAGACAGAGCTGTCAGAAAAGATCGAGCAGGTGGGGCCTTTCTTGAAAGAAGTGGAAGGGGGAGGAAGTGGAGGTGGTTAATCATTAATTAACATTGTGAAATGTTTGGGAAGAAGTAGAAAAAATGTTTCCACTTTTGGAGAACGCCAAAATCCAGGACTATAAAATATTAGAAAAATGCAAATAAATGCACAAGTGAGTTCAGAAAAAACTTGATTATTCACTACCAATTTAAAGTGTATCAGGTTTACATTAACACTGCAATGAATTTACAGTGAAATCCTCCTAGTCGCCATACTTCAGGATCTGTTTGGGTACATTGAGGGAGAATTTAGTATGGCCAATGCACCTAACCAGCTCGTCTTTGGGACTGTGTGAGGAAACCAGAGCATCCGCAGGAAACCCATGCAGACACGGGGACAATGTGTAGATTCCATACAGACAGTGACCTAAGCCACAAATCAAACATGGGTCCCTGGCAGCAGTGCTAACCACTGTGCCAACATGCCTTGCAGAATAGTTGAGGCAGGTAGCACAGGTATATTTTGAGAGGAAACTGGAAAGGGAGTTTCTATTAGTTTATTTATTAGTGTCACAAGTAGGCTTACATTAACACTGCAATGAAGTTACTGGGGGAGAATTTAGCAAGGCCAACGCACCTAACTAATACGTCTTTTGGATTGTGGGAGGAAACCAGAGCATCCGAAGGAAACCCACACAGACACAACGAGAACATGCAATCTACATACAGATGGTGACCCAAGCTGGTCCCAGCTCCCTGGTGCTGTGAGGCACCAATGCTAACCATCTTGCGTGCGAAAAATAACTGCCAGATCTGCTGATGGAGTAGATGTAGAGGTTAGTGTGGAGCATCTTCACTGACACAAACCAATTAGGCTGAATGGGCTGTGTATGTGTGAAAACATATTAATCCTTTCTGAAATACTTTTCCATGGTGATGATGGAGCAAATAGTTGCATATGATGGATTTCTTAGTTCTGTTTTCCTCTTGTTGATCCATTTTACGTTGTATGTTTTAAAATGAACACGTGTTTTTGTGATGTTGCCCATCTCCAGTTGCCCTGAAGACATTAAGGGTCAGATGTGTTTCAGGATCTAAAGGACATTTGTGATCCACTTGGATTTTTACGAGCAAATTGATCTTGTTTTCCAGAACCCAATGGACCTGGTTATTCATTGTTTGTCTGTTCCTACGTTCTGATAGCGGTTAATACATGCTCCATCTAATTGTCAACTTTTGTCATAAATCAATCAAGAATTAGAACTTTATTAAGAAAGGGAGGGGTGGAAAAGAGCAATCAGCCAAGATCCCTGTGCTTAACTGCTGCCCAGCCCTTCATTCTGTAATAGAACATAGAACATAGAACAATACAGCACAGAACAGGCCCTTCGGCCTTCGATGTTGTGCCGACCAAAATAAAAAGCAATGCCCCTCCAAACTAAACCATTCCCTTCTCTTCCATATACTTATCAATTAACCTCTTAAATGCCACCAAACTTGGCGCATCTACAACAGCTGCAATAATGTGCCAATATGTTTGGCAATTGCTCATACGTGATGTCTCCATGTATGAAAACTTGCGTTTTTAATACCTCTGGATCAGTGATGGCCGAAGTTTCGCCACATGGGAGATGTGGCAGTCAATCATACGTGGCAAGATCCAGCAAAAATCATAGAATCCCAACAGTACAGGAGAAGTCCATTCGGCCCATTGAGTCTGTACTGACCACAATTCCATCCAGGCCCTATCCTTGTAACACCATGTATTTTACAGTGCCCTCCCCTCAACACTAGGGTCAATTTAGTATGGCCAATCAACCTAAGCCACACGTCTTTGGAGTGTGAGACAAAACTGGAGCACCCGGAGGAAACCCATGCAGATATGGGGAGAATAGACCATAGAACACTACAGCACAAACAGGCCCTTCGGCCCACAAGTTGTGCCGAACACATCAAAACCTACCCAGCCATAGACCTATCTATAACCCCCAATCCCATTGGATCCCATATACTCATCCAGAAGTCTTTTAAAAGACCCCAGCGAGTTCGCCTCGACCACCACCGACGGCAGCCGATTCCATTCACTCACCACCCTCTGAGTGAAAAACTTCCCCTAGCATCCCCTCTGTACTTGCTTCCCTGCACCTTAAATCTGTGCCCTCTCGTCGCGACCATTTCAGCCCTGGGAAATAGTCTCTGAGAGTCCACCCTATCTATTCCTCTCAACATCTTGTAAACCTCTATCAGGTCGCCTCTCAACCTTCGTCTCTCCAGGGAGAACAGTCCCAGCTCCCTCAACCTGTCTTCATAAGGCATGCCTCCCAATCCAGGCAATATCCTTGTAAATCTCCTCTGCACCCTTTCAATAGCTTCCACGTCCTTCCTATAGTGAGGCGACCAGAACTGCGCACAGTACTCCAAGTGTGGTCTGACAAGGGTCCTATAAAGCTGCAGCATTACCTCCTGACTCCTGAACTCAATCCCTCGATGAATGAAGGCCAGTACACCGTAAGCTTTCTTAACCACATCCTCCACCTGGGAGGCCGATTTGAGAGTCTTATGGACCCGGACCCCAAGATCCCTCTGCTCTTCCACACAGCTAAGACTCCTACCTTTGATAGTGTACTCATTCATCCCGTTGGATCTGCCAAAATGGACCACAACACATTTATCCGCGTTGAAGTCCATCTGCCACTTCTCCGCCCAGTCTTGCATCCTGTCGATGTCATGCTGCAACTTCTGACATCCCTCCAGACCATCCACAACACCACCGACCTTCGTGTCATCGGCGAACTTACTCACCCATCCCTCCACTTCCTCATCCAGGTCATTTATGAAAATGACAAACAGCAAGGGTCCTAGAACAGATCCCTGGGGCACTCCACTGGTGACCGACCTCCATGCAGAAAAAGAGCCATCCACAACCACCCTCTGCCTTCTGCAGGCAAGCCAGTTCTGGATCCACAAGGCCAAAGCCCCTTGGATCCCATGGCCTCTCACCTTCTCAAGAAGTCTTGCATGTGGGACCTTGTCAAAAGCCTTGCTGAAGTCCACGTACACCACATCCACTGCTCTTCCTTCGTCAATGTGTTCAGTCACATTTTCGAAGAACTCAATTAAGCTCGTAAGGCACGACCTGTCTTTTACAAAACCATGTTGACTATTTCTAATCAACCTAAACTTCTCCAAATGCTCGTAAATCTTGTCCCTCAGAAGCCTCTCCATCAGCTTACCACCACTGAGGTCAGACTCACCGGTCGGTAATTTCCAGGACTATCCCTGTTCCCTTTCTTGAAAATAGGGACCACATCCGCAATCCTCCGGAACCTCTCCCGTCTCCATCAACGACGCAAAGATCATCGCCAGGGGCTCTGCAATGACATCCCTCACCTCCCACAATAACCTGGGGTACATCCCATCTGGTCCGGGAGACTTGTCTATCTTGATAGCATTTAAAAGTTCTAACACATCCGCTTCCTTAATATCTACATACTCAATCTTTTCAGTCTGCTGCAAACTTGTAGTGCATCCTCCCAGATCACTTTCCACTGTGAATACTGAGGCAAAGTACTCATTAAGCACCTCTGCCATTTCTTCCGGTTCCATACAGATTTTTCCCCCTTCACCTTTTATAGGTCCTATGCCTTCTCTTCTCAGAAGTCTGCAAATGTGCAGACTTTACACAGACAGTGACCTGAGGCTGGAATTGAACCCGAGTCCCTGGCGCTGGGAGGCAGCAGTGCTAGCCACTGTGCTGCACCAGTGAGATGTCAGTGAGATAATGCCCAGATCATTCATTTAGTGATTGTGATTGCAAGGTAAATATTGGCTAGGACACCAGCGAGACTACCCCAGCTCCTCTTCCACCTTTGTCGGGAAAAAAAATAGAAAAGTCTGAGGTCACGTACCAACCGACTCAAGAACAGCTTTTTCCCTGCTTCTATCAGACTTTGAATGGACCTATCTCGCACTAAGTTGATCTTTCTCTACACCCGAGCTCTGACTGTAACACTACATTCTGCACACTCTCCTTTCCTTCTCTCTGAGTGGTATACTTTGTATAGCACGCGAGAAACAATACATTTCACTGCATACCAATACATGTGACAAATCAAAAGTGCTGGAGCTGAGGAGGCGATGTTTGCCACCTCAGCCAAGGGATGGCACTTTGGACAGTGGGAGTATCAGCAAGGATTCTGGTCTCAGATTTAAACCTGTGATCTGTGACTCCCAAGGCAAGAGCACAACCCACAGAAGCGCGATTGATTCCTGGTGCAAGTTCCAGGCTAATGTTTGAAATAATGATTGTGGCATGTGATGTGAGATGAACCAAACTATACATGAGACTGGAATGGAAAATAGGAGGAGTGAACAAAAACATTACTTTCTTAAAACACCAATCTTTTTGAATCTAATAGGACATGCTCCATTCCACTCGCTGTGCTATTGGTGTGCAGTGAAATTGTTGAGGCATTGTGTGGATGTGTTTGACATTTCTTCATACATTAACAACATTGCATGAAGCATTTATGTGATGGCATTTATGTTCAAAGTGTTGATCAGAAAATGTACTGACAGGTCATAAGAATAGGAACAGGAAGCTGGAGTAGACAATTTATATTTTATATGATCTCATCTCAGACTCAACTCCGCTTTCCTGCCCGTTCACCACAGCCTTTCAAACCCTAATTAAAAATCTGTTCACCTCTTCATTAAATTTACTCAATGTCCACCACGCTGTGGGGTAGCGTATTCCTTCGATTTATGAGGCTTTGAGAGAAGTACTTTCTCCTCGTCGCTGTTTTAAATCTGCCACCCCTTATCCTAAAACTATGACCTCTTGAACTAGATTGCCCCACAAGAGGACACATCCACTTCGCACTTACTTTGTCAATCTCCCTTATAATCCAGTTCACCTCACTTCGCTTCTCCTCTCATGCTTCTTAACTCCAGGAAGTACAGGCCTCCTTGTGAGACTTAATTCTGGAATCAATCCTGTGAACGTCCTCTGAACTGCCTCCAATAAAACTAAATCCCTCCTCAAGTAAGAGGACCAAAACTGCACACAGTATTCTAACTGTGCTCTCACTAATACTTTGTACAGTCACAGCAACACTTCACTACTTTATAACCCATTTCTTTAGCAATAAACACCAAGATTCCATTTGCCTTCCTCATTATCTGTATACTAGTTTTCTGCAACTCATGCACAAGGACACCCAGATCCTCTGAAGTCCCTCTCTATTTAGATGATTTGACTTTGCATTTTTCCTTCCAAAATGGATAACTTCACACTTGCACTTGCTGAACTCCATATGCCAAATTTTGCTCCATTAACTACTGATTATCTATTTCATCTATCCATACCTATTTGTAAATTTTTTTTTCTTTCAACATTGCAACTTACTATCCTATCCAGTAGTGAACTTACACTTGGTGGGACCACATGCTCACCTTCAGTTTTGGGGCCACCCAATGACATCGTGGCCCTCCCAAGGGCATCGTAACCCCATCTCCCCTGGGGCTGCGTTACCCCTCCCATTCCCCTAGGGCAATGTTACCCCCCCACTTCCCAAGGGCAGCGTTTCCCCCCTGCCTCCCCTGGGGCAGTGTCCCCCCCCCCCCCACTTCCCCGAGGCAGCATGCCCCCCCCCCGCCAAACCCCCAGGGCTGTGTTACCCCCCCCCCCACTTCCTCGGGGCAGCGTTACCCCCCACCATGCTGTCTTGCCCTTCCTGACCCTGCCCACTCTCATCCCACAGGTGTTGTTAAAAAATAATTTTAGAATGGTTCCCACATTTGGAAAGATTGCCTGCAAACCAGTCTATACAAGCCCGCACAAATCAACTGGCCATCTCGAAGCACAGAAACTCAATCTTAGCGGTGAAACAAATAAATGATTTCAGTTCATATTTAAGGAGATTTGTGTTCGTGTCCATCTGGCAGAATTTGCTTTGGGCAGGATTTTCCTTCTGTTCTGTGGCACCTCTCGCAGTATGGGTGGTTGGGGGGGGGGGGGGGGGGGGGGGGGGGAGGTGGTGTAGGGGAATGTGCTGCTAGCTGGTGGTGGTATCTTATGGACCTACTGTTCTGAATGGGATTTTCCATCGGAGACACCGTTCGCTGCTGGAAAACCCATGGCGGGGGGTGGGAGGGGCAGGGACATGACGGGGTTGCAAGATTTCCATGTTAGTTTATATATCACTGCAGTGTCATTTAGCATTCTCATCTAAGCTTCTGTCGAAAAGCAGGCAAAATATATGGACAATATTAGTGATTCACTTCTAGTCTGCAATTGCATCCGTACAATAATACAGCCTGTCTTAATGATGATTGTTTCAGTTGTAACCACAGACCAGCATGCCCAATTCCTCCCACCAACCCCCTCCTCCCATTAATCAGGGCCCTGTGCCTCAACACGATGTGTTTAATTGTAAATCCGCCTCTGATCCCAACTCGTTTTAGTGTCATCAGCAAATTTGTGTATGGCACCAGCTATCCCCGCTTGTTGGGATAGTTGGAAATGTACGTAAATGGTTGGGGCCTGAAGCCCAAATGCCCCACTAGTTCCAACTTGCCAACTGGAGAGAGACCCATTTATCCTGACTCTCTGCTTTTTGTAGGCTGGCTAATCCTTTATCCACAACTCATAAATTACTCCGTATCCCATGTCAACTAATCTTGTGTATTAACCTTTGGTATAGACAGCGATGCTCTTTCCAGCCTTTTCTATGAGATTAAGTTTATTTATTTATTGTCACAAGTAGGTTTGCGTTAACAGTGCAATGAAGTTACTGTGGAAATCTCCTAGCCATCACATACCGGCGCCTGTTCGGGTACACTGAGGGAGAATTTAACACAGCCAGTGTACCTAACGGGCATGTCTTTTGGACTGTGGGAGGAAACTGGAGCACCCAGAGGAAACCCACACAAACACGGGGAGAATTTGCAAACTTTACTCAGACAGTAACCTGAGGCCAGAATTGAACCTGGGTACCAGGCTTTGTGAGGCAGCAGTATTAACCACCGTGACACTGTGCCACCCTGAAAGAGATAATGGGAGCTTACGACTTCTAACTTTTTCCTCAAAGTAAAAACACAACTACAGCTTTGGGTATATTTACTTCACACAGCATCTGGAAACTTAAGCTTCTGAGCATCTGCATTTGAACATTTATATAGCGAATCTTAATCCCCTCCTCCTCATATTGAGATGAAAATTTATGGTGTAATTTTTAACTGCAAGTGATGATTACATCTCTAATGATTAAACTAACCCAGCGCACTTTGTAGTTTAAGCTGATTTGTCATTGCCTGCAAACACAGAAGTGCGTGTATGTTGAAATAAAGTTGCAGACCATGAAGATTTGCCTTGTACACCTCATGAAGTGGATTGCCGGATACAAGAACACCTTCTTTCAAAATACAAACAACACAAGGAATTCCCCTCTGAAGTGTGACTAAGCATTTTAGTTTTTAAAAACGTTGTTTGGAATATAGGATTTCAGCGTTTACTTCCCAGCGCCAGAGACTTGGGTTCGATTCCCGGCTTGGGCCATTGTCCGTGTAGAATCTACACATTCTCCCTGTGCCTTTGTGGGTTTCCTTTGGGCTTTCCAGCTTCCTCCAACAGTCTGAAAGACGTGCTGGTTAGGTGCATTGGCCGTGCTAAATTCTCCTTCAGCGTATGAACAGGCGCAGGAGTGTGGTGATTTTCACTGTAACTTCATTGCAATGTTAATGTAAGCCTACTTGTGATGCTGATATAAAATGATGAATAAGTCAGAAAAATAAACTTTATAAAATGTGACTCGGGTTACCGTGTTTCCAGCGTAACTCCCCAAAATGGTTTAATTGTGACACGACTAATCTTGCCGTAATCTTTGTACCGAAGTGGCTTTGAATTTAATTCAGACCGGCTTCATTGTCCTCCCTCCGCTCGTCGTGCCGAGAGGTGGGCTGTGTTTTGCCATCCTTAGCGTCGGAGCAACCTTGGGAATAAGACACATTTCTACTATCACAGTGCGTATCGTTTTAGTGTGGCCTGTGCTTTGAGTAGTGTTTGCTCTACTTAATCAAGGCTTCTCGTTTGACTGACAGGCAAACTGTGGGAGACGTGATTGTGGGGCGGGGGGGGGGAATGTGGGAGAGAGAGAGAAAATATTTTCCAGCTCTGCACCACAGAAAGAGAAAAGATGCATTTTAATAACTTAGAGGCTATATTTTCCCTTTTTTTTTTAACTCCAGCACCCTGCTGGTGGTTATATTGCATTATGCCTGTTGGGCTACAGTTCACAGTCACAGTTACTTGCCTGTCACCAGCGTTATTTAATGTCGTTCTTTAAACAGATAATGAGTTTTGACTGACACGTTTGTCAAGGTTATGCGTGGGGGTGAGGGGGGGGGGGGGGGGGGGGGGGGGGGCGCGAGAGCAAGAATTAATATTTTAAAATTCTAATTACCGATCCAGTATTTCATTTCTGTGACTCGGCGTTTTAAATATTTAAAACTCCATCTCCGCAGCCGTTGAAGTGGAACTGAAATTGTTCAGTGGTGGCCGTTGCCAGAGACCAACATTTAGGTGCAGAATAACTGATATGGCGTGTTAGTACGCTCCCAAGCAAAAAGACAAATTGCTTGTCGAACTTGGGATCTGCAAAAAAAAACATTTCTTTAAACCGACTTTAACCCAAATGAAACCCAGGTTATTCTGCATCTCGTGCACAGTTTTTTTTAATCTTGTTTCTGACGAGTGTAGCTCTTCTATGTAATCCAAAGATCCAAGTGAGCGTGCGTTGGAAATGGGTAAATATGAATATTTCACTTCTGGGTGTGGGTGAGCGTTGAGTATTTGGCTGTGGGCTGAGCATTTTAAGAAAGAAAAGCATAGACAGAAATCAACAGATTTCATTGCTTCACTGAAATTAATTACTCTGCGTCCGCTGCCGAGGGAATGGAAATAATTTGAATGCCACTGGTGTGTAAAAGATTAAGAATGCCGGAGCGGCACAATGGTTAGCACTGCTGCATTACAGCACCAGGGACCTGGGTTCAATTCCAGTCTCGATGCACTGTCTGTGTGGAGTCTGCACATTCTCCCCGTGTCTGCGGGGTTTCCCCCGGGTGCTCCGGTTTCCTCCCAAAGATATGCGGGTTAGATGGATTGACTGTGCAAAACTAGTGTTGGGGGGATTGGCAGAGTAAATATGGGGATAAGACCTGGATAGGATTGTTGTCGGTGCTGGCTCAATGGGCCAAAAAGCTTCTTTCCGCACAGAAGGAATTCTATGATTCGGCCTCAACCTGGGTGGGATTTTGGTGTTGTGAATATCTATTCTTCTAACACATTAGCGACTACACATTATCCATTCCTGACAAATGCGTTGCAGATTTGTAAAGGAATATTCGGTGTACATTGTAACCTGTGTGCAACAGGAGTGAGCTGAGATGCTGCGTTAAATTGCTTGTGTTGGAGCCTGGCTGTGTGTTGTTTCGGTTTGCGCTGTGATACAGCCAGACAATGCAACGTTAATTTAAAATAACCCAGCAGGCAGCCCTCGGTGCCTGCGTTTCCATTTACACCACGCACACACTGAATCAGAGTCACGCCCCGACAGTGCAAACCAATTTCTGGTGACCAGTTTTTGCTTCAGTGATCCTTGGTCTTAGCTGCTGACTAAAGTTGGTAAATTATAAATAGGCTTGTTCATCGTTTTCCCCTCCCCAACCCTGCTCCCCCTTTTACAAAAATACAACTTTGTGGAGCTGTAGCAATGGAGCAACAGGACTTTCTCATTTATTTTTGAACAAGATTTATTTATTTGAAGCACTTACTTAGCTTTAAAATCCACTCAGTTGGTATGGTACAGTGGTTAACACAGCTGCCTCATTGTGCCAGGAACCTGGGTTCGATTCAGGGGTCACTGCCTGTGCAGAGTTTGCGCATTCTCCCTGTGGCTGCGTAGGTTTCCTGCGGGTGCTCCGATTTCCTTCCACAGTCTGAAAGACGTACTGGTTGGGTGCATTGGCTGCACTAAATTCTTCCTCCGTGTACCCGAACAGGTGCCGGAGTGTGGCGACTAGGGGATTTTCACAGTAAGTTCATTGCAGTGTAAGCCTACTTGTGACACTAATAAATAAGTTATAAAAGAGTGTACAAAAGATATTAAAATTTGCCTGATTTGGCCCTCTTAAGGAGAGGTAGAGTTAGTAGCAGGTTTGCTGTGCTGTCAGATGGCATTAATTATGATCTAAGGTCATGTACAGGGGGGGCGATAAAAAGGCTATCATCATCCACCTTCCTTCATTGTACGTTATCAAACTCTGCCCTCTGAAGCAGCTCACAAGATGTTTGTGCCCCTTACACTTTAGGTCTTTCTATTTGACTTGGATATTGATATTTTATTTTCTTTTGTTACTACGTTAGGAGGATTATGATCTGTGCATGAATCTTAAGGCCTTGATTAACAAGTGGGTGAATTGCTGGTGAGGGGGGGGGGGTCGATGTAGGGCCAAGATCGATAGAATCATCGAATCCCTGCAGTGCAGAAAGGAGACACAGTAAGAAGTCTCACAACACTAGATTAAAGTCTAACCAATTTATTTGATAGTAAACTCGCAAGCTTCAGGTGAATCAACGAAGGGGCAAACCCCAAAAGCTTCAGGTGAATCAACGAAGGGGCAAACCCCGAAAGCTTGTGAGTTTACTATCAAATAAATTGGTTGGACTTTAACCTGGTGTTGTGAGATTTCTTACTGTGTTTACGCCAGTCCAACGCCGGCATCTCCACATGCAGGAGGAGGCCATTCAGAAGGGGCCTATCCTCTTGCAACCTTACATTATTTACCCTTCTAGTCCCCCTGGCACTAAGGAGCAATTTAGCAAGGCCAGTCAACCTAACCCTCATATTTTTGGAGGAAGTGGGAGGAAACCCATGCAGACACAGGGAGAATGTGCACAGTCAGTCACCTGAAACTGAAATTGAACCTGGGTCTGTGGCGCGCGAGGCAACAGTGTTAACCACTGTGCTGCAACCAAAGGAACTACGATCAAGGTAGAACAGGTTAGAGGGGCCGAGTGGTCTACTCTTGTTCCTACTTTGTCTGTTTGTACATTATCCTTTTCGTGTATTTATCCAGCTCCCTTGTGACCTTTTCAATTGAAACCACTTCCACAACCCATTCAGGTAGTACATTCGTAACTCGCTGATTTAAAAAAAATACATCCTCATCTCACTTGGTTCTCTTTGCCAATTATCTTAAATCTGTGTCCTGTGCCTGCTGCTCACTGGAAGCAGTTTCGCCTGATTCACTCTATCAAAGCACCCCGTGATTATGAGCACCTTGGCTCAATCTCCCCTTCATCTCCTCTTTTCCTCTAAGATTCCAGTTCCCCCTCCCCCTCTTTTGAAACATCAGTTTAAAAAGAAAACAAGCATTTCTTTTCTCTCTGTAACAAGCTGTCTCCTTTGGAAACTTCAATGTGACGTTGTGTTAATTAGAACATGGCTCTGTACCGTCGCCATAGTGGAACTATTGTCATGAGGGAAACAAGTTAATTTTACAGCCTGAACAGAGAAATTCCGAATGTCATTCACAAGCCAAATTTTCGGTGTGAGCATTGGATCATTTCAATGCTTCTCCCATGATTTGTGTAGCATGGTGAAGTTTTTCTTATTTTTTTCATTCGTGGAACACTAACTGTCAACAGATTTCAGGTCAACTCCCCAAAATTTGATGACAGAACCTCATCCCTCTTCCTACCTAGTGTCATTGGTACCAGTATGGGCCATGATGTTCTTCACTTCACAGGTGGATTAATCTTAGCGTATTGACTGAAAAGCTTAACAGATGAGGAGGATTTGAGCTCTCTGAGTGTGCGCTTGTTAGAGTTTAGACAGATGGAGGAGGAGGGGATCTTATTCAAACTTACAGAATTCCGAAGTACCAGAAGAGTGAACATAGGGAAGATCTTTCCGTTGTCAGGGAGACTAGGATCCGAGGGCACAGCCTCAGACTAAAGGAACAACCCTTTCGAACACAAATGAGGAGGAATTTCTTCAGCCAGAGGGTAATGAATCTGTGGAATTCATTGCCACAGAGGGCTGTGGAGGCCAGGTCATTGAGGTGTCTTTAAAACAGAGATAGATGTGTTCTTGATTGGTAAGGGGATCAAAGAGTTATGGGGAAAGGACAGGAGAAATGGGTTAAGAAACTTATTAGCCATGATTGAATGGTGGAGCAGACTCAATGGGCCAGATGGCCTAGTTCTGCTTCTAAATCTTACGGTCTTATTGACAAAAATACACATTTAACCAATGGTCTCTGATGGTGAAAGAGTTGATTGGATGTGTGAATGCACATCTTGATTTAAGAGTGAACACGCGGTACAACAGCATGAATTGCATTATCATGAGCACAGCTGGAGGGGTGGTGGTTGGGGGGAGAGACAGGGGCTGGTTGCTGTTTGAACCTGTGAATCTCTGCCCCTTTGAACCCACGTATCAGTGTGTTGGGTCACTGTGCATTTTGCTGTCCTTTGTGGAGTCTGATGGATAATTACTGCTCACCTCCTGTGGCGCTGCCTGTGATCAGCTACTGTGATTGATAGCTACGGGGAAGTCAATTGGCAACTTGCAGTCAGTGAGCTCGAGGTGTTTCTTGGTGCGTTTCACCACTGGTCTCGACTAACTAAATGGTCCTTAGCCCTAACAAAGGGGGAAGATAAAGCAAAATTAAATGTTAACTGCATGTAGCTGAGACCAGTGTTTTATTAAAATTAACAGTTCCCGAATAAATAGCCAGCCTGTGCACTGACATATCCTAAAACTGTACACCTGTGCTGAAACAGATCATCTTTATTTCCCACCAGAAAAAAATAACCTGTACACTTGACCAATTAGCACAAACATGGGATCTGATGCATATGTTTATACGCTCCCTTCTGACCTTGTAATCAAAATTTCTGTTTGCTCAATTATGACAAAATTGACTCCTCACGATACAATGCACCGACCACTTCAGTCTTTAGTGATAAGAGTAACGTTAATTTCGTCCTCGTTACAACAAATGACAGGCTGTCAAATACAGAGGGAAATGCCCGATTCCACGGCATGAGCGGCTCTCATCTGTTGCATTTCTTCTGGAACAGTGACGGAGATGTTCAAATGAAGCGCTGCTTGTGTTGGAGGCCACAACAAAATACCCGAAGCATTCAACTTCTAAAGCTTAGTCATGTTACGAAGTGGCGGTGGATTTCCTCCTCTGAGAACAGACACCTAACCGCTCAAAGTGAGTGTGAAGTGGTACTATTTGCACTAAAGTGAGTGTGAAGTGGTATCATCTGCACTAACTTTTAGTGGTTAAATCAAAATAACTCCCTGACACACACACTAAAGTCAAACAAGTAACAATTTATTTGTTTAACTAACAGTGAACAAGTTAACTAAACTATTAACAAACCAATAAAACATGATTCTAATGGAATGCGGTTTAGATAAATACAATTCTCACTAATTAGCAAAAAAAATTTAGTCATTCTCTGAATTACAACTAGGTTTGGGGTCTTCTGGAATATTCTGGGTTTTCTCAGTTGATTCTTCTGTCTGGAACTTCTATCGTCTTTGTTATCTTCGCTATCAAGATGGAGCTTTCTCTAAGACATGGATGAGGCTGTTACTCTGGCAGAGGGCAGTTGTTCTCTTTGCTTATTGTTCCACTTTTATACCTATGATGACACATCAATATCCCCCACAGTAGGATTGGTCTCAGGTTGTCAAAATCATCAAATTTAAATCTAATTGGTTGTTGATATTCAGGTGCCTGATTTAAACTGGTTAAATTCAAAAGCCTGTTCTGTTTCAAATTGATTTGCTGAGTTGTAAAAAAAAAAATTCAAATGCCTGAAAGCCAGTTACCAAAGCAACCCTGGTGCTTGGCCTTCAGGTACAAATGTTGCATTCTGGGCTCCTTATATACTTGCAAATTTTTTAAACTTTCTAAGCATAGAAAAACCACCTTTTTAAAGGGATGATGCAATAATTTCACCCCTTAGCATTTTGCAATTTTTAAATCATTTTACATGTCAAATTTGAAAATTCCTCCACTCCACTTCGCAACAAAAGGGGCATCTTCAATACCACTCACTGTTTGAAACAGTGAGTGGTATTGAAGGTGCCTCTTTAATCTTGCTTATTGGTGTAAGGTGCTGCCTCAATCCATTTTTTTTCCCGGTACGTACTGTTTAAGGATGGGGGAAAGATTGCGGGACTGGTTTGTCAAGGGCACAGCAATTTATACTGAGTCACTTTAGAGCAGGATCTGAGTAAAGTAAATGTATTTTCACCTCTCTGTTTTATCAAAATCAATTTTGGGAAATTTGACTTACCGCATTCCAGCCTAAAGTGGGTTTTGGGATGGTGCCAGATGTGGGAAATACAAGGGAGAGATTTCGATTTGATTTATTGCCACGTGCATTGGAATACAGTGAAAAGTATATAGACAAGGCATGCCGTTCACAGAGAAGAAGATGAGAGGCTGCAGAATGTAGTGTTATAATCATAGCTAGGGTATAGAGAAAGATCAGCTTAACATGAGGTAGGTCCATTCAAAAGTCTGAATAGCAGCAGGCAAGAAGCTGTTCTTGAGTTGGTTGGTATATGACCTCAGACTTTTACATCTTTTTCCCAATGGAAGAGGGTGGAGGAGAACATGTCCAGACTGCAAGAGGTTTGTGATTATACTAGCTGCTTTTCTGAGGCAGCGGGAAGCATAGACAGAGTCAATGGATGGGAGCTGGTTAAAAATCACACAAGCAAGAAGCTTCTTTTTAGATGGTTTTTAATATAATGAAGTTGGACATACCATCATGTGATCAACTCTATTCCCACATGGCAAAGTTCTGTCTGTTGTTGCATCAAATGTTTGTTGCTCACGAGTAAACTTTCAGAGGTTGCTGTACTTTTGGTATCTATAGTGGAACTGGGGAGAGCTTTTTCTTCCCCTCCCCCATTCATGGAATCAAGACACAATCTCCACATTGTACAGAAGCAGGGCAGGCCATTTGGTCCTTCGAGCCTGCTCTGCTATTCATTTTGATCGTAGCTGGCCATCGAATTCAATCACCTGATTCCATACCCCCCCTCCCCCAAATATCTTTTAATCCCTTTAGACCCAAGAAGTATATCTAATTTTTTTCTTGAAATCAGACAGTGTTTTGGCCTCAACTACTTTCCATGGTAGTGAATTCCACACATTCATCACTCTCTGGGTGAAGAAATTTCCCCTCACCACGGTTCCAAAAAGTTTACCCCTCAAACTGTGACTCCCTAGTTCTGGACTCCTCCCCACCATTGGGAACATTCTTTCTGAATCTACCCTGTCTAACCCTGTTAGAATTTTATCAGTTTCTATGAGATCCCGTCTCACTCTTCTAAGCTCCAGTGATTATAATTCTAACTGACTTAGTCTCTCCTCATATGACAGACCTGCCATCCCAGGAATCAGCCTTTAAACCTTCGCTGTAGTCCCTTTATATCCTTCTTCAGATAAGGACATCAAAACTGCACACAATACTTCAGGTGTGACTTCATTAACATCCTATACAATTGCAGCAAAACATCCCTATCCGTCTACTCAAATCCTTTTGCTATAAAGGCCAACATACTGTTTGCCTTCTTTTACTGGCTACTGTACCTGTACGCTTATTTTCAGTGACTGATGCACGAGGACCCCCAAGGTCTTGTTGAGTATCCCCCTTTCTCAATTTACACCCATTCAAATAATAATCTGCCATGCTATTATTATCACCAGCTGCCCACACACACACAGCCTGTCCAAATCATGCTGAAGCATCTCTGCATTGTCCTCACAGCTCACCCTCCCACCCAAGTTTGTACCATTTGCAGATTTGGAGATTATACATTTAGGTCCCCCTTCCAGATCATTAATATATAACGTGATCATTTGGGCTCTGAGCACAGATCCCTATGGAACCCCTCTCATCACTGACTGCTAATCAGAAAAAGATCTATTTCTGCCAGCTCTTTGCTTCCTTTCTGCTAATCAGCTTTCTGTCCATTCCATGACGTTACCTGCAACTCCATATATTTTAAATTTACATAGTAATCCATTATGTCAGACCTTATCGAAAGCCTTCTCAAGGTTTAAATAAACCGCAATCACTGGTTCTCCTGGGTCAACTCTACTAGTTGAAAGAGGCCTTTCCGCCCATCGAGGCTGCACCAACAACAATCCCACCGTATCCCCATAAACCCACTTATTTACTCTGCTAGTCTCCCTGACACTAAGAGGCAATTTAGCATGGCCAATCAACCTAGGCAGTACATCTGTGGAGTGTAGGAGGAGACCCATGCAGACACGGGGAGAATGTGCAGACTCCACACAGAGAGTGACCCAAGCCAGGAGTCGGCAGTGTTAACCACGGTGTCGCCACAAATGCTCCTTAGAAATGCTTCCTCATTACTATTTGAAAATGGTCATAAATGTCAGTTTTGTCTCTTCACCCGCCCAGCCTAATATCAGATATTACCATCCGGCTTAAGGGCAGTGTGGTGTGCTGACGAACTGCTTATTCTGCTTAATTGCCTTGACTGGATATCTGTGTGTGCCTGGCACCCATATCATTCTTTTATGCTTCAATGCTGGCACCAGATGGCATTAGCTGCTTGGGTTGGAAGAAAATTGGCCAAACCTCGAAACATAGAAAGAAGGAGCAGGAGGAGATTATTCTACTCTTTGAGTCTGCTCCACCCTTCATTCTCATCATGGCTGATCACCCAATTCAGTAGTCTGATCCTGCTCCCTCCCCCCATCTCATATTTTTGGATCTCCTTTGTACTGTATCTAACTCCTCGCCCCCCCACTCCCCGGCCCTATCCTTATACGCCTATCTGAGCTAGTCTCCCTGACGCTAAGGGTTAATTTAGCACGGCCAATCCACCTAACCCGCACATCTTTGGACTATGAGAGGAAACCGGAATTCCCGGAGGAAAGTTACGCAAGCTTGGGGAGAAAGTGCAAACTCCACACTGGCAGTGACAAAAGCTGGGAATTGAACCAGGGTCCCTGGCACTGTGAGACAGCAGTACTAACCACTGTGCCATCCAACTGATGCCTCATATCAACAAAGTTTCCTTCGTTATGATTCAGGATCCTGATCTCAGAATCAACTGCATCACTCTCCATTTTGATGAAAAATTCTATCAGGCTGTGGTCGCTCATCCCCGTGGAATCTCTCTCAACTAGATTGCCAATTATTCCTTTCTCAGTGCACAATATTTCAGTCTAGAATGACCTGCTGTTTTGTGGGATCTTCAATGTATTTGTCCAGAAAACCATCCCATTTGCACTCCAGAAATTCCTTCTCCAGGGTATTGTGACTAATTTGATTTTCCCTGTCTATATGCAGATTAAAATCACCCATAATTATAGATGTTCCTTTAGCACGTGCATTTCTTATTTACAGTTTACTGCCATTACCAGCATCACCACTGCAGTTTGCAGGTCTTTATATAACCTCCACTGATGTATTTTTGCCCCTTGTTTGTTAGCTCTACCCATACGGATTCACGTTGTCGGAGCAAATATCCTTCCTCAACACGGTGTTTATTTCTTCTTTAACCAGCATTACAACTCCGTTACCTTTACCTTTTGTCTGTCTTTCCTGAATACGGAACACCCTTGGATGTTAATTTCCCATTCCTGCTCAACCTGCAACCATGCCTCCGTGAACCCGGCAGTATCGTTGGGCGCCATGGCGGCTCAGCGATTAGCACTGCAACCTCTCAGCATCGGGAATCCGAGTTCAATTCCAGCCTTGGGTGACTGTGTGGAGTCTGTGTGTTTTCCCTACGCCTGTGTGGGTTTCATCCAGGTGCTCCGGTTTCCTTCCACAGTCTGAAAGATGTGCGGGTTAGGTTGATTGGCCATGATAAATTGCCCCTTAGTGTCAGGAGGACTAGCTAGGGTAAATACATGGGGTTATGAGAGTGTGGGTGGGATTGTGGTTGGTGCAGACTCGATGGGCACTGTAGGATTATAGCCGTTTGCATTTATTTGTGCAATTAATTCACCCAGACCTGGCACTCACTTGTCCAATGGCTTTGGTCTAAACTACAGGTGACCCGATTTAGTTGGGACTACCTGGCACCCATCAGTTTGATTTGACCTGCTTGGCACCAGATGGATCGATGACGCCCATCAAAAGAAGGCTGAGTGCCCTCGGAGCTTTCATCAGCACTCGGAGACCTCATGCCCAGAGCACCCTTGCACCTTGGCACGCAGCATGCTGAAGTTCGCAGTTGGTGTAATTGGGTTCCTGCCTTCATAATCTTTACCTGCCACCAAAGTTCACGCTGTGGTCATGGCTCCTCTTTCAATGAGTTTCAAAAGATCTCCTGACCGTTTACCATGGCCGTGCCTGGGGAAGGCCTGTTACATCAGGCAGTAAAGAAGGTAAATGGCCTTCACAGTGAGAGGATTTGAATATGGAGATTGGAATGTTTTGCTGCAATTGTATAGGGTGTTGGTGAGGCCACATCTGGAGTATTCTATGCAGTTTTGATGTCCTTTCATGGGGAAGGATGCCCTTGCCATAGAGGGAGTGCCATCTATAGAAGGTTTACCATCCTGGGATGGCAGTCTGTCATATGAGGAGTTATTTATGATTATATTCACTGGAGCTTCGAAGAATGAGAGGGGGTCTCATAGAAACTTAAAATTCTCACTGGGTTTTTCCTCCTTTTAAGTGTAGAATTTGACTGTAGATAATTTTCTTCTTCAATCTTGGATAATGTTGATATTGGCAATAACGATCTCTCTGTTGGAATACGATGTCTTACCATTTCTTTGTGCATAATTGCACACGTACAGGACACTGAATCTTCCTGAGAGCCTTCCCAGTGGGCACAGTTTAATCTAAAATGCCATTGCGTGAGTTACTATTTAAAATTTTTTTTGGTAACTCTCCAATATATATTACTGCTGTCACGTTCAGATAAACAGCCCGGCATGGCAAGTAGCTCTTTCCGGTTTAATTATAAAACCAGCAATCCTTCTCGAGGGCAATTAAGAATGGACAATAATAAAAATAATAAATAAACACTGGGCGTGACTGGTGACAAAAAAAATCGATAGAATTTGATAGAAGTTAAATGGACCAGGCAGTATAAGTTTGAAATCACTTATGAAGGATTGCAATATTGTGGAAGGATGTTTTGCTGATTTAAAATTTCCAGGCCTTTTTTTTTGCTTGGAGTTTTGTGCTCTTGCGTTGAGGCAAAAAAAGTACTTTTTTTCACTCCTCTGCTTTCTGCTTTCCCGTGATTCGTAGTGTCAAGCCATAATAATTTACAACTTGAAATTGCTCTACTATCTTGTTAAGTGTCAGGCACTGTGTCTGGAAGCTGTTTGAAATGGAGAACTTTGAAGGCAGCCAAAAAAAAAGTAATTTAATGCATTGTTACTGTTCTTGATTTGGTTAATGTTTGAACTGATGATTGATGGGAGATGTGCTACGTTCTTAGAAAGGCATGAATATAATTGTGCAGTTTCTTCCCTGGGTTAAAGGAAACTCGAGGGTAGATGTGCAGAAATCTCTATGCCAAGTCCTCATTTTTTTTAAACCCTCAGTGCCTTAATTGCCGTGCTCCATCTCTGTAATCTGCTGAATCTCTCTGGGATTCAACCATTGCAGTGAAGTCGCTGTGAAAATCCCCTAATTGCCACACTCTGGCGCTTGTTCGGTTACACTGAGGGAGAGTTTAGCATGGCCAGTGCATCTAACTTGTGACTTTTAAGGAGCATCTGGACAAATACATAAATAGGATGGGAATAGAGGGGTATGGTCCCCAGAAGTGTAGGAGATTTTAGTTCAGACGGGCAGCATGGTCGGTGCAGGCTTGGAGGGCCAAAGGGCCTGTTCCTGTGCTGTAATTTTCTTTGTTGTTCTAACCCGCACGTCTCTTTTGGACTGTGGGAAGAAACCAGAGCACCCCTGCAGACACAGGGAGAAAATGCAAACTCCACACAGGCAGTGACCAAAGCCGGGATTCGAGTCCGGGTCTCTGGCGCTGTGAGGCAGCGGTGCTTAACCACTGTGCCACCCGTGCTGCCCACTGCACCGGAATTTTCTTCCATTGGCTTTATTTAGGGTTGTTGCAGAGACCTCTTGGAAATGATCTCCTGCAAGCTCCCTCCGTTCCCTGCAAATATGCTTTAGTGCCTGCCTTCTTCAAAAGAGCTGCTTACCCAGGATGAGGACCTCAACTGGAGGTGGTTTTAGGTTGGGCACCAAATATTGCCCAGGTGAGTTGAGAGGCAGGAGCACGTGTTTAGTTGGGTGACTTTATCGCTTCACCAAGTATTTGATGAACCGTGTAAACTTTCCTTTATCTGTTGTTCAGAAGGCAGCTGTTCTGCTGTGCGAGGGGTCAAAATCAGTTCCAGTGTGATGTGCCAGGCTTTCTCTTTGTAATAAAATTAGGAGCTGAATGGAATAGAAGGTGAAACCTTGAGTATGTTCTTGTATCTATATTTGTTAATCTCTCTCTTCCCTGCTACCCGATAATTCTTCAAACAGTCAGCGATGCGTGTGCGTTCTTCAGTTCATGTTCACTTGATTATGTCAGCAAGGTGGTGCAGGGTACAAACCACAGTCTTGCTCTTTCTTTTTCCCTGTTCAGTGCGCTGTCATCTAAATGCAAATGAGGGTGTTTTGAATTTCTTTGGAGAAAGGCTGGGCTGTTGTGTAATATCGCTGCCATTGAAGAGGGGAAGGATTCCATTTGAATGTGCTTTGCAATTTTGTGTTAAGTATGAGGCTGAAAAAATGGCTCAGAAATAGGATTTATAAATCACGGTGATTTGTCTCTTTATTGTAATGAGGTTTCTGTGAGATATGGAATTGAAGCACAGACTAATACTAGCTTTTTTTGCTTCCCTTATGTCGTTTGTGATTGTGTCTGAGGAAGAATCAATTAAATTGACTGCCAAGGAAATCAAGTTCAAGTTATTGCAGTGTCATTACAATTTTTCGGTGAGGTTCACTCAATCCGCTTAAACATGCATAGAGCTCTGCCTTTGCACGTGCGCATTTTGTTGTGAAGTTCTTGTTTGTAAAATTATAATTGTAAAAATGCTAAGAGCACACAGCATTGCATGGTCTGTTTTAAAAGGTAGTTTTGTTTTTTCTGTACTTAGAGTGAGAAAAAGAGAGTTGCAGGTGCAAAACTCCGATACACAGTCTGAAACAATGTATCGGGGGCAAAAACAACAGGATTGCTTTGGTAACAGACTTTAGGCATTTGACTTGGAACTTGTTTTTGAATTTAAACCAATCAGGCATTTGAATAGCAGCAGCCTATCAAATTTGAATTTGGTGTTTTGATAACCTGTAAACCAATCCTGTTGTGGGGTTTTTGGTAAGTCATCGAGGGTATAAAACCAGCACTTAGCTTCAGAAAACTGCCAGGAGAAGACTACCTGCCATAGCTCTCAGCTAGAGAGAGAGAGAGACGCAGCTCTCTGCCAGTGTAACAGTCATATTTATATCTTGAGAGAGACTCGTCTCAATTATAATAGAACAGCAGAAGAACAGAAGATTGTGGAAAACTACAAAACTGACTGACATTTGAGAATGACTAAACATTCTGTCTTTTTTGTTAATGCGTGAGAATTGTAATTATCTAAACAGCACTCCATTAGAAAAGTGTAGAATAGGATAGTTTAGCTAACCTGTTCACTGTTAGTTAAGTAAAATAAAGTGTCACTTGTTTCTTTTAAAGAGAATGTCTGTGGTCGTTACTTTGATTTAGTCATTAAAAATTGCTGTAGGCAGATCTTATTTTTTCTCACACGCTCTTGAATAGATTATGAAGAGAGGTGCTTCTCTTTGAGTGTTAGTTCTCTGAGAGGAGATCATCCTCCCCTTTGTAACAATTCACTGAAGCTTGGATTGGAATTAGTCGCATGTCTCTGCGTGGCAATGGGTGTCGGAATCAGCAGACGCACAGAAGATCTGTTTTGTTGTCGCCCGTGTGGTGTAGGGTATGAGATAGGTGACATGAACTGGGAGCAAACATTTTGCACAGAGGGGAAGGCAGCCGGTTATTGGCATCCACGCGGGGAAATGATGCAGCTGAAGAAAGGCTCAAAAGCCCTGCAAAATTACGGAGGAGATTTAAGAAAGCCATTCAGGAAGGCAGGATGTTTCCCTCGCCTTGCAGGAGAAGAGGGATGGAATTCAGGATCCTGGTCTCAGAATCAATTGCATCACACTCCATTTTGATGAAAAATTGTATCAGGCTATGCTCGCTCATCCCCATAGAATTTCACAAACTAGATTGCCAATTATTCCTTACTCATTATCCAGTCTCGAATGGCCTGCTCGAAGAAATACATTCTTCGATGTATTTGCGCCATGGTTATTTGAAAAGGAAACTGTTCGGGGCAATATGGTGATTAGTGCTGCTGTATCAGGGACCCTGGTTCGACTCCAGCCTTGGATGACTGTTTGTGTGGAGGTTGCACCTTCTCCCAGCATCTGCGTGGGTTCCCTTCCACCATCCCAAGATCTGCAGTGTAGGTGGGTTAGCCATGGTAAATGCGTGGGTTTGCAGGGAAAGGATGGGGTGAGATGGCCCTGGGTGAGATGCTGTTTCAAAGAGTTGGTGCAGACTTGATGGGTCGAATGGCCTCCTTCTGCACTGTAAAGATGCTGTGGTTCTCGACTCACCAGCCTGGGGAAAAATATATTATTCACATTGACCCTATCACATCCTGTAAGAATTTTGAATGGTTCAATGAGATCACCTCTCATTTTACAAAATTCCTAAGAGTACAGACCTTAGCCCCGTAATCTTTCCTCACAAAATAATCTCGCCATCCCTGGGATTAGTCTTTTTTTTTTTATTGGCGTATCTTCACCCCGGCACTGTTTTTTTTCATTTGATGGGGAAATGGACTCTTTTCAATCTCTTACCATTAAAGAATAAACTGCTTTTCAGTGTTTTTTTTCTATTAAAGTAGATAACCTCACATTTACTTACTTTGTGTTCCATCTGCTATTTTCCAACCTATTCACTTTGGCTGTTCGAGTCCACTTGAAACCTCCTTGCATTCTTCTCACGGAGTTGCATTCCAACCTAGTTTCGTGTCATCAGCAAATTTAGAAATACACATTTGACCCCAACATCCAAAGAAGAGTCAAAGTCAAGAACCTTGAAAATAGAATCATTAAGGGGTGGTGTCGGGAAGCACTTGTGAACACAAAGGGTCGTGCAACTCTGAAACTTCCTTCCCCGCGAAAATGTTGAGGCTACGGTGGTGAGGGCCGGTGATCAATGAACATTTTGGCACTGAGTTTACTAGATTTCTTACAGGCAAGAGTTGCACCATCAATGAATAAGTGGAGTTAAGATACAGAGCAATTATAGAACAAAGAACAACACAGCACGGGAAACAGGCCCTTCGGCCCAACGAGCCTGCGCCGCCGTCCTAACGCCTTAATGACATATGGAGACCAACATAGGGACAATTTGTTACCCAATCAGCCTAAGAGCACATTTTTGGGATGTGGGAGGAAACCGGAGCACCCGGAGAAAACCCTCGCAACCACGGGGAGAACGCGCAAACTCCCGCAGACACAGGCCCAAATCGATGTGTCTGCACAGCAACAGCGATAGTCTCTGAGCTGTCATGTTGCCCATCTGATGGTCCAGTTTAAGTATACACTAACGACATGAAGCACTAGGCCACTCCTGAAGTAACATCCAGGAGCAGCCCTCGCACGACCTGCCAAATGCATGCACCTCGTTGGTCAACAAGGTGAACCGAACAGCCTGTGGAAACAATTAAAGTATTTAAACAGTCTTCCTATATCCCTCTATCTGCAGACCACTCATGTGGCTGTCCAAGAAACCCTTAAACAACCCTAGCGTGCCTGCTCCCACCACCTTACTCAGTAGTGCATTCTACACCCCCACTACCCTTTGTGTGAAAAAATGCCCTCTAATATTAGTCTTATACATAGCCCCCTTCACCCTAAGGCCGTGACCCCTCGTTCTATCAGAATCTAATGGTGGAAAAAGCTTACCACCATTTACTCTATCAATGTTTCAACTGAATGATGGAACAGACTTGAGGGGCTGAATGGCTTACTCCTGTTTTTTTGTTTCTAATCATGAAGGTTTGTATGCTTTTCAGATCTTATGAATGGGATGTCTTGTGTCCAGACTGATGAGGCATATTGTGCTACTGTGGGAGAGACGAACTGTGCTCAGCTGTGAATGGGCCAGGGGGCCAGGATAATTAACAGCACTCTTACTTTAGACTGGCTGTCTCTGCATATACATGAAATAGTCAGCACAGACAAAGGGGATGTTTCATTTCACCACTGTAACCTCAACGTTTTTGTGGGGAAGGAAGTTTCAGATTTGCACGACCCTTTGTGTTCACAAGTACTTCCCGACACCACCCCTCAATGATTCTATTTTCAAGGTTCTAACCCCTTTGACTTTGACTCTTCTTTGGATGTTGGGGTCAAATGTGTATTTCTAAATTTGCTGATGACACGAAACTAGCTGAATGTCCTTGTGAACAGCAATGAAACAGTAATAAAAGACATGATTAAGTGACTATTGGCTGAACGGGTATTCCATCCATCTACCACTAAAGATTATGACGGGTGCAATTAACAGTATTGTCTCAGGCCTACTTCTTTGTATTAATATGTAAATAATTTACCAGTGTTTGTGACTAGAAACAGTTATCTTACTGTAAGTTGTGCCCTATAACAGAAGTTGACTGTGCACAATTTGAGCAGAGTGAAAAAGCCTTAGGAATTCTTTAGTTCTCCTGTCCTTATCGATCAGAAGGCAATAAAGGTTCCATCGCTCGTGAGTGCTGTGTCGGAATATCTTTTTAGGTCTGACACTATTTGGCGATTGTTCTTTTACATTGATTCCTTTTGGCTTTTACTGTTGTTCTGTGAATGATGTCTTGCTAGAAAATTCTCTCCTCTTCTGCAGATTGCATCAAGATCGCTGCCGGTTATACAATCAGATGAGCGACTCCAGCCCCTGCTGAACAACCTCAGGTAACAACTCCTTATATGAAAGATTTAAACGCAGCCATAAACCAAACTTAATCTTGTACTGATGAGAATCTTATCACTGTGATTTGCTGCATACAAGGTCTAAGCCCAAAACACCAAAGTGAATGAATTGACTGCAAGGTTGAAATAGGTTTCTTCAATATATACTTTCAGAAATGGAAATGTAATATTTATGGGGGTATTTTAACAGTAGCGGAGAATTGGAAGAACATGCTTTGTTCAACAGCCAAGCCCGATCTTTAGCTTAAAGTGGCCTAAAAATGTTATTGCAGTTTGATGATAATGCAGGGAATATTGCCGGCATGAAAATTTTTAATTTGTGAAAGAAATATTGCTTTGCTGTCTTCGTCACTTCAAGGAGATCTGTGGTAACTGTGCTGTAAGAGGTAGCAGAAAGCAGTGCTGGCAGCTTTTATTGTGTTTCATCTTGAAGTTTAATATTTCAAGCTGCAGCTTTAGGGGTTCCTGATATAAGTTGATAGGTTCCACTGTTATGAACAGTGACTCACAGTACCCTTAGTTTGGCTTGACCCACACTTAGGAATTTGGGGACATGTTTATCAAGAATGGGACATTACAATGATCCACTTTGGAAATTTTGTTGCCGTCCTACCGGATCGCACCGCCGCTCCTTTCCGCTCCGCCGTTGGCCCCTTCGTTCCTGCCACCATACCCTTCATCCTTGCATAGTCCACCTGTACCTACCCCCCCCCCCCTCCGCTGCCCTTCGCCACCCTGACGTTGCCCCTCTCCACTCCAACAGTGACTGGATTTCTTATCCCTCCACACAGTCCTGAATCAACTGCAATGTTCCTTGAATTGTTTATAGCAAATAATTAAAGTACAATTAAATATGTCCCCCCCCCCTCCCCTGCCCACCGTGAACAAGTGAGTAATTTGACAGTGCTTATTGACCCGGGGGATAGTGATGCAGTGGTGTTGTCACTGGACTAGTAATTTTGACACCCAGGGTAATGCTGTGGGGAACCAGGATTCAAATCTCACTATGGCATGTGATGCTATTGGCATTTGATAAATATTTGGAATTGAAAGTTTAATGATGGCCATGTCAATTGTAAAAGTTCATTCATGTCCTTTAGGGAAGGGAATCTGCAGATCCTCAACCGATTTGGCCGACGTGTGACTCCAGACCCACAACAGTGCAGTTGACTCTTAAGCCATTCAAGGGTGATTAGGGACGAGTAATTAATGCTGACCCAGCTAGAGATTCCCACATTGCATTGAACGAGTGGAAAAAGGACATTGAAATAATTTCAGTAGTTTTCTACCAAAGAGTGATAGACCCTAGTGTCAGGGAGACTAGCATGGTAAATGTGTGGGGTTATGGGAATAGGGCTTGGATGGGATTGTTGTCAGTGCAGACTTAGTGGGCTGAATAGCCTCCTCCTCTCTTGGGATTCTGTGATTCTATGACCTGAGCTGAGCTTCAGCTTCCCATATTCTGCCCATCAATAAGATTGCATACTTGCACCTTTGCAATATGGCCCATCTCTGCTCCCCCTTCCCTTTCGCTGTTGTCGCAACTGTCATCCATGCTTTTGTTACTTCAGTAACCATGACTTGGAGCTGCTGGTGTTGGGCTGCGATGGGCGCAGTAAGAAATCTCTCAATTCCGTAGAAAATTACAGCTCAGAAACAGGCCTTTTGGCCCTTCTTGTCTGCACCGAACTTTTTTTTTGCCTAGTCCCACAGAACTGCACTTGGACATATCCTTAAACACCCCTCTCATCGATGAACCCATCCAAGTTTTTCTTAAATGTTAAAAGTAACCCCACATTTACAACTTTATCTGGCAGCTTATTCCACACTCCCACCATTCTATGTGTGAAGAAGCCCCCCCCCCCCCAATATTTCCTTTAAACTTTTCTCCTTTCACCCTTAACCCATGCCCTCTGGCTTTTTTTCTCCCCTAGCCTCAGTGGAAAAAGCCTGCTTGCATTCACTCTATCTATACCCATCAAAATCTTATACACCTCTATCAAATCTCCCCTCATTCTTCTACGCACCAGGGAATAAAGTCCTAACCTATTCAATCTCTCTCTCTGTGACTCAGCTTCTCAAGTCCCAGCATCATCCTTGTGAACCTTCTCCGCACTCTTTCAACCTTATTTACATCCTTCATGTAACTAGGTGACCAAAACTGTACACATTACTCTAAATTCGGCCTCACCAATGCCTTATATAACCTTACCAACTTTTATGTTTGATACTTTGATTTATAAAGGCCAATGTACCAAAAGCACTCTTTACGACCCTATACACCTGTGATGTTACTTTTAGGGAATTCTGTACCTGTATTCCCAGATCCCCCTGTTCAACTGCACTCTTCAGAGTCCTACCATTTGCGTTCTACTTTGGTTTGTCCTTCCAAACAGGTGACTCACCCGACGAAAAGGCAGTGCTCCAAAAACTCGAGATTTCAAATAAACCAGTTGGACTGGTGTTGTGAGACTTCTTAACATTGTTATTTTATCAATTGAATATTCCAATGTTTTCATATGCAGAGGGCACCATTTCTGGTGTGTGGTTACTCTAGTTCCCCCTTTAACAAGCTGAGCTGGCAATAATCTGGTGTTATTTTCAACAGATCATTCAGTTGTATTTTCCACTGCACCAAATGGTAAACATTGTGACACTGCTTTCACGGAAAGTTGAAGCCTCTGAACAAACAGATCCCATGTCTCAGAGGCTTTTAAGAATTGTTTCCATAGTAACTCCTCATCTTCTAGAGTCTGACTGGGCGAGTCTATCAATAAGTAACAGCCCAAGTGCCTGATAAAATTAGAAAACAGCTACTGCAAAGTGTTTACCAATGTTTGAGGGCTTTTTTTTAGACCAGTGTTATGAGGTGGTAACATGATATGGTCAAGTGTGTACTTTCTGTAGAACAAAACACATTGGGCACGATCTTCTCTCACCCAAAAAACTTAAGTGCCCGATGGGCAGGAAAAAAACTCCCTTTTTTGCCGTCCGTTTTTTGGTAGAGCTTCAGTTTAATGAATTTCCAGCATTCTGTGAAGCACAGAGGCCATCAGGGAAAGCCTAATCCCACCTGAGAGGCTGGCATCAAACTGCAAAGGGGGGCTGCTGTGCAAGTGCCCATAATGGTGTGTATGCACGGCCTCCTCTCTGCGGGTTACAGTTGACCCATCCACAGTGCAACAGGCTGGGAAAGTTCATGCATAGCGTCCATCTTTTGGAACCCACAGTGTTATTTCATTTGTGGCTGTGGCATGCCTACTGAATACAGCCTTAAAGCATTAGATTGGCCAATCCAAAGAGCAAAGTCTATTGCTGAGACATGGACGTGTTTATTGCCTTGTACGTCAATGCCAAAACGAAGCCATTCTTGCACACTGAGCTGTGCCAGTTTTATCCTCTGCACGCACAAGCTGTCCCCTACCAGCCCTCTTCAACACACCCTTTCGGCACCTCCTGCATTCCTTTCTTCCCCAGATATTTACCCCACCTCCCCCATAAATGTGATTCGCCACATGTTCCACGTCTTAACTCTTTGGCAAAGATGTTTCTCCCGATTAATCTGTTGAATTTACTTGCCGATGCCTTTATTAGTGATCACCTAATAATTTTGGTCTTTTGTTTTGGTCTCCCATATAATTGGAAAGATCTTTCTTGTTAAATTTAAGTTTTTTTTTAAGTTTATGTATTCGTTTCGTAAGTAGGCTTACATTAACGCTGCAATGAAGTTACTATGCATATCCCTAAGTCGCCACACTCTGGTACCGGTATGTTCAGGTACACTGAGGGAGAACTCAGCATGACCAATGCACCTAACCAACGTCTTTCATAGAATCCCTATAGTGCAGAAGGAGGCCATCTGGTCCATTTGCGTCAGCACCAACCACGATACCATTCAGTCCATATCCCCTTAATCTCAGTTATTTATCCTGCTAGTCCATAACACAAAGGGGCAATTTAGCATTGTCATTCAACCTAACTCACACACCTTTGGAGTGTTGAACGAAACTGGAGCATCCGGAGGAAACTCATGCAGCCAAAGGGAGAATGTGCAAACTCCACACAGATAGTGACCCATGGCCGGAATCGAACCCGGGTCCCTGACGTTGTAAGGCAGCAGTGCTAACCATTGTGCTATCCTTCTCTACATCTACCCTACTAAGCCCTTTCATAATTTTAAATTTAGCTGCTTAACGTAGTCTTTCTATGCATCTATGCGTCAGCTTACTATGAACAGTTTTTTAATCCAAATACCAAAAGAAATCATTCCCTGTTTCAAATACTGTAGGTTTAATTTGCATTCTGCAAGTTCTGCATGACACATTTTAATTTGCTTTGCGTGGGAAATGCACTAATTTTGAAGAAGGAAATAATCGACCATTCTCTTCATTTCATGTTACCACTTGCTTTCATTGCAGGCAGTTTAACATGTCTGATTGTGATGATCGTAGTTATGCTTCTTAAAAGATTAGTCTTTGTTTCCGTGCTATATACCGGTTGCAATCGTGTTATTATAGACGCTGTCAATAATCTGACAGAAGATGGAGCAGTGTGATTCCCAAGAAAATACTTAGACACACATCTGTATAATGAAGGCAAAATATTGCACGTGTTGGAATCTGAAACAAAAGCAGAAAATGCTGGAAAATCTCAGCAGGTCTGACAGCATCTGTGGAGAGAGAATGGAGCCAATGTTTTGTGTCTGGATGATCCTTGGACACCTTTTGTCAACTTTCGCCACTACCATCTATATTCCCTTTGTCCAGTTTTAGCCACCCTCCCATTCATAGCTTAAATCTTGTCTCACTTTCTTTGCTCTCAGTTCTATCGCTGAGTCATCCAGACTCGAAACATTGGTTCTAGAAACACATCTGTCTGACTTAAAGGGCGTTAAGAGAATCAATGCATCAAGACCTGAAAACAAGGTAGCAGGCAAACTTTTCTGATCCAGAATGACAAGGCTGGCATGAAGCTGAAATGTTTTTTTCCCCCTGAATCAGAACCTTGTCCAAATGGACAAGGAAGAAAGACTTGAATTGAGGTAACTTCCTTTCACAACCTCAGCGTGCCTCAAGATGTTTTGCGGCCAGTGAAGTACATTTCGAAAAGTAGTCACTGTCGTAACGTTGGAAACATAAAACCGATGTGTACAGCGCAATTTAATAATGACTAGATAATCTGCTTTTAATGATGTTGACTTGAGGGATAAGTATTGGCAGGGTGCAAGTGAGATGCTTAAGAGGCCAGAATTAGAGGAGATCAAACATCTGAGAATTCTGAGGCTGGTAAATTAAGTTAGCTTTCCCCAAACTGGGCTAATTGCCTGGGAAACAGATATTAACAGTCTGGTGAAATCAACTGGGCTGTTGGATTCAATTCACTGTGAGCTCACAGTGACAGATGAACTTGGGTCCTCTTAGTTAGCATGAAGTGGATCTTGCGTGCCCTCTTACATTGTCCCAGGTCACAGAAGGTTTGATAGAGTCTACACTGGAGCTTGTCTTGAATATGACTGTTTTCAAATGTTCCCTGGTTTTCAGCCCATGGGATGACAGAGCGAGAAGGTGACGACAACCAATGAGGTGAGGTTGGTCATTTTAGTTTCCATATATCTCAGGGAGTCTGGTTGAAATGAGGGAATATACAACCGTAATGTCTCCTGGCTGATTACCTCTTGATGGGTTTCAGGTTACGATTATTCCATTGTAAAGTTTGAATCTCTCTATTCAATATGAAAGAGGACTTGGTTCTGGTTTAGGGTCATGATGACTTCCCTAGTGTTAAGGTGAAGTCCTCCTGTTTGATATGCGAGAGAGTTCCTGTTGGCTTGACTTGGGTAACCTCATGGAAGCAGTTTCTGGTTGTGTTACTTTAAAATGTCCAGTTTAAGCTGAGCATAATTTCTGTGGCCTTGTCCGTTTGACTAAAGTTTCCTTGTGTAGATAGTGGTTAACACACTTCCGAGGCACTACTTCTTGGAGGAGCTGGCCTAACCCTATGAAGTTTGCAGAGAATGGGACACGCCTGTCTCAGCGATAGAGGCGGGCAAGTCAGGAGTTGAAAGGCACACGACCCAAACCAGCCGGCACCCGGCGCTGCTAATCAGTTGTTAGAGCCTAATTACCATCATTACGTTCCCAGAAACATTTCTTCTTGGAATCTAGTGCACATGGAGGCCATTCGACCCATTGAGTCTGTGCCGACCACAGTCCCACTCAAGCCCTATTCCTATAATCCCATGCATTTACCTTGCTGATTCCCTGACACTAAGGGACAATTTAGCATGGCCAGTCCACCTTACCCATACATCTTTGGACTGTGGGAGGAAACCGGAGCACCTGGAGGAAACCCACGCAGACATGGGGAGATTGTGCAGACTCTACACGGACAGTGACCCAAGCCAGGAATCGAACCCAGGTCCTTGGTGCTGAAAGGCAGCATTGCTAACCATTGTGCTACCACGCCCTAGCCTCCTATTCAGGAGTAGATGCAGATTTAGGATTCTGCTTTGATCGGACTGTGGAAGTGCTGAAAGTTTCCTTGCGAGTTGTGTTTCAGTTCATCTCAATCGTCCCTCATGTTGTATTACTGATCATTTAAAATGCTTGGACGTTCATTGAACATGTTGTGCTAGTGTCATCAATATTCCTTAACTGCTTTGATTGTTTTGAAAGGCTGGAAGAGAATTGTGCAAATTATCCCGAGATCCAATGTTGGAAAAGTAGGGACTGTTTAATCTTGTCCTCTGTTGGTATATGGGTTTAAACTTGAAGCAATTATCGGAAGTTCAAATGGAATACATTTATCACTGCTCCCAAAGGATGGGAACATGTTCAGTGCCACTGGAGAATCAACCTCTTAAAAGCCCTTGAAAATATTGCTGATGACACTAATAGTCTCTTCTAGAAACTATTGTAACAAGCTATGATGCTGCATAAAACACTTCCACACAAACTACACTAGAGGAGAGCAGTGATTTAATCAAACAAATATTGTGATGGACATTATTTCATCTATTTGCATTGTTGTTTTATTTCTAATGTTTATTTAGTGTCACAAGTAGGCTTACATTAACACTGCAATGCAGTTACTGTGAAAATCCCCTAATTGCCACACTCTGGTGCCTGTTCAGGTCACACTAAAGGAGAATTTAGCATGACTAATGCCCTTAACCAGCACGTTTTTCGGACTGTGGGAAGAAACCGGAGCATCTGGAGGAAACCCACGAAGACATGGAGAGAAAATGCAGTTCCCTACAGACAGTGACCCAAGCTGGAAATTGAATCTGGGCCCCTGGCACTGTGAAGTAGCGGTGCTAGCCACTGTGCCACCCCATGTCATAGAATTATAGAATCCCTGCAATACAGAAGGAGGCCATTCGGCCCATCGAGTCTGTACCAACTACAATCCCACCAAACCCTATTCCCGTAATCTCTCACATTTACCCTGCTAACCCCCGCGATACTAGTGTCAATTTAGCATGGCCAATCAACCTAACTCATACATCTTTGGACCTTTGGAGGAAACTGGACTGTCCAGAAGAAACCCACGCAGACACGGGGAGAATGTGCAATCTCCACACAACCAGTGACCCGAGGCTGGGATTGAATCTCGGTCCATGACGCTGTGATGCAGCAGTGCTAACCGCTGTGCCATCTTGTCAACTATGAGCATTTACAGTAACAAATTTAGGCAAAATACTCAAGTTTTGTCCTTAACCGTTTGTCATTTGAGACTGTACTTGAGGCCTGGCCATGCCTTATGCTGATATTGTCATTGTGGTGAAGACATTTTCTTGATGTAGGTATGTAGACAGTTTTGTTGTCTGCAGTAAACTATTTTTACCTGTTGATAAACTGGGCATTAAATTGAAAACATTTCCAAATCTTGGTGATGGCATCATTAACCATCAGTTCAATTGAGTTTATGCGTTGTAGTCATGCTTCACATGTTCAAACTGATAGCTTTTTGTTCAGTAAGGATGCTCAGGCAGGTGGGACCAAGGTGGCTAAATTTAGATAGCCCAGATCAAATTCGTTAACGAAATGAGAGGCGCTGAATAGGTGAATCCTATTCTTACATTGCTATTTTGACACTGTGCATGTTTAAAGATTTGTCTAAATTGATCCAGCAATTCAAAGTTGAAACATGAGAGTTATTTTGCTTTTTCACTAACAGCGATAATCACTTGATTTGGACTATTGTATCCATTGATCCAAGAGCTTCTATGTAGACACTATGGTGCTCCAACACTGGGCAGAGTATCCCTATCCTGCCTGCCACGGGAATTGTAGTGAATGGGACAGAAAATTCAGTGGACTGTGTAAAAGTCTGATTTGATTTGTTATTATCACGTGCATTAGTGTACAATGATAAGTATTGTTTCTTGCGGCTATACAGACAAAGCATACTGTGCATAGAGTACATAGGAGGTAAGGAAAGTTGAGAATGCAGGAGGAGTGTTACAGTCATAGCTAGAATGTAGAGAAAGATCAACTTAATGCAAGGTAGGTCCATTCAAAAGCCTGACAGCAGCAGGGAAGAAGCTGTCCTTTGAGTCGAATGGTACGTGACCTCAAACTTTTGTATCTTTTTCCCTCACAGAAGAAGGTGGGAAAGATTATGTCTAGGGTGTGTGGGGTCCTTGAATATGCTGGCTGCTTTGCCGAGGCAGCAGGAAATGTAGACAGAGTCAACGGATGGGAGGCTGGTTTGTATGACAGACTGGAATATGTTCACAATTCTTTGTAGTTCCTTGTGGTCTTGGGCAGAGCAGGGACCATACCGAGCTGTGATACAACCAGAAAGGATGGCATCTGTAAAAGTTGGTGAGAGTCGTAGCTGTCATGCCAAATTTCCTTAGTCTTCTGAAAAAGTAGAGGCGTTGGTGGGCTTTCTTAACTATAAGTGTCGGCATGGAGGGGAACCAGGACAGATTGTTAGTGATCTGGACACTTAAAAACTTGAAGCTCTTGACTATTTCTACTTCAACCCCATTGATATGGATAGGAGCGTGTTCTCTTTTACGCTTCCTGAAGTTGATAACTATCTCTGTTTTGACATTGAGGGAGAGATTATTGTTGCAGCACCAGTTCACCAGATTCTCTATCTCATTCCTGTACACTGTCTTGTCATTGTTTGAGATCTGACCCACTACGGTGGTGTCAGCAAATGGAATTGGAGGGAAATTTGACCACACAGTCTTGGGATATAAGGAATATAGTAGGAGGCTGAGAACATAACCTTGTGGGGCATTAGTGTCGAGTATGATTGTGGAGGAAGTTTTGTTGCCTATCCTTACTGATAGTGGTCTGTGAGTTAGGAAGTTCACGATCAGCCACAAAGAGAGGTGCAGAGGCCCAGGCCATGGAGTTTGGAGATGAATTAAATAGGAATAGTGGTATTGATGCTGAGCTGTGGTCAGTAAATAGGAGTCTGATATAGATGTCTTTGTTCTCTCTTTGTTCCATCTTGCTCCAACTGCATTAGACAACTGTCCAAGGGGCAGTTGTGTTACAGGTAATTAATATAAATGTTTGAAAATTCCTGGTATTTATTCTTGCAAGAGAATAACTCTTTAGAATCGGTAGAAATTATAATCATCTCAGTATTTATTTGTTATTTTAAATCTACCAAAGGAGATTTAAAATCATCAGGAAAAAGAAAAATCCACAGAGATAAAACTGAAAGCAGTTTTAATGTGCTTTCCTCCATCCTAGGTAATTGAGTTATTTCCTCCTTATTGTATTGGAAGGATTCTTCCTTTCCACCCAGTTTGAGAGATAAGATCCAAGTTGTGTGATTTCTGGTCTGCTGAGTATTGTCGTGTGTTCGTGGGTCTCAGTAGTAGATTCTCCACTCACTATGGACCTTAGATAGCCAACATCTTTTCCCAAAGGTAGGGGAGTCTAAATCTACATGGTGTAGATTTAATATGAGAGGGGAAAGATATAAAAAGGTTCAGAGGGGAAATTCTTTCACTCAGAGCGTAGTGAGTGTCTGGAACAATCTATCAGAAGCAGTAGTAGAGGTGGGTACAGTTTTGTCTTTTTAAAAAAAGCATTTAGACAATTACATAAATCAGACAGGTGTAGGGGGATATGGGCCAAGTAGGGCAATTGGGGCTAGCTTAGTGATAAAAGCTAGGTGGCATGGACAAGTTGGGCTGAAGGGCCTGTTCCCCTTTTGTAAATCTCCATGACTCTGTCAAACCCTACCTCAAAACAGAAATCAACTCTCAGTGAAACTGAAGAGGAAGCAAAAGTGGTGCTTAACTTCCAAGTCTCGAAGAAAATCAAGAGCAAGCTGAGGTTGGGAAATCCACAGTAAATTTTGTTGAGCGATATATACAAGGACGCACTCAGCGGTAGTAGCTGTTAAATCCATTGATGCAGGTCAGTCAAACTGAAGAAGACTCGAGGAGAAGAGGCTGGATGGATCCAGAAGCTGAGAATAAGCAAAGAGGTTGAGTTGTTGCAGCTGTTTTTGCTACTTGAAGCTAACAGTGGTGGGTCTTGGTCATTCAGACTGAGCAGGCTGTGTGGACGTGGGTCACCTGCGATGAAAGCCATGACTGTGGAACTTCAGATTGATTGTGTGCTGCTGTCGGCTGGGGAACAGGTAATATTTAATGTTTGCTTTGTTGACTTTTGCATTGTAAAGATTCTTCTGTGTTAAATCACGAAACCTTGCGGCAATTAACTGGAATTTCATATTTCTATTTTTAAAAAAGGTTAGTGGTCTCTAATGAGATCCAAACACTACTGAGTCAGAGGTTTAGGTACAATCTCCACTTGCACAAACTTGTACAAAATCTAACCAGACGTTCCGCTCCATTATTGAGGGAGTATGGCACTGCTGTGGTGCCATGTTCTTGGGTGAAACGTTAACCCATTTTCCTGTCTTGCTCTCCCTCTCTCGAATGCTTATGAATGATTTCACAACCACTGTTTTGAAGTAAAATAGTAGAGTTGTGCCTTGTACACTTGCCAGTATTCATTCCTCAATCAGCCATCACAAACAAAATTACTGGTTATTAACAACATTGCTGTTTGTGAAAGTTCAAATTAGCAACTGTGATTTCTGCATCACACCTCTGACTGCATTTTAAAATGGGCTTATTTGCTATAAATGTGAGTTGTGCAATGCGCTGCGTATAAATGCAAGTCTTTTTCAGCAGTCTGCCAGCAATTTGATATACCATGCATTAGGAATCAAATAGAGAGAGAATCATAGAATCGGCAAATGTCTGCCATTCTTGTTGTGCCTATGTCCAAATCATTTAGATAAATAATACTAAAAGAAGTCCAAGTACAGGAGAACAGCACTACCCTTGCAGATCTTGCTATCGATCCAGTTATATCCATTAGGCAAACCAGCCTCCCACCCATTGACTCTGTCTACACCTCCCACTGCCTCGGAAAAGCAGCAAGCATAATGAAGAACCCCACGCGCCCCGGGCGTTCTCTCTTCCACCTTCTTCCATTGAGAAAAAATTTTTAATATCTGAGGCCACGTAGAAACTAACTCAAGAAAAGCTTCTTCCCTGCTCTCTTTTGAATGGATTTACCTTGCACGAAGTTGATCTTTCTCTACACCCTAGCTATGACTGTAACATTATGTTCTTCACCCGCTCCTTTCCTTTTCTATGAATGGTATGCTTTGTATAGCATGCGAGAAGTAGTACTTCTCACTGTGTACCAATGCATGTGACAATAATAAAGAAAATATAATATATCCTTCAATACCATGAAAATTTAATTTTCACATTGTCTTTTATGTGGCACTTTTTGAAATTCTGAAAATCTTTTATATATTGCCTTCATAAATTGCAAACTTAAGGGCAAAAGTTGTCTTTGTTGTTGCCTGTGTTCAAGTGTTTTCAGATTTTGTTTTATTGCATGAATTTTTGATAAGAATGTAAATTGTACAGATGGAGAACTGCTACTGTGAAATACGAGAAAAGTCGAACAGAAGGGGTTTATAAAGGCTGACATTTTAGCCTTTTTTAGAACTAAGTTTTTACCCCATGGGTAGTGAAGATAACCTCCATGGGATGGAGAATGTTTGCCAATTTTAGGGACACATCAAACCCAGGAGACTGGGAACTCCTTTTCAAATCGTTTCTCGTAGAATCATAGATTGTGCAGCAGGAGGCTGTTTGGCCCATCAAACCTGCACCGACAACAATCCCACCCGGGCCCTATCCACATAACCTTGCTTTACCCTGCTAATTACCCTGACAAGGGAGCAATTTAACATGGTCAATCAACCTAACCAGCACATCTTTGGACTGTGGAGGGAACTGTAGCAGCCAGCGGAAACCTTCGCGGACACGAAGAGAATGTGCAAACTCCACACTGACCGCGACCTGAGGCTGGAATTGAAGCCAGATCCCTAGCCTTGTGAGGCAGCAGTGCTAACCACGGTGCCACCCGTTGGAAATGTACTGAATACTTGACCTAAAGTGCAAGTCAGATTGGACTGGAGTTGATCAACTCAGAGGGCTGTTTTCTGTACGTTGATTTAGTCTATTAAGACAAGAAATTAAAGCAATGTTGTGTGTATGAATCGTGAGCTCGTGGACCTGCTAATGAGAAAGGTATTTCAAATGTGCAGTGCAGACTAAACATTTCAGTTCTCAAAAATAGGGAGACATATTTCACTGCAAATTATAATTTGATCATTGCTGCTTCTTAGTCATAAATCTATTTTTGCACATCTTCAAACTGCTCAGTTTCAATATTTAAGTGATTTTTTTTTTAGGGAAGAAATAATATGCAAGAAATGTTCAGCAGCAGATTTAGAGCATTCCACCTGAAGCATCTAGAAGACAAAGACACCTGTGTCAGATTCTTGTTTAATGACTACAGCTCAGCCTTTAACACCATTATTCCTATGAAACTCATCTCCAAACTCTGTGGCCTGGGCCTCAGCACCTCCCTCTGCGACTGGACCCTGAACTTCTTGATGCACAGACCACAATCAGTAAGGATAGGCAACAACACTTCCTCCATGATCATCCTCAACATTGGTGTCCCACAAGGCTGTGTTCTCAGCCCCCCTGCTATATTCCTTATACACCTACAACTCCAACTCGATTTTCAAGTTTGCTGATGACACCACTGTAATGGGCAGGATATCAAACAATGACAAGACAGAGTACAGGAATGAGATAGAGAATCTGGTGAACTGCTGGGATGGCAATCTCTCTTTCAATGTCAACAAAACAAAGGAGATTGTCATTGACTTCAGGAAGTGTAGTGGAGAAAATGTCTTCTTCAACAGAGACGAAGCCGAAATGATCAAGAGCTTTAAGTTTTTTAGGTGTCCAGATCACCAACAACCTGTCCTAGTTCCCCCTTGTGCACTCTATAGTTTAAAATAGCCCACCAGCCCACACTACTTTCTCAGAAGATTAAGGAAATTTGACATGTTAGCTATGACCTAATTTTTACAAGATGCACCATAGAAAGCATCCTATCACAGCTTATTATGGCTCCTGCTGTGTCCAAGACTACAAAGGATCATGAACAAAGCCCAGTCCATCACTCAAACCAGCCTCCCATCCATTGACTCTGTCTAAGCTTCCCGCTGCCTCGGAAAAGCCAGCCAGCATAATTAAGGACCCCACACACTCTGGACATTCTCTCTCTTACCTTCTTCCGTCAGGGAAAAGATAGAAAAGTCTGAGGTCACTCATCAACCACTCAGCTTCTTCCCTGTTGCCATTATACTTTTGAATGGACTTACCTTACCTTAAGTTGATCTTTCTCTACACCCTGGCTATGACTGTAACGCTACATTCTGCACTGTCTCGTTTCCCTCGGTTCCCTCCACAGTCTGAGTAGATTGGGCCTTTACTCGTTGGGGTTTAGAAGGCTGAAGGGTGATCTTATAGAGACATATAAGATAATGAAGGAGCTCGATAGGGTAGAGGTAGAGATTCTTTCCACTTAGAAAGGAAACCAGAACTAGAGGGCACAGCCTCAAAATAAGTTGAGGAGGAACTTCTTCTCTCAGAGGGTAGTGAATTTCTGGAATTCTCTGCCTATTGAAGTGGTGGAGGCTACCTCGTTGAATATGTTTAAGCCACAGGCAGATAAATTTCTGATAGACGAGGGAGTTAAGGGTTATGGTGAGAAAGTGGGAAAGTGGAACTGATCCACTTCAGATCAGCCATGATCTTATTGAATGGTGGGGCAGACTCGAAGGGCTAAATGGCCTACTCCTGCTCCTATTTCTTATGTTTCCTTCTCCACGTGCACTTTATGAAGGGTATGCTTTGGCTGGAAAGCGTGCAAGAAACAATACTTTTCTCTGTACTGAATACTTTTCCATGTGACAATAATAAATCAAATCAAAATCAAGAGCTGCTGTTCAAAGGAATGGCAGTGATTGTTATAATTTGAAATTGTTAAGCTCCAATAAAATCCACAAAGCTGTAAAATGTCGAGTTGAAAGACAGGCGGTGGGATTCTCTGGTACTGCCGCTGTCAGTGGGAATTCCAATTGACGTTACCCCAGGCCGGTAGCAGAAAGCCCCAAATGGGAGTGCGCTGCCGATGGGACTGGAGAATCTCATCAGTGTAAACGGTCCCAGGTGAGGTACTGCTCCTCGAACTTCTGTTGTGTTTCACTCGAGCAGTGCAAGAGGTGGAAAGCGGAGCAGTCCGTGTGGAATGTAGAATTGGCAGGTGTCTGGAAGCTTGAGCAGGTTGGCCATGCTAAATTCTCCCTCCTGCAGTATACTTGGACAGGCATCGGAGTGTGGGCGACTGGGGAATTTTCACAGTAACTTCATTGCAGTGTTAATGCAAGCCGACTTGTGACAATAATAAACAAACTTTAATGATGTGAGTGCCGCGTTTTGCAAAGCATTCACCTGGTCTGTGCTTGGTCCCCCCGATGTAGTGGAGACTGCATCTTCAGTGATGTCTGCAGCCAATTAAATCGAAATAAGTAGGTGTTCGTTTCAGATCTTCTTAACGTGCACAATATTTTGTACTTCCTTCAGATACTTTCAAACTTTTTTTTGTGTTTAATAAAACTTAGACACTGTATGACACTGGTGGGAGAACAAACAGATCTTTAAATATTATGTTTGTCTTTATAGTGTGTGGCCTTGGTTTAATCTGAAATCTCGGTGAATGGTTCAGTACTTTCAGCTAACTGGGACTTGCTTCAAATTGACAGGGGCATGTAATTAAGGGATATTTGTATCTGATTGTTGAAACTCTGCAATGCCTTGCTGTCAACAAGGTCTGTGAGTGCGTTGTACCTATGGCATCAGATTCGGAGGAACAGAGCTGATTAAGAGACACTTTTAGATAGCAGTCTGAGCTGATCGTACCATATTCCTTTCATGGCAAGAGCAATGAGCAATGGAGTGTGAAAAACACAGCATGAGGGCAACTTTTTGGACTTCAAAGGGTCTCCTCGTTGCCTTGTACCAAAGAATCTCGAGAAGTTGCAAGCTCTCGAGTAAATTACTTTGCAGGAACTGTCGGGGAAGAAAGTAACCAGGGTGTTCATTATTTCTAGCAGCAGCTGCTAAGGTCAAAGAATTGTTGCCTCCTGTTGTTTGTGCCCACTCTGGAAGCAATTTTGTGAGTTAGTCCATATGGCTGTCTGGACAGTTAATAGGAATCAAAACCAGACGCCCAAACCTTTGATGGTAGCATTGTCCATTAAATAATGAGTTGAAATGCTTGGGAATAATCAGGGAATCGCAATGAAAATGCGCTATCAGATAAGAACAGCTTGGAGAGCAAATTAGCAGTGTGTGTCAAACTAACGCCATTTGACAGCAAGGGAACTGGCGCAAGTGGAGTTGGATCTGTTTGATTAACTTTCCGGATGGTTTGACTGGAAAAGAAAATACATAGATACACAACTTTTTTTTAAGAAGGGATTTTTTTTTTGTTTTTATTCCAATTCAATCCAATCAAATCCAATTCAACAATGTCTCAACTTGTTGAGACATTCCCGATCCAAGCTGACAAAACAGGACCCTCACCCCCTGTCTTGGGTTTTATCTACATGATCTAAGCTGACTAGAGTAAGCATAGCTCCTTCTTCAAGGCTTGATTTTATTTGCATCTTAACCAAAGGGCCGAGATGCCGCTTTTAAAAATTGCTTCGAATGAAGTTAAAATGGTAATCTGATGACTTCAGCCAAGCACAGCATGTCATGGTCAAGGTAGTGTTTTGTTCTCCCTCTTTAGCATTACGATGTATTGGTGTAGACATGTTGTAACAGGTGGTTTGCAATAAGTACAAAAGAAGAATCTTAACTGTACCACCCCCGTGACAAAATATCGAATCCCTGCATTGCAGAACATAGAACGTTACAGCGCAGAACAGGCCCTTTGGCCCTCAATGTTGCGCCGACCAATTAAGAAAATGCAATGACCTTCTAACCTAAACCATTCCCTTTTCATCCATAAACTTATCTACTGACCTCTTAAACTCCCCCAAACTTGGCGCATCTACAACTGCAGCAGGCAGGGCATTCCATACCCTTACCACCCTCTGGGTAAAGAACCTACCTCTGATATCCGTCCTATAACTACCATCCCTTAATTTAAAGCTATGTCCCCTCGTGCTAGCTTTCTCCATCCTAGGAAAAAGGCTATCACAGTCCACCCTATCTAAACCTCTAATCATCTTATATGTTTCGATTAGGTCCCCTCTTAGCCGCCTCCTTTCTAACGAAAACAACCTCAAATCCCTCAGGCTCTCCTCATAAGACCTGCCCTCCATACCAGGCAACATCCTGGTAAACCTCCTCTGTACCCTCTCCAATGCCTCCACATCTTTCTTATAACGTGGGGACCAGAACTGTACACAATACTCCAAGTGCGGCCGCACCAGAGTTTTGTACAGTTGCAACATGACGTTGCGGCTCCGAAATTCAATCCCCCTACCAATAAAAGCCAAGACTCCGGATGCCAGAAGGAGGCCATTCGCCCGTTGAGTCTGCACCGACCACAATCTCACCCAGGCCCTATTCCCACAACCCCGTGCATTTACCCTAACTAGTCCCCCTGACACAGAGGGGCAATTTAGCATGGCCAATTCACCTAACCCTCACATCTTTGGACTGTCGGCGGAAACCCACACAGACGCAAGAAGAATGTGCAGACTCCGCACAGACAGTGACCCAAGCTGGGAATCGAACCCAGGTCCCTGGCGCTGTGAGGCAGCCATGTTAGCCACTGTGCCATCCATTCACGAGGTTTCTAATGAGCCTTCTTTCCTTTGCAGCCATGCGTATGTTGGGCAAGACTATAGCATTCAGAAGAACGTTGGGAAGATTTCATTGGAACAGATTGACAGTGTGAGTGTTTCTGTTCTGTAAATTTCTCCTGCCTCTGAGTTGTACGGCTGTGTTAATAATGCCGTACTTGTATTGGTGATGCATACTGGTTTGTTGGAATCCTGTAAAAGGATATGAGAAAACTGATTGGGTCATGATATAGACTTGTACAGTTTACCTCAGAATAGAAATCCACAAAAATGCTCTTCCGTTTGATGTTAAACCTCCATTTTTAGTACTTTTTGATGTGTTTCAGCTGGCTGCCAAATCATATCCACTATGTATGCGGCAGTTACACAAGGCTCTACGGGACAACCATCATCTCCGACATGGTGGTCGTATGCAGTACGGGCTTTTTCTCAAGGGGATAGGCCTCACCTTGGAACAGGCCTTGCAGTTCTGGAAGTCTGAATTCATAAGGGGCAAGGTGGACCCAGATAAGGTAATGAGAGTGCAGAATTCATCAAGTAACTTCATATGTTGAATTGTCATCAAAAAGCAAGGATTGTTGGTCATTTTTCTCAAGTTTGTGCCATTTTTCCAATTTTGTAATGATCTTTTGATATCTCTTGCATGTTGCTATGAAAAACATGGCAAAATTTGCTTCGCTCATAAATTTTCCCGATTTGCATGTGTAACAGCAAAGTGGATTTGGGTTTTCCTAAAGTTACAGTAGATTCATTTAAGGTGAGTCAATGGCCTATTGGTATTATCTGGACTGTTAATCCTGAAACTCAGTTAAAGTTCAGGGGATCTGGGTTCGTATCTTGCCATGGCAAATGATGAAATTTGAATTCAATAAAAAAAATTCTGAAAAATATCTGGAATTAAGAATCTACTGGTGACCATGAAGTGACTGTCGGGAAAAACCCATCTGGTTCACTGGTGTCCTTTAGGGAAGGAAATCTGTTGTCCTTACCTGGCCTGGCCTACTTGGACTCCAGAGCCACAGAATATGGCTGACTCTGCACTGCCCTCCAAGCTCAACTCGGGATGGGTGATAAATGCTGGCCAGCCAGCCAGCAAAGACCATGTCCCAAATGAATAAGATAAAAAAAATCTATATTTAGGAGCAAATTTCTCGGTCCATTTCTGTCACATGTCTGCTGTACATGTGCATTGATGTTTGATGGTGGCAGGACATATAGAGAAGAATGATGAGAGAAACGTGTGGGATCTTGGGCTTCATAAATAGAATATTGAGTAGGAAAACAGGATTGTTTCACTGAGTCTTTATAAAATTGTGACTTGGATCCACTTAGTGGTGTCCTGTTCTGGTTTCACACTTCAGGCAGGAGGTGAGGATCCTTGAAAAAGTACTGAGAAAATTTCAGGGTAAGGGAGTTTAGTTACAAGATTAGGAGTTGTCCTTGTTGGAGCAAAGGAGATTTAGGGGGTCATTTGATAAGTGTTGTGCAAGATTATGACAGGTTTGTTTAGTTTATTTATTAGTGTCACAGGTAGGCTTACATTAACACTGCAATGAAGTTACTGTGAAAAATCCCCTAGTCGCCACACTCTGGCACCTGTTCGGGTGCACTGAGGGAGACTTTAGCATGGCCAGTGCACCTAACCAGCATGCCTTTTGGACTGTGGCAGGAAACCGGAGTATCCAGAGGAAACCCACGCAGACACAGTGAGGACGTGCATTCTCTGCACAGGCAGTGCCCTAACCGGGAATCGAACCTGGGTCCCTGGCACTGAGGCAGCGATGCTACTCATTGGAAAGTAGACAATGAAAAACTGTTCCCATTAGCTGATAGTGCATGGACTAGGGGACGCAAAATTTTAGTTAAGAGTTAGGGGGAAATGTGAGGAGGAATTTCTATATGCAGCAAGTGGCAATGATCTGGAACTCACTGCTCATGAGAGTGGTTAAAGCGGATACAATCAGTGATTTGGAAAGGAAATTGGATGTTTACTTAATGGCAATGAAGGTGTGTTGGGATTGAGCAGGGGAGTGGAACTGGCTGGATTGTTGCAAGAGCTGGCACAGACTAGAACTACCTCCTCTTGTGCTGTAATAACTCTAGTCATTGCATACTCAATTGCAGCACCAAAGGTAACATCAGAAGGGAATGTAAGAAAGTTGGCCAAGTTTTGATAAAAACAAATTATGTTGGTGTGTGAGATCCAGTGTATGCTTAGACTGTTTGCTTCGTCTATGCAAAAAACTTCATTTTAAGATATTTCTGCCAATGCAATTACATTTAAATGCTAGACTGTAATGGTTAACTAACACTCCTAATTTCAGTACATTTTAAAACTCAGAAAGCACGCTGGGTTACCCAAAAATTGACTGCATTCCTAAAGGGTACACAATGCAGGCAAATCAAGTTTTCCACACAGAAGCCGCAAGGCTTATTTTTCTAGACAGAGATAACCTGTGAAGGATACTTAGAATAACGAGATAAAGGTTGAGATATATTGTGGATTTTAGTGTGTTTTCAGTTCAGTTTCAAGATCCTGTCCTCTTAAAGCTCAGTTCAAGGACTGGTCTAGTAGCCAGTCTCCAGATTTGCTTTTTCTTTTCACTTCTCTCATGTTAATTTTCTTAAGTCCTGTTCAATAAAAGAAATTAATTTTAAAACCCCAGACCAGTGCTGCCCCTTGTCTGTTCAAAGGAAAGAATGGACTCAACGGTGTATAAGACTGCTTCGTGCATTACTATTTATCCGCTTAGGGTGTCTATCTGAATGATGTAGCTCCGAGTTAGCTGGTAATCATATTATTTTTCAATGCTCTTTGCATTCAATAATCTAATTAAAGTTAACTTTCAATTCGCTGCACTTTATTAAGATGATATTGATTGTGACAGAATGAATAAAATAGGAGACTACTAAGCCCAACAGGTCTATACCATCTCTTTAAAAGAACTTTCCTGTTAATTGCATTGCCCTACTTTTTCTCCAAATCCTTGCAAACTTTTCTCCTTCAAGTGTTTATCAAATTTCATTTTGTGAGTTACTGTTGAATCTGCTTCCACCACCTTTGCATGTTATGCATTCACATCATCTCTCGCTTCTATCTTAGCTATTCCCTTTATAATTTTATATATTTCTACATGAACCCCCGCCCCCCCATTCTTCTCAATTCCAATGTTTCGTTATGGGCGGCGCGGTGGTACCGTGGTTAGCTCTGCTGCCTCACAGCGCCAGGGATTTGAGTTTGGTTCCCAGCTCGCGTCACTGTCTATGCTGAGACTGCATGTTCCCCTTGTGTCTGCGTGGGTTTCTTCTGGGTGCTTCGGTTTCCTCCCACAGTCCGAAAAACATGCTGGTTAAGTGCATTGGCCGTGCTAAATTCTCCATCAGTGTACCTAAACAGCTGCTGGAGTGTGGTGACTTTTCACAGTAAATTCATTGCGGTGTTCATGTAAAGCCTACTTGTACTACTAATAAATAAACTTTAAAGCTTATAGGCTGGAAGTGTACTACCTCATCTGCCAAAAATCGGAGTGGGTGAGGGTCCGACAACAGAAATTTCCATTGATCGCAGGCAGAGACTTCCAGTCTTGCCTGAGGTGAGACTGTAAAATCCCACCCATTGTTTCTGGCTGAGTGCTACTTCCATCCTGGGAGGGAGTGTTGGAAAAGCAAATCTTTGTTGGAGGACATCAGGGGAGCTTTACCACCTGAATCTAATTTACTTCAGATACTTTGGGGGCAGGGAGTGAGATTTTTAAAATTGCACATGTAGCTGATAAGTATACTGTAATTAGAAAAAAAGTTAAAAAGGACAGGGCTATCTGTAATTCTGCCCTTTTAATAGAGACAAATAAGAAACCTATGGAAAATTGCCAAGCAGAGCAATATATCGACAATGGTGTAAAATGTTGGGTATTTTGATTTGGAAAGGAAAGTGTGATGATGGACATGATTTCTGCAGTACCTGTACACCAGTGCAATTTTAACTATGAATTGCTGAATAGGAAGTCAATAAAAGTGCATCAGAAACTTGGGTAAAAAAATTAATTGAATAGGGAATTAACCCCACAATGTCTCATATATTTTTAAAAAGATATCCAGAGCAAGGGAGGAGGTGTTACAGTAATTTGCCACCAAGGGATTAATTAACGATCGCGAGCAAGAGTACAAATATTGGAAATTAACTACTTTAGACAAAATCAGTGGGCAGTAAATGGAAAACGTGTATGATCCCAGAACTGGAGTAATCTGGGAGAGGCGAGAGAAACATCCAGTGACGACAGAGCAGTGATCAGTAGCTGCACGATTGGCTGTGATTTGAGGACCGGATATCCCAGGAACTGAATCATCATCCCTGTGTATGTCTTGTCCCACCGAGAGGCAGACCTATCAGAAATGGTGGTACAGTGTTATACAGTTGAGAAGCAACAACCTTGGGGGATCTTCAAGTTGACTCCAGACCCCATGAGATCTCATGGCACTGGATCAAACACCCCACCCCACCCCAGCTGATGAATAAGCGCTTCTCCACGGTGAATGCCACTTTGAAGAAACATGAGGGTGGCAAGGCCCAGGAATTCACTCCGGGTGGGGGAACTTCAATGTCCAATGCCAAGAGTGATTCAATAGCATTACTGTTGATCGAGCTCTGAGGGAGGGTTTGCGGCAGGTGGTAGGCGAACCAACAAGAAGGAAAGACATACTTAATCCTGTCCTCATTGATCTGGCTGTCACACATCCGTTTGCCCATCTCTGCATTGGTAGACCAACACACAGTCCTTGTGAAGGCGAATTTCCATTGAGGGTATCTTCCATCGAGTACGTGCAACAAGCGCCAGGATAAATTGGATGGATTTTGAACGGATCTAGCAATTCAAAACCAGCATCCTTGCTGCGTGGTGGGTCATCAGGAGCAGCAGAATTATACTCGATCACAACCTGTCAGCTTGTGGCCTGACATATCCCCCATTTTACCATTACCACTAAACCTTGGCTCAATGAAGAGTGCAAGGGGGACATGCCAAGAGCAGCACTAGGCATTACCTAATCCTTTTGGAACTGCAACTCAGAACTACTCGCATGCCAAACATCAGTATACAGCTGAGAGAGCGAAGTGTTTCAAAAACCGATGGGTTAGATTGAAACTTTGCAGTCCTGCTCTATCCAGTCACTAATAGTCGTAAATAATTCAACAGTTCTTTGGAAGAGGAGACTCCACAAATATCCTCACCGTCAATGACGGGGGGAGCCCAGCTCATCAGCACAAAAGGGAAGGTTGAAACATTTGCAAACATAAAAGAGCTGAATTCCAGACGAGATGAGAATGACTGCTCTTGTTATCATTTGACTGAGTTTGGCATCAAGAAGCCCTCACAAAACTGGGAGTCAGTGGAAATTGGGGGAAAACTCTATGTCATTCTTTCACAAAGAAAGATGCTTGTGGTGATTTGAGATCAATCTTCTCAGCTCCAGGACCTCTCTGCATAAGTTCCTCAGGGTAACGTCCTTGGCGCAGTCATTTTCAGCTGCTTCATCAGAAGGTCAGCACACTGGCACACACCGCTGTCCCACTGCACTGGGGACCCGGGTTCATTTCTGGTCTTGGGATATTGGCTGTGCGGGGTTTGCACGTTCTCCCCAATGTGTGCTTGGGTTCCTCTGAGTGCTCTGGTTTCCTCCCACACACCAAGATGTGTGAGTTAAGTGGATTGACCATGTTAGATTACCCCTTAGTGTCAGGGGGATAATCAGGGTTAATTGTGGGGATAAGGGCTGGGTGGGATTGTTATCAGTGCAGTCTCGATGGGCTGAATGGCCTCCTTCTGCAGTGTAGGATTCTATGATCCTAATCTATGAAGTGGAGACGTTTGTTGATAATTGCACACAATGTTGCGATGACTCTAATACTGAAGCAGTCAATATATAGCTGGACCTGGTCAACATTCAAGCTTTTAGTTACATACTGCAAGTTACATTTGCACAATACAGATGCCAGGCAATAATGAGGGGCACACACCAGATAGATAGTCAATATCTTTTCCCAAAGGTTGGACAGTCTAAAACTAGAGGGCATAGACTTAAAGTGAGAGGGGAGAGATAGCAAAGTGTTCAGAGGGACAATTTTTCACACAGAGGGTGGTGAATGTCTGGAACAAGCTGCCAGTAGAGGCAGGTACAATTATCTTTTCAAAAGCAAATACTTATGGATACGATGGGTATAGAAGGATATGGGCCAAATGTGGGCAAATGGGATCAGCTTCAAGGCTTTAAAAAAAGAGGGTGGCATGGACAAGGTGGGCCAAAGGGCCTGTTTCCATGCTGTAAATCTCTATGACTCTATGGCTATCTCTAATAAGAGAAAATCCAATCATCGTCCATTTGGATTCGATGACATTATCATCGCTGAATTGCCTGCCATTAGCATCCTGGGGTTACCGTTAACCAGAAACTGAACTAGACTAACCGTATCAATACTGTGACTACAAGAACGGAAGTTGGGAATTCTGTGGATCACCATCTGAGTCCTCACCGTCTAAAAGGCAGAAGTCAGGGGAGCGATGGAATACTCTCACGTTGCCAACAAGACTCAAGAAGCTGGTGAGAGATAGGTCTTGATTGGTAAGGGGATCAAAGATTACGGGGAAAAGACAGGAGAATGGGGATGAGAAACTTATCACCCGTATTGAAAGGCGGAGCAGACCCAATGGGCTGAAGGTCCCAATTCTGCTCCTGTATCTTATGATCTGATACTGCTGTTAATCCCAGCATCTTACGACCCATGTTGCTGAAGGTGCAACCGCCAATGGTGGAGTGGTGGAAATGAAGGACGTGCTGGAGGCTGGGTTTGCCAGTCAGTATGCAGTTCTATCTGTGCGCTGGGATATTTGGAAATGTGTTTGACTACGAGGGTACTTCTCCTTCGTATAACTTGCTTTAAAGCAAGTTACAATTTGGACTCTCCATTTTCAGTTGAGATTTAGAGATTGAATTCAGGGCAAGTTTCCTACGGCTGTAGATAAGAAACTGTGTCTCAAAGCTGAGCCTCGGCAAAGATGATTGATCCTAACCTTTAATATACCAAGTCGTCGCTTCCCACTGATGGAAGAACTGAATATCTTACCAAATCAACAAGCCTCAAGCAAGACTAGAGAATAGGAGTACTTTCTCTCACAGAAAGGTTGGTCTGTTAAATAGGCTTCAGCAAAAGTGATGACTGACTTTTTTTTTTAAAAGTAAAAGACTAAAAAATGTCTTAAGAACAGGATTGAAGGCCATGAGGACAAATGGAGACATTGATGATTAAATGTTGGGTGCTGCTGGAATTATTGAAATGTCAGCTGTCACGTACACCTGGTCAGGAATGAGTCTCTCTTTGCACAGGGGAATTGATGTGCCTCTGCTGTTTGATTATCTTGGGGAAATAGTGACAGATCATTATCAACTTCCCTGCAGGAAAGCACCTTAGAACTAAATTCGTGACTGGTCACATATGCTGGTCTGGTGATGTGGTGGCCGAGACACTCTACCTGAAGGACACAAGTTCAGATCTCTCTGTAAATGGCAGATTGCAAGTCCAGTTAAAGAGCAGCACTGCTGCCTCTCAGTGCCAGGGACTGGTTCCAGCCTCGAGGTCACTGTGCAGAGTTTGCACATTTTCCCCGTGCCTACGTGGGTTTCCTCCAGATGCTCCGGTTTCCTTCCACCCTCCAAAGATGTGCGGGCTAGGTTGATTGGCTGTGCTAAATTGACACTAGTGTCTAGAGAATGGATGAGTAGGGGTTGCGGGGACACGACCTGAATTGTGGTCAGTGCAGACTCGATGGGCCAAATGGCCTTTTTCTGCACTGTAGGGTTTCTATGATCACGCAGCTATTGGAATATTGTAAAAGGCCAACTGATTCGATCATGGAACCGCTGCAGTGCAGAAGGAGACCGTTTGGCCCATCAGGTCTGTACCGACTCTCTGATAGTGTTTCTTACCCAGGCCCTCTCCCCCTGTCCTATCCTTGTGATCCTACAGGTCTTAGGACACTCACGGCCAGTTTTTAAAAGTGCACATCTTTGGAGTGTGGGAAGGAACCCATACAGGCACAGGGAGAAAGTACAAACTCCACACAGACAGTTACTCGAGGGACCAAGATAATCTTACAACTGAGGCACATCAATTCCCCCGATCCCTGGCGCTGAGAGGCAGCAGCTCTAACCACAATGCCATTCCGTAGGGGAGAGGCATCTTACCGTCCTCGTTAAAGTTTATTTTTTAGTCACAAGTAAGGCTTATGTTAACAGTGCAATGAAGGTACTATGAAATTCCCCTAGTCACCACAGACCAGCACTTGTTCAGGTCAGTGCACTTAACCAGCACGTCTTTTCAGACTGTGGGAGGAAACCCACACACAGACCCAAACCCCGGGGTCTTTGAACACTGTGAAGCAGCAGTGCTAACCACTGTGCTACCACGCTGCCTGGTTTGTGGAGAGCGGAATCCACCCCCCCCCCCCTCGTCAGGGAGCTTTAAAGCGAGAAGATGATCGAGCAAAATGGTGGTGTGAATGGCCATTAAATGCTGGAGCAGGAACTGGGATAAGAATAACGTGAAAAGGAAGATCTTTAGAGATTCTATAAACTGAAAGTCTCAAGGTTGGAGATCCATGCATACTCGTGGATGGCCTTTTTTTGTGACTCCGTCCCCCTGCAATGTGGTTGACTCCCCGCTGACCTGTGAAGTCACCTGGAAAGTTGCATCGGATCACCATTTGCAGGCACTTAAGACGGCAGCTCACCAGCACCTTCACAGAGCACCAAGACCTGGGTGCTAGATTATCACTGATGTCCACGTGCTGAGAATATTTTTTTAAATATACCATTTGAAGAAAAAGAGCTTTGTTTTAAACAGCCTTTATCTTGCTCATTTCCTTGTTGTGTTCTTAGTCAATAATAATTTTATGGGAGAGACTTAACATTACATTCCACACAACTCGCTGCAACGTAGTATTACTGACTTTACAGGGAGCCAGTTTGGATTCGTGTTCAGCGTGCTTGACAGTGTTGGGTTCGTTCATTCCTTTGAACAAACGAGGGGACAGCCCTGGTACAAATTTTAAAATGAATTTCTTTTATTGAACAGAACTTAAAGAATATTAAATCATGACAGACTCAGAACGAGAAAGCAAAGCAAACTTGGAGGTTGACTTCTCAGCAAGCCAGTTCCTGCGCTTAATTTTTAACAGGATCTTGGAACACAATTTAAAATCCATAATATATCTCAACCCTTATCTCGTTATTGTCCTTAGAAAGCACTCTGTCTCGGAAAACGAGCCTGGTAGCTGCTGAATGAAAAACTTGTTTTGCCTGCATTGTGCACCCTATAGGAATGCAGTCAACCCAGCATGCCTTCTGAGTTTTAAAATGTAGTCAGGTTAGCAGTGCTATTTAGCCCCTACCGCCCAGCATTTAAATATAATTGCCTAGGCAGGAATATCTTAAAATGGAGTTTTTATATCGATGAAATCTTTGCACAAACTAAAGCAAATAGAGCTAAGCATACATAGGATCTTTCAGACAGTATGAGTATGGTTTGATTGTGAAGCTCTTCAGACTGACAACTTCATAACTGCTCCTGGCCAGTTTATGCAAAAATGCCTAAGCATCTGTCCCAGTATTTTTGAAAAGGTTTAAAGGGTATGGGAGTCCAAACAAGAGGAAGAGTAATCCGTTTAAAGAATTTCAAAGGTATTAATAGTAAACTTTCACTCCCAATAATGTCTTTAGATCACAATTGCTCACTAAGCTAAAAAAATTTCCCCAATTCTCCTGCCTAATTCTTTTGGGAATTATTTTAAATATCTCCTCTGCTCACTGAATTTCCTCACCAATGGGAGTAGATTTTCTTTGTACACTCAGTCAGAACCCTTCATCCTTTTCAAAGTGCCATGAGTTTTTTTTTTAAAAATTCACTTGCGGGACGTGTGCTTCATTGGCAAGGCCAACGTTTATTGCCCATCCCTAATTGCCCTTCAACTGTGCGGCTTGCTAGGCCATTTTGGGGGCGATGTATTTGAGACTTAACCACATTGCTATGGTTCTGGAGTCACATGTAGGTCAGACCAGGTAAGGGTGGCAGATTTGTGGAATTCGCTCCCCCAGTGTGCAGTGGATGCTGGAACAGTGAATAAATTTAAGAGGATTCAAACAGATTCTTACCTGGTAATGGGCTGAAGGGTTATGGGGAGAAGGCAGGAAAATGGTATTGAGGAGCACCTCAGCCATGAACGAATGGAGGAGCAGACACGATGGGCTGAATGGCCTAATTCAGCTCCTATATCATATCTCATTTCCTTCCCTAAAGGACATTAGTGAACCAGATGGGTTTTCCCAATAATCGGCAATAGTTTCATGGTCATCAGTAGATTCGTAATTCCAGATTTTTATGTAATTCAAGTTCCTCAGTGTGCCGTGATGGGATTTGAACCCCGTTCCCCAGAACATTACGCTGGATCTCTAGATAATTCGTACCGTGACAACGCCAGTAGGCCACCAAATTCCTTACGTTGACAAAAGAAGATAGTGAGAGACAGGGAGTGGAAGCCCTACGCCAGCCGAAGATCAGAAATGTTCCCTTTTTTTTTGTGTAGCTGACAGAAGGGTTCAATCCCAGAGTGGAGAACAAGAAGTCAAAATGGCCCCGGCACAAATCCTACAGCCTCTGGCTGAGTGACTGTGACCTCTTCGAGTGCCAGAGCAGCGGGGCCTGAAAGCTTCAAAGAAAATTCAGGAGGTGCCTTGAGATCAAACGAACCAGAGTGGTCAACTTCAAGCTTATCACAGAATCACTACAGTGCAGAAGGCGGCCATTCGGCCCATCGAGTCTGCACCGACCCACGATCCCACCCAGGCCCTATCCCCATAACCACATGCATTTACCCTGCTAGTGTCCCTGGCACTAAGGGTTAATTCAGTATGGCCAGTCCACCTACCACACACACCTTTAGGCTATGGGAGGGAACTGGAGCACCCAGAGGAAACCCATGCAGACACTGGGAGAACGTGCAAACTTTACGGTGACTGGAGGCCGGAATTGAACCCGGGTCACTGGGAGGCACTACTAACCATTGTGCCAAAGGAAATAATTCAGTGAGGGGAAGGGGGATGTTGGGGCTGAAAGTGCTGATGGCTGAAGAAAGGCTTGGCAGAGAAATTCGGCAAATGATGACTTGACTTGGTCAAGAATAAATCATTGATTGGCACTGCATCTTGAGCCCCAGAATTGTCCTGGATTAGATGTGATTTGATCCCCGAATGGTTTGAAGACTTGTTTTTGTACATCTGCATTCCAGCTCCCTGAGTCTGCATGTTAGTGAAAATGGCTGCATCGGCTTGTTATACATTGGTGGCACGCCATAATCGTGAATGGAGGGTTTAGAATTAGAAATAATACCAGCAGCTGCGAGGGTTTTAAGGTTGCTTCTCCGCCAGATTCCTGTTGGGATTAGCAAGTGTGGCTGAAAGTACCCTTGGAGATTTGGTCAGCCGTGACTGTGTTAACTGGTGGAGCAGGCTGAGTGGACCAAATTATCCATCTCGGCATTTATTTTCTTTGTTTATGTCTCCGGTGCAAAGTGGGCAAACCTCATTGCATTTAAAGTAAAGTTTATTTGTTGGTCACAAGTCGGCTGCTTACATTAACACTGCAGTGACGTTACTGTGAAAATCCCCCGAATTAAACGTGAGGGTTTTTTTTTTTTGCGGGGTTTTAAACTTGCAATTCAGTCCATTATTCGCTTCTCGAGAGGTTTAGACGTAGAAAAACAACACGCATAAAAGCGACCCCTCTGAAAAGAAGCTCTCCTTGCCAGAGATTAGAATTGTGTATCGATCCACCTGTTTAAATATTTATCATGGTTATCCTGGGGAAGATTCGTTTTTCATACTGAGTTCTGAAAAATTACTTTGCATCAAAGATTGAGGAAAAGGAGAGAGTATTGCTGCACCTCCCTGCATGAGTGAGAATTCTATTAGTGCGGTAACGGAATGCTGGCGATACCCTTTGAATGTAAAACCCCCTCGGTCACGTGGTGTGGTAGACTGGGCCATCATCAAACAACAGTGCCTGAATGTAACTCTCAGCAGTACCTCCCTGTAAAGCGATGATTCTGTCATTACTCTGTGGAGCAAATAGTTCTTTATTGAAGGAGACAGGAGAACATACTGAAAATCGAAGGCAGATACTGCTTTTTCTGCTGGATGAAGTTGCCTCTAGGATTCAGTTTTCTGTCGGTTACCTGCGCTTGTTCAAAAGGTCTGGCGAATACGGCAAAGACTCGAGTTTAAAGTTTGTTCACTAGTGTCACGAGTAGGCTTACGTTAACACTGCAATGAAGCTATTGTGAAAATTCCTGAGTCGCCACATTCCAGTTGGGGTGCACGGAGAGAGAATTTACACAGTCAATGCACCTAACCAGTATGTCATTCGGACTGTGAGAGGAAACCAGAGCTCCAGGAGGAAATCCACGCAGATACGGGGAGAATGTGTAGACTCCTCACAGATTGTGAATTGAACCCAGATTCCTCGTACCTGGGTTTCTAGACTTGACCATTTCACCACCTTTCTGACTGGTTTCCTACAATCCTACCCCCCCCCCCCCCGTAAGCCTGAGGTTATCCAAGACTCTGCTCCCTGTGTCTTTTTTCGCACTAAATCCTATTTCCTAATCACCCTGTGCTCATTGACATACAATAACTCCATTCGAGCAGTGTCTTGGTTTTAAAATTTCTCAATACTGTTTTCAAATCTCTCCATGGCCTCAGCTCTCTTGGTAATCTCCTCGAGAATTGCAACCTATCAGAATGTTAGCCTTTCCAATCCTGGCCCTCTTGTGCATCCCCATTTTTGACAGTTCCACTATTGATGGTCGCACTTTTGCCTGGTGAGGGCCTAATCGCTGGGATTTACCCCAAATCCCTCCATCTGACTATTTCCTTTTCCCCCCTCAAGGCACTAGTTCTCTAAACAAACCTTTGGTCGTTTGACCTAATATCTCTTTATCTGGGTTGGTATATTTCTGCTCCAGTAGAATATCAGATTAAAACCACTGTATAAATGTTTTGGGGGTTAGATGAAGATTGCTGGGAGCAAGCTTGTGTAAAGCACAAAGGTTAAGTGAATCACTTCAGTGCTTGTCATGTAATGCAACAACAAGTTGGGCGTTATATAGTGACTTTGTCGCAATGAAACACCTCAAACCGCTTTTCAGGTGACATCATGACATTGAGCCACATAAGTAGGTATTACAGTATCATAGAATCCCTACAGTGCAAAAGGAGGCCATTTGGCTCATCAACTCTGCACCAACTACAATCCCACCCAGGCGCTATTCCCTAACACCAGATGTTTACCCTGCTAATCCCCCTAACACTAGGGTCAATTTAGCATGGCCAATCAACCTAACCTGTGCATCTTTGGACTGTGGGAGGAAACCGAACCTTCTGGAAGAAACCCATGCAGACATGGGGAGAACGTGCAGTGACCGGAGGCCCTGCAACCGGGGTTGAACCCGGGTCCCTGGTGCTGTGAAGCAGCAGTGCCAACGTGCTGCCCCTTTCCACTGTATTAGAATGGGTAATTAAAAATTTTGTTAGATGCAGTGGTTTGCAAGGTGTGCGTTAACAAAGGAGAACATGGTTTAGGAAAGGAATTCCAGAGCTTGGGACATAGGTAGCTATATTTGGACATCATTGATGATGACCCAAATGTGCCACATGACTGGGCAGAATACTTAAATGTAAAGAGACATTTGGAATGATAAGAATTTTCACTCACGCATACAGATGTAGAGAGTTCCTTCTCTGTTTCACCTTGAAATTTAAAACAGTGAGCAACTCAATGCTCCAGGATTAATTCGTGCTGCGTTGCCAAAGTAGGAAGGCTTCTTTCAAAAATTGATGACTTGCAATTGCTCCCACCTTTCTACCAGTAATTCTCTGGAATTGCTCATGCCATCAAGAGAAGATTCCAGCTGAAGTATTGGCACTTCAGTAAGCTTCTCTGCACTTGATACTCCAAATTTCTGGATTCAACAACCGTTTTTTGGCAAAACTAAAACGGACTTTCTTGTGCGATTTTTATTGTTTGCGCGCCATGGGATTTGTCTGCTTTCTAATTGTGATTAGACCAGGGATCTCACTTACATTAATCAAGATGCCTGAAGCCTGCAGCATGAATTATGAACTGGATTTAAAATTTAGTCATTTTTTGCCTCTGGTTTGTCTTAGGCTTGTTAGCTTGTACTAGTGACGAGTGCTATAGCCAAGGGCATGGTTTGAGCATTTCTCTCGTCTTAGGAGGCCCTCAGTTAATGAGGGAAGGAATTTGATGTTCTTAGTTTTCATTCTCACCAGCCTTTTCACTTGTGTCTTGTCAGAGGAAAGTCCAAGTTTATAATGTGAGTTAACATCATGCAGATTCTGAGAGTACTGGCTGTGTGATTTGGTGAGAGACCAAGGCAGCAGGTTTATTGATTTGATTTTCTATGGTCATTCCTTTTCTCATCACAAGAATTATGCAGAGATTTTTCCAGATTAATTGTAATTGTGTTCTTTATAAAAGCAAGATCTTGCAGCGTGATTCACGAGTACCTAACACCACAAAAGTGCTTGTTCTTTTGTGACAATGACTGCTTCATTTGGAGGTCTGGCCAATGCAGGCAGCTGGATTGTGAGGTGGCCACACAGAGGGTCTGATCCCAGTCATTGTGAGACTGTCACACTGGGGGTCCCACTGCATTGAGAGACTGTCATACTGGGCTTCCCTTCATTGAGAGATGGTCACACTAGGGCTTCCCCTCATTGTGAGACTGTCAACTGGAGCTTCCCTACATTGTGACACTGTCAAACTAGGAGTTCGCATCATTGTGAGACTGTCACACTGGGGGTTATGGACGTTGTGAGACTGTCACACTGGGGTGCCCATCATTGTGAGACTGTCACACTGGGGTGCCCATCATTGTGAGACTGTCACACTGAGGGTTCCCATCATTGTGAGACTGTCACACTGGGGTTCCCATCATTGTGAGACTGTCACACTGGGGAGTTCCAGACATTGTGAGACTGTCACACTGGGGAGTTCCAGACATTGCGAGACTGTCACACTGGGGAGTTCCAGACATTGCGAGACTGTCACACTGGGGAGTTCCAGACATTGCGAGACTGTCACACTGGGGAGTTCCAGACATTGCGAGACTGTCACACTGGGGAGTTCCAGACATTGCGAGACTGTCACACTGGGGGCTCTGGCCTCGTCCCATCAATTATTGATCATCAGTTGAACGCAGGTCACCTCTCAAACCTCGCTAGCTTTCATGACTCGGTTTGATGTTGTTTTATCTTGTAATGCCTTGTTCCAATTCTAAGGTTAGTTTGATAAAATTACTTGCGAGGGGATCAAAAAGAAGAATACAGTTACCAAGTACATGAAATAATGTATTAATTTATATCAGTTCAGATGTTGACTGTGTTATGTCGCCTGGTCTAAATGGATATATCTTGATTCTTTGCAAACACCAGACTTCCCTGCAGATGATAAATATTGCATGGTAATGTATTCTCAGGAGTAGCGGTGTTTAGATATGGATTGTATGTACGTGTACCGCTCTGTGCAATGGGAACATTCATAATTCAATTATCTGTACTCTTCCACCATATTCCAGACACCGGTGTTTTGCTTATTAGAGTTTACTGCGCCGAATAATTAATAATGCACGTTTCCACTCTGCTTTGTCGCCTAGTTTGATAAATTGTACGCCTACAATATACGCCACAGCTTTGGGAAGGAAGGGAAGAGGGTGGACTACACACCGTTCAGCTGCATGAAGATCATTCTGTCGAATGCGCCAAGTCAGGGGGATTATCACGGTGAGTTGACAGACCAGTTGATTTCTCCCGCTGCGTGAGAGGGCCTTTTGAAGCTGGGATGGGAAATGGATGGTTCGACTGGGCAGCGGGGTAGAGCGTGAAGCTTTTTTGCCAGTCCCCCCTGCTTCTGCTCCATTATCACGCTTCTGGCTTTTTCCTTGAGGCTGAGCGAGGTCAGCCAAAAGGCATCCCACCAGCCTGCACTTGGCTGGGCACTGTTTTATTGCTGGCATCTGAGGTGGGCATCATGCGGGTGCTTTCTGGCACAGACAAGTGTCTCAGCAAAGAGCCATATGGCCTGTGTCAAATCTACTGAAAAGCTGCTTAGTTTCTTGACCGAATGATTTCTTTCCCAGAGCACAGCGTGTTTTTTTTCTCGTTCATTCACTAGATATGGGCGTCGCTGGTATTGTCCATCCCTAATTGCCCTTGAGAAGGTGGTGGTGAGCTCAGAAGGTCAGCATTGCACAGGGCTGCTCGGGAGGATTTTGACCTGGTGATAGTGAAGGAATGGCTGATATATATATTTCCAACTCAGGACGGTGAGGGGTGTTCCCAGATAGCAGTTGCCCCGTAGAACACGGGAGACCCAGGATGACGGGAAGCTGTTGGAACATCAGTCTGCTTTTGCACCTCCGTGCCTCCTCTTTTCCCGCCTAACTTCACATAGTAAACTTGGATGTATTACACCTTCATCTAAGCCATTGATACAGATTGAAAATAGCCAAGACCTACACTACATGGGCTGCCATGCTTCAAGAAGGCAGCTCACCACCACCTTCGCAGGGGCAATTAAGCATAAGCGACATCTAAATCCCATGAACAAATAAAGAAAAATTCTCCCCATTTTCAGTTCTGAATTCTTCTTCCCTCGTTGCCCACGTTGAAAAACTCGCAAGCCTGTCTTGCAGCCACCGGATCTCCTATCCTGAAGTTCCTTCCCTCAAAACATTGCTTTCCCTACCCTGCTCCTTAAAATACATCAGTGTGATCCAGTGTTTATATCCTCCTTTGGCCTTGTAACTATTTTAGTTTGGCTAGGCTGGGCTGGGCGGGTTTGGTTTGCAACACTCTACAAATACAACTGACCTGATGTTTGAAAGTTTGCTGGTAAACTCATAGTCACGTTCTGATAACTCAATATTCTTTCTGCAACCTCTTATTTTCAGGCTGTCCGTTTCGACACAGCGACCCTGAGCTGCTGAAACAAAAGCTGCAATCCTATAAAATTCCCCCTGCAGGAATTAGCCAGGTTAGTGGTTCCACTGCACGGCCAGCAAACTGCCGTTTGTGTATATGTCAACTCGTTATTGGCATTCTCTCTGACCAATCCTTTAGATACATTGTTCAAGGTTGTGTAGTATTGAAAGATAGCTTGTGAGCAAATTTATTTTGCCTGTTGTTACTCCCCACACAATTCTCTGTCATGTAGCCCAAAGTTCCCCAGAGACAACAGTACCTTTGACATCTTGATGGGGATATCCGTGTAGACCAGGATCCAGGGGAGAAGATTCAAGGTTCTTTTCGTGATGGTTGGAATGGACAGGATTGTTTTGCAAGCTGTTGATTCAGACAGGGTTTCTCTCATTGTCTTGAAGTATTGTATCTCTTGAGTATGGAAGATTATGGGGATGAAGTAGAAATGGTCGAGAGCTTTAAGTTTCTAAGTGTCCAGACTGCCAAAAACCTCACCTGGTCCCTCCACGCCGATGCTATAGTTAAGAAAGCCCACCAATACCTCTACTTTCTCAGGAGGCCAAAGAACGTTGTATGTTCACTATGACTCTCACTCATTTTTACAGATAAGTTCTTAAGATATAGGAGCAAAATTAGGCCATTCTGCTCATCGAGTCTGCTCCGCCATTCGATCATGGCTGATATGCTCCTCATCCCCATTTTCTTACCTTCTCCCCATAACCCTTCAACCCATTACCGATTAAGAATCTGTCTGGAAATGGAAAACATTCTTGCTGCTTTTATCATAGCTTGGTATGGCTCCTGCTGTGACCAAGAGTGCAAGAACCCAAAGGGTTCTTTGTGTAGCCTAACCCATCACTCAAACCAGCTTCCCATCCATTGACTCTGTCTGCACTTCCTGCTGCCTCAGAAATAACAGCCAACATAATTAAGGACTTCCTTCCATTGGGTAAAAGGTACAAAAATCTGAGATTGCGAGATTCCCTCCTGCCATCAGACTTTTGAAAGGACCTACTTCATTTTTTTTTCAACACCCTAGCTTTAACTACACAACATTCAGCACCTTCTCCTTTCCCTCTCCCCATGTACTCTACAGATGGGATGTTTTGTCTGTATAGCACACAAGAAATTTCACTACATCTCAATACACGTGACAATAAATCAAATCAAAATTAGAGACCGACCTAGTTTAAAGTTTATTAATGTCACAAGTAAACTTATATTAACACTGCAGCAAAGTTACTGTGAAAATCCGTTAGTCGCCGCACTCCGTCACTGGTTCAGGTACACTGGGGGGAGAGTTTAGCATGGTCAATGCACCTAACCAGTTCACCTTTCGGATTGTGGGAGGAAACGCACGCAGACATGGGGAGAATATGCAGACTTCACACAGACACTGATCCAACCCAGGAATCGAACCTGTTTCCTTGGCGCTGTTAGGCAGCAGTGCTAACTTCTGTGATCTAATTGAGATATTTATAGGGTAGATAAGAGAGGAACTACTTCCTCTGCGTGGGAGCAGTCCAGAGCAAGCGGAATATTGGAACTTGGCCATTTGGGGGATGATATTGGGAAGCAGGATTTCACTTGCAGAGGTGGAAATCTGAAATAATCTGCTGCAAAAATCTGTTGGAACTGAGAATCCATTCAAAATGCCAACACTGTGAGCTTGATATATTGCCCGACAAAGATATTAAGGGTAACAAACCCTTAAAGGGTGGTTGGGATCGAGATACAGACCGGCCGTGATCTAATGGGTTAGTGAAATAAGCTGAAGGAGGGTTGAACAGCCCAGTCCTGTTCCTGTGTCCTAATGGCAGTCATTGGATGGATTACACAGTGGTGTTTTTTTTTTCCTTGGAATCTGGAGCTTAGAGGCGTGCTTTGAGACTTGCTGACGTCCCCATTCTGACAGATTCTGTCACTAATTACCCGGTGAAAAGGCACATCTGATCTTTCGAGCAACAGATAACGTGAGTCTCTTGCAGAAGGAAAGGCTGAGAGTGCTGGGAATGGACAGCTGTTTCTTACACATCCTGTTGCTGCAGTGACCCTGGGAGACAATAAAGGGTTCAATCTTTCAAAAATAATGAGCAGCAAACTCCCAAGTGTGACGGGAAGCATAGAGAAAATAAATGCATTTCACCACAAACTCTTCCTCCTCTCTCCTTCCCCCCCCTCAGAAGCATAAATAGAATTGTGCTAATCTTATCTTGCAGACCTTACCTTCATATTTTTAGTACAGCTGCCTGAACAATTGGAGTGCATTTCCTTCTTGATTACCAACTCTGGCACTTGTCGCTGTATTCCTCTCCTTGGTTCATTCACCTCACAATGCCAATTTCAACCAAGATGTGGAAATGCCAACGCTGGACTGGGATAAACACAGTAAGAAGTCTCACGACACCAGCTTGAAGTCCAACAGGTTTATTTGGTAGCAAAAGCCACTAGCTTTTGGAGCACTGCTCCTTCATCAGCTGAGTGGGATTTCAGTTCACAGACGGGGCACATAAAGATGCAAACTTAATTTACAAAATAATGATTGGAATGCGAGTCTTTACAGGTAATCAAGTCTTAAAGGTACAGACAATGTGTGTGGAGAGAGGGTTAAGCACAAGAGATGAGTATTGTCTCCAGCCAGGACAGTTAGGGAGATTTTGCAAGCCCAGGCAAATCGTGGGGATTATAGATAGTGTGATATGAACCCAAGATCGCTGTTGAGGCTGTGTCGATCGATGATTTCTGACATGCCACAGTGAAAAACCGCACCGACCTCCTCAGAAGATAAACACGAGACACGGTGGACAGAGCACCCTTCATCATCCAGTACTTCCCTGGAGCAGAGAAGCTATGATATCATCTCTGGAGCCTTCAACATGTCATTGATGAAGATGAACATCTTGCCAAGGCCATCCTCACACCCCCCATTTCTTGCCTTCAAACAACTGCACAACCTGAAACAGACCATTGTCCACAGCAAACTACCCAGCCTTCAGGAGAACAGTGACCACTACACCACACAACCCTGCCACAGCAATCTTTGACGTGCTGGATCATCAACACGGATGTCATCATCTCGCATGAGAACACCATTCAACAGGTACACAGTACATACTCTTGCAACTTGGCCAATGTTGTCTACCCGATACGCTGCTGGAAGGGATGTCTTGAGGCCTGGTATATTGGGAAGACCATGCAGACGCTACAACAAAGGATGAATGAACATTGCTTGACAATCACCAGGCAAGAGTGTTCTCTTCCTGTTGGGAAACATTTCAGCAGTCACGGGCATTCAGCCTCTGATCTTTGGGTAAATGTTCTCCAAGGTGGCCTTCACGACACACAACAGTGCAGAATCACTGAGCAGAGACTGATAGCCAAGTTCTGCGCATAAGGACAGCCTCAACCAGGGTCTTGGGTTCGTGTCACACGAGACAATACACATCTCTTTAACCTGTGGTTAACTCTCTCTCCACTTACAATGTCTGTACCTTTAAGACTTGATTACCTGTAAAGTCTTGCACTCCAACCATTATTTTGTAAATTGAGTTAATGTGTTTTGCTTGTGAACTGAAATCCCACTCACCTGATAAAGGAGCAGCGCTCAGAAAGCTAGTGATTTTTGCTACCAAATCAACCTGTTGGACTTTAACCTGGTGTTGTGGGACTTATTAATGAATTTCAATCAATTCCATCTTAACATGGAAATAAAAACGTGATTGATCCAAGTCATATCACTGTCATGGTGGTTAGCAATGCTGCCTTACTGCGCCAAGGATCCAGGTTCAATTCCTGGCATGGGACACTGTCTCTGCTGAGCCTGCACATCTCCCTTTGTGTGGGTTTCCTCTGATTTCCTCCCACAATCTGAAAGACATGCTGGTTAGGTATGTTGGCCGTGCTAAATTCTCCCTCAGTGTACCCAAACAGGCGCTGGAGTGTGGCGACAAGGGGATTTTCACAGTAACTTCATTGCAGTGTTAATGTATGTCTACTTGTGGCACTAATAAATAAACTTTAAACAATGGGAAATATTATTGCTGCTTTTAAATAATTTGGACTTTTTCCAAAATCAAAATACGCTGATGGGAGAGAGGCTTGTGCAGAACATCAATACCAGCATTTGGGACGAATGGCCTGATTTCTGTGCTGTAAAATTCCCATTCACGTTTCTGACTTTGGAACTTGTGGCTGGTGGGGTTCTCAATTTTTGGTGTTCCCTTCCCATTTCTGATTTTGATTTGATTTATTATTGTTACATGTATTGGCATATAGTGAAAAGTATTGTTTCTTGTGTACTACACGGACAGAGTAAACCATTCATAGAGTACATAGGGGAGAAGGAAAGGAGAAGGTGTAGAATGTAGTCTTACAGTCAAAGCTAGGCTATAGAGAAAGAACAACTTAATATAAGGTAGGTCTATTCAGAAGTCTGCTGGCAGCAGGGAAGAAGCTGCTCTTGTGTCAGTTGATATGTGACCTCGGACTTCTGTCTCTCTTTCCCGGCAGAATAAGATGCAAGAGAGAATTTCTGGGGGGCGTGGGATCCTTGTTTATGCTGGCTGTTTTTCCGAGGCAGCGAAGAGATCTTAAGCCCACTCTACCTGTTCAACTGGGCATTAAAGGAAGTCTTCTCAGAAGAACATGGAGTTATCTTGGTATCCTGACCAACTCGCATTCATCTCTCAAGCTGAAGCTCTAGAACACAAGTGGTCGGGTACAAGTGTCCTCTGCTATTATTTTTCTGAGGGAATGTGACTTTTGAGTGAGGGATGCTCAAGTGGCAGTTAAGGATTGTTTGCAGAATTGGTAACAAATCTTGGAACAAGTTAAGCTGCTTCCATAATGAGCATGGAACCGTCTCTCAAACTGGGGTTGCGTTCCACGAATTTAAAAAGTTGCATCGTAGAATCTGTGCAGTGCAGAAAGTGGCCATTCGACCCATCGAGTCTGCGCCACCAACAATCCCACCCAGGCCCTATTCTCGTAAGCCCCCACGTTTGCCCTGCTCATCCCCCTGACGCTAGCGTCAATTTAGCATGACAAGTCAACCTTACGCGCACATCTATAGTGTGTGGGAGGAAACTGGAGCACCTGAAGGAAACCCACTCAGACATGGGGAGAATGTGCAGACTCCATACCAGACAGTGACTCAAGGCTGGAATTGAACCCGGGTCCCTTGCACTGTGAGGCAGTAGTGCCAGCCACTGTGCCATCATGAACACACGAACACACACACACACACACACACACACACACACACACACACACACACACACCACCACACACACACACACCACACACACACCCACCCCCCCCCCCCCCCCCCCCCCCCCCCCAAATTCAGCTTGGTTTTTGAAGAGGTGCTTTAAGACGATTTGTGTGATTTATTGTGATAGATACAGAGAAACTACTTTGAGAGGTTAATACATAGACCCTGACTATTTTGAAGTGACGTTGCTGCATGCAAAGTGTTGCAGAAGTCTATTTTTGAAAAGGGTAGCTCATTCTAGGCCAGTTGTTAAATTTAAATCCAAAATTAATAGAATTTTGTCAGCCAGGGTATTAAGAGATATGGGCCCAGGCTGTTATAAGGAGTTATGTCACTACACTCAGGATGGATTTGGATCCTATCACCCCAATTCCAACCAGTATATTGGCCGCTTGTTTTTTGATAGCAGTGTGGGTCTTTCATTTCATTTCATTGTGGTACATTGCGACAACCCTAAATTCCAAATAAGCTCCCCTCTCTGCGCCCGCTGCGGCTCCCCTCTCTGCGCCCACTTTTCACACATCCTTTTCGCACATTCTTCAAAACAATTGCAGATTTGAAAGAGTTTGCAAATCCTCCTTAATTTACAGGTCAGAAGTCATCACGGGTGCCAGTATAATGGAGAATCTTGTGTGGTGAAGTGGAGGGACTTTGCTGACCAAGTTGAAGATCTTGATATTGGGATTATTTTGACCCTTTTTCAATCCTATAATAGAACCAAATATTCAGGCCACGACAAAGATCATTAGTTAAAAAAAAATTGGAAAGTGTGCCTCTTTTGATTTTGTACCAGTTACTGATGTTTATGAATCCAAACTTATTTATTTGAACACAAGGCTGAAATAGGAAGAAAGGGGCAGAGGTAGGCCATTCAGCCCATCAATCCTGCTCTCGCATTCAATACAATCATGGCTGATCTTGCTTGACACTTGAAAGCTAATTAGTTGAGGCAATCAGTATACACGATGAGGTGGAAAAGTGGTTAGCCCTGCTGCCTCTCGGTGCGAGGGATCAGGGTTCAATTCCGGCCTTAAGTCAATGCTGTGTGGAATGTGCACATTCTCCCCGTATCTCTGTGGGTTTCCTCTGGGTGCTCCGGTTTCGTCCCACGCTCCAAAGATGTGCAAGTTAGGTAGATTGGCCCTGCTAAATTGCTACTTAGTCAGAGGGTTTAGCAAGGTAAATACGTTGAGTTACCGGGATAGGGTTTGAGTGGGATTGTTGTCAGTCCAGGCTCGATGGGCTGAATGGCCGCCTCCTGCATTGTTGCGATACTGTGATTGTACAGCAAAGCTGGAAAAGTAGATGAGGATAAAGTGAACTGCAGGTTATGCTGATCGGATTCTAGAAATGGGAATTTAAAATACACAGAAAAATGAAGCAGACTTGGTGATTGTTTTGATGGTATGTTGTTAGTTTGACTTCTGCTGCATCTGGCAAGGGATCAATGCGCCAAGGTGTAAAACAAAGGAAAAGTCCACAAAAGTAACTTAAAAAACATCACTTTGACCTCACCCTCGTTCACTTCTTCCCATGCGCCCACACCTCCAACCAAAACTGAATTAGTAAATACCTGCCTTGTTGCAAGTCACTGGATGATTTACACGTCATGACTAATGGATACCATTAAAACTCACCTTTTTTTTTCTTAGCCAAGTTTGAGCCATTTTCTGTTGGTGGTTTTCCCAACTTCTGGAAAACAAACGAGACCCTTGAAGCTAATGGGTGCTCCCTGGAAAATCCGGTCCGAGATCAATGGACCTTTCCATGGTCCTTCCCTCACCTGCTACGATGCGCGTGGCAGATGGGACAGGAAAATTTACCCCAAAGTCTTAATTCCATCAATTCCCGTGCTTTAGTCTTGGTTCTTGTCCCCTCCACCTGGTCACAACAGTTGGCTCCTGCAATGTTTATTTGTGCAATGGACATGCCAACCTGCTAAGCTCCCAATGTTTAAGACCTGGAACTCCAGCAACGCAGTTGCGTTACTGTAAAGATCCGCGCGTTAAAAATAATAAATGCATTATGAATTATTAACTGCATGCGGCAATACCAGATACCGTACACCGAACTTCCAAAAGACATTACTAGAAGCATTACTGGCTCTTTTTCTGAGAATTCATATTGAGAATGGCAGTTATTATTATTGGGCTGCACTCTTGACAGAATAATTACCACTTAAGTCAGGCCTTCTCGGGCAACACTATCAAATTTGATTCCCAGTGGTCAGGCTGTTACTAGGATAAGCTGAGCTGTTCAGGCAGGTCCCAACCAATCTGGAGGTGGCAAATCTCTCTGTCTGCCGAGGCTCAGTGTAATAACAGTATCCTATCAAATCTATGATTGTCAGAGTCATTTTTCTTCTTGCGAATTGTATTCTCTCAACCAACTTTTCCCCTCCACTTCTGCAGCATGATGTACCCAAATATAAACTGGGAGCAGGAATAGGTCACACAACGCTTGGAGCTTGCTCCATCACTCGTTAGAACTTAGCTTATCTGACTAACCCCGCCTTTCCCCCGATACCCTTTCACCCGTTTGGTTTCTCAAGAATCTATCCCACCTTGAAAATATTCTCGGACTCTGCTTCCCACTGCCTTTGGAGGAAGAGAGTTCCAGGGACAGTGGAATTGGTTGAGAACTTCCAGACTAGGTGTCTGGATCACTGACGACAAATCCTGGTCCTTCCGTGCCAACACTATAGTTAAGAAAGCCAACCAACACCTCTACTTTCTCAGGGGGCAAAGGAAATTTAGTGCATCAGCTAGGACTCTCAGCAATTTTTACAGATGCGCCGTGGAAAGCTTTTTCTGTTTATATCACCGCTTGGTATGCCTTCTGCTCTTTCCAAGAAACTGTAATGGTTTGTGAACATAGCCCAGCCTATCAAACAGATCAGCCTCCCATCCATTGACTCCATCTACACTTCCCATTACCTCGGCCTCCACACACTCCGGTCATTCTCTCTTCTGCCTTCTTCTGTCGGAACAAAGGTACAGAATCGTGTACCAACTGGCTCAAGAACAACTTCTTCCCTGCTGCCATCAGACTTTTAAGTGCACCTATCTTGCGCAACGTTGATTTTTCTCTACACTATGACTAGCTATGGTTGTAACACTACATCTGCATTCTCTCCTTCCCTTCTCTACGAACAGTACGCTTTGTATAGCGTGCAAGAAACAATACTTTTCATTGTATACTAATATATGTGACATAGTCAAAACTCTCACCACCCTCTGAAAGAAAGAAATTCCTTTCACTTCCATCTTAAATATTCGACCCTTTATTTTCGAAGGCACGGTGGCGCAGTGGTTAGCACTGCTGCCTCACAGTGCCAGCAACCAGGGTTCGATTCCCAGCTTGAATCACTGCCTGTGTGGAGTTTGCAAGTTTTCTCTGTATGGCTTAATTCCGGGTGCTCCAATTTCCTCCCACACTCCAAAAGATGTGCTGGTTAGATGCATTGGTTGTGTTAAATTCTCCTTCAATGTACCCAAACAGGCACCAGAGTGTGGCAACTAGGGGATTTTCACAGTAACTTCGCTGCAATGTTAATGTAAGCCGACTTGTGACACTAAAATAAACTTTACTTTTGCTTTACCTCGCCTGTCCGACCTTTCCTCATAAGATAATCTGCCCATTCCTAGTATTAGTTGTGTAAACCTTCTCTGGGCTGCTTCCAATGCATTCGCATCTTTCCTGAAATAAGGAGGACAATACTATGCACAATATTCCAGATGTGGTCTTGCCAGTTAGGCTAGATTTTGCAGAGAGAAGAACAGTAATACTAACAGCCGTTCAGCATACAATGGGATAAATCGAACAACAACTTTCGCACAGCATGCGGTTAAACACAATCTGAAGCTTGTTGTCAAATAGTCTGCTGTCCGAGGGATGTACAGTGATAGCTCCTTCCAGTAGTCTTGGCATTGAAACCAATGGAATGCTGTACTCTCTATACTCCCACAATAAAAAATAGTGCACATTAAGACTGGTGCATTCGTGAATGTAGGTTTGTAGATACTGTAATAATTTTTCAGAGAATTAATTAATTCAGAAAGGAAATTAGTATTGGAGACTCTTTCAAGAAATGTTATCTTCTCTGTCTCTTATGTCTCTCTCTCTCTCTCTGAGTTAATCCTGTCTGTCTTTCATGGACTTGATGTCTATATCTGATTAAATCTAATTTATAATTCTTGGCCCATCTCAGTCTTCAGCATTATTGTTTGAAGACCCTGTCTGTCTTGTGCTTTGCTCATTCACGCCAAATTCCTGGAATTAGCTCTCTCATCGCACTGCAGGTGTACCTACACCAGATGGACTGCAGCAATTCGAGAAAGCAGCTCACCACCACCATCTCAAGGGCAGTATTGAGGATGGGGCAATGAATTGGCAATGTTCTATTTATTGACTGCAGCTCAGTCTTCAACACCACTATTCCTATGAAACTCGGCTCCAAACTCCATGGCTCCTCCCTCTGCTGGACTGGATCCTAGACTTCCTGAGACCCCAATCAGTAAGGATAGGCAACAATACCTCCTCCACGATCATCCTCAACACCGGTGCCCCACAAGGCTGTGTTCTCAGCCCCCTACTATACTCCTTATACACCTATGATTGTACGAAGGCCAAATTCCCCTCCAGCTCGATTTTCAAGTTTGCTAATGACGTCACCGCAGTAAGTTGGATCTCAAACAATCACGAGACGGAGTAGAGGAATGAGAGAGAGAATCTGGTGAACTGGTGCAACAACAATCTCTCCCTCAATGTCAAATGTAAAACAGAGTGTAGTGGAGGACATGCCTCTGTCCATATCAATGGGGATGAAGCAGAAATGTCGAGAGCTTCAAGTTTTTAGGTGTCCAGATCACCAACAACCTGCCCGGGTGTCTCTATGCTAACACTATAGTTAAGAAAGTCCAACAACGCCTCTACTTTCTCAGGAGACTTAGGAAATTTGGCATATCAGCTATGACTCTCACCAGCTTTTACAGAGACACCATAGAAAACTTTCTTTGTGGTTGTATCATAGCTACTGCTCTGTCTAAGACTGCAAGAAATTACAATGGGTTGTGAAGGAAGCTCAGTCCATCGTGCAAACCAGCCTCCCATTCATTGACTCTGTCTACATTTCCCTTTGCCTCGGAAAAGCAGCCAGCATAATCAAGGACCTCACACTCCCAGACATATTCTCTTCCACCACCTTCTATCGGGAAAAAGATACAAAAGTCTTGAGAATACGTACCAACCAATTCAAGAACACAGCTTTTTCACTGCTGCTATAAGACTTTTGAATGGACCTACCCTGAACTGAGTTGACCTTTCTCTACATCTAGTTATCACTGTAACATTACATTCTGCACTCTCTCCTTCTCTTTGCATAGTACGCTTTATCTATACAGCACGCAAGAAATAATGCTTTTTACTGTATCCCAATACAAGTGACAATAATAAATCAGAGCCAGAACGCCCACATCTCAATATTTTTAAAAGCCACAGATACCCTGTGAAATATGCCACTTCGAATAAAAAACTCCATTCGATTCAAGCTGGTGCTCAAAAACCTGCAAAAACCAGATAGTAGTCAGTGTGACGAATAGCATCTTTATTTAATAGTGTCATAACAGGCTTATATTAACACTGCGATGAAGTTTATGTGAAAATCCCCTAATCGTCACACTCCAGCACATGTTCCAGTACATTGAGGGAGAATTCAGCACGGCCAATGCACCTAACTTTTCAGACTGTGGGAGGAAACCCATGCAGACATGGGGAGAATGTGCAGGCTCCACACTGAACAGTGACCCAAGCTGGAAATCAGACCCGGGTCCCTGATGTTGTGAGGCAGCAGTGCTAACCACTGCATCATCGTGCCTCCCCTTCTGCTGCTGCCGCCCCCTTGTCCTCCCAGGTGGAGGTGGTCGTGGGTTTGGAAGGCGATTTGTAGACGGATGTGCAAACCACTGGACCGCAGCTGGCAGTGGACAGTTCTCAGACCCTTCCTCCTTCCTTCCTTCCTCCAGTGGATGCACTTGACCTCGGTTTGGCCCCTTCCCCTTGGTGACCTGACCTGCTGTTGTGAGGCAGGTTCCGGTGAAGCGTTGTTCCCCCATTCCGCAGCACAGCATTCATGGTGCATTTCTGAACACGCAATCATGTTTGTTAGATTTGCAGACAAGTAGTTTTTAAATCGTACTTTGCGCGAGAGAGGGTTAGCGAGGCCTAAATTGGATTTTACCCTGTGGGCATGCGACCTGTTTTGACTGAGCACCCCTCACCTTTCAGGCAAAAAAAAAATTCGAACAATCCCTTGTTCCTCCTCAAAAAAAAGGAACATTTCTAAGCTTCTGCAGCAGAGAATGAACGAGACTTGAAACAACTGGTGACGTTTATGCCCCCCCCCCACCGAGTTTGAGATCCAGAGGTGTTGATGGTGATGCTGAAGAGCCTAGAATTGTCTGCGGGGCATCAGTCTAATGCCTCGCCAGGCAGAGGTGCGAAATTTGTTTTATTTTGCCTTCACTTTATTAAACATAAAACAGTAGCAGGTTTTTATTGTCCTCGTGGGTGTGTGACATTCTGTCTTATGATGGATTTCATTTGGAATGCTGTCTCGCGTACGTGGAAGAGAAAACACAGGGTGAAGATTTTGACAGGCATAAGCGTCTGCATTGACAAATAGTTGGATCAGAATCCATTAATTTAAGGCAGCACCGTTGATGGAACTCAAAATGATGGAATTTAGTAGAAAGATGGAAGCAGGAGGAGGCTCTTCGGCCCTTCGAGCCTGCTCCGCTGTTCATTAATATCATGGCCGGTCGTCCGATTTGATAGCTTACTCGTGCTTTTTTCCCCATAACCTTTAATGCCATTGACCCCAAGTGCTATATTCCAATGTTTCAGCATCGTATACTTCCTGTGGCAACAAATTCCATAGGCTAATTCCCGCCCCACGTGGAGAGGCAAGGTGGCACAATGATTAGCCTCCCAGCAACAGGGACCTGGGTTTTCGTTCGATTTCTGGCTTGGGTCAGTGTGTGTGTGTAGAGTCTGCATGTTCTCCCCATGTCTGTGTGGGTTTCCTCCCACAGCTCGAAAGACGTGCTGGTTAGGTGCATTGCTCAAGCTAAATTTTCCCTCAGTGTACCCGAACAGGCGCCGGAGTGTGACGACTAGGGGAGTTTCACAGTAAATTCATTGCAATGTTAGTGTATGCCTACTTGTAACTAACAAATGAACTTTTTTAAAAAAAAAAAGGCTCTCCCAGGTGAAGAAATGTCTCTTCTGTGCTAAATGGTCTACCCTAAATCCTTGGACTGAAATCCTGCTTCTGGACTCCTCCACCATTGGAAACATCTTTCCTGCATCTATCCTGTCTAGTCCAGATAGAATTTTATAAGTCTCTTGAGATTTCCCCCTCGTTTGCCTGAACTTCAGTGAAAACAACCCTAATCTAGTCAATCTCTCGTGATACATCAGTCCCGCTCCCCCCGGAATCAGGTAAACCTGCGCTGCACTCCTTCAAGAGCAAGAACATTCTTCGTCAGAAAAGGAGACCAAAACTGCGCGCACAGTATTCTAGGTATGGCTTCTGTATAATTGCAGCAACACATCCCTGTTCCTGTACTCAAATCCTCTCAATTTAAAGGCCATCTTACCATTTGCCTTCTTTGCCGCCTGCTGCACTTACATGCTTATCTTCAGAGACTAGCGCACAAGGACACTTAGTTCCCGCTGTACACTGCCCTCTCCCAGTTTATACCCCAGTTTAACAATATCATGGCTGTGATCTCCTGCTCAATCACACTGGCCGAGGCTCCTATCCATACTCATATTCAAAGAACAAAGAACAAACAAAGAACAAAACAGCATGGGAAACAAGCCCTTCGGCCCAACGAGCCCACGCCGCCACCTCGATGTTTCCACTTCTACCTGTGATCCCTGTCCATGTTTATAGATCTATGGATTAAAAACCAAATTTGAGACAATTTAGGGAGAATTTGTTTTTCCAATTAACATAAGAGCGCATCTTTGGGATGTGGGAGGAAACCGGAGCTCCCGGAGAAAACCCACGCAAGCACGGGGAGAATGCGCAAACTCCCACAGACACAGGCCCAAATCCATGTATCTGCACAGCACAGCGATAGTCACTGCGCTGTCGTGTTGCCCATCAGATGGTCCAGGTCAAGCGTACACCAATGACGTGAAGCACTAAGATACTCTCAAAGGGTCCAAGAGCAGTCCTCTCACGACCCATCGCGTGTATGCCCCTTGTTAGACAACAAGTTGGACCAAAGCACCTGTTGGATAAAAACAAGTACATCAATATCATCATCTATTTACACACTTCCCAGGGACTCCCAAGGCTCGTGATCCCTATTTTAAATCAGTTTTCTATACCCCTCCATTCCCATTCTGTTCATGTGCCCATCTAAGTATTTCTTATATAACTCCAGAGTATCTGCCTCCACCTGCCTTCACTGATATCTGCCAGGAGTTACGGTATGGAGATGCTGGTGTTGGATTGGGGTGGGCACTGTAAGGAGTTGCATACCACCAGGTCAAAGTCCAACCAGTTTATTTGGAATCACAAGCTTTCGGAGCGCTGCTCCTTCAGCCGCTGAGATTCAGGAGTTGGGGAACAGAGAGTGGTCACATTTGACAGTGCAGCTGTTGTGAACGAGAGACATCAACCACTGTTCAGAACTTAGTAAGGGGACAGTTACCTCCTGATTTCACCAATTTGGAGCGTATCTGAATGGTGCAGAACGCGTGGAAACTCTGTTAAGCAGCTGAAGAAAGGCACTACTGTACAGATCCTGGCGACGGCTGCAGCAAACCAATAAGAATGGCAGTTTGCACAAAGGCAAAATAGATTAAATTTTGCTTGAATTAGGCAGCAGAGAGTTGCATAACAATAACCGCGTTGACACTGGTAATAGCAGCACAGGCTGGGGCCATTCATTTCCTTGTTCCAGCTTAGCTTTGGAGAGGCTGAAGCTATTAGAATCATCAGGATAGCAGAAATCCCACACAATGTTCCATTTATCTGCCGTCTCCGCTAGATTAAGTGCCGTTAGTTGTAGCCCGGTTTCAGCTACATGGTAGAATGTGTTAGAGGGAGTTTGTCACATAATCAGACCAATGTACTTTTTTTCTTCTTGCTAATGGTGATCGCTATATTTACAATGAATGGGAGATTCTTTTAAAGTGTCTCTCGGTGTTGTGCATTAATCTGGAAATTGGATGGAGCAGAGTTTTCTCAATAAACCTCTTTTTTTTTTTCTTCCTTTACAGATTCTGGATTTAGTCAAAGGGATGCATTACCAGCTGGCCTGTCAGAAGTACTTTGAGCTAACCCACAATGTAAGGACATGTCTAATTTGCACTGCACAGTAATGAGAGTGGCTTTGTCAGCCTTGGGAGGCAACTGTAACTGGTGCATGAAAGTTGAAGTCTCTGAAGACTAATTGTATCCATCATTAGCTGTCATCGTTTGTTAATTTTTTTTAACGATCTTGTCACTGGCCGTTTCTTATACCGCAGCAATGTTTTATGGTTTGCCTGTGTTTTCTTGTAGCGGGGAGGAAGGAACTGAACACTTAAAATCCGATACGTTAATTAGGGCAACGGTTCCCCATCGAGGGGCTAAAACCACTAATTGCCAACCCTGAGCATTGTCAGCAGAGATTGCATTTTATGTTAATAGATAATTAGACCTAAATAATTAAATTTTGCTGGGCCATTTATCAAAGCGACAATTGGTTTTACTGGGAATTCCAAGGAAGTTTATGTTACCGTTACTCTTGAGCAGAATGCCAAGAGCAAACATGTATTGATGCAAAGTCTTGTAGGGGCTTTGTGTGGGTGTTGGTGGTTGCAGGGGTTACAATTGAAAATTGACCATTATTCAAAACTGGTGGGCAATCCAGCTGCTGATCCAGTTGCAGAACTGACACAGTAGCCTGTCACTGTAGTTTGGTGGGGTTTTTTCCTCATCCTACAGTGCAGGAAGGGGCAATTCACCCGTCGAGCCTGCGCCAAACCAGACTCCATCCCTGTAACCCCACGTATTTACCCTGCTATTTCCCCACGACACTAAGGAGCAAATTAGCATGGCCAATCCACCTAACCCGCACATCTGGAGGAAACTGGAGCACCCGGGGGAAACCCACTCAGATACGGGAAAAAGTGCAAACCCTACACAGAGAGTGACCCAAGGGTGGCAAGATGGCACAGTGCAGTCTCACAATGCCAGGAACCCGGGTTTGATTTCTGGCTTGGATCGCTCTGTGCGGAGGCTGCACATTCTCCCCGTGTCTGCGTGGGTTTCCTCCAGGTGCTCCAGTTTCCTTCCTAAGATGTGCGGATTAGATGGATAGGCCATGCTAAAATTGTGCCTTAATATCAAGGGGATTCATTAAGATATATGCAAGGAGTTATGGGGACAGGGCCTAGGTGCAGTTGTGGTCGGTGCAGACTTGATGGGCTGAATGGCCTCCTTCTGCGCTGTAGAATTCTAAGATTCTAAATGAACCCAGGTGCTGTAAGACAGCAGTGCTAACCACCATGCCTCTGCCTCTTTATTGTGAGATGAAGGCATTGAACTTCACTATAGAAAACACTAGTAACATAATAGTAACATTCAAAGATAGCTGTAAGTCAGGAATCAGAAGGGAGGAAGGAAGTCAGGAAAATTATTGGCGAAATATATTGAGCAAATTGTCGGGTCTGTGGACTAACAAATCCTGAGTTCCAGATTGACTTCATCCTGAGGTCTTGAAAGAAGTGGCTCATGAGATAGTTGATGCATTGGTTTTAACTTTACAAAATTCAATTAGATTGCAAGATAGCAAATGTAACTCCTTTATTCAAAAAGGGAGAAAGCAGGAAAATTAGGCCATTTAGCCTAATATCTGTCGTAGGGAAAATGTTAGAAGCCATTATTAAAGATGTTACAACAGAGCATGTGGAAAAATTCAAGGCAATTAGGCAGAGTCAACATTGCTTTGTGAACGGGAAATCATGTTTAATCAATTTACTGGAGTTACAGAAGGTATAGAAATCTACAGTGCAAAAGGAGGCCATTGAGCCCATTGAGTCTGCACCAACCACAATCCCACCCAAGCCCTATTCCCATAACCCTAGTTAGCCCCCATGACACTAAGGGGCAATTTAGCCAGTCAACCTAGCCCGCTCATCCCTGGAGTGTGGGAGGAAACCGGAGCACCCGCAGGAAACCCATGCAGATACAGAAGAATGTGCAAACTCCACACACACAGTGACCCAAGCCAGGAATCAAACCCAGGTCCCTAGCGCTGTGAGGCAGCAGTGCTAACCACTGTATCCCTTCAGCCCCAGGAGCTATATCTAATTTCTTCTTGAAATCACACAATATTTTGTTCTCAACTACTTTCTGTGATAGTGAATTCTACATATTCACTACTCTCTGAGTGAAGAAATTTCTCCTCGCCTCCGCCCTGCATTCTCAGACTGTGACCCGTAGCTCTGGACATTCCTACTATCGGGAATATCCTTCTTGCATCTACCTAGGCATGCAAGATCCCATGGCAAAATTTTGAATCAGCAGCATTAAGGGGGTAAAAAAATGATCTGGTTCATTGACTATTTTCTGGGATCTTGCTATATGCAGGTTGGTCATCACACTTCCCAGATTGCAATGGTGAACACCACTCTTAAGAGTTCTTCGATCGGCTTTAAAGTTCCTTGATATGTACTGAAGTTACGAAAATCTCGTAGAATCCCCACAGTGCAGAAAGAGGCCATTCAGCCCATTGAGTCTGCACATGTGCTGTGGATGAAGGAGAACTGATAGATGTACTTAGATTTCCACATCAAAGATTATTGCACAAAATTAAAGCCCAGGGTGCAGGGGATAACATATTGGCATGGATTGAAGATTGACGAGCTATCAGAAAACTGAAAGCAGGCATAAATGGATCTTTTCTGTTGGCAGAATGTGACAAGTAGTGTGCCACAGGAGCTTAAACCTTTGCCAATTTCTGTAAATGATTTGGATGAAGGAACTGAAGGTATAGTTTCTAAATTTTGCTGACAACACAAAGATAGGTAGGAAAGTAAATTGCAAAGAGGATATAATGAAGATACAAAGGGACTTGGATAGGTTAAGAGAGTGCGAATGGAGTATAATGGTGGCACAGTAGTTAGCATCGCTGCCTCATTGCGCCAGGGATTCGGGTTCGATTCCCAGCTAATCCTTACTCTTATCGAAGGAAAGATGTAAAAGTGTTTGGAGCAGTTCAAAGAAGATTTACTAGACTAAAATCAGGATTGGATGGGTTGTCTTATGAGGAACGTTTGGAGAGCTTAGTGGGTATTTCCACTAACTTGATTGAAATGTTTAAAGGTCCTGAGAGGTTTTGGCAGGGTGGATGTGGCAAAGATGTTTCCTCTTGACAGATAATCTGGAACTAGGGTCAATTTAAAAATAAGGAGCGGTGCATTTAAGATGGAGCTGAGAATTTTTTTGTCGGAGGGTGTTGAGTCTCTTTCTCTAAAGCGAGTGGAAGCAGAGCCTTTGACTATTTTTAAGGCAGAGCCAGGTGAATTCTTGATTAACAAAGAGGTGAAAGGTTACTGGGGGATAGGCAGCTATGTGGGGTTGAGGGTGGTTAGCACTGCTGCAGGGACCTGGGTTCAGTTCTGGCCTCAGGTCACTGTGTGGAGTTTGCACGTTCTCCTCGTGACTGCGTGGGTTTGCTCCGGGTACTTGGGTTTCCCCTCTCAGTCCAAAGATGTGCGGTGGATTGACCATGCTACATTGCCCTTGGTGTCCAGAGATGTTTAGGTTAGGTGAATTAGCCCTGGTGAATACATGGAGTTATGGGGATGGGATGGAGCGGAAGGTCTACATCAGATGCTCTTTTGGAAAGTCGATGCAGACTCAGTGAGCCTCTTGCTGTTTTGTAGGGATTCTATTGTGGCTACAATCTGATCAGCCATGATCTTTTTGAATGGTGCAGAGGTTTGTGTGGTGTGATGTGTGGTGTACACTTGTCCCTAGTTCTTGTGTTCAGCCAACTGTGTAACTTAATGATCTGTTCGTGTTTTGATCTGACTGGTGGTGCAGGAAGTGTTGTGCTGTGAAGATGGGAGTGTAGAGCTGATGTGAAGAAACTTCTTGAGTATGTTGAACCAGAGTTAGCAATCCTACTCCCCACTGCCTCTGTGCCTTGAGCGTACGTGGTCACAGTTCCCTGTGACCGTCATTAGATTTCTTGTAAGATTTATTTTTCTTCCCAGTTGCCTGCCTGATTTGAGCTGGGTGTCTGCACTGGGATATGGGGGGGTGGGGCGGACTGTTGTGGGAACCTTACTGGATATAGCAGTGGTGGTGGGGGGTGGCTGTGGGAGTTTACACTGGGGCCTGGGGAGTCTTGAGAGTTCGTGCTGGTGTCTGGGGAACTGTGGGATCTGTACTAAGGTCTGAGGGATTGCTGTACTGGGATACAGGGGTCTATGGAAGTCTGTGCTGGAGTCTGCACTGGGGCTGGGGGAGAGTCCGTACTGGGAGACAGGGAAGTGTGGGAGTCTGTACTGGGGTCGGGGAGACCATGTGAATCCATACTGGGGTCCGGGGGATTGTGGGAATCTGCACTGGGATGGCGTAGGGAGGGGCTGGAGTCTGTAGGCAGGCTTAGGGTGTGGGATTATGAGTCTGTAGGGCTGGGGTGGGATGTGGGTGAGTCTGTAAGCAGTAGTCCTGGATAGGCTCTGGTTGGGAATCTGTAAGGATCTGCTGCTCTGAATGTACAAGGCTCTCGGTGTTTGAAGTGGGAATTTGGCCCAGGATTGCCATGGCAACACTCTGGACCCCTCTGGTTTAAGAGGATCCTGTGCATAGTCTTTTGAACATGGGGTTACAATGGACTCAATGAGATTTAAAATTGGATATGGGGTATGACAAGCTGTTGAGTGGTGTAGCTACTGTCACTCCTATGTGTTGCATCAAGCTGATACTTGGATGCATGGATCCTTGGGTTTCCCCAAATCAGTCTAATTCTAAACTGGTCAGAGACGACAATTGACTGGGACTTCCTGAATTTAGGGACAAGTGGACACTTTGCTTAGCCTTCTGGATTTGACTGCGCTGTTTAACGGAATAACACTGTGATGGAGGCCATTCGGCCCATGGGGCCGACACCAACAACAGTCCAATCCAGATCTTATCCTCCATAACCCACTACTTCCCCAACACTTTAGCTTGGCCAATCCATCTAACCTGCACATCTTTGGACTGTGAAGGGGAAACCAGAGCGCCCAGAGAAAACCCAGGCAGACATGAGGAGAACATGCAGACTGCACTCAGACAGCGACTGCCGGCTAGTTTCCATTTCACTAGTTTAACCCTAGAATGAATTTGGTCTTGGTTTATTTTTGCAGTTTGGACGTGCAGTCCAAATTTGAAAGAAATTTCCAAGCAACTAAGGAAGAATAACCTGAACTCCCCCTGTTCACTGCTTTGAGTGGCTGGGACTTTAGTGGTTAATGAACAGAGGCTTTTCAAATGCTGACAGCCCCCTCTCCCCGCTTCACTACCTTGTGACGTACATAAACCAGTGAAGTCAGGTTTTGTTGTCAGCAGGAACTCTGTCTTGTGTCATATGTACCTAACTGTGTACGAAGCTGAGGACAGCGGAGATTTTCTATTAATGCCTTAGTCCATAGTCCTGACGATAATCGAAGGTAAACAGAGGTAATGCCAGTGTTCCTATCCATGTGAATTCAAATAGTTTCAGCCATTTGAAGTGGCCGAGAACCACTAGAATTTCATGATAGCTGTAATTTCCATCACCTCGCACTGCAGCCACTTTGCCTTGTACTTGCTACATAAAAGATTTTTGGATCTTGTGATGCCCTTCTGGGTATATGTGGTTAAATACCAAGAATGATCTTAAATGGGCAGCAATCAGTAGAGTGTGAGACTCTCAATCTCAGGGTTTGAGCCCCATGCTGGGCACCGTTGTTTTTGGGCGACGCAGTAGTTAGCACCGGTGCCTCAAAGCACTAGGGACCTGGGTTCAATTCCTGGCTTGGGTCACTATCATGGAATCGTAGAATCCCTACCGTGCATAAGGAGGCCATTCAGCACATTGTGTCTGCGCTGGCAACAATCCCACTGAGGTCCTATCGCCGTAACCCACATATTTACCCTGCTGATTCTTCTAATCTACGCATCCCGGAACACTAAGGGGCAATTTAGCACAGCCAGTGCATCTAACCCGCACGTGTTTGCACTGTGGGAGAAACCGAAGCATCCAGAGGAAACCCGTGAAAGTATGGGGAGGACATGCAAACTCCACAGACAGTGACCCAAGCCGGCTGCACATGCTCCCTGTGTCTGCGTGGGTTTCCTTCAAGTGTTCCGGTTTCCCCTCTCAGTCCAAAAGACATGGGGGTTAGGTGCATTGGCCATGCTAAATTCTCCCTCTGTGTACCCAAACAGGCGCCAGAATATGGCAACGAGAGGATTTTCACAGTAACTTCATTGCAGTGTTAATGTATGCCTATTAGTGCCACTAATAAATAACTTTTTAAAAAAAAAACTTAAAATAGCATTGCAGACAACGTTTAAGAAATGGTGAACTGTACATGATCCTGAAAGACATTTCTTAACTGAACATTAAAACAAAGTGAAATTTGGTTTTAAGCTACAATTCTGTCAACCACATTGAATTTTTTTTAAGCTCATTAATGAAAATTCCCTTCTGGCTGTTTGAATCTCTGTCCTTTGTTGGCGACGCTTCCCAGCCTGTACGGTTGCTTGTGTCAGCTCTTAGCTCTTTGCCCAGAGGAATGGCCAGAGCTTTAGTGACATCCCGCTGATTCCTCGTTCGCAACTGCGGAGACCCACCGCTTCTTTATGATCTGTTATCTGCTGAATGCGATTCAGATTCCAGCGGTGATAGATGACACAGTATGTGCCTCTGTTGGTTGAACTGTGCAGTATGTTTTAGCGCAGTAACCAGTGACTGAGAAACTAACAATTCTGTACCATTTCGTTAGAAAGAAGGCGGCTAAGAGGAGACCTTATTGAAACATATAAGATGATTAGAGGTTTAGATAGGGTGGACAGTGATAGCCTTTTTCCTAGGATGGAGAAAGCTAGCACAAGGGGACATAGCTTTAAATTAAGGGGTGGTAGTTATAGGACGGATATCAGAGGTAGGTTCTTTACCCAGAGGGTGATTAGGGTATGGAATGCCCTGCCTGCGGCAGTTGTAGATGCGCCAATTTGGTGGCGTTTAAGAGGTTAGTAGATAAGTTTATGGACGAAAAGGGAATGGTTTAGTTTGGAGGGTCATTGCTTTTTTCATAATTGGTCGGCGCAACATCGAAGGCCGAAGGGTCTGTTCTGCGCTGTTATGTTCTATGTTGTATTTTGAGCAGGGATTCTTAGAACCATACAGCACAGAAACGGGCCATTCATCCCATCATGTTTGTAACTGCTGTTTGGAGAGAATCTGGTTAGTCCTGCTCCCTTGCTATTTCATCAAAGCTCTGCCGATGTTTCCTTTTTCCATTTCGACTCCAGTTGTCTTTTGAAAGTCACGGACAAACCATTCTTTCCGACAGTACCCGAGAGAACTCAAACACACACACACAGGAGATTCACTTTGCTGAGTGCCAGGTATTCTGGCTCCATGACCAGCCCAACTTGGTGGTGAGCAGCCCGCTCACAACCCATCGCGTGTATGCCCCTTGTTAGACAAAAAGATGGACCAAAGCACCTGTAGGATAAAAACAAGTACATCAATATCATCATCTATTTACAGACTTCACAGGGACTCCCAAGTATCCAGCTCAGTGACTATCGCTGTGCTGTGCAGATACATGGATTTGGGCCTGTGTCTGTGGGAGTTTGCACATTCTCCCCGTGCTTGCGTGGGTTTTCTCCGGTTTCCTCCCACATCCCAAAAACGTGCTCTTAGGCTAACTGGCAAAACAAATTCTCCCTAAGTAGTCTGAAATTTGGTTTTTAATCTATAGATCTATAAACATAGACAGGGCTCATGGGTAGAGGTGGGAACATCGGGGTGGCGGCGCGGGCTCGTTGGGCCGAAGGGCCTGTTCCCCGTGCTGTTTTGTTCTTTGTTCTTTGTGACTATCATAGTATGCTTCAGGCCAAATATCACTCAGTTCTGTAAATGTAATGTTCAGTTAAGAAATGTCTTTCAGGTTCAGCACTTTTTAAACATTGCCTGCCATGCAATCTTAAGTTTTTTTTTGAGTTTATTTCTTAGTTACATTAGCACCGCAGTGAAGTTACTGTGAAAATCCCACTCCTGTTCGGGTACACTGAGGGAGAATTTAGCACATACCTAAACCAGCATGTCTTTCAGACTGTGGGAAGAAACCAGAGGAAACCCAAGCAGAGACAGAGAATACGCAGACTCCTCGTAGGCAGTGACCTGAGCCGGGAATTAAACCTGGGTCCCTGTTACTGTGAGGCGGCAGTGCTAACCACTGTGGCACCTAAAAGAGAGGGACTGATGAAATTTATTAATTGGTTGAAAATACTGCCCATAATTTCTTATTATTATGTGGCAAATTTCACTTTTATAGCCTTATTTCAGTATAATCAGGTTCAACATACGATCATTTTTAGTTATCGTAGAAGCCCTACAGTACAGAAGGAGGCCATTCGGCCCCATTGAAGTCTGCACCGACCATAATCCCACCCAGGCCTTAATCTCGTAACCCCTACATATTTACCTCGTTTTTACACTACGGTCAGTTTAGCATGGCCATTGCACCTAACCCACACGTCTTTGGACTATGGGAGGAAACCGGAGCACCCGGGGAGAACATGCTCTACGTAAACAGTGACCCGAGGCTGGAATTGAACCTGGGTCTCTGACGTTGTGAGACAGCAGTGCTAGCCACTGGGCCATTGTGTCGCCCTCTGAAATTTCTTTGAAAGTAAACTGGGGGATTAGTGGGTCAAACCCTTTGGGGGAATGGTGCCTGGGTGGGATTGTTGTCGGTGTAGACTCAGTGTGCCGAATGGTCTCCTTCTGCACTGTCGGGATTCTGTGAAGTCACTCCAGCTCTCAAGTTTGTTTTCTTTGTTGGGTTCCTTTCAAAAAAAAATTTTAAAATCGGCTTTTCGTAAAACGTCGAGTTCTTCCGGATATGCGTGAATGATGTGTGGAGTTTTGTGTTTTCGTTTTGAAACTTACACTGCGGTTTGTCTTGAGTCACGATTTTCTTCAACTCTCCGGCTTCTCTCTCCCTCTCTCGTTCAGGTCGACGAAGTTGGATTTTCTCTGAATCATCCGAATCAGTATTTCATAGAGAGTCAGAAAGTCCTCAGTGGCAGCCGGGATATCAAGAAAGAGTCCAGCCAGACAGAGAATCCGCAGCGTAGCCAAAGCAGCCAGCCGACAAGGGGCGCGAGTACCAGTGTCTCCAGACCTGGTGGCCAGGCCACATCAGCTGACGTGGAGGTGTTAGAAGAGCTCCTCAGTGAAGACTACACCGAATGATTATCGGTGGCAGCGGTACCAAACAAAATGCACCTTGGGTTATCACATCTTTGACAATAACACTCTCTCTCTCTCTTTCTCAACTCTTGTCATCTTGTCTCCCCCACCTGACACCACCACGTTGCCCTCTTCAACTGAGTAAACTTCAGAAAAATTGGACATGTTCCACAATGACCTGTTAACAAATCGTGTTGGGAATATTTTACCACCAAAAAAAAAACCGCACGTGCAACACCTTACTTTTTAAACTTAGGTTTTCTTGGGGCAGAATTTTACCATCTCGGGAATGGGCACGGTCGGACAATCCCGAGCTCGAGGTCATTAGGTCTTCATGTGGCCTGTGTCCCAGCCGTGAACATTCCCGTGGTGCACTGGGCAGCAAGATTCCTCCCCTTGTGTTAGCTGCTGGGAATGGATGACATAATTGGTGATATAAGAAGTCTCTCAACACCAGGTTAAAGTCCAACAGGTTTATTTGTTCGCAAACGCTTTCAAAGTGTCTCTCCTTCTTCAGGTGAGTGAGGAGTTGTGTTCGTAAACAGGGCCTACATAGAGACAAACCCAATTTACAAAATAATGGGCTAGAACGTGAGTCTTTACAGGTAACCAAGTCTTAATAGTACAGACAATGTGAGCGGAGAGAGGGTTAAGCACGAGTTAAAGAGGTTTGTATTAGACAGTTAGTGAGATTTTGCAAGCTCAGGCAAATCATACGGGTTACAGATAGTGTGACATGAACCCAAGATCACGGTTCAGGCTGTCCTCATATTTGCGAAACTTGGCTATCAGTCTCTGCTCAGCGATTCTGTATTGTTGTGTGTCGTGAAGGCCGCCTTGGAGAATGCTCTCTCAGAAGAGCTCTCTTCCAGTCAGGGAACACTTCAGCGCTCACGGGCTTTCGGCCTCTGATCTTTGAGTAAGCGTTCTCCAAGGCGACCTTCATGACACACTACAACACAGAATTGCTGAGCAGAAACTGATTGCCAAGTTCCACACAAAAGAGGACGGCCTCAACCATGATCTTGGGTTCATGTCGCATTACCTGTAACCCCCACGACTTGCCTGGGCTTGCAAAATCTCACTAACTGTCCTGGCTGGAGACAATACACATTTCTTTAACCTGTGCTTAACCCTCTCTCCACTCAAATTGTCTGTACCTTTAAGACTTGATTATCTGTAAAGATTCACATTCCAAAGTTATCTTGTAAATTGAGTTTGTCTCTATGTATGCCCTGTTTATGAACACAACTCCTCACTCACTCGAAAGAGCCACACTTCGAAAGCTTGCACTACCAAATAAACCTGCTGGACTTTAACCTGGTGTTGTGAGACTTCTTACTATTACCCCAGTTCAGCGCCGGCATCTCCACATCATAATTGATGAGGCCGGGAGATGTCCAAGGAGTAGTGATAGACTTGGATTAAAAGAGGGTCTTGTTCCATTTTATTCCACGTGTACTCGGGGGTGTTTTTAAAATTTTGGTGCAGTGTCTTCCTATCATGCCACTTCTTTTTTGTGCAAAAGTAATATTCAAACCCGGCCTCCTGTGGGTCTAGAGAATACTTTGGTGGTGCGTACTTGGTAGCATTTGACAAATCAGTCCCTTTCTTCTCCACTAAACTACATCATTGCACTGCAATTGTGTTCACAGTTAATGCCTTCACCATCATTAGCTAATATTATGGGCTTCATTGCATTGTAATGTGATATGTTCTTTGTCATTGCCCATCAGGTGAAGCATAAATAGGCTGGATATCATCTTGCGCTGTACTCGCAGATTTCCAGCAGAGAAACACGTCGGGATCGGTTTCGATTTTCGTAATCGCCTTTTGCGTGTTCAGGATTGCCTTGACACGCTAAATAAATCAGTGGCATGGCAATTTTTTTTTTCCCCGAGCATGATCTCAAAAGTCAAGTTGTGTGTGAGCGTTTACAGTTTCACTCCAGCCTTTATTTGAGAACACAGATTAAAGACCCAGTGCTTCTTTTGCTTTACACTTCACCTGAGGAGCAGTCAGTATTGTGTGTGTGTGTTGTTTGCGGGCTTGGTTCAAACAGAGGGATGTTTTTTTTAATATATTTTTGGAGAGACCATTAATTATCAGCGATGCACTCCCCAGAGAGTGCCCCCCAACCCCCGTAATTCATCTTGTGTTTCTAGTGGAGGGTCTACTAATTATCTTGAGATGTCCCTCCCACCCCCCACGCCCGCCTCCCCACCCAGCCTGTAGAATGAATATGGAACTAGCAAAGCTTAGGAAGTGCTGCAGCGTGAGCTTGTACCATCCCCGAAGAACTTGTTGAAATGGACAAGCTGTGTGTTTAATCCGTTTCTAGTAGGTCTTCCTGCTCTGCCCTGTCCGCGTACAAATGAATAAATCCTTCGCCAATAGCCAGTTTAATATTGGTGCCATCCTAAACTGCCGTCACCCCTGTGGGATGGAAATGTCAATGCTCCGATCACTATTGGAAGAAAAACTGCGGCGCATGCAACTTCAAGTCTTAAAAACCATGAACTTTAGGATGGCTGCTGCCAATAATGAATGCTCGGCGTTGTTTTAAACTGACTTAGAATAAGCAAAAATACAATTTAATTTTGATTCCTTCTGGGCAATTTGGATGGACCATTCATCGCAGACAGGCTACACAATCCAGCTTTAACGCACTCTTAAATACTGCTGCATTTTTAAAGCACAGCAGCCTATTGTGGTATGAATTCAGACCCTGCAGCTTCTGGGCACAGTTTAATAAATTCCCCTTGGAAAAACCTCACTGTTTTCCTTTTGCCAAATGGCATTCCCGCTTGCCAGAAGCTGAAGTTGCGTTTTCTCATCCTGGATGTGCGTTTCTGGCATCTATTTCTTTGTGGCAGAATCACCTTGGTGCTTTAATTATGATTTGTCGTCTTTGCTCCATGGACGTGACATCTCGAGATGCCATGCTAAAGGATGTGATGCATCACCAACCAAGCCTAAATTAGTCAAGCCTTAAAAGTGCTACATTGACGAGAAAGCTATTTTTTATAAATCAATAGAGCACATATTTTTGTTAGTTTTTAAGGGTTTTGTAAAGTTAGGTTTACAAATTGTAATGTGAAATATAATAAAGAAGTTGTTCAAATTAATTCAAGATGCCTTTGCTTCTCTCTCAGTATTTTATAGGAGTTTTGAGAAAGACCGTTCACATTTTGACATTATATTTTATCATAGACTCCCTTTGGTGCAGGAGGTGGCAATTTGGCCCATCAACTCTGCACCAAACATAATCCCACCCAAGGCCCTATCTCCAAAACCCCATAGTTAGTTAGTCCCCTGATACTAAGGGGCAATTTTGCATAGCCAATCCACCTAACCCACACATCTTTGGACTGTGGGAGGAAACTGGAGCACCCAGAGGAAACCCATGCAGATATGGAGAGAATGTGCAGACTCTGGGAATCAAGCCAGGAATCAAACCTGGACCCCTGGTGTTGTGAGGTAACCATGCTAACCACTGCCACTGTTTCTGACTGTATTTCATAAATTCAGATTACACTCCCCTAAGTGCTTTGAGACAATTTATTATATTAAATGGGCAACACACATGCGAATTGTTGTATTTCTTTCAATGGGTGTATATTCTCTTACGAAGCCATTGGACATACACAATGTCGTAACTTCCTGGGGACATTTGGAGGCTACTCCAAAATTGCACTGGAGAGTTCCTCTTGGATATTTCCCAGGTGAAGGTTTATGTCCGCAAATGCTAACTTAGCCCTGGACAATTGCACTGCATTGGGAACCACTCAACTAACTAACTTCAACCGGTTCTGCCAATTTTACACTCATAGATACACTGAACGGGAATAAAGCACTTCCAGCTTCAAAATCACTGTTTTAAAGACCCAGTCTGAACTTGACACAGATCATCCCCCCCCCCTCCAATCTCACCCCGTAAACAAAGAACCTCACTCTAATGGTATTCCCCCTCCCCCTATTGAACAACCCACCTGCATCTCCCTGCCATCTGACCCTACCCCCCACAACCAGACATTCCGTTCAGTGACCTTAAAAATCTTATCTCCTCCCATTCGATTGTACCTTTTAAACTCATCTGCATTACAGTAGCTGGTTCTGTAACAAGGGGACGTGGCCTCCTCTGCTCTGCTCCTTTCCATCTTGTAGAAGCCGTGGATGTGCTTCCCAGCTGTCTGATCGGCCCTGAGTCAGGAAAGTCGGGTGAGATGAGGGTTTTACGTTTGGAGTATGGGGAAGTTGCTACAGGATGTGAATCCACCAATGATCCCCCAGAACGAGGGAGTTACGGGTATGACCAAAACGGATAAAATACCTCTACCTTCTTGCTCCATAATGGTGGCTTTGTGATCTTTCACATCCACCTGAGACAGCCGATGGAGGCCATGATTTAATATCTCAGCTGGCAACACTTGCAGTTTAGCACGCCCAAGTGTAAGCCTAGAATTTGTGCTTTGAAGTTCCTGGAGGGGGACTTAAAGCCATTATCTTTCCATTCAGGACCATGGAATGGACCACGTATTAAACTTCCAATCAATCAAGTCAATGCTAGGAAGAGATCAACTCTTAATGAATGCAACAACCAATAGACATGGTCCCTTCGCTACAATGGCCGTTCTCCGGAATAACAAACCAAACAAGTTCCCTTGCACATTCAGCTTGCAGGGCATGCTTCCCATGTCACGTTGATTTCCATGTAGCATTAAAGAGATGCAATGAGTTCACAAACAATTTAAATAAATATTTAAACCTAAATCAAACTATGACCTCTAGTTCTTAATCCCCCACTATTGGGAACGTTCTTTATGAATCTACTCTGTCTAACTCCTGTTAGAATTTTCTAAGTTTCTATGAGATCCCCTCTCACTCTTCTAAACTACAGTGAATATGATCCTAACCAATTTAATCTCTCCTCATACAACAAACATTCCACCCCAGGAATCAGCCTGATAAACCTTCGCTGTACCCCCTCTATAGCAAAGATATCCATGCTCAGATAAGGACACCAAAACTGCACAACGTGAGTCAGATTTTCTGGTCGTTATCATACTGCAATTCGAACCTTGATATGTGCAAATTGGTAGCCAAGCTGCCTGCCCTGTACTAGCAACTAAACTTAAATTTACTGGCATTACAAGTAGGCTTACGTTAATACTGCAATGAAGTTACTGTGAAAAGTCCCTAGTTGCCACACTCAGGCGCCTGTTCGGGTGCACTTAGGGAGAAGTTAGAATGGCTAGTGCACCTAACCAGCACGTCTTTCAGTTTGAGAGGGGGAACCGGAGCACTGGAGGAAAATCACGCCGACATGAGGAGAATCCAGTGACCCAAGCTGGGGATCGAACTGTGTCCCTGGCGCTGAGAGGTAGCAGTGCTAATGCCTCCAAAGTGCATTTGGACCTCAGGAATGCGAAAACTATTTGTGAAAATCTTTCTTCCCCGTTTTGAAAAGTTGATCCTTTAATTCGACTTCTGGCTGTTTTCTTCAGGAAACATTTATTTTGTGATACGGGTGGTTCAAAAGCCACTGCCTTTGCACAGTTTAGAACAAAAGCTTACTTTGACTATTAATGCAATATGTAAGTAAGGTATTAATGAATTAACCTTGGTTTTCTTAAATTGTCAAATGAAAAGTTATAGCTTTTATACATTGACATCACATTGTCCTTTATGTACAAGTCTACATTCCATGCTAATTGTTATAACTATACATGAAAAAATTAAGAGAATTAGAATGTGAGCATTTCATTACATCAAAATGTCACAGCCATTGTTAACTTAGAATAAAACTTGTCCACATGGGAGAAAGGGAGCTTTGTCCTGTTTTAATGAACTCAATACTTATTAAATGATAAGATGGTAATTGAAATGTGAGTTTACAATTGAAACCACTTTGGTTTGAACAAACTTACTGACAGTCTCTTGGAGTATAATTGGATAAACCACAGCTAAAGGAGCATGAAATACATGGGCTGAATTTTGGAAACTAGAAGCAGGAACAGATCTTTTAGCCTTCGAGCTTGCTCCTCCATTCATTCTAATCACAGCTAATCATCAAATTCAATATCATGACCCCCTTCCTCCGATATCCCTTTAGTCCCAAGAGCTACATCTAATTTCTTCTTGCATTCACATGTTTTGGCTTCTGTGGTAGTGAATTCCACGCATTCATCACCCTCTGGGTGAAGAAATTTCTCCTCACCTCAGTTCTAAAAGGTTGACCCCTTATCCTCAAACTATAACCCCTAATTGGGACTCCCACCATCAGATGGGACTTCCCCACCATCAGGAACATTCTCTCTGAATCTACCCTGTCTAATCCTGTTAGAATTTTATAAGTTTCTATGAGATCCCATCTCACTCTTCCAAACTCCAGGGAATATGATCCAAACTGATTTAGTCTCTCCTCATATGACAGGCCTGCCATCCCAGGAATCAGTCTGGTAAAACTTCGCTGTACTACCTCCATAGCAAGGACATCCTTCCTCAGATAAGGGCACCAAAACTGCACACAATACTCCAGGTATGGCCTCACCAATGCCAAATGTTTTCAGGCCTTTCCCACCAGTCAGAGAAATATGGGACAGGATTTCCTACCCACCAAAGATGACCCCCAGATCCCACCAGTGGCAAATGATGTGCCATCAATAATGCTGGAGAACATGACCCATGGAGTGTGGGCAGCAAATCCTGCCCCATATTTCTCTGACTGAAACAAGCACAAAGAGAATAGTTTGTCACTGCGTAATGAGAGAGCTTGGGAATTCAGTGTGAGGAAGTTTTGAGGATTAATCTCTTTGTAAAGTCTAGTTTGCATCCAGCATGAAGCTACAATTTACAATCAAATTTTAAAAGTTTATTAGTGTCACAAGTAGGCTTACACTAACACTGCAATGAAGTTACCGTGAAAATCCTCCAGTCGCCACATTCCGACACCTGTTCGAATACACTGAGGGAGAACTTAGCACGGCCAATACGTTTGACCAGCACATTTTTCGGATGGTGGAAGGAGAAACAGGAGCAGCCGGAGGGAACCCACACATAAGGAAGACATGCAGCTCCACACAGAGAGTGACCCAAGCCAGGAATCGAACCTGGGTCGCTGGCGCTATGAGGCGGAAGTGCTAATCACTGTGCGGTGTATCAGTCTCCGCAAAGGAAACTCCACCAGGTTCCTCGACCCAACCATAGGGACTTCGTGCCCTGATTGAAGAAATCAGTCTTTTGTTTCTGCTTCCGTTCAGTTCAGTTTGCATTTGTGAAGTGAATGAGTGAGCCGCAGGGTGAAAGGAGAGCAACATGCTAGAAATATTGTGCAAAACATTAAATTAAAATCTGCCTTTTAAACGATGCCCGTCTCCTCAATAACCAGACTGGACTATATTCAATCCGATGTGTTTGGAGAGGGACAAAATTTTCAACCGGTTCCCTGAAATCTGTTATTCTTCCAAATCACTTTCCCCATATTATTTAGTGTCATGTGTTAGGATGTGAACTGTAGCATCTGAGCAAATTGCAGTAGAGTTGATTTTGATTGTGTTCAGTTGGTGCAGGTACACTGGCATTTTTACTTCTTTGTCCATTTGAATAAGAAAAATTTGAACAAGAAAATTCGACCTGTCTACTGTCATCAATTTTTTGCGGATTCATCATAGAAAGCATTCTTTCTGGTTGCACCACAGCTTGGTGTGGCTCCAGCTCTGCCCAAGACCGCAGGAAACCACAAAGGGTTTGAATGAAGCCCAGTCCTTTATGCAAACCAGCCTCCCATCAACTGAGTCCATTTACACTTGCTGCTGCCTGGGAAAAGCAGCCAGGATAATCAAGGATCCCAAACACCCCAGACATACTCTCTTCCACCTTCTTCTGTCGGGAAGAAAATACATACCAACCGACTTAAAAACAGAGTCTTCCCATCAGACTTTTCAATGAACCCTACCTTGCATTAAGTTGCTCTTTCTCTAAGCCCTAGCTATGACTGTAACACTACATTCTGCACCCTTTTTTCCTTCTCTATGAACGGTATGTTTTGTCTGTATAGTGCATGGAAAACAATACCTTTCACTATACTAATTGATGTGACATTGATAAATCAAATGATCATTAGTTGTTGATAATATTTTGATTGGTTGAACACTGCCGTTACTGGGTGATTGAAGGGCAACAGGGTCTCATTTAGAATATTCTCACTGCACATTCATACCTCTCAACAGGGGCATCAACTAGTCATCCTCAAATAGCAGTAGTGGAGAGTCCGGTGCTGCTGTTTTATCCACGCCTGATAACTGTGATTGATGAGCAAAACAAGATTGTGACTCTTAGAGACCGTCTTAGAGACTGAGAGGAGGAATATTGAGCTGTGGCGGTATTGCCCTGGGAAATCGAGGATAACAGAAGGATTGAAGGATTCATTCATCAGATTGCACTGTCCGTCCTGAATTCCCCAGTACAATACTCGAGGTTTCCTCTTATTACTTATCTTATATCAAATGCTGTAAAATCTTAGTTTGTGTGAGGAAACCTTTAGGGAACTGACGTGCAAATTCTAGGCAGTACTGATGTGAAGAAAATTGTAATCAAGTTTTTTTTTGTTAAAAAATGGATGTTTGAAATTCTTGCAAAGTTTTATAGAAACCCTATTGTGCAGGAGGAGGCCATTTGGCCCATTGAGTCTGCACCGACAAACACAAAAGTGACAATGAAAATTCCATGGTGGCCACACTCCGGTGCCTGTTCGGGTACATTGAAGGAGAATTTAGCACAGTCAATGCATCTAACATCTTTTGCACTGTGGGAGGAAACTGGAGCACCCAGAGGAAACATGGAGAGAATGTGCAGACTGCACAAACAGTGACCCAAGCAGGGAATCGAACCCAGGTCCCTGGCTCTGTGAGGCATGAGTGCTAACCACTGTGCCACCATGCTGCCCACTGGACACTTTGACTATTTTTTAGTCAAACATAATGTCTCTTATGTAGCGTCTCTCAATGCAGCATTTCACACACACTAACTCAGTTTTTCTCAACCTTCCATTAATATTTTGTTGATGTTTCTACTCTACAGAACACGATGATTAATCAGGGAATGGGAATTTACCGTACTAATGGAAATAAATTGTTAAGTCAGGTAATTCTACTTCCACTTATTTATCATTTCCGTGCTTTCCGATTTTAACTCCTGCCCACCGCATTATTCTAATTCCAGCACAGCGATGGAAATGTGTGCCAGTCAGCCCTCTGGGGAGAAACATTTCTTTATTGGCTCACCAGCCCAGCCCCAAAGACAGTGAATCTCCACGTGTGGAACAAATTTAGGTAAACCTCTTTGTCTTATGAACTTCAATTGTACTGTCCTGTTCTGCTGTATATTGTTATTAGCCTGCACCAGGAGAAGCAACATTTGTGCTGATTTGTCAAGTTGCTTTTACTATAGTCTAACCAGACGCTTTTATTATGAAGAAATGACTCACATTGAGAGCAAAGAATATTCAAAGCAGTCACTGTATTTGAGTTTAACTTCAGGGCATGATCTCTGCCCCCCCCCCCCCCCCCCCCACCCCCCCTCATCTTCACCCCATTTGTGGCACAGTGACTAGCACTGCTGCCTCACAGTGGATTCGATTCCCAGCTTGGGTCACTGTCTGTGCAGAGTCTGCATGTTCTGCTTGTAACTGCCTGGGTTTCTTGCAAGTGCTTTGGTTTCCTCCCACAGTCCGAAAGACATGCTGGTTTGGCCATGCTAAATTCTTCCTCTGAATTAGGCACTGGTGTGCAGCAACTGGGGGATTTCCACAGTAACTTCATTGCAGTGTTAATGTAAGCCTATTTGTGACACTAACAAATAAACTTTAAAGAAAACCGTGGAACATAAACAGACTTTCTGGCTTTTGAACTTTTTTTGACTTCAGCCAATCTGTTTGAATTAGGCACTTAGATATCAACAACCTGTGCATGTATCCTGTCCCTCACTGGCCTATAATTTCCCAGATTATCCCTGCTGCCTTTCTTAAACAAGGGAACAACATTGGCTATTCCCAGTGCCAATAACTGTGCCACCATGCACAGCTTGCCGACAAACTAAGGTGTGTTGATTCTTGTATGAGACACGGTCTCTCTCCCTGGGCTCTGACACAAGTAAGCTTGCTAGCAATGACAACCCTGAGTGAGCAATGCCCCCAGTTCAAGCTTAGTTTGAAGTGCATTATGATGGAGCGGGGCAGTACGTAGCAGCAAGAAAAATAAAAACAAAGGCTCATTTAATTTAACTTTTTCTTTCTGTTGCTGGTTGACTTTGCCACTGTTGGTTACTTCTCTTAACAATTTCTATTGGTGTAAAAGTGAGTGTGGCGATTCCTGTTGAGAGGATTTCCAACCTTGCCGTATTAATAAGAGAGGTGGAATAAAGCCTGAGTGAGCCACTATTCATACCACACCCACATAATCAATCCATGCAGGTAATCGGAGAATATCTAAATGTCTTGTTCTTTGGGAAAGCCATTATGATCTAATAACCAGAACTGTTTACCACAGCAAGATGGAAGGGAAGCAGATTACGGTGGCCTGTTAGAGTAATGGTTATTGTAAAAGTACTTTTATGATGTGTTGAAATAAGTTTGGTGGCAATCAAACACATACCATTCCCAACACCGTGGGTGTCATCAGTACATACCTGCTGTTCGTGAGATGTTTGTTTTAATGACTTCAATCAGGCCATTGAGGTTAGTCTATTGGAATATGAGCTCCCTGATTAAGGAGCCAATTTATGGGCCAATCATGGACTCTTTTCCTTGTATTCAACCGGGACTGTCAGTTCCTCTGGCACTCTCAAAGGTAGACTGCTGACTGATAGCACTCTGTGAACTGCTACTGGAGCTGTTAATAAAGGGACCTTGGTCAAGGGACTTTCGCAGACCTATTACTCTTTGTTAGTGATCAGTTGGAAGAAAATGAAAGGGGATTGGCTGCCGTGTCTAGACTTTAGCTTTAAGCCGACTAGGTGTCTTCAATTGCATTCGGTAATCCAGATTTTCATGGCAGTGCCTTTTTCATTTCATTTTTAACGAAGGTTCAATCATTTAACAGGTGGCACAGTGGTTTGCGCTGCTGCCTCACAACGCCGGGGACCTGGGTTCATTTCCAGCCTCGGGTGACCGTCTGTGTGAAATCTGCACATTCTCCCCATGTCTGTGTGGGTTTCCTCCGGGTGCTCCGATTTGCTTCCACATTCCAAAGATGTGCGGGTTGGTTGATTGGCCATGCTAAATTGACCCGTGTGTCAGGGAGGATTAGGAGGATAAATGTGTGGGGTTAGGAAATAGGGTCTGGGTGGACTTGTAGTCATGCAGAATTGATGGGCTGAATGGCCTCCATTTGCACTATGGGGATTCCATGATTCTATCATTTAAAACCTGCAGCTCTTTACAATCCCTCAGTTCTCTCTTCCTCTTGTGTGGAGCAGCATGGTGGCTCAGTGGTTATCATTGCTGCCTCACAACACCAGGCAGCTGGGTTCAATTCCCAGCCTCGGCTCATTGTCTGTGCAAAGTCTGCACGTTCTCCCCATGTCTGCATGGGTTTCCTCCGGGTGCTCTGGTTTTCTCCTGCAGTCCAAAAGATATGCTGGTTAGGCACAATGGTCATGCTAAATTCTCCCTCAGTGTACCCGAACAGGCGCTGAAGGGGATTTTCACAATAACCTCATTGCAGTGTTAATGTAAGCCTGCTTGTGACACTAATAAATAAACTTTAAACTTTTCTTTGACTTGGTTGCTAGATAGGGATTTTTCACAGACTATGACTTGGGCAAAGTACAGCAGATACCTTAAATCCCAGGAGAAATATCGCCAGCAAAATCCTGCAAGTTGAATGGCAGGGTAGATGCTTCAATATCAGTGCCCTCTCTCAGGCCAACATCAGCAGTATAAGGCACGGGTTATGGCTAAACAGCCATGTTATGTTGGGTGGGCCACATTGTCTGGACACCCGACACAAGACTCCCAAAACATGGAACATAGAACATAGAACATTACAGCGCAGTACAGGCCCTTCGGCCCTCGATGTTGCGCCGACCAATGGAACCAATTTTATGACCCTCTAACCTAAACTATTCCAATGCTGTCCATATGCCTGTCCACTGCCCATTTGAATGCCCTTAAACTTGGCGAGTCCACAACTGCTGCAGGCAGGGCATTCCACGTCCTTACTACCCTCTGAGTAAAGAACCCACCTCTTACATCCATCCTATAACTATCACCCCTTAATTTAAAGCTATGTTCCCTCATGTTATCCATCTCCACCTGAGGAAAAAGGCTCTCACTATCCACCCTATCCAACTCTCTGATCATCTTATATATCTCAATTAGGTCACCTCTTAGCCTTCTTCTCTCTAATGAAAATAACCTCAAGTCCCTTAGCCTTTACTCATAAGACCTACCCACCGTACCAGGCAACGTGCTGGTAAACCTCCTCTGCACCCTCTCCTATGCCTCCACATCTTTCTTATAATGTGGCGACCAAAACTGTATGCAATACTCCAAGTGCGGCCGCACCAGAGTTTTGTACATGACACTCCGAGCTTCAGGGATATCGTCGAAAATACAAAAATACAACATCTCAATTAATTCTTTAAAAATTCATTAGTGGGACATGGCCATTGCTGGCTGGCCAGCATTTATCACCCATCCCTAGTCCTCCTTTGAGAAAGTGAGTGGTGAGCTGCCATCTTGAGTCACTGCAGTCCACAGGGAGTGGACAATGTCATTAGGGAGTAATTTCAGGATTTTGACGCAGTGACTGTGAAGGAACGGCGATATATTTCCATATCAGGACGGTGAGTGGCTTGGAGGGGAATTTGCAGCGTTCCCATGTTTCTTGTCCTTCTAGATGGAAGGGATCGTGAGTTTGGAAGATGCTGTCTAAGGATCTTTGGTGAATTGCTGCAGTGCATCTTGTATGTAGTACACACGCTGCTGCTACTTAACGTCGGAGGTGGAGTTTGTGAATGTGGTGCTGATCAAATGGGCTGCTTTGTCCTGGATGGTGCCAAGTTTTTGACTATTATTGGAGCTGCACCCATCCGGGCAAGTATTCCATCACACTCCTGACTTGTGCTTTATAGATATTGGATAGGCTTTGGGGGAGCAGATTTAGGACTGAGTTGAGGAGGACATTCTTCACACAAAAGGTTGTGAATCTGTGGAATTTCCTGCCCAGTGAAGAAGTTGAGGCTACCTCATTGAATGTTTTTAAGGCAAGGATAGGTAGATTTTTGAATAATAAAGGAATTAAAGGTTATGGTGAGCATAACCCTTAAGTGGTTGAGTACACGGAAAGATCTTATTGAATGGCGGAGCAGATTAAGGGACCACATGGCCTATTCTTGCCCCTAATTCTTATGTTTTATGAGTCAGGAGATGAGAATTGTGGGAATGTCTTACTTGAGGCAGCCTAAACTGGAGAAGAATCGGTGTGAAGTTGCCAGCTATTTTGAATGTCTCTGACGGGCCCAGGTGAAGGCCAAGTTCAAACAGCAGGAGGTCATACCACCCATCTGCCTCATCAAACACTCCCTCCCCAACCTGTGGTAGAGCGTGTGAATCCAGTAACAGACCACAGAATCCACAACCCTGGAATGGGTTAAAATCATTTTTTATTCTAGGGGACTGCCTGTAGGAAGGAGCTGAAGAAGGATGTTCAAAAAAATTGCCCCTAGTGTCCTGCGAGATATTGGTTAGAGGGATTACTGCATAAACATATAGAGATATGGGGGCAGGACCTGAATTGGGATTGTGGTCAGTGCAGATGGGCTGAATGGCCTCTTTCTGCACTGTAGGATTTCTATGTAACTTTCAAGAAACTATATGCTATGCTGCAGCCCTATGTAAACTGAACAGTTGATTTGGTTTTTCCTGCCTCTCTGTCTCCATATTTTCTATGGAGCTCTTTTGGGGATTTTCAACTGTCTTACTGAAGTCTTGAGTTTCGGCACTTTTTTTACATGTCAGGCACAGAACGTAGAACATAACAGCACAGGAACAGGCCCTTCGGCCCGTGATATTGTGCCAAACTTGACGCCAAACTAAATTAACCCCTTCTGCCTGCTCTTGGTCCATATCTGTCTATCCCTTACATATTCATATGCTTATCTAAAAGCCTCTTAAACACTCCTATAGTATCTGCCTGCCACCACCACACCTGTCAACACATTGCAGACACCTACTGCTCTCGGTATAAAAAACATGTCCCCTCTCATCTTCTTTGAACTTCCCCCCCTTCTCACCTTAAGTGCATGCCCTATGGCATTAGACGCTTCAACTCTGCCAGTCTGGCAAACTGTCTTTTCCAATCCTTTGGAGATTGGTCTTTCACAGTTGCCACCGTGCAGTAAAATCCAACCTCTGACACCGTGTTGCATGCTAGTTGTGGCAGGATGGAGAACCGTTGCAGTGACACAGGTATGACTGAACTATCACTGGTTTGGATGGACATTAGCTGTGCATACAAAAATAGAAACGGCTGGAAGATCCCTGACAGCATCAGAACAATAGAGCCAACATTTTGAGTCTGGATGACCTTACGTCAGACATTTTGATGAAGAGTTTGGAACTAGACTGGAAACCTTGGCTCTATTCTCTACCCACTGATGCTGTCAGACCTGCTGAGATTTTCCAGCATTTTCCTGTTTTTGTTTCAGGTTCCAGTATTCTGCATTTATTTTAGTGATTAACTACGTATAGATATATACGTGTTACTCAGTCTAAACCATGAGCGCTCTCCTTTCTATTTTGTTCATTCATGGGACATGGGACATTGCCCATCCCTAGTTACCCTTGGAGGGCAGTTGAGAATCAACCACATTGCTGTGGCTCTGGAGCTTCCCTAGTGAACAGTTGATTTGGTTTTACCTGCCTCTCTGCCTCCACTGCGGAGCTCTTTTGGGGATTTTCAACTGTCTTACTGAAGCCTTGAGTTATGACACCTTTTTTTATAGGTCAGGCATAGAACAGATGGGTTTTTCCGACAATTTCATGGTCATCAGTAGATTCTTAATTGCAGATTTATTTTATTAAATTCAAATTCCACCATCTGCTGTGGCGGGATTTGAACCCGGGTCCCCCAGAGCATTAACTGAGTTTCTGGATTAATAGTTTAGCGATAATCTCACTAGGACATCACCTCCCCTTCTTGACTCTGGGTCTTTTACATCATGTGGGTGATAGTGTTTGCCCAGTTCCTGCACATTAACTCCTTCAGCTGGGAACACGCTAACGCTATGCTATCCGCAGAGGCCAACACAAAGCAATCTGACCAGAGGTTAAAGATTAAGAGGGAAGCTCACATTGAGGAAAAGTAAGATCGCACTCAACGGCCATGAAGTGAGAAACTTGTGTTGTCACCATTAGTATTAATTAGACTAATTCGTCATAGATTGTTAATTCAATAGGCAGCTAAATTTGAGGTTACACACACACACACACACACAGAACAACTCTCGAGTATTATTGCCTACTTAGGAAAACTTCCAGTAATCCCCCTGGATAGTTAAGAATCGATGATTTATGACTTCCTTAATTTGCTTTCGGTAAAGATGAGCTTCAGTGGATTATTAAAATGTCATGTAAATGTACACAGATGAAGAATAGAGGATTAAACCAGTGTGTTCTGGAGCAAAGGCAATGGGAAATGGGGTGAAGGAACGTTCACGCAAAATGTTTAAACATCTTAATTTGTGTTTGGGGTACAACAGTATAGGGGTTATAATACCGGACTAATGATCCAAGAACAAGATTCAAATCTTAACCGTGCAATTAGGGGAATTAAAATTCAGCTAATGAGATAAACGTGGAATTTAAAAATGTTAGCCTCATATTGATAGAAACACAGAAACTGGAAGCATGAGTAGACTATTCAGCCCTTTGAACTTGCTCCGCCATTCATTTCGGTCATTGAATTAAATATCCTGAACCCCTCCTTCCTCCTATATCCCTTGGTCTCTTTAGCCGCAACAGCAATATCTAATTTCTTCTCCAGATCACACAATGTTTGGGTCTCAACTACTTTCTGTGGTTGTGAATTCCACACATTCACCATTCTCTGAGTGAAGAAATTTCTCTTTGCCTCAGTTTGAAATTACCCCTTATCTTCAAACTATAAACCCCTAGTTTTGGACTCCCCCCTCCATCGGGAACATTCTTTCTGAATCTACCCTGTCTAACCCCGTTAGAATTTTATTAGTTTCGATGACATCCCCTTTCACTCTCCTAAACTCCAGTGAATGTAATCCTAACTGACCCTTTCTCTCCTCATATGACAGACAAAGTCTGTCTGACATCCTCATCAAATCATACCTTACAATGAAATCCTGTGCTCCCTATCACCAGCCTTGGGGACATCTCTGCTCAAAAGACAACCCCAGGAATCAGCTTTAGACTCAGAAATCCTACGGTGCAGGAAGAGGTCATTCAGCCCATCGAGTCTGCACGGTCAACAATCGCACTCAGGCCCTATCCCTCTGTTTAGTCACCCTGCTAATCCCTCTAACCCGTCACATCCCGGTACACTAAAGGTTAATTTAGCACGTCCCAATCCACCTAACCAGCACGTCTTTGGACTGTGGAGGGAAACCGGAGCGCCCGGAGGAAACCCACGCAGACATGGGGAGAATGTGCAGACTCCACACGGACCCAAGTCGGGAATTGAACCCGTGTTCTTGGCACCGTGATGCTAACCACTGTGCCACCATACCAGCCCTTGATTGGCACAGTGGCACACTGCCCTCTCCCCTGTTCCCACAAGGTGACAATGTTCTTCCAGAGATAAAGAGATCAAAATTGCACACCAGGTGAGATGTCGGCAAAGTGCACAGATATACAGCCAGACTCCGCCAGAATCCATGCCCCTTCTAATTAAAATGCACCATTTCGCTTGCTAGTTACTTCCTGTAATTTTCTCTGCTCCGTGAACTGGGACCTTCTGGGGGTCCCCGAGTGGGGGAGGGTGTACGAACCCCCTCTCTCCTCCTATTTGTCACCTTGGTCATGTTTTCCAACGCTTTCGAACGTGCTCTCCAATTCTTGAAGCAATTCCTCTTCAAGATTGTTCCCTTTGTCTACAGCCACAGTGCACCGTCCCTTTAAGAGATGCCGTTTACCTTTAAGTAACACCAACAACATGCAGTAAGTGTATTTTTGTCTGGCATGGTGATTAAGGTATGTGTTGTAAATCGCTGTAGTAGAGTTGACTTCAATTATTTCCCGTGTTGCTCGATGCCTGAATCCTTCAGTGACAGGAACAGTAATTGGTGTCCGTTTGGTGATGGGCTACGGTGGGAAATTTCTCACGGAAATGAAGTGTGACGCATGAGAACAGCCAATTCTTCACCCGAAGTGACAGCAATCCACTTTGTGCTTCTCCTCTCCCACTGTTACATCTCAAACCTTCTAATCAGGCACTGACTGCCCGATTGAACTCATTCACGCCCAGCGAAAGGACAAGATGCAAGCGGTGTTATAACCCAGTATCCTAGGCGGCAAAGACGTCTCCCTGACCTGCATAAAACTCCAGCTAGGCCTCACTGGATTGCATTCAAAACTCCACTTCAGAAGCACGGTGGCACAGTGTGGGTTAGCACTGCTGCCTCACAGCGCCAGGGACCCGGGTTCAATCCCGGTCTTGAATGACTGTAAAGTTTGCACAGTCTCCCCGTGTCTGCAAGGGTTTCCTCTGGGTACAGAATTACAGAACCCCTCCAGTGCAGAAGGAGGCCATTCGACCCAAGTTGCACTGACCACAATCCCGCCCAGGCCCAATCCTACATATTTACCCTCCTAATCCCCCTGACAGCAGGGTCAATTTATCGCGTCCAATCAGCACATCTTTGGGCTGTGGGAGGAAACCGGAGCACCCAGAGGAAATCCATGCAGACACGGGGAGAATGTGCAGACTACACGCAGACAATGACTCGAGGCTGAAATTGAACCTGGTTTCCTGGTGCTGTGAGGCAGCAGCGCCAGCTATTGTACCACCCCAGAAAGCGGTAAGATTGGAACCTATGCTTCTACAGAGGCTGGAGCCAAAATCCAGCACCTTAGACCACTTGACCACACCACCATAGGTGCTTCGGTTTCCTCTCACATTCCAAAGATGTGCAGGTTAGGTTGATTGGCCATACTAAATTGTCTCTTAATATTGGGGAGTGGGGTGGTGGATTAGCAGGGTAATTTCATGGGGTTACGGAAATAGAATCTGGGTCAGTGCAAAGGGCTGAATGGCCTCCTACTACACTGTGGGGATTCTGTGATTCCACAGAAAGGATAATGAAAGAAGTTGCAGAGAAGATTGGCAGTTATGTGGAAAGACCAGGGAAGCTGGAAATGATTATCTCTGCAGCTCGAAAGCATGACTGGGTTTTGGTAACACTAATTAGAAAAGTTGTTTCCAGTGGCAGGAGTGTACATGATGAAGGGACGTGGTGATTATGGGTGGTGCAAGCTCGATGGGCCGAATGGCCTCCTTCTGGACTCTTGGGATTGCCTGATATTGGGATGATTTGCAGAAAAAGCAGAGGTGACATGAGGAAAGAGTTTACTTGACACGGTGGATTGTTGTGATCTGGAATTTGCTGAGTGGGGGGCAGCGGATTCAATAAAACCACAAGAAGCAACAAGGGGCTCTGGACAAAGCCCAGTCCATCACTCAAGCCAGCCACTGACTCCGTCTACACTTCCCACTACCTCGGAAAAGCAGCCAGCGTAATGAAGACATCACGCGCTCTGGACATTCTCTCTTCTACCTTCTTCCATTGGGAAAAGGATACAAAAGTCTGAGGTCATGCACCAGTTGACTCAAGAACAGCTTCTTCCCTGCTGCCATCAGATTTTTGAATGGGCCCACCTCGTAGTAAGTGGATCTTTCTCTACACCCTAGCTATGACTGTTACACTACATTCTGCACCCTCTCCTTTCCTTCTCTACGAATGGTATGCTTTGTCTGTAGAGCATGCAAGAAACAATATTTTTCGTTGCATACCAAAATACGTGACCATAATAAATCAAATCGAAAATTTCAAAGTGCCAGCACAGACATGATGGGTCAAATGGCTTCCTTCTGTGCTGTACTGTGTTACAACTTCATGGAAAACTCAGCAGCTAGAGATAACAACTATTAATGCCATCTTTGTCTGTCTCCGTAAGAGAAAGGTTTATTCTTTAAGACTTGCTTCTCTTGACAGGACCAGTATGATCAAAGGCAGAGAGTGCACCATACATCAACTCTGTCACTTTAGTAAATCAGGTGTCTGAGGGAAAGCAAAATGCCTCTACAGATGACCCGATAGGCACTAGGTGCTGCTGGAGACTGAAGCAATTGCAGTGACGTCCCGGCTCCCAAAGAGATTTGAAAAGTCTCAAATTTTATCACTTTGTACAATGTACCTATTAGGATGGAGAAATGTAATCCCATTTACAATGCCATCTGTCTTTGAGAATAACAAATCCGTTTTGTTCACACTTCTCCTTCAATCTGCGTCGACCCAGGATTATTTGTGTTCTATGATGCTGCAGTCCACACTGCTGTTTTAAATAAGCATGTGTTTGGGTGATGTGACTGCACTTGTCAACCCCACAACACACCCAGACGTACAGCATAGAATCCGTAGAATGCAGAACGAGGCCATTCAGCCCATCAAGCCTGCACCAACAACAATCGAACCCAGGCCACATCTTTGTAACCCTGCGTATTTACCCTGTTAATCCCACTAACACTAAGGGACAATTTACTGTGGTCAATTCACCTAACCTGCTGCCTCAGTATGCCAGGAACCTGGGTTTCATTCTTGGCTGGGGTCACTGTCTGTGCTGAGTCTGCACATTCTCACCGTTTCTCCGTGGGTTTCCTCCAGGTGCTGCGGTTGCCTCCCACAGTCTGAAAGATGTGCAGGTTAGGTGCAATAGCCAGGCTAAATTCTCCCTCAGTGCAACCCAAACAGGCACCAAAGTGTGGCAACTGGGAGGGTTTTCACAGTAACTTCATTGGAGGGTTAATGTAAGCTGATTTGTGACACTAATAAATACAAAGAATAAAGAACAGTACAGCACAGGAAACAGGCCCTTCGACCCTCCAAGCCTGCGCTGCTCATTTGTTCAACTAGACTATTTGTTTGTATCCCTCCGTTCCCAATCTGTTCATGTGACTATCCAGGTAATTCTTAAATGATCCCAGCGTGTCCGCCTCTACCATCCTGCTTGGCAGTGCATTCCAGGCCCCACTACCCTCTGTGTAAAATACATCCCTCTGATATCTGAGTTAAACCTCGCCCCTCTCACCTTGAACCTGTGACCCCTCGTGTTTGTCACCTCCGACCTGGGAGAGAGTTTCCCACTCTTCAGCCCAACTATGCCCTTCGTAATTTTATACACCTCTATTAAGTCTCCCTTCATTCTCTGTCTTCCCAGGGAGAACAACCCCAATTTACCCAATTTCTCCTCATAGCTAAGACCCTCCATACCAGGCAACACCCTGTTAAACCTTTTCTGTACTCTCTGCAAAGCCTCCACGTCCTTCTGGTAGTGTGAGTCTCCATGAACTTCTGGTACACTTTAAACTTTATTTATGGAGTGTGGGAGGAAACTGGAGCACCCAGAGGAAACCCATGCAGACACAGGGAGAACGTGCAAACTCCACATAGAAGGCACCAAAGGCCAAAATTGAACTGTGACTCTGTGAGACAGCAGTGCTAACCTCTGTGCCAACTTGCTGCCCACAAAAGAATATTAGTGAACCAGATGGGTTTTTAACGACAATCTACAATACTTTCATTGTCCTCATTAGACTTTTCATTCCAGATTATTTTTTATTGAATTCAAATACCTCTATCTGCTGCAGTGGGATTTGAACCCGGGTCCCTAGATTTTACCTGGGGTTTACAAACCCAGTGACAACTCCCCACTACCTAACTTATCACAGGAGCTCCCTGTTAAAAATCCCTTTGCAACAAGTGCACAACAACAACGTGGATTTAAACAATGTCTTGTGAAACATTCAAGCCTTTCGCAAGAAACATTATCAGATAAAATTTGACATGGAGTCACTGAAGGAGATATGGAGACAGTTGACCCAACTTGTTCAAGGAGGTCAAATTCAAGTCGCGTCTTTAGGGGAGAGGACAGGTAGAGCTGGAAAATTTACAGGGTGATTGCCGGAGTTGGGGCAGTTAAGCATAGAACATAGAACATTACAGCGCAGTACAGGCCCTTTGGCCCTCGATGTTGCGCCGGCCAGTGGACCCTCTAAACTAAACTATTCCAATATCATCCATATGCCTATCCACCGAACATTTGAATGCCCCCAAAGTAGGCGAGTCCACAACTGCTGCAGGCAGGGCATTCCACGCCCTCACCACCCTCTGTGTAAAGAACCTGCCTCTGACATCCGTCCTATAACTACCACCTCTTAATTTAAAGTTATGTCCCCTCGTGTTGGTCATCACCATCCGAGGAAAAAGGCTCTCACTATCCACCCTATCCAATCCCTTGATCATCTTATACGCCTCAATTAGGTCACCGCGTAACCTTCTTCTCTCTAATGAAAATAACCTCAGGTCCCTCAGCCTTTCCTCATAAGGCCTTCCCACCATACCAGGCAACATCCTGGTAAACCTCCTCTGCACCCTTTCCAATGCTTCCACATCTTTCTTATAATGCGGCGACCAGAACTGTACGCAATACTCCAAGTGCGGCCGCACCAGAGTTTTGTACAGTTGTAACATATTTCCAAATTTCCAAAAGCAGTTCGGCAATTGAAGACAGAGCAGGCAAGGTGCTGAATTGAAGGAGCGCAGAGATCCCACAGGGCTGGACAGGTGGAAGAGTTTGCAAAGATTGGGAGGAGAGGTGCGAGGAAATGCAAAATTTGAAAAACAGGGTAATCTGGATAACAGGAGATAATGGCCTAGTGTTATCACTGTCTTATTAATCTGGAAACTCAGCTAGTGATCTGGGGACTGGAGTTTGAATCCCGTCCTGGCAGATGGTGGAACTTGAATTCAACAAAAAGTGCCTGGAGTTAAGAATTAAGTTTATTTATTTGTCACAAGTAGGCGTACGTTAACACTGCAATGAAATTATTGTGAAATCCCCTAGTCGCTATTCGGGTACACTGAGGGAGAATTTAGCATGGCGAATGCGCCTAACCAGCGTATCTTTCGGACTGTGGAAGGAAACTGGAGCACCCGGAGGAAACCCCATGCAGACACGGGGTGAATGTGCAGACTCTGCAGAGAAAGTGACCCAGGAATCGAACCCAGGTCCCCTGGCGCTGTGAGGCAGCTGTGCTAACCACCGTGCCACCAATCTACTGATGTCCATGAATCGATTGTCGGAAAAACCCATCTGGTTCACTAATGTCCTTTAGGGATGGAAATCTGCCATCCTTACCCATGTGAGGCCTACATGTGACTCCAGAGCCACAGCAATGTGGTTGACGCTCAACTGCCCTCTGAACAATTAGGGATGGGCAATAACTGCTGAACAATGACACTCACGTCACACAAATGAATAAAAAAGAAGTAAGGTGCACAGTGAGTGTCGTTCGATTCAATGTGTTGCAGCGAGATGGCTTGACCTGTAGTCAGCCCCACTCTACCTTTTGTACATAGATCAAACTGACAGGGAAGTCACTAAGGCTCTGGTGTGATTTCTGTATGTTCTTCATTTTGGAGAATAGGAGGTCGAGACAGTAAGGCATTATCGGAGTAACCAGAGAAAATGCAACGAGGTGACAAACTGTCGAAGCCTGAAGCTTTATTGCTGATCTGTCATTGCTGCTCAAAATATACATTCAACAGACTCTCCTTGGCTCCTAACAGCTCTCACCATGATGTGGAGATGCCGGCGTTGGACTGGGGTAAACACAGTAAGAAGTCTCACAGCACCAGGTTAAAGTCCAACATGTTTATTTGATGGTAAACCCACAAGCTTTCAGGGTTTGCCCCTTTGTCAGGTGAGTGGAGAGTAGACCAGAACTCTCACTCACCTGCCGAAGGGACAAACCCTGAAAGCTGGTGGGTTTCCTATCAAATAAACTTGTTGGACTTTAACCTGGTGTTGTGAGGCTTCTTCACCAGCTCTAACCACAGCAGTGCATTTTTTTTCATACACTTGTGAGGCATGGGTATCGCTGGCTGGTCAGCCCATCCCTTGTAGCCTGAGGGCAGCTGAGAGTCACCACATTGCTGTGGCTCTGGAGTCAGATGTAGGCCAGACCAAGTAAGGATGGCAGATTTCCTTCCCTAAAGGATTTAGTGAACCAGATGGGTTTTTCCGACAATCGACAATGGTTCCATGGTCATCAGTAGATTCTTAATTCTACATTTTTTAAATTGAGTTCAAACTCCACCATCTGCTGCGGTGGGATTCGAACCCAGGTTCCCAGAACATTAGCTGAGTTTCTGGATTAACGCTGTAGCGATAATACCATTTGGTCATTGCCTCCCCCTACATTGGGTGGATTGGCCGTGCTAAATTGCTCCTTACTGTCAGGGGGATTAGCAGGGTAAATGCATAGGGTTATGGGAATAGGGCCTAGGTAGGATTGTGGTCGGTGCAGATTCGATGGGCCGAATGACCTCCTTTGTACTATAAGGATTCTATGATATATGAGTAATCGATGCAGAGAAGCATTATCGAATCCATGATTGCCTTCAAAGTCACTTTCTGACACATATTGCTGTTGTTTCTAACCAGTTAACAGCACATCTGAAAACGCAGTCAGGAACTTGGCTATTTGGTCCAGCTACTGAAACCAAGGTTTGCCTCACATTAGCCTCATCTTATCCAATGGACCTCTAACCCCATCAACCTCTTTCTTTCTCCATCATGTATTTATCCAACTTCTCCTTGCATCCATCGGTGTAATCACCTCGACCGCTCCAAATGGGAGCGAGGCCCACACACCCACCATTCTCTGTATTAAGACATCTCTCCTCAATTCCCCATTGAAGGTATTAGTGACTCTCTCAGATGGATAAAGCTTAGTTATGGTCTCCGTCCCAAATGAAAATATCTTCTCTACACTGACCCTTTCAAACCCTTAGAAATGTCAATGTGGTCAGTTCTCCCTCGGTGTACACGAATAGGCGCTGGAGTATGACAATTAGGGGATTTTCACAGTAACTTCATTGCAATGTTAATGTACCCCTATTTGTGACACTAATAAATAAACTTTAAACTTAAACTTTGCGAAAAGCCCACCTATTCAATCTTTGCTGATTGTTAAACCTCTCGGTTTCTCCTGTAATAAAAACATTGAAATTAGGACACTAATCATACTCCCCACATTTTCAATTTAAAAAAATGTATTCATGGGATATGGATATCACTGTCAAGATCAGCATTTATTGCCCATCCCTAGTTGCTCTTGAGAAGATAAGCTGTGTTCTTGAATCGCTGTATTCCATATGGTGTAGGTACAACACTGCTGTTAGAGAGGCAGTTCCACTGACAGTGAAGGAACTGTATAGAATTATTGAATCCTACAGTGCAGAAAGAGGCTATTTGGCCCATCGAGTCTGCACTGATCACAATCCTACCCAGGCCCTATCTCCATGACCCAATGCATTTATTCTAGTTAATCACTCTGACACTAAGAGGTAATTTAGCATGACCAATTCACCTAATCTGCACATCTTTCAGAGTGTGGGAGGAAACTGGAGCACCCAGAGGATACCCATGCAGACTTTGGGGAGAATGTAGACTCCACACTGTGACCCAAGCTGGGAATTGAACCTGGATCCCTGGCGCTGTGAGGCAGCAGTGCTAACTACTGTGCCGTCATGTCACCCTCTTACGGGTTAAGTTGCTTAACTCTTTAGTGTTTTTCTTGACAATAGTTGGCAGTTGCCATTTGCTGGCAATGGAATCTTCTTGGTATCTGAAGATTTGCAGGTTAGGAGGGTACTAGCAGGTTAAGTAGAATAGCAGGGTAAATGGACTGGATAAAGTGCTCTGTCAAAGAGTTAATGGGGCAAATCAGATGGGGCAAGCCTGCTACCATCAGACTTTTGATTAAGTTGATCTTTCTCTACACCCTGGCTATGACTACATTCTGCACTCTCTCCTTCTCTATGTCTGTATAATGCGCAAGAAACAACACTTTTCACTGTATATTAATACATGTGACAATAATAAATCAAATCACAAGTAATCAAATGGCCCCCTTCTGCACTACAGGCATTCTATGGTTCTCTGTCACTAACCCCATTCAGCTCCTCCGCCCCTCAACTCCGATCTCTCCACCCTCCTAACGCTGCCACTCTTCCAAGCTAAAAATAAATGAGTCTTTGTTTGCTTGCTTTTATCCGGGATCACTGTTTCCACCTTGTGAATGAGCAGTTGGGTTAGTCACATCCTGCAGATCTTTCTGAGAATTTTTCTACATTTCCCAGGCCGGGAAGTGTTACGCCGGGAGGCTGTTGACTTTAACGAGAGCTGGAGAGACAGTAAGGTCACCAGTGCATCTGAACAATCTGTTTGCATTACCGGCAGTGCTGTGTGATGGGTGGCACGTTGGCACAGTGGTTAGCCCTGCTGCCTCACAGCGCCGGGGATCTGGATTCAGTTCCTGGTTTGGGTCACTGCTTGTGTGGAGTTTGTACGTTTTCCCCTGGGTTTCCTCCGGGTACTCCAGTTTCCTCCCACAGTCCAAAGATGTGTGGGTTAGGTTGACTGGCCCTGATAAATTGCCCCTTAGTGCCAGAGGGATTAACAGGGTAACTAGGTGGGATTAAGTGGATCTTGGTGGGATTGGGGTTGACGCAGGTAAATGGACTAAATGGCCTCTTCTATGGATGGAATGCTACCACCTCGCCCGCCATGGAACTGAGATTAGGTCCTGGGTGGGATTGTGGTTGGTACAGATACGATGACCTCCTTCGTACTATAAAGAGTCTACAATACATGGGTAGTCGATGCACGGGAGTACAGTCGAATCCATGATTACCTTCAAAAAATATCTCCGTGAATCTCAGGGGGGTGGGAATTTCCGATCTCGCCTGAGAGAGGCAATAAAATCCCGCCCAATGATTCCGGAAAGGAAGGAGGGTTTGGGTTAGTGTCGCATCTACTTGCGATGTCAAGATATCCCAATATGCTTCATAGCAAATAGATTGCTCTTGAGGTGTTGCCGCTGTTATAAATGGGGCAGCAAATCACTGCACAGCAAGATCCCATGCACAACAATGAGATAATGGCCTGGATATTGTGTTCTTCTTTTCTCTCTACGTTTGTTGTGGGATAAATGTGGTCCCAGGAGGTTGGGGGCGAGAATGCCCATGCCTTCCTTCTGGGCAACGCTGTGGGATTTTTTTTATATATCACATCCTCTTGGGAGGTTGCATTCTCATCCGAAAGATGGTTTTTCCGAAGGCGGGGAATTGAGTACAGCTCCAGCGTCTCTGCTTCTCCCAGATGGGACCAATTAACTCGGTGTAGATATGAGATTGAAGCTGACACTTTTAATGGGGTCTGTGCGAATCAGCATCCCTCTCAAGGGAGTCACATATTGGCAACAATGTAGACGAGAATGGTTACGCATCATAAGATTTAAGATCAAGGTTGAGAAATAACTAAGTAAAAACCACAAACAGAAGAAAACAAGACAAGAAAACAAAAATCCAAATGAGTAGACTGGAAATAATCTAATTTTGAAGGGATATGAATGAAACATAGAATCCCAACAATGCAGAAGAGGCCATTCAGCCCATCAAATCTGTAGCAGCTCTCTGATAGAATTTTATCCCCGTAACTCCACATATTTCCCATGGCTAATCCGTCTAAAATAGATGCCTTGGAGCACCATGGGCAATTTGACTATGCTAAATTACTGGTTGAAGCATTTTCTGCTGAAAATCAAGAACAAACTAGCCAGCAATGAAACGACATGTATGAACAGAGTGATAGAAGTAATACTGAAATGAAAGGTTGGCAAAAAAATGAATGCAAAGGTTCGGAAAGTATTGAAGAAAGGAAAGCAGAGATGATCTGCAAAAGAGGGATTCCGTCGTTAAGGTTTTTATCATTTATTCATTAGTGTCACAAGTGGGCTTACATTAACACTGCAATGAAGTTACTGTGAAAATCCCCCAGTTGCCACTCTCCGGTGCCTGTTCGGGTACACTGAGGGAGAATTTAGCACGGCCGATGCACCTAAACAGCATGTCTTTGGATTGTGGGAGGGAACCGGAGCATCTGGAGGAAACCCACGCAGACACGGGGAGAATGTGCAGACTCTGCACAGACAGTGACCCAAGCCAGGAATCGAACCTGTGGGGCAGCAGCGCTAACCACTGTGATTCTAAAGCAGTCAATAATAGGTTCAGTAGAGAGTTCAAGAGGAACTTCTTTATTCGGAGAATAACGAGAATGTGTGACATAGAATGGTTGAGTGAATTGCAAAGACACATTTAGGGGCAGTTAGACATGTGCATGAGAGAGATAAGGATGAGAAAGACATGTTGATAGGGTGAGATGGAAAGAGATGGGAGGAGCATAAATTACAGCATTGACCTGTTTGGGTTAAATGGCCTCTTTCTGTGTGTTCACGTACAGTAATAATAATGTGTCAGTGTATGACTTGAAGTAAAGGACACTGAAGTCTGCCACATAAAGACAAGAGCTCTCACAACACCAGGTTAAAGTCCGACAGGTTTATTTGGAAGTATGAGCTTTCGGAGCACTGCTCCTTCATCAGGTGTTGTGTGGCTTCTTACTGTGCCCGCCCCAGTCCAACGCCGGCATCTCCGGTAAATAACGGTAAAGTTTCCAAAAAATGGTTGAATCAGGAATGAACCTGAATGAGCAGTATAACATATATGAGAACACCCAGGGCAAGATTTTCCAGCCACATCCTCCCCAAGACTGGAAAATCCTGCCTGAAGTCAACAGATCTTTGCATGGTCCTGTCCCGCCTGCTCCGATTCTCCTGGTGGGCGAGATGTGGAAGTTCCCATCCTAGTATCGAACTATAGAGTTACATTTATATATATATATATATATGAGGCGGCACAGGGGTTAGCACTGCTGCCTCACAGTTTCGATTCCCGGCTTGGGTCTCTGTCTGTGCGGAGCCTGCACATTCTCCCCATGTCTTATGCGTTCCGATTTTCCACCCACAGTCCAAAAATGTGCGGGTTAGGGTGGACTGGCTATGCTAAATATGCAATGTGTCGAGGGATTAGCAGGGTAAATATGTGGGGCTGTCGCGATAGGGGCTAGGAGGAATCATAGTCGGTGACTCGATGGGCCAAATGACCTCCTTCTGCACTGTAGGGATTCTATGATTCTATAGAGTAACATGTTATCTTCAGTCCTTTAGCCTCTTCAACACCAACCCTTGGATATCACAGTTGAAAGTCTTGCACGGAATGATGGATGATGTATGCAGTGTTGAGGAGAAATGGACATCAGTGCCAGGATTCTTGTTACTTCTGGAAAGGACGGATTCAGTAGAAAGTGAAGGGGGAATCAGGAGAATCAGGACGGAAAATGGGGAAAGACTGAAGGAGTAGGAGAACTGGCCAGCTTTTTAATGAAAGCAGCAGAGGGCTGATGGAGCAAATGGCCTCCTTTTGCTTGTCGTGCCTTTCTGTGGATACTCATTGCATATAAATCAGGAGTAAATGGCTGTGCCGTTTGCTGTTATTGTTATTGCTACTTAAAACCACTCGAGTCAGAGGGTCATTTCACAGTTAGCTATCGTTTTACACTCACAAACGGCGTGCAAAAATTGGTTTCCTGCTCTTCTTTAACTGATTCAACTCTGCAAATTAGGTCAAACCACACAATCGCTCCTGCTTATGTCAGGTGCAATTTCATAGCTTGTACTCCTACTGAGTGAGTTTGATTCAATTATTTGTACATCTTCCTTGATCCCGTGAATCAATTTAATTCCGGATATTTGTGGCAGATTAATTTGAGGACGAGAAAATAGGCCTGACATTTCCACGCACTTCAACGGCAGCGAGGTTTAATTTACTTCTGTCGCCTGCTAATTTGAGGCGCTCAGATGTGTTTAGTTAGTTATCAGCCTGGAAAAGAAACTATAGGATCCGACAGCGCTTCGTCCCCAGCTCAGTACAAAAGGATTTTGGCCTGTTACTAAACATGTGAGTGATGGTGTTATCTTTGAGATCGAGTTTTGACGAAGAACAAAGTACAAAGAACAATACAGCACAGGAACACATCCTTCCCCTCACCAAGCCTACATCCTTACACGCTTTCTACTTCTACCTCGGGTCCCATTCATGTATCTTATCAAGATACACCTTGAACAGCGCTAACGTGCCTGCCACTACTTCCAATTCCAATTGGGTCACTGTCTGTGTGAAGTCGGAATATTTTCTCCGTGTCTTTGTGGGTTTCCTCTGGGTGCTCTGATTTCCTAACACAGTCTGAATGATCTGCTGGTTTAGTGTATTGGCCACTCTAAATTCTCCCTCAGCGTACTCAAATGACAAGGTGGCACAGTGGTTAGCACTGCTGCCTCACAGCAGCAGCGACCCAGGTTCAATTCTAGCCTCGGGTCACTGTCTGCGTGGGTTTCATCCAGGTGCTCCAGTTTCCTCCCACAATCCAAAGACGTGTGGGTTAGGTTTTGCTAAATTGACCCTAGTATTGGGGATTAGCAGGCTAAATAGAGGCGTTGCAGGAATAGGACCTGGGTGGGATTGTTGTCGGTGCACACTCGATAGGTTGAATGGTCTCCTTCTGCACTCTAGTGATTCTATGAACAGGTGCCAGAGTGTGGCGACTAGGGGTTTTTCACAGTAACTTCATTGCAGTATTAATGTAAGCCTACTTGTGATACTGATAAATATATGTGTGCACAAGATTAATTTTGTGAACTGGTTGTGGAATGAATCAAAATACTTACAGCATGAATCGGGGTAGATGTGAATCAAGCTTTTAATACTTTTCTCCTGGAAACAAATCAGAAACGATGGGTGAAATTCTCTTGCCTTGCCCACCACGGGAATTGTAACACAGGCGACTGGGAAAATGTGGCGGACATTTAAAGGTTCACTGAGCTCGGGAGGGAACTTCTGGTCCTGGGGCGAGTGTGGCCGTAAATCCCACTCAATCTGAGTGAGCTGGTTTAATGCTCTGTATCAGTGGTTCCACCACCTATGGTGTGCACGAAGCTGTACCTTGCTACCTTGCAGAGCACGGGAGAAACAAGACCCCAGCACAGCCTCCACATGGCAAATAAATGAAATAAAGCTACATACTGTAAAAGCTGGAAATCTGAAATAAAGACAGAAAATTAGCAAGTCCGGAAGCATTTCCTTTTCCTATTGTTGTCTGAGCCAACAATTTATTGCTCATCCCTAATTGCCTTTGAACTCAATGGCTTGCTAGGCCACTTCAGAGAGCATTTCTGAGTCATCCACATTGGTTTGATTTGATCTATTATTGTCACATGTATTGGTAGAAGTGAAAATTATTGTTTCTTGCACACTATGCAGACAAAGCATAGCAGCATAATGAAAAACTGAAACTTTAAAAGCTTATAGTTTATTTATTATCATCACATGTAGGCTTACATTAACACTGCAATTAAGTTCCTGTGAAAATCCACTAGTCACCACACTCCAGTGCCTTATTGGGTACACTGCGGGAGAATTTAACGTGGCCAATGCACCTAACCAGCACATCTTTTGGACTGTGGGTGGAAACTGGAACACCCACAGGAAACCCATGCAGACACGAGGAAAATGTGTAGACTCCGCACAGATGGTGACCCAAGCTGGGAATCGAACTCGGATCCCTGGCATTGGGAGGCAGCAGTGCTAACCACTTTGCCACCGTGCTGCGCCATTTCTACAGCACTTCATGAAATTTGAAGAGAAACAGTTTCCCTGATTGATCATGTTTTCGGGCTGAGAGATGAGGTTGGGGGAGCTGGTCGCTTGCCTTGACCCAATGAACTTTGAGGTGAATGTAAAAGGTCCACAGCATTTTTAAAGAAGTTATCCTGGCCAATATTCATCCCTCAATCAATGTCATCAAAACAGATGATCTGGTCATTACCATTTTGCGGTAAGTGTGAGATTGCTGTTCGTGACTGTGTTTCCCATATGACAACAGTGACCGTTAAAGTATGTTATTGACTGTAATGGACTATTGACATTCCTAAGATCATTCAAGGTGCCATTTAAATGCAAGCATTCAATCATGACTGATAAATTTCTCAACCCATTTTCCTCCCTTCACCCAGCAACCTTTGATCCCATTATCAAGAACCTGTGTCTCTCTCTGTCTTAATTACATCAATGATCCAAAGACCAAGGCTCTATGTCCCTCTGTGGCAACGAATATCACAAATCACCACCCTCTGGCTGAAGAAATTCCCCTTATCTCAGTTTTAAAGAGCCACCCTTCACTCTGAGCTTGTGCCCTCTGAATCCAGACTGACCTACTAATGGATACATCTCCTCCACTTCCATTCTATCCAGGTCTTTCAGTATATTCTGTAAGTTTCAATGAGATTCCCTCCTTATCCTTCGAAACTCCATCGAGTACAGACTCAGAGTCCTCAAACACTCCTCAAACGTCAAGCTTTTCACTCCCGGGATCATCCTCGTAAATCTCCTCCGAACCCTAATCTTTGACGTGTTTGGCTGGAAATCACTTTGAGACATCCTGAAGTTGCGAATCGCGCTCGATAAATGACAATCCTTCTTTAAACCCTTGTTGTAATTCTGCTGATTGATATTTAGTGTTTCCTAGACCCTCAAACCAAAAAAAAAACGTTCCTACTAAGAACTGGAGCATTCAACAGCGTGACAGTGATGTCCCAATAATGGTTCTTAGTTTAAAATCTCAAGAGTATTTTCAATTTTAGCAATGAAAATTCCTGCTTTCTGTTATTTCTGTAAGTTCCTTTTTTAACAAGGTTACTGGAGTAAAAATAAAAACAATGGTTGAGATTATAGACCAAGCACCAACCTCTTACAATGATTTATTTGCTGGCAGTTGGTTGTTGGTTCATTAATTTTCTCTTATTTTACGAGGATTTTCTGCTCTTTGCTCCTGCTTCATCAAGTTGGTTGTGGGAGTAATGAACTTCATTTGTACCTTAGTGTGATACCACTGCCCATAAAATCTGCTGAATTCTAATTGCAGTTTGCAGAGACTGCTGATTTTCAAAGGTGTGATTTATACACCAGCGAGCAGCGACAGGGAGTCAGGTTAATGTGATCATCGCCTGGCTTCATTCCAGGGCATTGTCTGTGCCAAGGTCATAAATGTCATGCCAGCTCAAGTATCATCTATTGCCGTGTCAAACATTGCACAGGTTGCTGCTCATCTGGCTGAGACATGAAGTTCTTGTCCGACCATACTCCCAAACATGGCTCTCCTAACTGCGGGTGGGTGGCACGGTGGCACAGTGATTAGCACTGTTACTTCACAGTACCAGGGTCCTGGGTTCGATTCCCGGCTTGGATCACTATGTGTGTGGAGTCTGCACATTCTCCCTGTGTCTGCGTGGGTTTCCTCCAGTGCTCCAGTTTCCTCCCACATCCGAAAGACGTGCTGCTTAGATGCATCGACCATGCTAAATTCTCCCTCAGTGCATCCAAACAGGCACCGGAGTGTGGCAATCAGGAGATTTTCACATTAACTTCATTGCGGTGTTAATATAAGCCTACATGTGATAAATAAATTAATTAATTAAAACTTATTAGGCCCCCTCTCCTCCGAACCTTCTACCATATTATTTATTTATAAATCTCACAACACCAGGTTAAAGTCCAACAGGTTTATTTGGAATCATGAGCTTGATTCAGGTGATGAAGGAACAGTGCTCCGAAAGCTGGTGTTTCCAAATAAACCTGTTGGGCTTTAACCTGGTGTTGTGAGATTTTTTACTGTGCTCACCCCAGCCCAACACTGGCATCTCCACCTCATAACCTTTGTTTATTTTTAGCAATGATAGAGATGATAATATGGAAGAAATGATAAGTAAGTTTGCAGCTGACACAAAGGGGCATTTAATAGTGAAGAAGAAGGTTGTAGGTTACAGGAAGATATAGAATCATACAACCTCACAGTGCATAAAGAGGGCCTTTGGCCCATTGAGTCTACACCCACCACAATCCCACCCTGGCCCCATCACTCTCTCTAACCTACGCATCCTAGGACACTAAGGGACAATTTTAACATGGCCAGTGAACCTAACCCACACATCTTTGGATCCTGGGAGGAAACCGGAGCACCCGGAGGAAACCCACGCAGACACGAGGAGGATGTGCAAACTCCACAGAGTGACCCGAGCTGAGAATCGAACCCAGCTTCCTATGGCTGTGAAGCAGCAGTGACAACCACTGTGGTACCGTGCCGCCGCATAGATGGGTTGGTCAGATGGGCAGGACAGCGGCAGATGGTGTTTAACCCTATAAGTGCGAGGTGATGTACTTTGAAAGATGAATTAAGATTGGGGAATATTTCATGAATAGCAAGACACTAGGAGGCTCAGAGGAACACTTGATGTTGGAATTCTTATTCTCTGAAGGTGACAGAGCAGATGAATAGGGTTGAGAGAGTGCAGAGGAGATTTACAAGGATGTTGCCTGGACTAGGAGGCAGGCCTTATGAAGATAGTTTGAGGGAGCTGGGACTCTTCTCCCTGGAGAGACGAAGGTTGAGAGGCGACCTGATAGAGGTTTATAAGATGTTGAGAGGAATAGATAGGGTGGACTCTCGGAGGCTATTTCCCAGGGCTGAAATGGACACAGGTTTAAGGTGCTGGGGGACAAGTACAGAGGAGATGTTAGAGGTAAGTTTTTCACTCAGAAGGTAGTGAACGAATGGAATGGGCTGCCATCAGTGGTGGTAGAGGTGAATTCGCTGGGTCTTCTAAGAGACTTCTGGATGAGTACATGGGATTTAAATAGGATTGGGAGTTACAGATAATTCTGTGACCTGGTAGGTACTGATTTGATGGGCACAACTTGTGGGCCGAAGGGCTTGTTCTATGTTATATGGGACACTTGCATTTATCAGTTGTGGCATAGACTATAAGATGTGATGTTGGAGCTATACAGAACATTGGTCAGACCACTGCTGGAGTACTGTGTGCAGTTCTGGTCACCTCACTACAAGAAGGATGTGATTGCACTAGAGGGGATACAGAGGAGATTCACTAGGATGTTGCCTCAGATGGAGCATCTGAATTATAAGGAGAAATTGCATAGAATCATAGAATCCCTACAGTGCAGAAGGAGGCCATTAGGCCCATCAAATTTGCACTGACATTAATCCCACCTCGGCCTTATCCCCACAACCCTGTATATTTACCCTGCTAATCCCTCTAACTTACGCATCCTAGGACAATAAGGGGCAATTTAGCAGGATCAATGCACTTAATGTGTGCATCTTTGGACTGTGAGTGGAAACTGCAGCACCCAAGGGAAACCCACACACACGTGTACACACACACACACACACACACACACACACACACACACAAAGAATGTGCAAACTCCATGCAGAAAATGACCCAAGCCGGAAATTGAACCTGGGTCCTTGAGCTGTGTGACAGCAATGCTAATCGCTGTGCCACTCCCGCAAATACAGGCTTGGATTCTTTTCTTTAGTGCAAAGAAGGCTGAGGAGGGATAACATTGAAGTGGATAAGATTATGAGAGGTATGGACAGGGTGAGCAGGGAGCAGCTGTTCTCCTTGGTTGAGGGGTCAATCACGAGGGGACACAGTTTAAGGTGAGAGGCCGGAGATTCAAAGGGGTTTTGATGTAAAAAAATCACTCAGAGAGTGGATGGGAGTCTGAAGCGCGCTGCCGAGGAAGGAAGTGGAGGCTGGAAATCCTACAACCTTCAAAAAAATATTTGGACGAGAACTTGAAATATCAGAACAAGGATACGGGACGAGTGCTCTTTCAAGTTTGACCAATTTGACCAAGGCTTTGGGTACCTGACATCTCGGTGTCAGGATTTTGTCTTATAATGTCCCTATATTGTGGTTTTCAACATCTGGGACAGTTGCTTTCCAAGTACAATGTGTTATTACGTTGGAGAGTGGAAGTCTTGTGCTCCAGTGGATAGCATTCCTCTCCCTGAGCGTAACACTGTCACACTGACTGTAACATCCTCAAGCTGACTGTAACACCCTCATGTTGACTGTAACACCCTTGCACTGACTGTAACAACCTTGAACTGACTGTAACACCTTTGCGCTGACTATAACACTCGCATACTGACTGTAACACTCTTGTGCAGACTGTAGCACCCTCACGCTGACTGTAAAGTCTATTTACCGACGCTACTCACAGACTGTTGATTTATTACAAGCGTGCAACAGGAAAGAGTGCGACCACCAGAACTCTCTCTGTTTCCTGGGGAGACAATGAAGAGGAGAGTGTGCAAAGTGCACACAAAAAGCAGAATTTCAACATGTTGGAGTCCCACTCTAGGACTTGATGGCCAAAGAAGGAGCATTCGTAACATGGTCAGACAAGTTGAGGTGTCAACCTGCAAATCCTTCAGAGCATGGCAGTGTTGGAGATAAGAATGGGAGACACTCTTGATGGGTAATGCTTGATGTGGAATGGCGTCCCTCAAGCATAAGTATCTGGTGACAGACTAATGATCTGTTCCATGAATTACTAGCTATGGACTAGCTAAGCAATTCTGCCATCATGCACTACTTGGTACAGGAAGAGAATGGAAGAAGATCATAGATTCATAGAATCCCTCCAGTGAAGAAGAAGGCCATTTGGCCCATCAAGGCCAGAATCGAACCGAGGTCCCTGATGCTGTGAGGCAGAAATGTTAACCACACAGTGCCACCGTGTCTCCAACTCTCCAAAGATGTGCAGGTTAAATGGATCGGCCATGTTAAATTGCCTCTTAGTGTCAAGTATGCACTGAAAACAATCCCACCCAGACCCTAACCCCGTAACCCTAAGTATTTACCTCACTAATCCCCCTGACACTAAGGGGCAATTTAACATTCCATCTAACCCACACACCGCAGTGGCACAGTGGTTGACACTGCTGCCTTTCAGCGCTAGGAACCTGGGTTCGTTTCAGGCCTCGAGTGACTGTGTGGCTTTTGCACTTTCTCCCCGTGTCTGCATGGGTTCCCTCCGAGTGCTCCAGTTCCCTACACAGTCCAAAGATGTGCGGATTAGGTTGATTAGCCATGGAAGATTGCCCCTTAGCATCAGGGTGGTTAGCAGGGTAAATATGAAGAGTTATGGGGATAGGGTTAGGGTTGGGATTGTGGTCGGTGCACGCACACTTGATGTGCCAAATTGCCTATTTCTGCACTATGGGGATTCTATGATCTACGAAACCGGAGCACCCGGAGGAAACCCACGCAGATACGGGGAGAATGTGCAGACTCCACACGGACAGTGACCCCAAACTAGGAACTGAACCCAGGTCCCTGGCGCTGCGAGGCAGCAGTGCTGACCACTGTGCCACCATGCCACTCTGCGGAGGAGGAGAACTGGATCACGTTGGAGGATTGGAGGTGGGTTGAGTTGGAGACGATCGTGGCAACTGGGAGGGGTAAGAGAAGAGGCTCGGATGAATTTGAAGCGGATTCACTTGGGAAACCAATGGCGTGGGTGAAATGGTTCACGACTTGCAATTCCGAGCCAGTTCAGCCACTGAAAGGTGTGTTGTTTTTAATACAGGCTAACACCAACGGTGTAATGCAAAACGCTGGCACTTTCACAGACATTTCGTCAGGTTTGCTAAAGCATTTCAGGTTTGCCAACGGCTGACAATGATTTGTAATTGGAAAAGAAACCAATGAATCTCAAATCATTTCAAATTTGAAATGAATTCAAATTTATGAATTTAAATGGCATGAAGTCACGATTGTTTCTGCGAACGGGAATTAGCGGTGAATACTTCAGACAACCTTTCCTCGAAGCCTGGGCTTCGGGTCGATGTAATCCACCCATCCTGGAAGATTGTGGCTCTTGTTAAGTTCTGGAGGGGGAGATAATGTTCATCGATGCTGGCGGGGTATCTGCGGTGGTGAGCACAATACGCTCCAAACAAAAACTGATCCTGAAAGAGGTCTCCCCGCAGCCAACAGAAGAAAAGAAATCCGCCACCGTGTAATTTCTATCAGCCTTGCTCCTGCTCTCGGCTTCTCGATTGCTGGGAGCCTCAGTAGACCTGCCTTTAATCCCAACACGTGTAGTTTCAGCTCCAGCTCTTAGTACAACACAAAACAGTACATGAAAAAAAGAGAATGACAAAAATTCGCTCCTTGGATCATTAAGTCCTGTGGGACCAGCAGCAATGATAGAGAGATTATTGAACAAGAGCAAGCAGTCTCTTCTACTTTAGCCACAGGTTCTGATAAGGAATCCACACAGCCACAATCTCTGCTAATGCTCTCGCACATCACAATTACCAGCAATTTAAACTCCCCCCGGCTCTCTCAGATTTTTGTGGCAATGACCTTGCTTCTTTCTCCCCCCACTGAGAGTGAGTCACTGCCCTCGATGGGAATGGAAAATCTGAGCCCCCCACCCCCCGTCTTTCCACCCACCTCTTGCCCACAAAATTGGATGGTGCCACACTCAATCTTAGAGGCGCAGAATGAGTGATCCCAAAGATTCAGAATGATCTTCATTGCCATGAGGTTTGGGGCAGCATGCTGGCACAGTGGTTAGCACTGCTGCCTCACGGCGCCAGAGACCTGGTTTCAATCCCTGTCTTGGGTCACTGGCTGCGTGGAGTCTGCATGTGCTCCCCGTGTCCACGTGGGTTTCCGCCAGGTACTCTGGTTTTCTCCCACAATCTGGAAGACGTGCTGGTTAGGCGCATTGGCCGTGCTAAATTGCCCCTTAGGGGACCAGCTAGGGTGAATGCACGGGGGTTACAGGGATAGGGCCTGGGGGGGGGATTGTGGTCGGTGCAGATTCAATGGGCAGAATGGTCTCCATCTGCACTGTAGGGATTCTATCAGTTTCTTCAAGTGATGAAGGATCACTTGAAGGGGGTGAAAAGTTATTGGAATTAGGAAGGAACGTGGAGCTGTGGGTAAGATCAGATTAACCATGATCTTATTGAGTGGAGGACCAGGCTTCCTCCTGCTCCTAATTCACTGGGTGTGCTCGCCCTGAAACCGGAAAATCCCACCTGAGATCAACAGATCTTTCCATGGTCCATCCCTTGCTCACTGTGTACAGTTCTAATCACCCTGTTATAGAGGGAACATTATTAAACAAGAAAGAATGCAGGAAAGATTTACTAGGATGCTACCGGGACTTGATCCTTTGAGTTATAAGGAGATAGACTGGGACTTTTTTCCCAGGAGCGTAGGAAGCTTAGGAGTGATCTTATAGAGGTCTATGAAATAATGAGGGACGTAGATCAAAGAGAGGGAATCTGAAACTAGAGGTTGTTGGTTTAAGGTGAGAGGGGAGAGATACAAAAGGGATAAAAGGGGGCAATTTTTCCATTTCATTTCTGGAATGAGCTGCCCGAGGCAGTAGTAGAGGCAGGTACAATTTTGTCTTTTAAAAAGTATTTAGACAATTATATGGGTACAATGGAGGGGTATGGACCATATGCGGGCAATTGGGACTAGCTTAGTGGTTAAAAATTGGGGCAGCATGGACAAGTTGGGCCGAAAGGCCTGTTTCCATGCTGTAAATCTCTACATCTCTATGGGCCCTATTTTACCATTTTGATTCTAAGTGCTGGGTGGACTTGAAACTGGGAGTGTTTCAGATCTGATTTTTAGACCCATTCTGGGGTGCCCCCATTCACACCCTGCCCGTACAAATATCAGCGAGTCTGAATCGCACTGCAGAAGCCTGTGGGTGGGGCTTAACACACCCAAAACCCTGCAACTCCGATCGGTGCCTCCAACTGCACACGCGCAGAAAAAGAAGACAGAATACCACTCCCCTACCACATCACTGTCGGGCTGGAAAATGCCTCCCTACAGGCATTGCCCCACCTCCCCAACATTACTGACCCCCTTATTCCCCGACCCCCTCCGTCACGCAGATCGATAGCAGGCTCCCTCCCCCCCTTCCTCCTCACTGATCTCAGGCAAAGTGACCCCCCTCTCCCCTTACGTGGAGTATGTTTGTTTTGTGCTGATTCCGGATGGGCGAGCGTGGGTGGCAAAGGGGGAAGTGCCGGTAAAGTTGGGCGAGCAGCCCATTAAATCAATTTAAATGCATGAAAAAAATGCAACCATAGAAAGGACGCGGATCGTGCTACACGCCTCACAACCGACTTTATCGCTCTCTTCACCGTCAATGAGATAGCGGCCATGTATGCAATCTGCAGGTAAGCTGCAGCAACTCAGCAAAGCTTTTCAAATAGCACCTTCCAGACCCACAGCCTGTGTCACTGGGCAGTACAAGGGAAGGAGGTGCATGTGAACACCAAGTGTTCTCCAAGTCACTCGCCATTGGGATTGAGAAATGTATCACTGTCGCTGGGTCAAGACCCTACAGTCCAAAGATGTGCGGGTTAGGTTGATTGGCTATGCTAAGATATTGTCCCTTAGTGTCCAGGGATGGGGAGGTTAGAGGGGATTAGTGGGTTTTATATGTAGGGATGTGGGGGTAGGGCCTGGGTGGGATTGTGATCGGTGCAGACTCGATGGGCTGAAGGGCCTCTTCCTGCCCTGGAGGGTTTCTATGATCTATGATCTTCCTTGCTAGCAGCACTGTGGATGCTGCTAGCAAGGACCTACACCGCACGGACTGTTGTGGTTTGAAAAGGAAGCTTAATGGCAAACATAATGGTGGTCAAGAATGGGCAAGAAATGCTGGCCGAGCCACCAAGGTCCAAGGGTGAAATAAGAAAAAAAATCACCAGTGCAGAACGACAGCAGTTTCCGCCTCATTCATAATCTGGAGCAGCAACTTCCCAAGGCTCCGTTGACAGCACCAAACATACTTTATAACCATGGAGGGGGCACCAGATACGTGGGAATGTCACCACCCACATACTGCGCTCCAAGTCACTCACCATCATGACTTGGACATTTTTGATTTGATTTGATTTATTATTGTCACGTATTAGTATATAGTGAAAAGTGTTGTTTCTTGCACGCTATACAGACAAAGCATCCCGTACATAGAACAAAGAGAATAAAAGAATAAAGAACAATACAGCACAGGAACAGGCCCTTTGGCCTTCCAAGCCTACACTGCTCATGCCCCCAACAAGACCATTCATTTGTATCTCTCTATTCCCAGTCTGTTCATGTGGCGATCTAGGTAAGTCTTAAACAACCCCAGTGTGATCGCCTGAACCACCTTGCTTGGCAGTGCATTCCAGGCCCCCACCACCCTCTATGTAAAATACGTCCCCCTGACATCTGTGTTGAACATTGTCCCTTCACTTTGAACTTGTGACCCCTTATGTTTGTCACCTCCGACCTGGGAAAAAGCTTCCCACTGTTCACCCTAATTGTGCCCCTCATAATTTTGAATCATAGAACCCTACAGTGCAGAAAGAGGCCCTTCAGCCCATCGAGTCTGCACCGAACTCAATCTCACCCTATCCCCATATCTCTACATATTATACCCACTAATCCCTTTAACTTATGCATCCCTGGACACTAAGGGGCAATTTTAGCACGGCCAATCAACTTAACCCGCACATCTTTGGACTGTGGGAGGAAACTGGAGCACCCGGAGGAAACCCACGCAGACGTGAAGAGAATGTGCAAACTCCACACAGAAGTGACCCGAGCTGGGAATCGAACCCAGGACCCTGGAGCTGTGAAGCAGCAGTGCTAACCACTGTGCTACCTTTTATACACCTCTGTTAGGTTACCCCACATCCTGCATTTTTCCAGGGAGAACAATCCCAGTTTACCCAATCTCTCCAATCTCTCAACATAGAGAAGGAAAGGAGAGGATGCAGAATGTATTGTTACAGTCAAACCTAGGACGTAGAGAATGATCAACACAGTGCGAGGTAGGTCCATTCAAAAGTCTGACAGCAGCACGGAAGAAACTGTTCTTGAGTTGGTTGGTATGTGATCTCAGATTTTTGTATCTTTTTCCCGATGGAAGATGGTGGAAAAGAGAATGTCAGGGGTGCATGGGGTTCTTGCTTATGATGGCTGCTTTTCCAAGGAAGGGTAGGGAAGTCAATGAATGGGAGGCTGGTTTGAGCGATGGACTGGGCTTTGTTCACCACCCTTTGTAGTTTCTTGCTGCTACGTATCCCTGACCATCACTGGGTAAAACTCCTGGCACTCCCTCCCTAACAGCACGGCGGGTGCTCCTACACAACGTGGACTGTAACAATTCAAGGCGGCGACATCTTTCCAGGGGCAATTTGGGATGGGTAACAAATGTTGGCCTAGTCAGCGATTTGCACTTCCCATGAATAAATTAGAAGCCAAACTTGTTCATTATTTTCCCTTCAACTCTAATTTTTCTGGTAATGGTTCAATTATTTATCTTCGAAATTACTTCAGTTGGCTTGGAACACTCCCAGGCGTCACAGACAGGCCTCAAGTTATGAAGTGCTGTTCTTTATCTGTTAGCTGGTGTCAGGGTTGTTTGTTTAATTAATTCGCTGTGAGCCAAAGCTTGTTGAAATCTTGGATTTCTTAAGCTGCGAACATAGTAAACATGCTGGCTCATGCGTCTTGGTGAAAGATGATTCAAGATGTGAATTATAATTGACGAAATCTAAATCCATCAACTGGAGAAGTTGGCAAATGAAAAAAGGATCAACTTAAATTATGTTGAGATGCAGCCATTACTGATGTGCTGGAAGGATGCACAAGAGGCCAGAATTGTAATGGACAATTGTGAAAAACAACTGTTAACAAGTAAAGTCCTAAGAAATGGAAAACTACTTTTGCTGGAAAACTGTGGCTTCATCCATGGCAGGGATTTTCCAGTGCCCCTTCGGTGAATGGAATCTTAGCCGAGCGCCAAATTTTCCACTTCTGCGAGGAAGACACAAACCATAGAATCTTGCAATGCAGAGGGAGGTCATTCAGCCCATCGAGTCTGTACCGACCACAATCCCACCCACACCCTATCCCCATAACCCCCCATAACATTTACCATAACCAATTCCCCTGACACTAAGGGTCAATTTTAGTATGGCCAATCTGTCTAAGCCGCACATCTTTGGACTGTGGGAGGAAACGGGAGCACCCGGAGGAAACCCACGTTGATACGAAGAGCATGTGCGAACTCCACACAGGTAGTGACCCAAGCTGGGGTTCGAACCCTGGACCCTGCCACTGTGCCGTCCTCGGTTGTAGAATTTACCCCTCCCCCCCCACCCTTGCTAAGGCCCCCTCTTAGTATCAGGGGGCCTAGCTAAGGTAAATGTATTGGGTTATGAGGATAAGCCTGGGTGGGATTGTGGTCGGTACAGACTCGATGGGCCAAATAGCACTGTAGGATTCCATGATAATTAATCATTTCCTTCTCAAACAAGAAATTAGTTCCTGATTTTTTTCCAATGTTTCTCACACCATTGTGTAATATCCCTGACCACATTATTGGAATAAAGCTCAGTATTTGACTATTGTAGAACAAAGAACATAGAACACCACAGCACAAAACAGGCCCTTCGGCCCACAAGTTGCGCCGATCATACCCATACCTAGCAGGCCTATCTCAATCCCATTAAATGCCATGTACTCATCCAGAAGTTTCTTAAAAGACCACAGTTCGCCTCTACCACCACCGACAGCAGCCGATTCCAGTCATTCACCACCCTCTGAGTGAAAAACTTACCCTTGACATCTCCTCTGTAACTTCTCCCCAGCACCTTAAACCTCATAGTGACCTCATATCTCCTCTCATGGTGACCATTTCAGCCCTGGGAAATAACCTCCAAGAATCCACCCTATCTATACCTCTCAACATCTTATAAACCTCTATCAGGTCACTTCTCAATCTTTGTCTCTTCAGGGAGAAGAGACCTAGCTTCTTTTATGGGATGTGAGCATCGCTGATTGGAGCCAGCATTTATTGCCCATCCCTAATTGTCCTTTAACTTGGCTTTCTGGGTCATTTCAGAGGGCAGTTGAGAGTCAACCACATTGTTATGGCTCTTAAACAGTTGCTTTAATTGCAAGGCATAGCGCAGACACTGGAAAGTTACAGTTCATATCTCCGTAGCTAGCCAGAGTCCTGGAATCACGTGTAGGCCAGACCAGAAAAAGATGGCAAATTTCCTCCCCTAAAGGACATTAGTGAATCGGATGAGTTTTTACAACGATCAGTGGTTGAAAGGGTTAATAATCACACAGGTTTAAAAATCATGTAAGCGGCTACGAGAAAAGGGCCTTCTTATAAGACCCTTCGCAGATAGGCCATTATTTTGGGCAAAGCTCATTAAGTAGAGATGCCGGCGTTGGACTGGGGTAAACACAGTAAGAAGTCTGACAACACCAGGTTTAAATGCAACCGATTTATTTGATAGTAAGTTTACTTGCGAGTTTACTATCAAATAAATCGGTTGAATTTAAACCTGGTGTTGTCAGATTTCTTACAAAGCTCATTAAATCAGACATCTGTAACTAGGGAAGAAAAGACTGGTCCGTAGATACAGGAACAATTGCACTATGATAACTTAAACAATGATGTATTGAATCTTCATACTGATTGAATATTATAATGAAGTAGGTATGAAGTGATTGGGATTGCTATATACTAATTACTTGTAATTGATAATTGGTTAATTATCTGGGAATACAGGACTCTGGCTAGCTACAGAGATGTGAACTGTAGCTTTCCAGTGTCCGCGCTACAGCTTGCAATTAAAGCAACTGTCTAAGAGAACTCTGTGACTTTGTCTGGTTACTCACAAAATAAATTTGTGATCAATTAAAAACTGAACATCAAAGCTCACAGCAATAGTCGTTTCACGGTCACCATTACTGAGACTAGCTTTCAATTCCAGAGTTAATTGACTGAGTTTAATTTCCACCAGTGGGATTCATAAGTTTAAAGTTTATGCAGCACGTGACGGTGCAGAGGGACCTGGGGGTCCTTGTGCATGAATCGTAAAAACACAGTCTGCAGGTGCAGCAGGTGATTAAGAAGGCGAATGCAATGTTGCCCTTTATAGCGAGGGGGATAGAATATAAAAATAGGGAGGTTCTGTTGCAGCTGTATAGGGTACTGGTGAGGCCGCAGCTGGAGAACTGTGTGCAGCTTTGATCGCTGCATTCGAGGAAGGATATATTGGCCTTGGATGGGGTGCAGAGAAGGTTTACTAGGCTCATACTGGAGATGAGGGGGTTGGATTATGAGGGGAGACTGAATAGGCTAGGTTTGTATTTGTTGGAGTTTAGAAGGCTGAGAGGGGATCTTACAGAGACATGTAAATAATGAAGGGGATGGATAGAGTAGAGGTTGAGAGACTCTTCCCGCTTAACAAAGATAGCAGGACTAGAGGGCACAGCCTCAAGATTAGGGGGTGAGGGGGGGTTCAGATCAGAGTTGCGGAAGAGTTTCTTCACGCAAAGGGTGGTGAATCTTTGGAATTCTCTGCCTGATGAGGTGGTGAAGGCTTCCTCGCTGAATATGTTCAAGTCAAGAGTGGATAGGTTTTTAATTGACAAGGGAATTAAGGGTTATGGGGAGAAAGCGGGTACTGAACCACTGCAGATCAGCCATGATCTTATTGAATGGCGGGGCAGGCTCGAGGGGCTGGATGGCCTACTCCTGCTCCTATTTCTTATGTTCTTATGTTTATGTTCTTATTTATCAGTGTCTTAGGCGGGCTTACATTAATACTGCAATGAAGTGAAAATCCCCTAGTTGCCACACTCCGGTGCCTGTTCGGGTACGCTGAGAGAGAATTTAGCATGGCCAATTAACCTAACCTGCATGTCTTTGGACTGTGGGAGGAAACTGGAGCACCCAGAGGAGACCCACACAGACTGGAGAGAATGGGCAGGCTCCGCACAGATAGTGACCCGAGCTGGGAATTGAACCCAGGTCCCTGTTGCTGTGAGGCAGCAATACTAACCACTATGTCATCATATATCAATGATTTTATTTACAGAGAAAATAGTCTGGGGCAGTAAATGAGATTTATATTTATATGACGAGTTTAACATAATGTGTTTATGAAGAATAGGTCTGGGCCTCTGGATTACTAGTCCGGTGACAATTGCCATTTCGCCAGCATTTCCAATTCTCTCACAGTAAGGATATCCAGAATAATGTACAAAGCCCTGGGACAAATTAATGTTGTACTGCTTCAATTATTTGAACAGATAAAGTAATCCAATCAATTTAATATATAATAAATGCATTTAGCCCTAATAGCCAGAAGGTTCTTTCTGTTTGTACATGTTGAGACACCAGCCAGTGCGAAGACACAATCTTCCTTATGTGTTTATCAGATCAAGTCATTGCTTCAGTGCCAAACAGATTGCTGAGAAGTGTTATAGCAATAACAACATTGTCTGCTGGGATACCAAAATAGGATGCCATCCAGGCAATCAGAGTTAAAGCCGCAGATGTTAATTTACATGTGTACGAGCCGAAAACATTAAATTTGCCAACTTGTTCAACGCTGTATTAAGTTAGCACAGTGGCACAGTGTTTAGCACTGCTGCCTCACAGCTCCAAAGGCCTGGGTTCGATTCCCAGGTTTGGTTACACTCCATGCGGAGTTGGCAAGTTCTTCCCGTGTCTGCATGGGTTTCTTCCAGGTGCTCTTGTTTCCTCCCACACTCCAAAGATGTGCGGGTTAGTGGATTGGTCATGTTAAATTGACCCTTGGTCTTAGGCGCACTAGCTATGATAAATGCGTGGGTTATGTATATAGGGCCTGAGTGGGATGGTGGTCAGTGCAGACTAGATGGGCTGAATGGCTATAATATTCTATGATCCTATGTATTTGCAGCAATTTGATCTTCCTTGATATAGCTGGCAGATCCAAGAGTTTGAGGTCTCTTCACTGCTACTGAATGGTGCCTAGCTTGTTATAAGTGAGTTGGTAGGGTGGTGGTGGGACGTAATTGTTTTCCGACCTGAAAGATTTACCTATCGGAAAAGGACCAGCAGACTTTTATTTAGAGAAGAGAAGCCCAAGAGTAGCCACTGGAGACTGTTAAGATTTCGAAAGGATTTGACAAGGCAGTCATGCAGAAAATGTGGAGGACACCAGAATGAGTGGTTTGTAAAATCACTAACAAATCCAACAGGGGATTTAAGGCCTGTAAAAACTTCTTTACCTAAGCAGATTCGATAGGGTTTTTTTAAGAGACTTTTGGATAAGTACATGGAACTTAGTAAGGTGTAGGGTTATAGTTGCCTAGTAGATAGGGACATGTTCGGCACAACTTGTGGGCCGAAGGGCCTGTTTGTGCTGTAGTTTTTCTATGTTTCTAATGAGTGGCACTCCGCACCATGTGGAGAGGGGATAGGATAGGTACATTTAAGGGGGACCTGGATACATTACTCCACAGCTCCAGGGACCTGGGTTCAATTCCTGGCTTGGGTCACTACCTGTGTGGAGTCTACATGCTTTCCCCATTTCTATGTGGGTTTCCTTTGGGTGCTCCGGTCCCCTCCCACAGCCCAAAGATGTGCAGGTTAGATGGATTAGTCATGGAAAAGTGCTTAAAGATCTGTAGGATAGATGGATTGTCCATGCTAAATTCTCCCTTAGTGTCCCAAGTTATAGGTTGATTGGCTGTGCTAAGTGGACCCTTAGTGTCAAAAGGTGTGCAGGCTAGGTGGATTGTCATTGCTAAAGTGCCCCTTAGTGTCCACAAATATGTAGGTTGTGTAACTTGGCCATGTTAAATTGCCTCTTAACATTCAAAGATGTGCAGTCTAGCTGGATTCTCCATGCTAAATTGCCCCTTAGTGTCCACAGATATATAAGTTAGGGGGATTAGCCTCGGTAAACGTGTGGTGTTACGGGGAAGGGGCGGAGACGAAGGCCTGTATAAGATTTTCTGTCAGAGAGTCAGTACACACCCGATGGGCCAAATGGCCTCTTCTGCGCTATTGGGATCTAATGATTCTATGAAACAGGAAAGTAAGGGAGAAAGGAATACACTGAGATGACGTTTGAGGGGAGTTGGTTTGTACAGAGCATGAACACCGGAAAACTGATTGGGTCAAATGGTCTGACTCTGTTAATTCTATGGATGCAATGCCACCCTCCTGTGTAGTTTTCCCCTCTAAGTCAGTCATGCTTTTATTTAAGCTCACATTCCTTGCTCACTAAAGGTATAAGAAATGCCAGGAATATGTTCTAGTTCCAGCTGAATTAGCATTGGATTTACAGCTTGCTTTTAGCTTTGAGTCTCTGTTATCCATTATCTATCCCCCATCACGTCATTCAACAAATAATTAACAGTGAAAATTCAGCCGTGGCCATGCCATCTCCCGATTTATTGAAAATGAGTTGCTAACTTTATTATTCCATTCCTCCAGTGCTATCCATTGTAGTGGCTTGATGTGGCTTGTCTCCATGTTCAATATGAGCCAAAGGTTTGCAGTTATTACAATGGGACGACTTTGTTGGCTGTAAGGTGCTTTGGCATATCCTGACGTTGTGACAGGGTCATGTAGAAATACAAGTCCTTTCTTTTACTCCTTTTAACCAGTAACACCACAGCCTCAGCAGGGTAAGTTACACAGAAATGCTTAAGGCAGGTTTACCCTTACACTGGTTCTTGGTTTAAATTGCCTCTTAATGTGCAAAAATCTGTAGGTTAGGGGGATTAGCCATGGAAAATGAGTTGGATAACAGGGTTAGGGCAGAGATGAGGACCTGCTTAAACTACTCTGTGCAAGCGTTAGTGCAGACTGGATGGGCCGAATGGTGTCTATTAGACTGTAGCGAGTCTATAATTCTATAAAATAGGAATGTATTCTTGGTTTAATCCCGCGTCAATTTAATCCCGCTCTCCCAATCTAATCCGGGTCTCTCAACTTAATCTCAGTCTCCCAAACTAATCCCAGTCTCTCAATTTAATCCCAATCTCCCAAACTAATCCCAGTCTCTCAATTTAATCCCCATCTCCCAATCTAATCCCAGTCTCTCAATTTAATTCCCGTCTCCCAATCTAATCCCAGTCTCTCAATTTAATCCCAATCTCCCAATCTAATCCCAGTCTCTCAATTTAATCCCAATCTCCCAATCTAATCCCAGTCTCTCAATTTAATTCCAATCTCCCAATCTAATCCGGGTCTCTCAACTTAATCTCAGTCTCCCAAACTAATCCCAGTCTCTCAATTTAATCCCAATCTCCCAATCTAATCCCAGTCTCTCAATTTAATCCCAATCTCCCAATCTAATCCCAGTCTCTCAATTTAATCCCAATCTGGCAGGAATCCCACTTTGGCAGGAATAATAAATGTGTAGAGTATAGGGCTAATGGTAGGATTCTTAATAGTGTTGATGAACAGAGGGATCTTGGTGTATATGTGCATAGATCCCTGAAAGTTGGCAATCAAGTCGATAAGGTTGTTAAGAAGGCATACGGAGTCTTAGCTTTTATTGGTAGGGGGATTGAATTTCGGAGCCGCAACGTCATGTTGCAACTGTACAAAACTCTAGTGCGGCCGCACTTGGAGTATTGTGTGCAGTTCTGGTCCCCACATTATAAGAAAGATGTGGAGGCATTGGAGAGGGTACAGAGGAGGTTTACCAGGATGTTGCCTGGTATGGAGGGCAGGTCTTATGAAGAGAGGCTGAGGGATTTGAGGTTGTTTTCGTTAGAAAGGAGGCGGCTAAGAGGGGACCTTATCGAAACATATAAGATGATTAGAGGTTTAGATAGGGTGGACAGTGATAGCCTTTTTCCTAGGATGGAGAAAGCTAGCACGAGGGGACACAGCTTTAAATTAAGGGGTGATAGTTATAGGACGGATATCAGAGGTAGGTTCTTTACCCAAAGGGTGGTTAGGGAGTGGAATGCCCTGCCTGCGGCAGTTGTACATGCGCCAAGTTTGGTGGCGTTTAAGAGGTTAGTTGATACGTATATGGAAGAGAAGAGAATGGTTTAGTTTGGAGGGTCATTGCTTTTTATATTGGTTGGCGCAACATCAAAGGCCGAAGGGCCTGTTCTGTGCTGTAATGTTCTATGTTCTATGTTCCAATCTCCCAATCTAATTCCAGTCTCTCAATTTAATCCCAATCTCCCAATCTAATCCCAGTCTCTCAATTTAATCCCAATCTCCCAATCTAATCCCAGTCTCTCAATTCAATCCCAATCTCCCAATCTAATCCCAGTCTCTCAATTTAATCCCAATCTCCCAATCTAATCCCAGTCTCTCAATTTAATCCCAATCTCCCAATCTAATCTCAGTCTCTCAATTTAATCCCAAGTCTCCCAAAATAATCCCAGTCTCTCAATTTAATCTCAGTCTCTCAGTTTAATCTCTCAGTGTACCCGAATAGGTGCCAGAGTGTGGCAATGAGGAGATTTTTACAGTAACATCATTGCAGTGTTAATGTTAGCCTACTTGTGACAGTGATAAGTAAATTCACTAATCTCAGTTCAGTAAATCGCTGTCTTCAGGCTGTCCTAGTCTTTTCTTCCTTCACAACTTCCTTAAGGACACAAGAACATTTCTATGACTCTGGCCTCCCAGAAGGTTGACGGAACAGACCAATGCCTCATGTTTCCCTCCTTTCCAGCTTGCACATTCCAGAAACCTGCCATACTGCCAGGAAAGGATGTCCCGAGGCATGATACACTGGGGAGACCATGCAGACATTACGACAACAGATGAATGAACACCGCTCGACAATCGCCAGGCAAGACTGTTCTCTTCCTGCCGGCGAACACTTCAGCAGTCACGGACATTCAACCTCCGATCTTAGGGTAAGCGTTCTCCAAAGCGGCCTTCATGACACAGGACAGCGCAGAGTCGCGGAGCAGAAACTGATAGCCAAGTTTCGCACACATGAGGACAGCCTCAACCAGGATCTTGGGTTCATGTCACATTATTTGTAACCCTTATGACTTACCTGGGCTTGTAAAATCTCACTAACTGTCCTGTCTGGAGACAATTAACCTCTGCTTAATTCTATCTCCACTCACATTGCCTGCGCCTTTATTAGCTGTAAAAACTCGCATTCTAATCAGTATTCTGTAAACTGAATGTGTGTCTTCACATCCCCTGTTTGTGATCAGAACTCCCCCACTCACTTGACGAAGGGTCAGAGGCCCGAAAGCTAGTGGCTTTTGCTACCAAATAAAGCTGTTGGACTTTAACCTGGTGCTGTGAGACTTCTTACTGTGTTCATCCCTCGTTCACAGGGGTAACTCCACTGCAATGTTTTCATCAATCTGATCGATGCCTAAAAACAAATGATCTGGTCATTTATCACATTGCAGTTTGTGGAAACTTGCTGTTTACAAATCGGCTGCCTCATTTCCTACATCACAACTGCCACCTCGCTTTGAAAAGCATTTCACTGGCTGCAAAAAATGCCGGGGATGTCTGGAGGTGTGAAAGGCACTATATAAATGTAAATCTTACCCACTACTGTTCTTTTAGCATGGAATCATAGAATTCCTATAGCATCATAGCAGTTTACACATGGGAACAGGCCCTTCGGCCCAATTTGTCCATGCTGCCCCTTTTTTTAAACCATTAAGCTAGTCCCAATTGCCCGCATTTGGCCCACATCCCTCTATAGCCACCTGACTCATGTTACTGAATACTTTTAAAAGACAAAATTGTACCCATCTCTACTACTACTGCTAGCAGCTTATTCCAGACACTCACCACCCTCTGTGTGAAAGAATCGCCTCTCTCTCAAAAGAGATACTTCTGTATCTCTCCTCTCTCTCACCTTAAACCAATGCCCACTAGTTTTAGACTCCTCTACCTTTAGAAAAAGATATTGACTATCTAGCTTATCTATGCTCCTCTGTTATTTTATAGACCTCTATAAGATTATCCCGAAGCCTCCTACGCTTCAGAGGAAAAAGTCCCAATCTATCCAGCCTCCCCTTGTAATTCAAATCATCAAGTCCCAGCAGCATTCTAAGCTTGATGGTTTGAGTTATCAGGAGAGGCTGGGACTATAATGCTGCAGGCCATTTGGCCCATCAAGTTTGCACTGAGCACATTTCCCAGCTGCCAACGTAATCTTCATCAGAAAGTGGACAAATGTTCCGACTTGGTGAAATTGGATTTGCCTGGGACAGCAAATGGAAGCAGATTGGTTGGGGAGCAGTGCAGTCTCCGAACAGACTCCCAGTGGCATGGCTTGTCCACCTGCTGGTTGAGTGGATGGAAATCCGCTGGGATAGGAGTTGCTGCCAGCCTATGCTTCCTCGATCCAGGAGACTCAGGTGCAGGAACAGAATCCAGTGAGCCAATATTCATTAGCCAGACTGGGCCACACAAGGTGCAATGCTGTGCTACACTTCTTTTTTTAGACATGGGCTGATTTCCGACTGAAGTGCATTTTGCAGAAATAGATGTCAACGTTTTTATTTTTTTAAAAATATTGATCGGCATCTGGGATCCGTGAAACTAATATCTCCTTGTGGCAACATTGTGCACGTTTTGCAAACAGGTCAACTCTTTAAGAAATATCAGTGTAACAACATTGTCTGGCATACAGTTGGCATCCCAATTTATAAGTACAGATTTTTTTATTAATACTGTTGTTCCTTTATCTATTGAATGGGCCCAGATTGTGCGTAAGCGGGCCATCTTGCTGTGTACCCCTTTCATTTGGGACAGAATGTTACTGTACCATTCATCACGGGAATTGTAGTGAGTGGGACATGGACCATGCGAAGATCCGTTGACCTGGCACAGGCTCAGCCAGAGAATCCTACCCAGTATTGTGCTATAACCTGTAATTGTTAACAAGACAGTGAGGGCAATGAGACCTCAATGAATTACTGGACAAATATCTAACTCCTCAACTAATGAAATAGACTCATAGAAGCAGTCATGCAGTTCAGAAGGAGACCCTTCAGCCCTTCAAACACCAACCTATTCTAATCCCATTTTCCAGCACTTGGTCCATAGCCTTGTGTGCTTTGTGTTTCAAATGCTCACCTAAACGCTTCTCAAATATTGTTAGGGTTTAATGATTGAGGAAAAACTAGAGATCATAAGACCAGGAGATACAGGAGCAGAATTAGGCCATTCAGTCCATCGAATCTGGTCTGCCATTCACTCAGTGCTGATAAATTTCTCAATCCCATTCTCCTGCCTTGTCCCTCGAACCTTTGATTCCCTTATCAATCAAGAACCTACCTCTGTCTTAAATATACGCAGTGACCTGACCTCCATAGCCCTCTGTGGCAATGAATTCCACAGATTCACCACCCTTGGGCTGAAGAAATTCCTCCTCATATCAAATTTAAAGGAGAATCCCTTCACTATGAGGTTTGCCCTTGAGTTCTCGTCTCTCCCACTAGCAGAAACATCCTCTCCGTGTCCACTATCCCGGCCTTTCAGCATTCTGTAAGTTTCAATTAGATTCCCCCTCATCCTTCTAAACTTCACTAAGTATAGATCCAGATTCCTCAAACCACTCCTCATATGACAAACCTTCAATCCTGGGATCATTATTAGTGTCTGTTCTGATGTGAAGATGTTAACTCTGTTTTCTCTCGCCCCATACCTAAGGAAGGATGTGCTGGAGAGGGAAAGAAAGATTGGAGCAATGTTAAGAGAGAATGAAAACCAAAACGGGAAGGGAAAGTAAAAAAAAATGGTTAAAAATTAATTTAATTTGAAAACAAACACCTCGAACAACAATTTGCTGCCCACAGGAATAACACTCCACAATTTCGACTGCAATGGAGAAGTTGAGTGATGTTGCAGAAAAGTAAGTCTCATCTTTCAAATATCCTGCTAAATGCCAGTTAACTGCTTGCAGTGATTTTAAAGGCGAATTAAAGGATTGGCACAGTGTTTAGCACTGCTGCCTCACAGTGCCAGGTACCTGGGTTCCATTCCTGGCTTGGGTCACTGTCTGGGCACAGTCTGCATGTTCTCACCGTGTCTGCGTGGGTTTCCTCCGCGTGCTGCGGTTTCCTTCCACAGTCCAAAAGACATGCTGGTTAGGTGCTAAATTCTCCCTCAGCGTACTGAACAGGTGCTGGAGTGTGGAGATTTTCAAAATAACTTCATTGCAGTCTTAATGCAAGCATACTTGTGACTAATAAATTAACTTTAAATTCAAAACGTCAGCTCTTTTCTCTCCTTACAGAAGCTGCCAGATCTGCTGAGATTTTCCAGCATTTTCTCTTTTGGTTTCAGATTCCAGCATCCAAAGGAAAGTTGTTAATATCTGGACCGATGTTATATGAACAGCATTCAAATGATGAAACTACGCTACAAGTATTTGTTGCTGAGCAACACAAGTCACAGGGATGTTGTGCAACTCTGGGTTTTAACATTGCTGGTATTGGGATTGATATTTTCTTATTTGTTTATGAAAAAGAGAGAGGAAATGTCACTATTTTTAAGTTTCTTTATTCTAGTATTACTGAGGGATAATCAGAAATTAGATTATAAAAGCAAATCTGAAATGTGATCATCTCAGGATTATTATCTGAACTGTGTCCTGATTGCCACAAGGGTCAAATAGATTGGTGGTACAGAAGTTAGCATTGCTGTCTCACAATGCCAGTATCCCGGGTTCATAGGAATATAGGAATTAGGAGCAGAAGTAGGCATATTCAGCACTTCCAGCCTGTCCCGCCATTCAATCAGATCGTAGATGATCTCTCCCTGGTCTCAAATCCATCTCCCCATCTGTTCCCCATATCCCTCATTCCCTTTTACAAAATTAGAAACATGTCTATCTCCCTCCTAGAACCATTCAGTGATTCCTGGCTACTGGAATTACTGGCTATGCGGAGTCTGCATGTTCTCTCCATGTCTGCATGGGTTTCCTCTGGGTGCTCCAATTTCCTCCCAAGGTCCGAAAGATGTGTGGATGGGTGCATTAGCCATGCTGAATTCTCCCTCAGTGTGAAGCCAGTGTGGCAACAAAGTAACTTCATTGCAGTGTGAATGTAAGCCTGCTTGTGACTAATAAATAAAGTACTTTTCTGAGTAAATCCAATCTCTCTTCATAGCTAATACCCTCCAGGCCAGCAACATCCTGGTAAACCTCTTCTGCACCCTCTCCAAAGCTTCCACATCCGTCTGGTAATTCTGTGGCTAGAATTTACACAATATTTCCATCCACACTATTTCCTCCGAACTGGTGCCGGAATGTGGTGATTAGGGGATTATCACAGTAACTTCATTGCAGTGTAAATGTAAAATTTTACTTGTGCCTAATAAATAAATGTTAACGTGCAGATTCCACACAGACAGTGACCCAAGCCGGGAATTGAACCTGGGTCCCTGGTGCTGTGAAGAAGCAGGGCTAACCATTGTGCTCTGGTGCCACCTCATTAGAAGAGAAAGGGTGTTCCTTATTGATTGAAGATATGATTACAACATTAAACGCAACAGTATTGGAAAAAAGAATCAACAGTGGTGATTCTATGGGGAGAATTGAGAAATAAAGATATTTTTAGCCCAGCATATTTCTTTATATAAGAAGCAAAAGGGCAGTCTTAGGGTTTAAAAGCAGAAGTGGGCCAAATTGCAAATGGAAATGAAGTAATGGTAAACTTGCTGAATGATTTCATTGTGCTGGAGGAACTTTAGAATATTCCACATATTCCAAAGAAATTAGCAATGAATGTAGGGCTGCAACTCACTGAAGTTAGCACAGGTAAGGAAACTGTAGTCAAAATAATAATGAAAGATGACCAATTGCCGAGAGGCTGCTGGTTTCCATTCCTGGGTATTAAGGAGAGTGGGTGAGATATTTCCCAGCCACGGACTGTGTTTTATGGAGTCTGACAATGCAGAAGGAGACCACTCAGCCCAACAAGTCTGCACTGACCACAATCCCACCCAGGGTCTCTCCCCATACTCCCATGCATTTATCCTAGTTAGTCCCCCTGACACTAAGGAGCAGTTTCACCTAACCCACACATCTTTAGAATGTGGGAGGAAATCGGAGCACCCAGAGGAAACTCACGCAGATACGGGGAAAATGCGTAAACTTGGCACAGACACTCATCCAAGCTGGGAATTGAACCCGGGATGCTGTGCGGCAGCAGTGCTAAACACTGTGCCATCATGTTTGTGGTATTGCCCTCCACGTGTGGTTCTATGTGGGCGAGTTTCAGAGCGCACAGTGAGGTTATGATCTGAAAACCAAGATGCGTGAATTTCTTCGGTTGTCTTTAAGTGTACCCGAAGAGGTGTCAGAGTGTGGCGACTAAGGGGTTTTCACAATAACTTCATTATAGTGTTAATGTAAGCCTCAAAGCAAAATACTGCAGATGCTGGAATCTGAAACAAAAACAGAAACTGCTGGAAAATCTCAGCAGGTCTGACAGCATCTGTGAAGATTTGATTTGATTTGATTTATTATTGTCACATGTATTAACATACAGTGAAAAGTATTGTTTCTTGCGTTATACAGACAAAGCACGGAGAGAATAGAGCCAATGTTTCAAGTCTGGATGGCCTGTTGTTAGAACTCACATATAATGTAAGCCTACTTGTAACACTAGTGAATCAACATTAAAACTTTATGAGCTGCTTTGTGACACATGATTCTAAAAATTCAGAAACATAAAATATGAATGATTTTAACATAATATAATTTGTTATATTTAAAATGCTAGCATGAATCATTGTATAAAATTAGGAAAGAGAAATAATAGATTGGGTATATAATATAATATAATGTGATATTATAGGATGTTATGTGAATGTTGATCTATATTAATATAATTGCTAATGACCCTAACTCAATCCATTCTTTCATCTTTAATAAATGGGCTGGAATTTTCCCATACCGCACGCTTCGGGAATCGGATCATGCAAAAGTCTTTTGATTTTGGGTGGGATTTGTTGGTCTTGCAACTGGAAGATCCCACCCACAATGTTGAATTCATTCATATTTTACGTTTGTCGATCTTTAGAATCATGTTTCACAAAGCAGCTCACAAAACTCAATTATCAATGTCGCAAGTAGGCTTACGTTAACACTGCAATGAAGTGACTGCGAAAATCCCCTAAACATCACACTCCAGCGCCTGTTCGGATACACTGAGGGAGAATTTAGCATAGCCGATGCATCCTAACCAGCACGTCGTTCAAACTGTGGGAGGAAACCGGAGCATCGGAAGAAAGCCATGCGGCTGCGGGGAGAATGTGCAGACTCGGCACAGACAGTGAGACAGGGTCGGGAATTCGAACCCCGATCCCTGGTGCTGTGAGGCAGCAGTGCTAACCACTGCGCTGCCGACAAAAGCGATTGACCACAATAGCTATAAAGTCACCTTGTGAATCTCCTCCCCTGTGAATTACCCAACACTAACCCTCGATCTGCTCTGTCCCCCACCGACATGCTGTCCCCTCCAGCCGTAACGTTAACTTCACTGCTCATTGGTTGCACTTTTCCCTGGGGAACACATAGCCCAGACCTCTGAGTGTGGGACGGGTGGGGGTCAGAGATGGGTTATCAGTTTTCCCAGACAGGGGCGGTGGGTGCATTAAATTCTCTGAAATTATCATTGGTTCTGGATTCCTTTTACATTGTCCCATTGGCCTGATACGCCCACAGTGCCAAAGTAGGCCATTCGTCCCCTTTAGTCATTGGATTTTTGCACATACGCAGTTGGGTATCGGCCCAGACGTCTTGTGTTGACAGGAGATACAGTGTTAGCGTTAATCTTCCGAAACACTCCTGATTCTGGAACTGTCCTTTAGATTGGAGAATTTTAAAGAAAATTCACTCAGTGGACTTAGGTGTCACTGGTGAGACCAGTATTTGTTGCACAGTCTGAACTGCACCTGAGAAGGTGGTGGTGAGCTGCTTTCTTGAAGTGCTCATGTTGTGTAGGTACAGTGCTCTTCGAGAGAGAGTTCCAGAATTGTGATCCAGCGACGGTGAAGGAATATATATCAGGATGGAGAGTGGCTTGGAGGGGGACTTACAGATGATGGTGTTCCCATGTACCTGCTGTCATTGCCCTTTGGGTAGTAGCTGTTAGGAGTGTGGGAGATGCAAAGTAAGGCACCTCAAGTTGCAGTGCATCTTGTAGATTGTACACACCGCTGCTACTGAGCATCAGTGGTGGAGTGAGTGAGTAGGCATTTGTGGATGGGATGCCAATCAAGTGGGCTGCAAGATAGCACAGTGGTTAGCACTGCTGCTTCACAGCTCCAGGCTCCTGGTTCGATTCCTAGCTCTGGTCACTGTCTGTGTGGAGTTTGCACATTCTCCTCGTGTCTGCGTGGGTTTCCTCTGGGTACTCCAGTTTCCTCCCACAGTCCAAAGATGTGCGGGTTAGGTTGATTGGTCGTGCTAAGAAATGGCCCCTTAGTGTCCAGGGATGCGTAGGTTAGAGGGATTATTGGGTATAATACATACGGGTAAGGAGGGAAGGCCTAGGTGGGATTGTGTTCGGTGTAGACTCGATGGGCCGAAAGGCGTCTTTCTGCACTGTATGATTCTATGATCTACGATCTTTGTCCTGGATCATGTCAAGCTTCTTGAATGTAGTTGGAGCTGCACCCATCCAGGCAAGTGGGGAGTATTCCATGACTCTCCTGACTGGTGCCTTGGAGATGATGGACAAGCTTTTTTGGGGAGTCACGAGGTGAGTTACATGCCACAGTATTCCCAGCCTCTGATCTGCTTTTGCAGCCAAATACAAAACAACTAGTTTCTGGTCAATGGTTGGGCCTTTACAATGGTGATGTTAAGGAGCGATGTTTAGACTCTCTCTTGTTGTAGAAGGTCATTGCCTGGCACTTTTGTGGTGCAAATGTTACTGTCCACTTCTCAACACGAGCCTGGATATTGCCCAGGTCTTGCTGCATTTGCACATGGACTGCTTCAGTAGCTGAGGAGTAGCGAATGGTGCTGAACATTGTGCAATCATTGGCAAACATCCCCATTTCTGACCTTATGTTGGAAGGAAGGTCATTGATGAAGCAACTGAAGACGGTCGGCCGAATGCAATTCTTCGTTAAGAGAGACGAGAGTGAGAAAATGAGAGATGAAAGACCTCTTGGAGCATCTATTGTGGGGAAATTAACAAGGACAGAAGGAGTGAGCACATAAGAGAAATCTGAGCTGATTAGAGAGAGATCACTAAAGGGCAGGTCATGTTTAATCAATATTTCTTCAGCAAGCAACAGAAATGGTAGAAAGTAAAGATTTATATATAAATATTTATATAAAAGTAAGGGAAAGATGGTGGCACAGTGTTAGCACTACTGCCTCTCAGCGCTAGGGACCAGGTTCGATTCCCAGCTTGGATTACTTAGGATGTGGAATCTGCACATTCTCCCCATGTCTGTGTGGGTTTCCTCTGGTTCCCTCCCACAGCCTGAAAGTGTTGCTGGTTAGGTGCACTGACCATGCTAAATTCTCCCTCAGTGTATCCAAACGGGAGCCAGAGTGTGGCGATTTGCAGTAGATTAATTGCAGTGTTAAAGTAAGCCTACTTGTGACATTAATAAATAAATAAACGTGTGTGAGAGATGGTTATCTTAAAGTAAAGCTGGTGGAATAGAAGGCATGTTATTGAGTCTGTTAGGAGGTTGTATAGGTGGGAAAAGACAGATAGGTATATACTTGAATTGGAAAGAACTGATTAATGTTCTCCCACAGGGGGTCTCAACCATTTATTATATTTATTAATGACTTAGATAACATGGTAGAGAGTCATATATCAAGTTTGCTGATGATATAAAGATTAGTGGCTTAGTTTGGAGATGGAGAGATAAAATTGCCAAGAATTATTGATGGATTAAATAGCTAAGCAAACTCTGGCAGATAGATTTCAGCAGTAGGAGGCCCTTCTTTGGACCATAAAATGTGCATGGGTAGCACGGTAGCACAGTTGTTAGCACTGTTGCTTCGCAGCTCCAGAGTCCTGTGTTCGATTCCTGGCTTGGGTCACTGTCTTCTCGGAGTTTGCACATTCTCTTCTTGTCTGCGTGGCTTTCCTCTGGGTACTCCAGTTTCCTTCCACAGTCCAAAGATGTGCGGGTTAGGTTGATTGGCCGTGCTAAGAAATTGCCCCTTAGTGTCCAGGGATGCGTAGGTTAGAGGGATTAGTGGGTATAATGTGTAGGCATATGGGGGTAGGGCCTGGGTGGGATTGTGTTCAGTGCAGACTTGATGGGCTGAAGGGCCTCTTTCTGCACTGCAGGGATCTATGATTCTATGATACATTTGTCGAATCCTTGCAAGGTTACAGCATAAAAAATGGCCAGTCAGTCCATCTAGCCCTGGGACAGTATTCTGCACTTCAGCTACTTTCGCAGCCTGGCCCTTCCTTTGTGTCTCTGGAATTAAAGTTTATTTATTAATGTCACAAGTAGGCTTATGTTAACACTGCAATGAAGTTACTGTGAAGATCCTGAGTTGCCACACTCTGGCACCTGTTCGGGTACACTGAGGGAGAATTTAGCATGGCCCATGCACCTAACCCAACAGGTCTTTTGGACTGTGGGAGGAAACTGGAGCACCCCCAGAGGAAACCCACACAGACATGGGGAGGGCATGCAAATTCCAAGCAGACAGTGACCCCAGCTCAGAATTGAACCCAGGTCCCTGGCACTGTGAGGCACCAATGCCAACCACTGTACCATCTAATCATGCCACCAGATTTGCCATGGAGGGGGCACGGTGGGGTGGTGGGAGTTGTGCTGGGGAAATGGACTCTATCTAAGACACCACAGCATTTTATTCCCAACCTTTAGATTACTCCGTGACATAATCATTACGTCCACTGACATTTATATCATGAGAAAGGAGGAGCAGAACAGGCTCAAACAGATCGACAATTCTAATTGCAGAGATACTAAAGCCCCCCAGCCAAGTGCAATAAAATGGCGGCACGGTAGCACAGTGGTTAGCACTGCTGCTTCACAGCTCCAGGGGACCTGGATTCGATTCCTGGCTTGGGTCACTGTCTGTGTGGAGTTTGCACATTCTCCTCGTGTCTGCGTGGGTTTCCTCTGGGCGCTCTGGTTTCCTCTCACAGCCCAAAGATGTGCGGGTTAGGTTGATTGGCCATGCTAAAAATGCCCCTTAGTATCCTAAGATACTTAGATTAGAGGGGTTAGTGGGTAATAATATGTAGGGGGTACGGGGGTAGGGCCTGGGTGGGATTGTAGTCGGCGCAGACTCAATGGGCTGAAGGACCTCTTTCAGCACTGTAGGATTTCTATAATTCTATGAAAATGATCAATTACGTGAATGTTGACCTTTGGAGTAGAAGATGAATGTCACTTCCTGGACATTAGCAGTGTTTATTCTGTTTTTATTTCAGATTTCCAGTATTTATCTTTTGTAACCTGCTTTAAGCAGCAGTGAGATTTAAATATTGCCCTGGGGAAAACTCCCGGGCTCTTCCTCATGCTGGGACTTTTCCTGATTAGCTGATAGGGCAGACATCTCATTCCAAAGATGGACATCTTTGGTCTGTGAGAGGAAACCAGAGCACCCAGAGGAAACCCACGCAGACACGAGGAGAACGTGCAAACTCCACACAGACAGTGACCCAAGCCAGGAATCGAATCCAGGTCCCCTGGAGCTGTGAAGCAGCAGTGCTAACCACTGTGCTACCGTGCCGCCATTTTATTGCACTTGGCTGGGGGGCTTTAGTGTCTCTGCAATTAGAATCGTCGATCTGTTTGAGCCTGTTCTCCTCCTTTCTCATGATATAAATGTCAGTGGACATAATGATTATGTCACGGAGTAATCTAAAGGTTGGAAATAAAATGCTGTGGTGTCTTAGATAGAGTCCAATGCACTCCCTCAGTGCTGCCCTGGTGCGTCAGCCCGGATACTGCGCTCAGACCTTCTTGGAGTCCGAGGCAAGTCTTTCACCGACAGAGCCGTGACCTCGCTATTCCAAAGTTGGCGACAGACAGTGAAGAGGGATTTCGACGTTGATAAATGGGCTGACTGTGGAATTAAATAGGCAAAAAGGGGGCCTATTGGAGGGTTGACACAAATCCATTGCAAACAAGGCAGCCGGCCAGACTTCAGAGGTGGGTTAGCATTTCAAATATGTTTGGATTTTACCTGATTTGCAGATTTAATCGGCCACTTCATATCTCAAGATGGCACCGGAGTGTGGCGACTTCTTGTGGCCTGTCCCCACCTTCCCCTCTAATTCTATCTTTTAATTCGATCTTTTACTCTCGTTCTGTGCTTCCAAAACCCCATCCTAACTCTTACAAGTTCTCTTTCTCTACATCCTCGCTCTGATTGCAACACTGCATTCTGCACCCTCTACATTCCTTCTCCCCTATGTACTCTATGAAGGGTATGCTTTGTCTGTATAGTACCCGTGTGTGATTTCCAGTTCGATAGAGGAAATTCTTCTGGGATCGTTTTTAATGGCAGAAGTTTTGTTCGAGGATTCAGAACGCAGTGGACAGGCCATCTTTTGGGAAATTATTATTATTGAGGCAAATGGCCTGCTTTGCTTCACCTTGCTTTGCTAAGGGCAGCACGGCGGTGCTGTGGTTAGCACTGCTGTCTCACAGTGCTAGGAACCCGGGTTCAATTGCTGGCTTGGGTCACTGTCTGTGCAGAGTTTGCACATTCTTACCATGCCTGCATGGGTTTCCTCCCACAGTCTGAAAGACGTGCTGGTTAGGTGCATCGGCCATGCTATATTCACCCTCAGTGTACCCAAACAGGCACTGGAGCGTGGCAACTGGTGGGCTTTCACAGTAACTTCATTGCAGTGTTAATGTAAGCCTACTTTTGACACTGATAAATAAACTTTAAACTTCAGAGCACATCTTAGAGACCCAGAGCAGCAGGAATTTTCCTCCCAACTCCCCCACTCCCTCATTACACCACACAGTCTGGCTTCCACAGAAACATTTCCAGGACTTCCCTGGTCTTGCAGCCTGCCTCTGGACCTTTCCTCACTCAACTGATAGCCAAGTCCATCAATTATATTGCCTTCCAGCTTGGGGCACAGTCAGAGAGGATTCACTTCTAGATTTCCCCTGCGTTAGCCAGGCCCCTCCACTCTCAAAGGGTCAGACTTTCAAACCTCCCCCCTGGCTCTGGACTCCAGTAGGTAGGATTGGGCTACAGTGAGAAGAGGGAAAAGTCATTGTTAACCATGAAAGTAATTTGGTGAAAATATGTCATTGAAATGCCTCTAAGGTACGATTTGATGGTAAAACCAGACTGGGAGAGGCCAGCTACAGAAACACATCAATAGATGTCACTCTGGCGTAGATTTCTATTGCTCTGCTACTCCTTTCAAAATGTCTTGAGACGTCCTTTAGAAAAATCCTAATGAGATTAGCTCTCAAATTCTGTCATCGGCCTGAACTGAAAGCTCGACAACCATTTCTACAAGTAATATCCATTAGTCTTCCATTACCTCACGGAAAACAATTACTATTAAATGGCCACCTTTCAGCACAGAATCAAAATGCAGATCCTGAGGGCACAGATGTTAAATGTATTCGGGCAAAGTTGAAGACTTTCATTCTCAGCAGACAGCAATCAGTGAAATGGAAAATGCGGATTATTCTCATGGTGCCTACCTCCATCAAACACCAAGAAGCAGAGAGCGTAAAATATTTCCCTGAGTTGAAGCTGATATTCAGGCAGGAATTCTCCGGCTATTCAATGCCCTGCTTGCAGCGAGGATGGAGGATTTGTCGCTCAGACAAGAAGCTACGAAGGATTGTGAACGTCACGTAAACTAATCCCCCATCCGTTGACTCTGTCTACACTTGTCCCGCTGCCTCGGAAAAGCAGCCAGCATAATCAAAGACCCCACCCATCCTGGACATTCTCTCTAATGCTTTCTTCCATCAGGAAAAGCAAAGGTAAAAAAGGTAAGGGTCTAAAATCACATACCAACCAACTCAAAAACAACTTCTCCCTGCTGCCATCAGGTTTTTGAATGGGCCTACCTCGCATTGAGTTGACCTTTCCCTACAGCCTAGTTATGACTCGGCTGTACAGAAACACTACATTCTGCACCCTCTTCTTTCCTTCTCTCCTACGTACTTCATGAATGGTATGCTTTGCCTGTATATAGCGTGTGACAATAGTAAATCAAATTAAACCAAAATGAGTGTTCACCGCGGCGGGTCCAAAGAATCAATGGTCGGAGAACATTGCTCTATGTATTTAGTGGGGATTTTCACAGTAACCTCATTGCAGTGTTTCATATAAGCCAACTCGTGACACTGATGAATAAACTTTAAAAAAACTTTAAAACTTTAACTTTAAACTTTAAAATTTTAAACTTATGTTAAGGATAGCAACAATTGTGTTTCACACGGACAGCTGTCAGCATAGAAGGCACACTGGTTAACACTGCTGCCTCACAGCGTTTAGGGACCTGGGTTCAATTTTAGCCTCCGGTGACTGTCAGTGTGGAGTCTTCACATTCTCCCCCGTGTCTGCATGGGTTTCCTCTGGGTGCTCTGGTTTCCTCCCACACTCCAAAGATATGTGGGTTCAGTTAATCGGCCATATTAAATGGCCCCTTTTTGTCTGGGGCGGGGGGTTAGCTGGGTAAATAAGTGGGGTTGTGGGTATAGAGTCTAGGTAGGATTGTTTTCGGTACAGACTCGATGGGCCAAACGGCCTCCTTCTGTACTGTAGGGATTCTGTGAGAGAATGAGATCATTTGGCCCAACTGTCTATTCCAGTGTTTATGCTGCTCACTGGCTTTCTCTGTCCTTTTCATTTAACCCTAACAGCATATCCTTTTTCCATCAAGTGTTTGGGTGGGCTTTTCCAGCGTTGTTCGCCCCAAGACCGGAAAATCCCGTCCGACTTCAATGGACCTTGACATGGTCCGTGCCCCTTGCCCATTACGATTCCTGTGGTGGGTGGGACGGGGAAAATTCCCCCCTTCTTTCTCTTGCTTCTTCATAAAGATGTTCAAACTCAACTGCGGCAGCGAGTTCTTCATTCTGACCGCTGTCTGGGTGAACAGAATTTGTTTGTAACCATTGGGACGTTGTGTTTGTAAAGACATCCAGAACGTTTATAAAGATATAAAAGAACTGTTAGAGGGAAAAAGCAGTGCGTGGTCCCTTTCAAAATGTTTCCTTGAGTTCTGCGCTGAAATGCAGACTGCAGGCTGCAACACTTGTTTCAAAAGGACCAAGCATCAGGGTTGCCTTGGTTACCGACTCTGCAGCTTTTTGCATTTTGTAGGCCAATGAATTTAAAGATGCCTCTCAGCTAACAGCCTGTGCTTTTTCATAAGCCAAATAAAATTTTTCGTAAAATAACGTCTGCAAGTTGTTTATGCAGTTAGAGACAGCATGTGCTGAGCAGTTTCAATAACACACATAAGAGTTAATTCAGTCTGGAGTCTGTTTTGAGCACTCTTTAATCAGTACAATACTGGCTTTTGCCAATCTCTCTCTCTCTTTCTAGTTTCTTTTCACTTTCTGTAATTTGTTAATTGTAAAACCTGTTCAATAAAAGAAACTCAGCTTTGTATCAGTGCCATCTCTGCCTATTCAGAAGAATGAATGGACCCTATATCCCTTATGGCAATAATATTCTTACTAAGGTAAGAAGACCAGGACTCCATATGTGGTTTAATCATACTTCTACACAATTGAAGCAAGACTTCACCATTCCTGTACTCAAATCCTTTTGTGACAAAGGCCAACATTCCATTAACCTTCCTAATAGCTTGCTGTACCTGCAGATTAGCCTTCAGTGACTTATAGACATCCAGGACCTTTAGTACATTTACACTTCCTAATTTGATGCTCCACAATATTTTGATGCAAGTCCATTCAGAAATGATAAGGTGCTGTTCTGCTGAGTAAAGAGTTTTTAAATTAAACCCACCCGCTCTGGCGCTAGGGACCCCTGCTCGATTCCAACCTTGCGTGACTCTGTGTAGAGTTTGCACGTTCTCTCTGTGTGGGTTCCCTCTGCGTGCTCTGGTTTCCTCTCACGCTCCAAAGATTGAAACATAGAAGATAGGAACAAGAGCAGGCCATTTGACCCTTCGAGCCTGCTTTGCCATTCATTACAATCATGGCTGATTGTCCAATTCAATAGCTTAATCCAGCTTTCTCCTTATAATTTTTGACTCCATTTATCAGATATGCGATTTAGATTGATTGACCATGCTAAATTGCCCCTTGTTGTCCCATGATTTGCAGGCAAGAGGGATTAGCAGGGTAAATAAATGCGATTATAGGGAAAGGGCCTGGGTGGGATTATTGTTAGTGTAGACTTGATGGGCCAAATGGCCTTCTGAACAATAGGGATTCTATGAGGTGAAAAGCAAGACTTTCAAAAATGCAGGGTCGGTTCAAAGCTGTTTTAAAAATATTTATCATATCACTGGGAAAATGATCAGTCTGAAGAAAGCTGTCTAATGCCAAATTTTAATGAATTTAAAGGAACAAATTTGCAAAAACAAAAAGCACCTGCTGAAGTTGATGACAAGTTTGGCTAAAACTTCTGTGTCTGAAGATGTGGGTTCACGCCCCACTGCAGAGACATGAGCCAAGACTCCCATTGCAATATTGATCACAAGAAACTACAAGGGTCGTGAATGTAGCCCAATCCGTCACACACACCAGCCCCCCATCCATTGACTCTGTCTACACTTCCTGCTGCCTCAGCAAACAACAGCATAATCAGGACCCCACGCACCCCTTCTTCCACCTTCTTCTATTGGGAAAAAGATGCAAAAGCCTGAGGTCATATACCAACCAACTCAAGAACAACTTCTTCCCTGACGCTGTCAGACTTTTGAATGGACCCGACTTGCATTAAGTTGATTTTTCTCTGCACCCTAGCTATGACTGTAACACTACATTCTGCACCCTCTCCTTTCCTTCTCTATGAATGGTACACTTTGTCTGTGCAGGGCACAAGGAACAATACTTCTCACTGTATGTTAATACATGTGACAATAATAAACCAAATCAAATCAAATCACAGAGGGAACTGGCTTCTTTAGGCCGTGGTGTGGTTAAATTGAGGCCTTCTGTTCACTCAGGCGGGCTTAAAAACCCGGTGTTACTAATGTAAAGGAGAGGGCAGAGTCCTCCCAGGAAAAATATTTATCTTCAACCCACATCACGGAAAAACCAATCATCTGGTCATTAACATGTTTTTACTTAAAATCCCTAAGCTGCTGGAGGCCATTCAGCCCATCGAGCCTGCACTGACAGCAGCCCCTATCCCTATCTCCCCACATCTTCACCCTGTTAACTCCCCTATCACTAAGGGGCAATTTAGCCTGGCCAATCCATCTAATTTGCACGTCTTTGAATTGCAGAGGAATCCCATGCAGACATGGGGAGAATGTGCAAACTCTGCACAGACAGTCGCCCGAGGCCGGACCCAAGTCCCCGGTACTGTGAGGCAGCAGTGCTAACCACTGTGCCACGGTGCCATCCTTACTTGTGGGACCTCTCTGTGCACAAAATGGCTGCCGCATTTTTTTTGCAGTGTATCAGTGACTACACTTCAATGCCACTTTTATTGGCACTACAAAGAGCTTTGAGATGCCTTCGGGTTGGTTATGTAAATACATCTTTCTATTGCTGCACCTCAACGTTTAGTCACCGATTTAAATAGTCCCCAAACATTTTTTTCAAGTGCACTTCAATCTAGCGTTCTCTGATCTTAGGGGATCAAAATAACCTGGCAAGTGATCATGAAAACCTGCCTGAGACAAAATGCCAAGATTTAAAACACAAACGAGCAAGAACAAAGGAACTTCCACTTGCCAGATTTGATTGTAACTGTAGGCTGCTGCTTATGACACCAGGGACGGTAGTTAATGCCGGAGATGGAGATCTCCCCTGCTGGTTGGAGACAGCGAGATTTCTGTGTTGTCTTCTCTGGGGAAGGCCCACTGTATGAATCACAAGACAGACACTTGAGTGGCGTATAGAACAAAGAACAAAGAACATTACGGCACAGTACAGACCCTTCGGCCCTCAATGTTGTGCCGAGCTATGTCCAATCCCAAGATCAAACTACCCCACTCCCTATCATTCTTCACAGTATGTTCCGCGTGTCTATCCAATAACCGCTTGAAAGTTCCTAAAGTGTCCGACTCCACCATCACAGCAGGCAGTCTATTCCACACCCCAACCACTCTCTGAGTAAAGAATCTACCTCGGACATCCCTCCTATATCCCCCCATCATGAACCTTATAATTATGCCTCATAGTAACAGCTACATCCACCCGAGGAAATATTCTCTGCACGTCCACTCTATCAATTCCTTTCATCATCTTACAATCCTCTGTTAAGTCGCCTCTATTCCTCCTCCACTCCAAAGAGAAAAGCCCCAGCTTCCTCAAGCTTTCCTCAAAAGACCTACCCTCCAAACCAGATAGCATCCTGGTAAATCTCCTCTGCACTCTCTCCAATGCTTCCACATCCTTCTTACAGTGAGGTGACCAGAACTGCACACAATATTCCAAATGTGGTCTCACCAACGTCCGCTATAGTTGCAACATAACCCCATGGCTCCTAATCTCAAACCTCCTGTTAATAAACGCTAACATATTATAAGCGTTCTTCACGGCTCTATCCACCTGAGTGGCGACCTTCAGAGATCTGTGGATATGAACCCCAAGATCTCTCTGTTCCTCCACATTCCTTAGAACCTTGCTGTTAATCCTGTAATCTGCATTCAAGTTTGTCCTACCAAAAAAAATCACTTCACATTTATCAGGGTTGAATTCCACTTTTCAACCCAGCTCTGCATCCTACAAATGTCTCTTTGTATATATCTTTCTTAAGGTCAGGAAGTCCGGCCCCGATGAGGGTTGCCAGCTAATCAGCAATAGACAGCTATCCATTTTTGGCAGATCCACTGGGAATAGTGTTGGCAATGAACCCATGAGAGGCCCGAGGCCCAATATTGAGGCACTAAGGCCATAGGGGAATGATGGCATGATGGGGGTTCCAGTAGAAGGGGGGGGGGGGGGGGTTACTGGCAGCAAAGGTCAGAGACAGACTGACCCTCCACAACCCTGCCTTAGAAACATCAGGACTAGAAGCAAGAGAAGGCCATTTGGCCCTTCAAATCTGCTCTGCCATTCATTTTGATCATCATCAAATTCAATATCCCAATCCCCCTTCGCCCCATATCCCTTAATCCCTTTAGCCTCATGAACTATATCGAATTTCTTCTCAACGTCACACAATATTTGTGTGCCTGAGGCACACCGTGTGACTGATTGGTGCTCGATCCAATGTTATTTGTCATTTATTTTGATGATTTGGATGGGAATATAGGAGGCACGGTTAGTAAGTTTGCAGATGACACCACGATTGGAGTCATAGTTGACGGTTATTGCGGATTGCAACAGGATCAATTGGGTCAGTGGGCTATCGAATGGCATTTGTAGTTTAATTTAGATATTGCGAGGTGATGCACTTTGTTCGATTGAACCACGGCAGCACTCGCTTAGTTAATGAGGAGAGTTGCAGAACAAAGAGATCAAGGGGTACAGGTTCATAGCTTCTTGAAAGTGAAGTCACAGTTGGGCAGAGTGGTGAAGAAGGCATTCGGCATGCTTGGCTCCATTGGTCAGAACATTGAATATAGAAGTTGGGATGCCTTGTTGAAATTGTGCAAGACATTGGTAAGCCCACACTTGGAATACTGTGCACAGTTCTGATCATCCCGTTATAGAAAGGATATTATTAAACTAGAAAGAGTGCAGAAAAAGTTTACTAGGATGCTACTGAGTCTTGATGGTTTGAGTTCAAAGGAGAGGTTAGATAGGCTGGGGCTTTTTTCTCTGGACTTTAAGAGGCTTAGGGGTGATCTTATAGAGGTCAATAAAATAGTGAGGGGTATAGATCAGCTAGACAGTCAATACCTTTTCCTAAATGTAGGGGAGTCTAAAACTAAAGGACACAGGTTTAAGATGAGAGGGGAGAGATACAAAAGGGTCGAGAGGGACAACTTTTTCACACAGAGGGTGCTCAGTGTCTGGAATAAGCTGCCAGAGATAGCGGATACAATTTTGTCTTTTAAAAAGCATTTAGACAATTACATGGGTACTATGGGTATAGAAGGATATGCATCAAATGTGGGCAATTGGGACTAGTTTAGGGGTTTAAGAAAAAGGTCAACATGGACAAGTTGGGCTGAAGGGCCTGTTTCCATGCTGTAAACCTCTATGACTCTATTTTGGTCTCAACTATTTTTTCAATGAATTCCATACATTCACCTCTCTCTGGGTGAAGAAATTTCCCCTTACCTCAGTTCTAAAAGGTTTACCCCTTATCCTCAAACTATGACTCCTGAGCTTTGATAAAGGATCACCTTGGAGTCAAAACTTGCAAGTACTGCCAGACCTGCTGAGATCAGCCAGCATTTTCTCTTTTGATTTCAGATTCCAGCATCTGCAATATTTTGCTTAGATGACCCCTGGTTCTGGAATTCCTCACCATTGGGACCATACTTTCCAAATCTACCCTGTCTAATCTTATTATAATTTTATACGTTTCTATGAAACCTGTTTTCTAAACTTCAGTGAATATAATCGACTTAGTCTGTCACGAAAAACAAAGAACAAGGAACAACACAGCACGGGAAACAGGCCCTTCGGCCCAACGAGCCCGTGCTGTCATTTTAACATTGTGAGCGCTCTCTCGTGTGTGTCATATGACAGTTGTGTCATCCCAAAAAGCACCTTCCTGATGTTGGGTCCCTCAATCAATCTAATGATGCAGGAGCCTGTGAGCAAACTCAACAAGGGTTCGCTTTTGCCTTGGTTGATAGCAGAGCAGAGAAGCTATCCTTCCCACCCCGGATTTATCCAGGGTTGTGACAGGAAAACAGCGGGGTTCCTAACCGCCAGACCTCTCTTGATTAAATGCACTCCACTGCCTCCAAATTTACCTCAGGGGAGTGCGTTACATTCCCGTACTCCTCCTTCCCTATAAGTTTCCTTCTTCTCAAATGAAATGCTCACCACATGCGTTTTTTTCCCCTCCTTCTACAGTCCTGGAAAAGATTCATCTGCAAAGGTTGGAAAGTGGATGCAAAGACAGTGAGAACTGCCAGTTCCTGCTATGATTACCAAGGTCACAGAATCGCAACATGTTGGACGCAATCCCCCAGGAGAGGTAAGGGAATGAGTGATAGCCAGGGTTCATCGCTGCAACCCTGCCTGTTGAATAAGCCTGTTAACTCTGGTAATCGTTGAGTCATGTTGACTTTGAGCAATGCAGATTCTCAGTGTGTTTTGGCTGAATGATGAGATGGGGATTGCACCTGATGGGAGGACAGTTTTGATTTTCTACCAAGTGTCAATGATAACAACCCGCAATAATGCAACATTTTAAAATTTGTCAAGGCACTTTAAAAATCCAAATGTAACTTAGGAGTAGGAGTAGCCCATAGGGTCCTTTAAACCTATTTTACTGTTCAATAAGATCATGACCACTCAGGTTGTGGTCTCAAGCCCATTCTTTTGTCTACCCCCTCATAAGATCATAAGATACAATCCATTTGGCCCATTGAATCTGCCTCACCATTCAACCATGCCTCCATGTATGTGTGCATGTGTGTGTCTGTGTGTATATGTGTGAGGTGTGTGCAAGTGTGTGCATATGTATGTATGTGTGTGCATGTGTGTGTGTATATGTATGTGTTGTGTGCAAGTGTGTGCGTATGTGTATGAGAATGCGTGCATGTGCATGCATACGTACATGCGTTTGTGTGTGTGCTGTGTATGTGTGTATGCATGCGTATACATGCATGTGCGCATGTATGTGTGTGTATGTTTGCACATGCGTGGGTGCATGTGTGTATATGCAAGATGTGTGTGTGTGTGCAAATGCATGTGTGTGTATGTGTGCACGTGTGTGCGTATGTATATGCAAGATGTATGTGTGTGTATGTGTGTGTGAATACGTACATGTGTGTGTGTGTGTATGCAAGATGTATGTGTGTGTATGTGTGTGTGAATACGTGCATGTGTGTGTGTGTGTATGCATGCATTGTGTACATATGTGTGTATATGCGAATGCATGCATGTGTGTGTGTGTATGTGTGTGTGTGTGCATTGGTGGGTATGTGTGCGTGTGTACATGTGCGTATGCAAGGAGTTGTTACGGAGGACCTCAGAGGGAACATTACTGCCAGGTTGTCAGGCCATTGCTACAGGTGAGCCGGATGTAGTAACTGGAGAACTGGAGAACAATCATGGTGGAGGCTAAAGAGAAAATGCTGGAAAATCTTGGCAGGTCTGGCAGCATCTGTAAGGAGAGAAAAGAGCTGATGTTTTGAGTCCAGACGACCCTTTGTCCAAGCTAAAAGGCACAGAAAGTGGGAGACATTTATAGTCTAGGGTGATGGAATGAAAGATGAGTCATAGCCACAGAAACCAGGTGAAAGGCTGCTAATGGCAGCCCATAGAGAGAATAGAAGGTGTGGATGGCCAAAAGGCAGAGAAGCTAAAATCAGAGGGTCAGATGTGACAGATAAAGATGTGACGGGGGGCGGGGGGGTGGTGGCGAGAATGGGTGGGAAAGAGGTAAAATAGAGAATAAGGAAGAAAGGGGGAGCAAAGAGGGAGAAAAGATATGGAAAGGGGGACAAAATAGGGGGGAAAACTGGGGAGAGGGGGGGAAAACAAATTTATTTTGCTTTTTCTTTTGGTTTCGGATTCCAGCATCAGCAGTAATTTCCTTCTATTCAGTCACGGTGAAGGAGCTGGGTGTGTGATCAGCCATGTTAAATCCTTTGGAGAGGTTCAGGAGGATAGCGAAGCTCCCTCACTCATGACTTTGAGGCAATGGGTGGGTTCAAACAAAGTTTTTGCTGAATGACCTCCTTTAGATCTCTCCGAAACTTGTATGCAGTATGATCCATTGTGCGTCAAAAGCTGAAGTTCCACATGGCCAGGACCTTTGGACGTTTGAAGGCTGAATTTAATAAAACACACGGCAGGTTAATTATTCCCAAAGCCGGGCCCACAATGAGGCTTTTTCCTGTTGTCAGGAAAGTTGGGAAAGGCACAAGCAGTACTACAGTTGTGGAGGAGAATTGGCAGAGTGGCAGGGAAGGTGGGGAGGGAGGTCTTGAGGAGAAATGAACATGAAGACCTTATCCCTCTCGATCTTGATTTCCATGGCAACTTGGGTGATTATTATGGGCTGCAGATCCCATTGCTGTCCATGTCGTGCCTCCGCCACCCTGCATTACCCTCTCTGTCTAACCCATTGACTTCCACCGTGCCCAGGCTCTGATGTCGATGGTGTGGATGGTGAACATTAAGGATTAAAGGAGTTGTTAGGAGAGATAGGGACAGACCATTCCTCCTGTCAGTGGAGGGGGAGGAGTTGTTAGGAGAGGTAGGGACAAACCATTCCTCCTGTCAGAGGGATGGGGGAGTCCACAACAAGGAGACATATCCTTCAAATTAAAGCCTGGGGTGGCATCAGGAAACATTTCTGCACACAAAGGATAGTGGAAACCTAAAACTCTCTTCCCCAAAAAGGTTGAGTGTCGCTGAACATGTCAAAACTCAGATTTTTGTTGAGGTGTTCACAGCCATGGAAAGAAGGTGACTAATGGAACTAAGGTACAAACAGGCCAGAAGCTAATTGATCCATCAGAGAATCCCTGCAGTGCAGAAGGAGGCCATTCGGCCCATTGAGTCTGCACTGACCACATTCTCACCCAGGCCCTATCCCAGTTACCACATGTATTTATCCTGCCCATCCCCCTGACAGTAAGAGGCAATTTACCCATGGCCAATTAACCTAACCTGCGTATCTTTGGATTGTGGGAGGAAACTGGGGCACCCCAGAGGAAACCGGGGACACCGGGGACAGGACAGAGGGACTGAATCCTGTCCCTACACTCCGAATGCAGACTCTGGGATCTGGAACAGAGAGTGGTTCTGTACCTTGGGCTAACATCACACAGTGTTGCCCCAATTTGAAATGTCAGCAGAATAAAGTGGGTGCTTTGAAGAGACTCCCAGTCGCCGTACAAGGTTTACAAGGACTGATAACTGAAAGCTTCAAATCATCAGGAAAGGTTGAACAGGCTGAATGGGGATTTTTCTCTTGAAAATCAATGGATGAGGGATAGCCTGTGATAGAAACTTCTTCAAAACTATCCATGGATTTAATAGGGGGGAGATGTCAGGCTAGATTTCATAGGGAGGGTAAGAGGTGTGGGGTGGTGAGGGGGAGAGGAGTGGGCAGGGGGGGTGCTGTAGTCCCTGCCACTCCCTCTTTCCCAACCCCAGTTAAAATGTCAGTGGGAAGCCTGGCCCCCAGGAAGAATAGTGGTCTCCACAATCATTTGTATAGTGGCACAGTAATTAGCACTGCTGCCTCACAGCGCCAGGGACCTGGGTACGATTTCGATCTTGGGTGACTGTTTGGAGTTTGCACATTCTTGCTGTGTCTGCGTGGGTTTCCGCTGGGTGCTCCGGTTTCCTCCCACAGTCCAGAGATGAGCGGGTTAGGTGGACTAGCCATGCTAAGTTATCCCTCAACTTCCTCTCACCTACTTCCTACTAATTCCATCAGCAAAACCTTCTATTCCTAATCCTGCTTTACCTCAAATGCAGCTCAAAGTACCAAGAACAATACAGCACAGGGACAGGCCCTTCGGCCCACCAGGCCTACACTGATATCCCTCTGTTTGCCTCTCGTTTATATATCTATCAGGATGCACGTTGAATGGGGTGGCAAGTTGGCATAGTGGTTAACACTGATTCCTCAGAGCACCAGGGACCCGGGTACAATTTTACTCTGATAGTGGTGAGAATGTGGAGCTGGCTACTACAAGGATTAGCTGGGTAAAAAAAAGGTATCTACAAGATTATGACTGGCATAGACATGGTGAATAGTCTTTTTCCCCTTGGTGGAAGAATCAAATGCATGAGGGCAAAGGTTTAAGGTGAGAGGTGGTAAGTTTAGGAAGATATGTGGGGAAGGTTTTTCTCACAGAAGGTGATGGATGTTTGGATTGCAATGCCAGTGGAGGTGTGAGAAGCAGGTACATTAAAATTTATTCATTAGAGTCACAAGTAGACTTACATTAACACTGCAATTAAGTTATTGTGAAAATCCTCTAGTTGTTACAGTCCTGCACCTGTTTGGGTACACTGAGGGAGACCTTACCATGGCCAATGCACCTAACCAACACATCTTTTGGACTATGGGATGAAACTGGAGCCCTCGGGGAAACCCACGTAGACACAGGGAGAACATGCAAACTCTAAATAGTCACCCAAGGCTGGAATTATACCCTGGTGCTGTGAGGCAGCAGTGTTAACCACTGTGCCAACATGCCACCCTAGTCAACATGCATTTGATAGACATTTAAATGAGAGGCAAACAGAGGGATATCAGTGTAGGCCTGGTGGGCCGAAGGGCCTGTCCCTATGCTGTATTGTTCTTGGTACTTTGAGCTGCATTTGAGATAAAGCAGGATTAGGAATAGAAGGATTTGCTGATGGAATTAGTTGGAGACAGGTGAGAGAAGGTTGATGAGGAGTACACATAGTGGAATAGACCAGCTGTTCTGAAGGTCTGGTACTGTGCTGTAAATCCCATATCCATTCTGTATTATAGATTGAAGTGAAGATGATGAGATCTGACTTCAAGTCATTGCTCCAATGTCCTCAGTTTAAAAATAAATATTTTGTCACACTTTTCCACACATTGACAGGCCCATCCCTTCAAACCAGGTAACTTCTACCAAACTGAAGTTACAACTTGCTTGGGTGATTTTATAGAATCCTCACAGAATCCCTACCCTGCAGAAGGAGACCATTCAGCCCATCGAGTCCACACACCAGCCACAATCCTACAAAGCCCCTATCCCCATAACCCCATTGTTTACCATAGCTAGCCCCCGACACTAAGGAGCAATTTAGCACGGCCATCCACCTAATCCACACATCTTTCAGACTGTGGGAGGAAACCAGAGCATGTGGAGGAAACCCACTCAGACATGGGGAGAATGTGCACGTTCCGCACAGACAGTGACCCAAGCCGGGAATTGAACCCATGTTCCTGGCTCTGTGAGGCTGCAGTGCTAACCACTGTGCCACTGTACCGCCCACCATGAGTTGGCAATTAAATTATATCACCAAGTTTGATTCAGGACTACAGATTTAATGTGGAAGTGTGTGTGACAATGTACTAGCTACCATTAGGGAGAGTGATTTAATAATGACACTTCCTTGGATTAGGCAAATGCAGCGTCGAATCCCTTATCTTTCATTATACTTCCGGAATTAAATCAAACATTAACATGCAGAAGTCTGAATTGATCCACTGCTTCACTGGCCATAACATTCATATCTTTAGGTATTAGAATGTACCAGTCTAATGATGCAAGCTGACTGCCACTGCAACGCTGTAGATTTGACTGAGACGTGACAGTTACAAGAGCAAATCAGAGGCTAGGAATACAATGGCGAGTAACTCACCTCCCGATTCCCCAAAGCCTGTCCACCATCTATAAGGCACAAGTCAGGAGTGTGATGGAATACTCCCCACTTGCCTGGATGGGTGCAGCTCCGACAACATTCATGAGGCTCAACACCATCCGGGACAAAGCAGCTCACTTTTTGGGCACCACATCCGCAAATTCAATCTCTCCACCACTGACACTCAATAGCAGGAGTGTGCACTAACCGTAAGGTGCATTTCAATGATTTACCAAAGATCCTTAGACAGCACCTTCCAAATCGACGTTTCCATCTAGAAGGACAAGGACAGTAGATACACGGGAACACCACCACTTGCAAGTTCCCCTCCAAGTCACTCACCGTCCTGACTTGGAAATATATCGCTGCTCTTTTGCAGTTGACTTTCGAATCATGGAATGCCTACAGTGCAGAAGGAGGCCATTCGGCCCATCGACTCTGCACTATCCACAATCCCAACCTCCCGTAACCCCACATATTTATCATGCCAATTCCCTGACACTAGGGTCAATTTAGCATGGCCAATCCACTTAACCCACACATCCCGGCATGGTAGCACAGTGATTAGCACTGCTGCTTCACAACTCCAGGGTCCTTGGGTTCGATTCCCAGCTCGGGTCACTGTCTGTGTGGAGTTTGCACATTCTCCTTGTGTCTGCGTGGGTTTCCTCTGGGTACTCTGGTTTCCTCCCACAGTCAAAAGATGTGTGGGTTAGGTTGATTGGCCATGCTAAGAAATTGCCCCTTAGGGATGCATAGGTTAGAGGGATTAGTGGGTATAATATTTAGGGATATAGGGGTAGCGCCTGGGTGGGATTATGGTCGGTGCAGACTCGATGGGCCAGAGAACCTCCTTCTGCACTGTAGGATTCTATGATTTTTGGACTGTGCACCTGGAGGAAATCCATGCAGACACGGAGAGAACATGCAGACTGCGCAGACAGTGACCGGAGGCTGGAATTGAACCTGGGGCCCTGGCGCTATGATGCAGCAGTGCTAACCACTGTGCCACCGTGCTGCCCCAGGGTCAAAATCCTGGAATTCCCTCCCTAAGGAGGTGCTCGCAAATTGTGTGGCTGAGAAGTGAGATCTGCAAAGTAGGTGAGAAGGCTGGCCATGGGAAGCTGTTCGGTGAAGTGATTATAGGAGACAGCATTGAGAGAGGGATTGACACTGTTCTGTGCAACAAAGAGTGAGAGTCCAGATGACTATCTTGACTTCCGGGGTTTGGGATATCTGCAGAGGATTGGAGAGGAACTTAGGAAATAGAAGCAGGAATTGGCCATTCAGCTCTTCAAACCTGGCATCACCATTTTGATCATGGCTAAAATCCTGCCATGGGAAGGAGACGAGTTGTAATGGTTTATATAGGTATCACCAATAGAGATAGGACAAGGAATGAGACCAGTGTGAGGAACTGGGTGCCAAATTACAAAGCAGAGCATCAAAAGTCATAATTTCTGAATTATCTGAGCCACATGCAAACTGCTATAAGACAAATAAGATTCGAGAAATATGCGGCTCAGAAAGAGCCGTGGGAGAAGCGGGTACCGGTTTGTGGGGAACTGGCATCAATACTGGGGTGAGTGATTTGTTTGGATTTATTATTGTCACACGTATTAGTATACAGTGAAAAGGATTGTTTCTTGTGCGCTGCGCAGACAAAGCACATCATTGATAGAGAAGGAAAGGAGAGGGTGCAGAATGTAATGTTACAGTCATAGCTAGGGTGTAGAGAAAGATAGCTTGATGTGAGGTAAGTCCATTCAAAAGTCTGATGGCAGCAGGGAAGAAGCTGTTCTTGAGTTAGTCGGTTTATGACCTCAGATTTTTGTATCTTTTTCCTGACAGAAGAAGATGGATGTCCGGGGTGTGTGAGGTCCTTGATTACGCTGGCTGCTTTTCCGAGGCAGCGGGAAGTGTAGATGGAGTCAATGGATAGGAGGCTGGTTTGTGTGATGGACTGGGCTTCGTTCACAATCCTTTGTAGTTCCTTGCGGTCATGGGCAGAACGGGAGCTGTACCAAGCTGTGATGCAAATGGAAAGAATGTTTTCAATGGTGCATCTGTAGAAGTTGCTGAGAGTTATGGCTGACATGCCAAATTGAGAAAGTAGAGGTGTTGGTGGGCTTTCTTAACTATAGTGTCAGCATGGGGGAGACCAGGACAGGCTGTTGGTGATCTGGACACCTAACAACTTAAAGCTCTCGACCATTTCTACTTGATGTAGACAGGAGCAAAAGTGGGGGCTGCATCATTGAGATGGTTGACATCTAGGCCAGTATTCTTGCAAACTAGGGAAGTAGAGAGGGATTTAACCTAAATAGCGAGGGTAAGGATCAAATGTGGGAAAGTGCAGCATATCAAAGAGCAGAGACAAGGTAAGAGAGGAAACTTTACTCTGCAAATGACAATGACAGGAAGGGACAGAAATTATAGGAAGGATATTACGTCCTCGCTCATCCCAAAATCACAAAGTCCCACCCGAGATCAATCGATTTTTTCGTGGTCCGCCCCTTCTGATTCCCATGGTAGGTGGGAAAATTCCAACCTACAAGTCTGAGAGCAAACCAACAGTAAAGATTAGAGGTTACAAGAATGATAAAACTTCAGGTTCTGCTTCAGAATGAACAGGTGATTGATGCAAATAGAGATTAATAAGTTTGATATAATAGCCATTACGGAGTCGTGGCTGGAAGGTGATATAGATTGGGATCTGAATATTTAAGGATATGTGAATTTAAGGAAGTGAGTCTGGGGAATTAATAATGGAAAACAAAGAGATGGAAGATAAATTGAACAGGTATTTTGCATTAGAATTCATTATAGAGGATTCAAGTAACATCCCAGAAATAGCTTTAAATCAGGCATTGTGAGGAAGAGAGGAATTCAGAGAAATTACAATCACCAGGTAAGTGGCACTGAGTAAATTATTGAACTTGTGGGCTGACAAGTGTCCAGAATCTGACATCTTAGGGTCTTAAAAAAAGTGGCAAGTGAGATAGTTAATGTATATTTCCAAAATTCATTAGATTTGGGGAAGATTCTATTAGATTTGATTTCAATTCAGCATCAACATGATTTTGTGAAAGCGAGGTCAAGTTGAATCAATTTATTGGAGTTCTGTAGATAAAGGGAAATTGGTGGATGTACTGTACTTAGATTTGCAGAAGGCATTTTGTCCAGTGCCTCATCAAAGCTTATTGTGGGAAAGCTCAGGTGTACAGGGTATGGATTGAAAATTGGTTAGCTAATGGAGTTGGCATAATTGGGTCATTTGGTGGGGTGGTGGTATTGTGGTTAGCACTGCTGCCTCACAGCGCCAAGGACCTAAGTTCGATTCCCGGCTTCCCATGCAGTCTACACGTTCTCCCCATGTCTGCGTACTCCAGTTTCCTCCCATAGTCCGAAAGACATGCTGATTAGATGCATTGACCATGCTAAATTCTCCCTCAGTGTACCTGCACAAGTGTCGAAGTGTGGCGACCAGGGGATTTTCACAGTAACTTCATTGCAGTGTTAATGTAAGCCTACTTGCTGACATTAAGAAATAAAATTAAAACTTATTTTCTGGTTGCTGAGATGTAATGAGTTGTGTACCACAGGGACATGCTCAGGACTCAATTCTTTATGATTTATATAAATAATTTTGAGGCAGAGTCCTTAAACATCTTTAAGGCAGCGGTGGATAAACTCTTGATAAACAAGAAGTAAAAGGATATTGGGAGCAAGCAGAAATGTGGTTTGAGGTACAATCTGATTTTATTGAACAGCGGAGCAGGCTCATCTGAGTGCCTTACTCCTGCTCCTAATTCATATGTTCATATTTTCTTAATATTTGTATAGTCACAAAAATGAAGAACTTATTGAATGATGCTGGTCCCAGCTCTTCCTTCATATATAGAATAAAATATGGTATATCTGTCGGAAATTTGGAATATTGTGAGCAATTTTTGGCCCTGTATCTATGGAAGATACTGGCCTTGGAAGGGCTAGAAGGAGGTTCATGAGAATGATCTCAGGAATGAAAAGGTTGATGCATGAGAAGTGTTTGAGGACTCTGGGTGGGGGCGGAGGAAGGGAAAAGGAGTGATCAGAAATTGAGCACCCATGGGTGAGAGAGGAATTACAAGTGCCCTCCTGAAATGAAATGTTAGGCAAGGAGCTTGAGATTTTTAACTACTGGAAGATGAGTCATACCTGGACCAACTGCTGGAAACCACAGGTAAAACTAATAGGATTTGTTGGGTTTGTAGAGAATGAGATATTAGAAAATGTAAGCAATGATAGCATTGGAACAGTTGCAGTGACCAATGGTAACATGCTGTAAGGGTCAGCTGACCCAGTAAACAAGAGAACCAATGACAAAATCATGTGGCAATCAGCTGACTCAGTCTAAATAAGAGGCTGGTGGTGGTTTGTAGGCGCCTGGAATGGCCCAGGGTGAAGCCTCAAGGGTCGGAGTAATGATGTTTCTTTACTAAACCTTTTCCTTTGATTAGTAAGTTGGAGTAAATCTAGTTTCATTTTATTGCCTACACTGGAAGAGGTCTTTCTGGATGAATGTGGGAGTCAGTCAGAGAGCAGGCTTTGGCTCTGAGGCAGCGAATCCTTGCAGGAACACTCCTGAAAGTCTGGACGAGATGAAATGAATCCCTGAATATTACTGGGATCTTGTAGCCAGAGGAAGGATGGCCACCTTTTCCCAGGATGAGGCGAGTAAGCCTGGAGTGATGCTAAGGGTTCCAGGGGGCAGGCAGATTCTACTGTAGGCAAGTAGATTACTTTCTCACCAAATAGTGCAGTAAATGTTAAGTTGCTGATATATGGGATTGGGGAAGATATTATCTGCTTATTCCTCTTTATTGACTGTATTTGGAGTTTGGCCTTGCAGGAAATTTTCTGGCCTCCCACTCATGTGCTTCTATAGAATCATAGAATCGCTACAAAGCAGAAGGAGGCCATTCAGCCCATCGAGACTGCACCGACCACAATCCCAATCAGGCCTTATTCCCGAAACCCTACATACTTACCCAATAATCCCTGACACCGGAGTCAATTTATCAGGGCCAATGCACTTAACTTGCATATCTTTGATTGGAGGAAACTGGAGCACCTGGAGGGAACCCACGCAGACACAGGTAGAATGTACAAACTGCACACAGACAATGACCCAAGCTGGGAATCGAACCTAGGTCCCTGGCGCTGTGAGGCAGCAGTGCTAACCATCGTACCATGTGCATTTCTCGGTGGTGGGAGGTGGCGTGCTCTTTGCTGGTGCTAGATTTCTCTGGTCCCACCACTGTCAGTGGGATTTCAGCAAATACCACCCATCATGTCAGCATGAATGGCCACAGAATCCCGGCCCTTGTATTAGGCCCACCGACTGTGGGACTTGCCCTCAGTTTGTCTGTGGACTGGGTCGACCTGCTCCTCTTTGATTTAATTTATTCTTGTCACATGTACTGGGATATAGTGGAAAATATTGTTTCTTGCCTCCTACGTAGGCAAAGCATACCATTCATAGAGTACTTAGGGGAGAAGCAAAGGATAGGGTGCAGAATGTAGTGTTGAAACAGAGCATCGTTAGAGAATTTACTCGAGTTAGAATACAATTTTAAAAACATAGAACGAGAGTAAAAGATAGAAATAGAAACCAGAATTTTACCGTCTCATCCTCCAAGGGGCGGGTGAGGGGTGAACAATGGAAAGATCCATTGACCTTGGGTGGGATTTTATGGTTTTGGGACAAGTGAGGCTGTAAAATCCCAATCCGGAAGGTATGCTGGGGACAACTCGCAAGAAGGCACCAGCGCCATCTTGAATTGCTCCTTGGTAACGACCTAGTGGGATCAAAGGTCAGGGAGGTTGGGGAGACAGAACAGCGCAGGAGAAAGTGTCTGGCATCTTCTTGACTTTGTGGAAACCTGGTCTACATCCAGATAAGCTCTGTGAGAGGAAGCTAAGTGGCACGGCAGTCAAAACACCCTCTCCCCAGTCTCATTGTCTGCACAGAGATATTGGTATGATGGCAAAGTTCAACTCCTTTGCTAAGACTCATCAAAAGGAGAGGGGAAGTTGGATAAGAGGGGATTGGTAAACATTGCACAATCCCGTCCAGACCCCAATCCCTGTAATCTAATGCATTTACTTTACTAATCTGCCCTGACACTAAGGGGCAGTTTAGCATGAGCGATCAACCTAACCGCACATCTTTGAACTGTGGAAAGGAACAGGAGCATCCAGAGAAAACTCACGCAGACACAGGGAGAAGATGCAAACTCCACTCAGTCACCTGAGACTGGGATTGAACACGGGTCCCTGGCACTGTGAGAGCTGTGAACCATGGTTATTCATGAAGGCCTGAATTCTCAACCTTGCCTCCCTGCCCGAGGTGTGGTAACCTTCAGGCTAATTCACCACCAGTCAGTCCCTTCTTTGCAGCTTGTGGTCATCTGGGTGATTTTACTTTCCCTTTACTGTTGTGTTGGAAGCACAGCAACTAATTTGGACACAGCAAGATGCAACAAGTCACACGGACATAATGACTAGATAATCTTTTTGGTTCAGGAATCTGGACTTCAAAGAGAACTCCCCTCTTCCTCTTCAAAATAGCCTCCATGGAAACCTTTCCAAAGTTTACATTTATTTATCAGTGTCACAAATAGGCTTACATTAACACTGCAATGAAGTTACTGTGAAAATCCCTTAGTTGTCACACTCCAGGGCCTGCTTGGGTACACTGAGGGAGACTTTAGCACAGCCAATGCATCTAACCAACACATTTTTTTGGAAACCGGAGCACCCGGAGGAAACCCACACAGACACGGGGGGAATGTGCAGACTCCACACAGACAGTGACCCAAACTGGTCCAAGGCGCTGTGAGGCAGTGGTGTTAACCACTGCATCGCCAGCTATACGGAACGGATGGGATAAGGGGAAAACTAATTGGGTAACTCTTCAAAGAACCAGTATGGGTTTAATATAAAACCTGGGGAGGTGGGAGAAATTGCAGACGGCAAATGGCCTCTAAATGATGTGGCCTTCGATAGTCTGAATTTAAAGGGATTTGAAAGACAGTGACCTCAGGCTGGAATTGAATCCTGGTCCCTGATGCTATGAGGCAGCAGTGCTAACCATCGTGGTACCCATAGCAAAGCAAAGCAGGATACTTCGCTGAATAATAATCACTTCCAAAAAGCTGGCCTGCCCGCTGCGATGTGAATCGTCTAATAAAACGTCTGCCATTAAAAACAATCCCAGAAGCATTTCCTCGACTGCGCTGAAGATCACACAGGTCCCTTTCCTGGGCTATACAATTTCTGAGCACGTAGTAGGGTGCTACTCTGATCCCTTCCTGAATAAAAATAGTAATTACATTGCTGTGCTGTGATTATGTTGCAGTAATAAGAGAGTGCACAACGAGGATAGGATTTCAGTCCATTAAGCTCACTGCTTTCACAGATCAGGTCTAATCTTCCCAACATGGTCTCTATTCAACTCGTCTAATTTCACGAGGTGGGGGTGGGGGATTATGGAGACAAAAACCATGGGATTGGCTTTTAAAATGACATGGCTCAAATGCAATTTCTGCTTCACTTCTAAGGTGCCCCACTGAAATTTCAGCAGATTGATCTCCACACTCTCTTTGACCTGAGTTGGAGGGCTGTCACATTTTACTTCCAGAAGCACAAAGGAACATTAAGTGGTATCTCAGCCCATTTCCTTCTAGCCTTCTGGCTCCCTATTGTTTGAATCTTCCCGAGGGGAAGTGTCATTTTACAAGTTCAGTTGTGTCGATGGATGGAAAAGGGGCACTTACACGATGCCGTTAATGTAAATTGTCCCTGAGGGTGGGGGTCTGACAATGAAGGGTCAGAAATGACAGGAGTCGGAAGGAGGGTTAAAAAGGAATTGAGAAGAAGTGGCTTCTCATCAATGCTGGTTACTTACTTTGGCCATGCTAAATTCTCCCTCCGTGTACCCGAACAGGCGCAGGAGTGCGGCAACTAGGGGATTTTCACAGTAACTTCATTTCAATGTTAGTGCAAGCCTCATTTTAGGTTAATAAATAAACTACGACTTTACTTTCATACATAAAGTGGCTCGGGAAAGTTTTAATTGAAAATTTAACTGCACCATAGTGAGTGGGCTTGGAGAATTGAACTTCTAATCAATCTCCTCATCCCGTTTCGCCTTTCCTTTTTGGTGAGAAGATGCCTTTGTGGTGATAGATTTCAAGGATCATTTACAAAGTGAGAAGGAGTGCGGTGAGATGAAGGGGTTGTGGAGATCGGGGGTGGGGGGGGGGGCCGTGGGTAGTTGCAGGAGTGGGTGGGTGGGAATGGCTCGAGAGGATTGAAGGTTCTACCAGCATTGGGAAGGAAAGAGTAACATGCAATAGCCCCAAGGCGAAGGAGTGGCAGTTGTGGGCACATGGTTAGAAAGTTCAGTTTAAAGTTTAATTATTAGTATCACAAGTAGGCGCCAGAGAGTGGCGGCTCGGGGATTCTCACAGTAACTCCATTGCGGTGTTAATGTTAGCCTATTTGCGATGAATAAATAAACCTGAGGCTTACATTAACGCTGCAGTGAAGTTACTATGAAAATCCCTGAGTCGCCACATCCCGATGCCTGTTCAGGTACCCTGAGGGAGAATCTAGCACAGCCAATACGCCTAACCTGCTCATCTTTCAGACTGCGGGAAGAAACCGGAGTGGAATGCCCTGCCTGCAGCAGTTGCGGACTTGCCAATTTTTAAGGGCGTTCAAATGGTCAGTGGATAGGCAGATGGATAACATTGGAATAGTTTAGGTTAGAGGGTCATTAGATTGGTTCCACTGGTCGGCGCAACATCGAGGGCTGAAGGGCCTGTACTGCGCTGTCATGTTCTATGTTCACCTGGAGGAAGCCCACGCAGACACGGGCAGAATGTGCAGACTCTGCACAGACAGCAACCCAAGCTGGGAATTGAACCAGGGTCCCTGGTGCTGTGAGGTAGCAGTTCTAATCACTGTGCTGCCACAGAAGAAATTGAAGGGGTGGAGAGGATTATTTGCAGATGATGATTTGGATTATATTGCAGCAAATCATTGGCAGCAAGGAGTTGATAAGTTGGTGTGATGAGGCTGGGAATGAACAATGTTCAGGAGGTGCAAATGGACAGTCCCAGTGATAAATTGGATGTGAGAGTCAGGGTTTATCTCAAGGGTACTAAGATTATGCACCATCCCACTGGGATTGGGTAGTTCCCTGGGGAAACAATGGGATCAGGAGCCCAGATAAAAGTGGTAGGAGAGAACTAGGATCTGAGGGCACAGCCCCAGCGTAATAGCATGACCCTTTAGAACTGAGATGAGGAAGAATTTCTTCAGCCAGAGGGTGATGGGTCTATGGAATTCATTGCCACAGAAGTGGGTGGCACGGTGGAACAGAGGCAAGCACTGCTGCCTCACAGTGCCAAGAATCCAGGTTCGATTCCGGGCTTAGATCACTGTCTGTGGAGTTTGCATGTTCTCCCCGTGTCTGTGTGGGTTTCCTCCACGTGCTCCGGTTTCCTCCCACAGTCCAAAAGATGTGCTGGTTAGGTACATTGGCCATGCTAAATTCTCCCTCAGTGTAACCGAACAGGCGCCAGAGTGTGGCAACGAGGAGATTTTCACAGCAGCTTCATTGCAGTGTTAATGTAAGACTACTTGTGACTATTAAATAAACTTTTACTTAGAAGGCTACGGAGGCCAGATCATTAAGTATTTTTAAGACAGAGGTAGATAGGTTCTTGATTGGTAAGGGGATCAGAGGTTATAGGGGGAAGGTGGGAGAATGGGGTTGAGAAATATATCAGCCATGATTGAATGGCAAAGCAGACTGGATGGGCCGAATAGTCAATCCTTACAGTCTAATGGGCATTTCAAGCATCAATGAAAGTGTACTCATATCCTCTAACATTGGATACCATCTGCCCAAATCTTTGTACAGAGTTATGAATTTCCTCTCAGACTGTTACTCCATCCATAATAGTATAAATGTGTCAAAGTCCTTGTCTCGTAGATGTGAAATAAAACACCCTTGCTTGCAATTGCTATCAATTGTGAGTCAGTGATCACAGGCTGGTATTTACTGCAGGTAAAGATGCAAATCAGAGTCGCAGTATATCACATCCACTCCCGCTCCCCCCACCGCCTCCGTCCAGCCCTGTACTGCTCCAAATGCTCCTCATTTGTCAGAATCAAATATTTGATAATTAAACGTCAAACACAGTTCAGCATCTCAAGAACTTTAGCACTGATGGCCTAGTGGTTATTGTTGCTCGACTATTAATCTGGAAGCTTTGCTAATATTCTGGGGGACCGGGGTTCGAATCCCACCACGGCTGACGGTGGAATTTGAATTCAATAAAAAATTAAGAATCTACTGATGACCGTGAAACCATTGTCGGAAAAACCCATCTGGTTCACTAATGTTCTTTAGGGGAGGAAATCGGCCGTCCTTACCTGGTCTGGCCTACATGTGACTCCAGACCAAACAGCAATGTGGTTGACTCTCAACTACCCTCCGAAATGGCCTTGCAAGCCACTCAGTTTGAGGGCGATTACTGATGGACAATAAATGTAGCCCATCCAGTGATGTCTGTGTACCACAACTGAATAATGGGAAAAAAAAGACGCTATCTTCTGCGGGTCTGACAGCATGTGAAACAAAGAGAATAGGGTCAAAGTTTTAAGAGTGGATGCTTCGTCAAAACTGTTGGAAGAAGAGTAGTACTTCATCAGGGAGGGGGGCATTACTGAGAAAAAGCAGCAGCGAGTTAAGCACCAGGATTAAAGTAAAATACTGTGGATACTGGAATCGGAAACAAAAACAAAGAATACTGGAAAATCTCATCAGGTTCTGATGAAGGGTCATCTAGACTGGAAACATTGGCTTTATTCACTCTCGATGTAGAGGTGTCGGCGTTGCACTGGGACAAACACAGTAAGAAGTCTTACAACACCAGCTTAGAGGCCTGGTTGGATTCTAACCTGGTGTTGTGAGACTTTCACTCTATTCACTCCCCACAGATGCTGCGATCTTCCTGCATTTTCTGTTTTTGTTTCCGATTCTGCTTTTATTGTTGGGAAAAACCTGTCTGGTTCACCAATGTCCTTTAGGGAAGGAAATCTGCCGTCTTTACCTGGTCTGGCCTACATGGACCTCCAGAGCCACAGCAATGTGACTAATTTTCAACTGTCGACCAAGGGCACCTAGGGATGGTCTGGCCCACATGTCAATCCAGAGGGCAGATAGGGACGAGCAATTAATTTTGGACCTAGCCGGTGATCCTGTAAAATGAATAGATTAAAAAAGGGGTCTATTTTTGTGGCAAATCCACACAATGTTTGTCAGAAAAACAGCAGACAGCAGGGTGACTATCTATAAGATTTAGCAGGGATGGGGGAGGGAGGGGCGCTGGGGAGGGGATTGATTTTTTTTTGGTTTCTAAAAGCAGAGCCTTTTTCAGCTTTTATTTATAAGTGGGCTTACATTAACACGGCAATGAAGTTACTGTGAAAATTCTCTAGGTGCCACATTCCGGCGCCTGTTCAGGTACACTGAGGGACAATTTAGAACGGCCAGTGCACCTAAACCAGCGTGTCTTTCGGACGATGGGGAGGGTGAGGGGGTTGGGGGGGGGGGGCAGAAACCGGAGCACCCAGAGGAAACCCACGCAGACATGGGGAGAACATGCAAACTCCGCACATTCAGTGATCCACACCGGGCATCGAACCTGGGTCCCGATGAGGCAGCAGTGCTAACCGCTGTGCCACCGTGCTGCCCCACAGGGAACGCAGCTGTGGGCGTTTCGTCACAACATTTTCATTACCGTTTTCAATTTTCTCCACAAACTCCGAAATATCCTTTTACACCCCCCCCCCTTCAACAAATCTTCGCTGCAGTGAAAAGTGTTGTGGAAGAGAAAAAAAAAATTAAATTCCTGCCATCCTGCATGTAGCCCCTGCTATTCTCACCAACACAATTTGATTTGCCCTTTAATAAATTGGTAACCGTGAGCCAATCCAAAGCACGTTTTTTTTTCATTCCCTGGTGCCTTTATCAATTTATTTTCTCCGTTTTCTCATTTTCCGTGGTTCCCCCCCCCCCAAGTTATCATTTCCTTTCACCACCTTACACATTGCTTTTTGTATATTTTCCAATCTCCTTGAAGCAAATCGATCCCCCTGTCCGTATCTTTCTCTGGCTGTAAAGTTTAGTGGGGAGGAAATGAAATGAATGCCAATGTCGAGGGAAGGATGGTGATTTGAGAAACGGGATCAAAGGTTCACTGAGACTTACTGCGCAATGATGTTGCATTTATTTCCTGGCGGCTGCGATTTTCCTTCAGCGTCGTCGGATGAAAAGTGTAGCGCTGATTTTCCTGACCTTTGCCCCCAAGCGGTTTCTGATCTATAGGGCACATTGGCACAGTGGTTTGTTGCCTCACAGCGCCAGGAACCCGGGTTAACATAAACCATAGGAAAAACTACAGCAGAAACAGGCCCTTCGGCCCAAAAGTTGCGCCGAACATATCTCTACCTACTAGGCTTACCCATAACACTCTATCTTACTAAGTCCCACGTACTCATCCAGAAGTCTCTCAAAAGACCCTATTGAATCCGTCTCTACCACCACCGATGGCAACTGATTCATCACCCACCATCCTCTGGGTGAAAAACTTAGCCCTGACATCTCCTCTCTACCTGCTCCCCAGCACCTTAAACCAGCTATTTCAGCCCTGGGAAATAGCCTCTGAGAATCCACTCGATCAACACCTCTCAATATTTTATACACCTCCATCAGGTCACCTCTCATCCTTAGTCTCTCTAAGGAGAAAAGACCAACTCTCTCAACCTATCCTCATAAGGCCTGCCACACAATCCAGGCAACATCTTTGTAAATTTCCTCTGCACCCTTTCAATGGCTTCCATATCCATCCTGTAATGAGGTGACCAGAACTGAGCACAGTACTCCAAGTGGGGTCTGACCACGGTCTTATACAGCTGCAGCAGGTTCGATTCCCTGCTTGGGTCATGGTCGGACTCTGCGTGTTTGCCTGGGTGAGATATTCCGGCTGTGCTCACCCCAAAAACCTGGAAATCCTGCCTGAGGTCAACAGGCCTTTGTCATTTGCATGGTGCGTACCCCCAGCCCTCCCTCCCTGTGGCGGGCACCGCGGGAAAACTCCTCCCCACTGCTCGTGTCTACTTGGGTTTTCTCTGGCTGCTCTGGTTTCCTCCCACAGTTTAAAAGAGGTGCTGGTTAACCGGAGATGATGGCCTAGTGGGATTATCAACTAAATTCTGGGTTCGAACTCCGCCACGGCAGCTGGTAGAATTTGAATTCAATAAAAAAAAATCTGACATTAAGAAGCTACTGATGACTATGAAACCATTGTCGATTGTTGGAAATACTCATCTGGTTTACTAACGTCTTTCAGGGAAGGAAATCTGCCGTTCTGTCTAAGTGTAACTTCGGAGCCACAGCAATGGTTGATTTTCCAAGGGCGACTAAGGATAAGGCAATAAATACTGGCCAGCCAGTGACACCCATGTCCCACGAATTAATAAAAAAATTCTCCCTCAGTGTACCTGATTTCAGTGCCAGATTATGATGACGAGGGGGTTTTCACAGTAACTTCATCGTAGGGTTAATGTGATGCGAATAAATAAATAGACACAGTGTGTCAGAAAAAAGTTGACTCAAAACTCACGCCAGACAATTGAATCCAGGTTGACACTCCAGTGCAGTACTGAGGATGTGTCAGAGATACTGAATCTCGAATGAGGCATTGATCTAAAGCTCAGTCTGCCTTTTCATACCAACATAAAAGATCCCTATTTCAGAGAAGGTCTGGAAAATTCTCCCAATCTTTATCCCTCAAATAATTTAGATTATTCAGTCAGCATCTTTTTCCTGTTTCTGGGACCTTGCTGTGTGCAAATTGGCTGCTTGGATATTTCAATGGACAATAGACAGGGTGATGGAGATGGCGTTTGGCCCTCTTGCCTTCATCAGTCAGAGCACTGCGTACAGGAGTTGGGACGTTATGGTTACTACCGTCCAAGACATCGGTAAGGCCACATTTGGAGTGCTGCATACAATTCTGGTCACCCTGCTACAGTCCAGATTTACAAGGATGTTGTGGAAATTGGAAGATTTGAATTATAAGGAAAGGCTGGGATTTCTTTCCCTGGAGTGCATGAGGATTGGTGGTAACCTTAGACAGGTTTATAAACTCATGAGGATCGTAGTTAAGTTGAAGTCTTTTCCCCAGGGTAGGGGGAGTCCAAAGCTAGAGGGCATGGGTTTAAGGTGAGCGGGGAAAGATTTAAAAGGGCCTGAGTGACAATTTTTTCATGCAGAGGGATGGAATGAGCTGCCGGTAGAGGTGAGTACAATTATGACATTTAAAAGATATTTGGACAGGGACACGGATGGGAAAGGTTTGGAGGAATATGTGCCACACGCAGGCAGATGGGACTAGTTCAATTTGGGGAGCCTGGTTGGGCCGAAGGGCCTGTTTCTGTGTGTATAGCTCCGTGGCTCTATGACCATTAAGGCAGAACTGTGGTTAATTAGAAGATCAATCCATGCCCTCAATTGCATGAGGACATTTATTTCGAATTTAATATGCACCATTTGTATTGACTGAAAATTACTAATTTGGTGTCCAGCTCCTTGAAGCATTTTACTGCTTATGTAGTGCCAAAAAAACTCAAAGTCTAACTGGAATTTTCTCATTATCATTCAATTTAAATATCGAAATGAGTTGAAGACAGTCATGATGTCCAATCCCATGCATTTTATTTATATTCATGTGTGGGACATGGGCATCACTGGCTGGCCAGCATTTATTGTCTATCCCTAATTGCCCGAGTTGAGAGTCAACCACATTGCTGTGCCTCTGGAGTCACACGTAGGTCAGACCCAGGTAAGATTTCCTTCCCTAAAGTACATGAAAGAGCCAGATAAGTTTTACGGGAAATTGACAATATTTTATGGGTCATCAGTAGATTTGTATTTCCAGATTTTTTTATTGAAGCGGTGGGCACAGTGGTTAGCCCTGCTGCCTCACAGCGCCAAGGATCCGGGTTCAATCCGGGTCACTGTCTGCGTGGAGTTTGCACATTCTCCCCATGCCTGCGTGGGTTTCCTCCGGGTGACTTTGGACTGATGAAGTCCAAAGATGTGTGATTAGGTTGATTGGCCATGCTAAATTGGCCTTAGTGTCAGGGGATTAGGTAGATAAATGTGTGGGGTTACAGGAATAAGGCCTGAATAAGATTGTGGTCAGTATGAATTCGATGGGTCGAATGGCCTCCTTCCGTACTGTAGGGATTCTACAATTTCAAGTCCCATCTGCTGAGGCAGGATTCGAACCCGGGTCCTCAGAATTAATGATCCAGTGATAATACCACCAGGCCACATGCTATTCTGTGAAGAAACAAGAATGCTTAAATGACATTGGAGATACCCAGTGACAACATTGTCCGAGTGATTTCCGTCAAGTGATAAGTACTGGCTTAAAAAAAATGGTGTTAAGTTTTAAGTGCATCCTAATGTTTCAGGAGACATTATATTCAAGCATGAACTGCTGTAAACATAGAAAATGCATCATTAACGTGTCAAAGAGCACTTAATAACAGCTCCTGTGCTGAAACGTGTTGTGCTGTATGCTCACAGATTTTTGCAAGAGGTAATGATTAAAAGCAAGGCCTTGCACTCATGGAATCATAGAATCTTACATTGCAGAAGGAGGCCATTCAGCCCATCAAGTCTGCACTGACCACAATCCCACTCAGGCCCTATCCCGATAACCTCATGCTTTTACCCTAGCTAGTCCCCCTGACACTAAGGGGCAATTTAGCATGGCCAGCCAGCATGGTAGCACAGTGGGGACGGCATGGTAGCACAGTGGTTAGCGCTTCTGCTTCACAGCTCCAGGGTCCTAGGTTCGATTCCCGGCCCGGGTCACTGTCTGTGTGGAGTTTGCACATTCTCCTCATGTCTGTGTGGGTTTCCTCCGTGTACTCCCACAGTCCAAAGATGTGTGGGCTAGGTTGATTGCCCATGCTAAGAAATTGCCCCTTTGTATCCAGGGATGCGTAGGTTCGAGGGATTAGTGGGTATAATGTACGGGGATGGGGAGGGTAGGGCCTAGTTGGGATTGTGTTCGGTGCAGACTCGATGGGCCAAAGGGCCTCTTTCTGCACTGTAGGGTTCTATGATTCTATTGATCTTTGCACTCCCAGGTCTCAGCCACTTCCAGTAAACCAGGAGGTACAATTTGCATCTTCTGTTGGCAGGGAGCTATCATGTGGTTATGGGGCCAGACTTCTGAGGAGTGCCATTGCCACTTTGGTCCTTTTCATCTACATTGGGATGGAGCTGTGCATTCCTTGCTTACCCTCCCCTTCTCCCCACCCTCCATCTATGTGTTAGGGGAATGATCGGCAGTGGGAGTGTATTTGGAGATTTTTGGGTTAGTTGGCTGTTGAGAGAAGCTGGGGGTTTGGGGAATAGTCAGTGCTGAGGGAATAGTCAGGGAATGAGGTGTAGTTGAACATGGGTAGTTGTTGAGGGGTCGGGGCAGAGTTGGAGGTGGAACTTTAATTGGGGGTAGCTGGGGGGGGGTGATGGCAGTAGTCAGGGGATTGTGTAATTGGGGGATTGCGGGGTAGCTGAGGGGGTGCGGAATAGGTTGGGGAATGGGGTAGTTGGAGATGAGGGGTAGCTGGGGTGGAGGAGGTGTCAGGGGATTGTTTAATCGGGGGGATTTTGGGTTAGCTGGTAGGTGTTAGGGTAGTTGGGGGATTTGGTAATCGGGGGAATTGGGGGTTAAGCTGGAGGGGGTGTGAGGGTAGTTGGGGGATTGGGTAATCGGGGGATTGGGGGTTAGCTGGAGGGTGTGATGGTAGTTGGGGATTGGGTAATCGGGGGATTTGGGGGTTAGCTGGGGGTGTGAGGTAGTCAGGGATTGGGTATCGGGGGATTGGGGAATAGCTGGAATGGTGTGGGTAGGTTGGGGGATTGGGAAAAGGAATTGGGGGATTGGGGAATAGCTGGAAGGGTGTGGGGGTCGTTGGGGGTTGGGGAATAGCTGGGAGGTGTGTGGGGGGTAGTGGGGGATTGGGTATTCGGGACTTGGGGAATAGCGGGAGGGGTGTGGGGGTATTGGGGGATTGGTAGGTGTGGGATTGGGAATAGCTGGGAGGGGTGTGGGGGGTAGTTGGGGGATTGGGGATAGCTGGGAGGGGTATGGGGGTAGTTGGGGGATTGGTAGTCGGGGATTGGGGAAAGGTAGGTAGGGGTTGGGGAGGAGTTGGGGGATTGGGTACTCGGGGAATTGGTGAATCACTGGAGGGGTATGGGGGTAGTTGTGGGATTGGGGTAGTTGGGGGATTGGGGAATAGCGGGGAGGGTGTGGGGGTAGTTGGGATTGGGGGTTAGCTGGAGTGGTGTGGGGGTAGTGGGTATTGGGTTACTCGGGGATTGGGATACTGGGAGTGGTGTGGGTGTAGTTGGGAGAAATGGATATTAGTGGAGGGATGTGGGGTAGGTGGGATTGGGTAGTCGGGGGATTGGGGAATAGCTGGGAGGGGTGGTGGGTAGTTGGGGGATTGGGTAGGTTGGGGTTTGGCAATAGCTGGAGGGGTGTGGGGCAGTTGGGTATTGGGTAGTCGGGCGATTTAGGGGGTTGCTGGAGGGATGTGGGAAGTAGATGGGGTTGGGTAGTTTGGGGGGATTTTGGGATAGCGGGAGGGATGTGGGGGGCCGTTGGGGGATTGGGGTATCGGGATATTTAGGGTAGCATGGAGGGGTGTGGAGTAGATTGTGGCTTGGGTAGTTTGGGGGATTGGGGAATAGCTGGGGGGGATTGGGGTAGTTTTGGGGGATTGGGTAGTCTGTGGATTGGGGAATAGCTGGAGGGGTGGGTGGGTAGTTGGGGATTGGGTCGTCGGGAGATTGAGGGGGTAGCTGGGGGGGATGTGGGGGTGTTGGGGGTTGGGTAGTTGGGGGATTGGGACCAGCTGGGGGTTGGTGGTAGTTGGGGGATTGGGTATCGGTAGTTGAGGGGGTCGCTGGGGGGATGGGTGGGGGTATTTGGGGGATTTGGGTAGTCGGAGAATTGAGGGGGTAGCTGGTGGGATGTGGGGGTGTTGGGGGATTTGGGTAAGTCGGAGATTGAGGGGGGTAGCTGGGGGGTTGTGGGGGTATTTGGGGGATTGGGTAGTCGGGGAGACTTAGGGGGGTACTGGGGGGAGTGGGGGTAGTGGGGGGATTGGGTAGTCGGGAGATGAGGGGGTAGCTGGGGGGATGTGGGGTGTTGGGGGATGGTTAGCGGGAGAATTGGGGGGGTACTTGGGGTTTGTGGGGTAGTTGGGGATTGGGTCGTCGGGAGATTGAGGGGTATCTGGGGGGTTTGGGGGTATTTGGGGGATTGGTAGTCGGGAGATGGGAGGGTGTAGCTGGGGGGTTTTGGGGGTCAGTTGGGGGATTTGGGTAGTTGGGAGATTGATGGGTAGCTGGGGGTTGGTGGGGGTATTTGGGGGGTTGGGTATCGGAGATTGAGGGGTAGCTGGGGGGTTGTGTGGGTAGTTGGGGGATTGGGTAGTCGTGAGATTGATGTGGGTAGCTGGGGGTGTGGGGGTAGTGGGGGATTTGGTAGTTGGGAGATTGAGGGGGTACGGGGTGGTTGTGGGGTGTTGGGGGATTGGGTAGTCGGGAGATTGAGGGGGGGTAGGCTGGGGGGTTGTTGGGGGTAATGGGGGATTGGGTAGTCGGAGACGTGAGGTGTAGCTGGGTGGATGTGGGGGTAGTTGGGGATTGGGTAGTCCGGAGATTGAGGGGGTAGCTGGGGGGATGTAGGGGTAGATGGGGGATTGGGGGTGTAGCTGGGAGTTTGGAGGCTGGTCGAAGGGGATTCATTGTGCTGTAAATATTTTTGTTTCGGCACAGCGTGAGGAGTTATGTGAAACTCAGTGAGAAGAAACAGTCCAGTCATCACTTAAGTGATAAAGACTATTTATTAAATTAAAGACAAAGATGCACAAATAGGATGACAATGCTACAAGACAATGAAATATATGAGTTACTAAACACACGCAGATTATGTAGACATGTCGCCCTTGTTCCAAAATATATTTATGATCCCTGAACTCCTTAAGACTTCCCCCGTCCCAAATAACATCCCAATTAAATAACTCTAAAAGTCAAATCCACTTTATAGCTACACACGATACAAGGCTGAGGATTAAGCCAGGAAAGCATATTGCCCTGGTCCAGTGAAATTCCTAAGCTGCCTTCATGAATGGTTTCTTTCCTGCCCTGGCTCTCAGACTGGGATATGGGCTAAGCCTCCGGGCTATGGGTGGTGGACCGGTCACTCAGGCTGGTAGATGTGAACCGGCCTCCGGGCAGCTATGTGTAAACTGACGGCCCAGTTTGCAAGGGTGTGGCTAATTCTGCCATTTTTCTCTTTGATTCCTCATTCTGCGTATTTAGTCCGTTACTTGTCTTCCTCCTGTTACTCACACTCCTTCTGTTCCTCACTTTCCCCCTATTATTTACTCTCCCCTTGTCACTCACTCCCTTCCTTTATTCACACTCCTGTTACTCACTCTCCTCCTGTTACTCACTCTCCCCCGTTACTCACTTCCCTCCTGTTACTCACTCTCCTCCTGTTACTCACTCTCTGCCGTTACTCACTTCCCTCCTGTTACTCACTCTCCCCCGTTACTCACCTCCCCCCGTTACTCACTCTCCCCCTTAGTTACTCACTCCCTCCTGTTACTCACCCTCCTCCTGTTACTCACTCTCTGCCGTTATCCTCTCCCGTTTCACCCTCCTGTTACTCCTCTCCTCCGTTACTCACTCCCCTCCTGTTACTCACTCTCCCCCTGGTTACTCACTCTCCCCCGTTACTCACTCTCCTCCTGTTACTCACTCTCGTTTTTCCCCGTTACTCACTCTCCTCCTGTTACTCACTCTCCTCTGTTACTCACTCTCCGCCGTTACTCACTCTCCCCCGTTACTTTTGTTCACTCTCCCCCGTTACTCACTCTCCCCCGTTACTCACTCTCCTCCTGTTCACTCCCCTCCTGTTACTCACTTCCCGTACCTCACTCTCCCCCGTTACTCACTCTCCCCGTTACTCACTCCCTCCTGTTACTCACTCTTCTCCTTTACTCACTCTCCCCCGTTACTCACTCCTCCCCCGTTACTCACTTTCCTCCTGTTACTCACTCTCCCTGTTACTCACTTCCCTCCTGTTACTCACTCTCCTCCTGTTACTCACTCTCCCCCGTTACTCACTCTCCCCCGTTACTACTCTTCCCTCCTGTTACTCACTCTCCGCCGTTACTCACTCCCTCCGTTTACTCACCTCCTCCTGTTACTCCTCTCTCCCCGTTACCTCACTCTCCCCCGTTCTCACTCTCCCGCCTTTACTCACTTCCCTCCTGTTACTCACTCTCCTCCTGTTCTCACTCTCCTGCGTTACTCACTCTCCTCCGTTACTCACTCTCCTCCTGTTACTCACTCTCACCCCGTTACTCCCATTCCCTCCTGTTACTCACTCTCCTCCGTTACTCCTTCCCTCCTGTTACTCACTCCTCCCTCCTGTTACTCACTCTCCCCCGTTACTCACTTCCTCTGTATCTCACTCTCCCCCGTTACTCACTTCCCTCCTGTTACTCACTCTCCTCCTGTTACTCACTCTCCCCCGTTACTCACTTCCCTCCTGTTACTCACTCTCCCCCGTTACTCACACTCCTCCTGTTACTCACTCTCCCCGTTACTCACTCTCTGCCGTTACTTCATCTCATCCGCCGTTACTCACTCTCCCCCGTTACTCACTTCCCTCCTGTTACTCACTCTCCCCGTTTACTCACTCTCCCCCGTTACTCACTCTCTCCCCCCCGTTACTCACTTCCCTCCTGTTACTCACTCTCCTCCTGTACTCACTCTCTGCCGTTACTCAACTTCCCTCCTGTTACTCACTCTCCCCCGTTACTCACTCCTCCCGCCCCGTTACTCACTTCCCTCCTGTTACTCACTCTCCTCCTGTTTACTCACTTCCTCCTTTACTCCACTCTCCCCCGTTACTCACTCTCTGCCGGTTACTCACTTCCCTCCTGTTACTCACTCTCCCCCGTTACTCACTCTCTGCCGTTACTCACTTCCCTCCTTTTACTCACTCTCCTCCTGTTACTCACTCTCCCCCGTTACTCACTTCCCTCCTGTTACTCACTGTCTCTCCTGTTACTCACTCTCTGCCGTTACTCACTTCCCTCCTGTTACTCCACTCTCCCCCGTTACTCACTACTCCTGTTACTCACTCTCCCCCGTTACTCACTTCCCTCCTGTTACTCACTCTCCCTGTTACTCACTCTCCTCCTGTTACTCCTCTCCCCCGTTACTCACACTCCTGTTACTCACTCTCTCCCGTTACTCACTCTCCTCCTGTTACTCACTCTCCCTCCCGTTACTCTCACTCTCCCCTATTACTCACTCTCCTCCTGTTACTCACTTCCCTCCTGTTACTCACTCTCCTCCTGTTACTCACTCTCCTCCTGTTACTCACTCCCTCCTGTTACTCCACTCTCCTCCTGTAACTCACTCTCCTCCTGTTACTCACTTCCCTCCTGTTACTCACTCTCCTCCTGTTACTCACTCTCCCCTGTTACTCACTCTCCTCCTGTTACTCACTCTCCTCCTGTTACTCACTCCATCCTGTTACTCACTCTCCCCCATTACTCACTCTCCCCTGTTACTCACTCTCCTCCGTTACTCACTCTCCTCCTGTTACTCACTCTCCCCCGTTACTCACTCTCCTCCTGTTACTCACTCTCCCCCGTTACTCACTCTCCTCCTGTTACTCACTCTCCCCCGTTACTCACTCTCCTCCTGTTACTCACTCTCCCCCGTTACTCACTCTCCTCCTGTTACTCACTCTCCCCCGTTACTCACTCTCCTCCTGTTACTCACTCTCCTCCTGTTACTCACTCTCCCCTGTTACTCACTCTCCCCCGTTACTCACTCCCCTCCTGTACTCACTCTCCCCGTTACTCACTCTCCCCCGTTACTCACTTCCCTCCTGTTACTCACTCTCCTCCTGTTACTCACTTCCCTCCTGTTACTCACTCTCCCCCGTTACTCACTCTCCTCCTGTTACTCTCCTCTCCCTGTTACTCACTCTCCTCCTGTTACTCACTTACCCGTTACTCACTCTTATCAGTCTCTGTTACTTCTGTACTCTCCCCCGTTACTCATCTCTCCTGTTCCCTCTCCCCTGTTACTCACGCTCCCTGTTACTCACTCTCCTCCGTTACTCACTCCCCTCCTGTTCTCACTCTGCCCCGTTACTCACTCTCCCCCGTTACTCAACTTCCCCTCATTTACTCAGTCTCCCCCGTTACTCATCCCCTCCTGTTACTCACTTTCCCCCTGTTACTCACTTCCTCCTGTTTACTCACTCTCCGCCGTTACTCACTCTCCCTCTGTTCTCACTTCCCCGTTACTCCTTCCCTCCTGTTTACTCACTCTCCCCCATTATCTCACTTCCTCCTGTTACTCACTTCCCCCGTTACTCACTTCCCTCCTTTACTCACTCTCCCCCATTACTCACTTCCCTCCTGTTACTCACTTTCCCCCATTACT